>JAVKLA010000027.1:17172583-17229130 GCA_034782735.1 Sagittarius serpentarius
GAAAACATCAGGGTGTTATCAACATTCTTCTCATACTGAACTGAAAACACAGCCCTGTACCAGCTGCTAGGAAGACAATTAACTCTATCCCAGCCGAAACCAGGACAGTTTTGTATCACCTTTGTGCATGTTGAATTAATTTCAAAATTTAAGATGGCTGAACCTTTAGACAAAAAAAAAGGTGTTTTTTTTCTTTAAGTATGTTATTTCTACTTCCAAATACTGCATCATCACTAATAGAATAATTAACATAGTAGATAAAGGCAACTCACATGGAAATAATATAAAATCTTTGATAAGCTGATAAATCTTAAACATTTGTAGAAAACATTGCTCTTTCAGATATCAAGAGTAAATATTTTCCTAATCTGAATCCAAAAGGAATCAACATGTTTTCTTTTTGCTGACTTTAGTCACTGCCATTTCTTAGATAATACTGTATGTGCTTATAGATTGTTCAGGAGTGTGAAAAGACTTTTACAATGTAGTGGATTAAAAAAAAAATAATTTCAGTCTTGATTCTGGTTTTCCTATTTGCTGTTTCCTTCCTCTGATGAGGCAATATAGGATTTTATTATGCTGTGACTCATTCAAGGAATGTAGATGAAATTGTTTTGTCCTCTTCTTGCATACTCTTACAGTATCATTTTCTAAATCATACTGGCAGTACGACTGTGTTTCACAAACCCACAAACTTGTTTGTAGTGATAGACCTGGTATAAAGCTGCTGCACCCATCCTGTAGAACTTACTCAGAACGTCTTTGGTCCTGAAGTCATTGGCAGTTTTCTTGGAACAAGTCCTACAGAATGCATTTTTTGGGGTCAAAGGAAATTGAAGTATTTGCCTGGAAGCTGCTTGCCTTTGTAGCTCTTGAAGCTCCGACATGCAGCTGGGTGAATGTAACTGAAACAATGGCCTCTAAGCAAGAGATCACACTATAAACAGAATGTATATAGAAAAAAATGTTGGCTATCAGGTATCAAGTTTAGACTCCCATTAAAATAATTAATAGCTGAAATAATGTTTCAGTTAGTAACTGAAAGAGCCCATAAGGTGTTAGTGAGATAGTAATTTTTAGGTAACATGTTCTTTTGGTTTTTTTTTAAGAGTACACATTGAAAATAACAGCCAAGATTTTTGAAGCTATCTACCAGTTTGAAAAAGCTCAACTCTCTTTGATTAGTTTGCAAACAAGGATGTGACTCTCATATACGTTGCTCTTTTTATAATCGCCTTTTCCAAAGCAGTGGATTAAAAGTTCCAGCAGAATGTTTTGGTCATCATTTTATCTTTTTTTGCTAAAGGAATTTCTATCTGCTATCTGGCAATAATGAATCAAGTCTACCTGGGGGTTTACACTTCTGTGTACAACTAGTCTGCAAGAAAAAGAGCTGGAGATGAAAATGCTTTTGTAGTACCAGGGACCAGATAAGTGGATCTCATAGCTTAGGCCTTCCAACATTAATGAAGCTTGCAGCATGGTGCAACACACTTCTTGGAAGACATTCAGCAAGAATGAACCAGGGAAGAAAGTAGCATAAACACGGACAGATCAGAAAATTACATCTCTGATTCTATAATGAGCTTCTGAAGTATTCAGTATGCTTCTTTCTCATCTATTGCTTAAGAATTTTTAAGTGTTTTAATTTTACTGTGGAGGTGTCTTATGAATAGTATTAGTATTGAGGAAGAAATCAGAATAAACCAAGTAACAGAATTCTTCTGGTGAGCAATATTGTTTGTGACTTTTTTTGTTGCTGGCATCACATGAGAATCTATTCCAGTACAAATGCACATGTAAGAAATACATAAATAAGTTGAAAATTGGATGTGAAAATGAGGTCTGGATATGTCAAATGTCTTATTCACCCATCCAGCTAGCCATCCGCCCGCCCAGTTCACCCAGCCATTTCCTCCTATAAAGGGAAATCATATGCAATGGCTCTTCTGACTAGATACATTGAAAAGATTTTTTTTTTTGCATGTTTCTCATGAGGTAATGGGCCACTTGAATATATGTAATTTCTGGAAGAAGTTGAGAAAAATTTCAGTTGTTCATGTCTGGATTTATGAAAGCTCAGAATGGGAACATATTATGAAGTAGTGAGAATTCTGATGGGTTAAAAGAAGCAGCTCCTGCTTCTAAAGGTAATTTTTTAATGACTGCAATACAAGCATAAAAGGTTGGCGTAATTTTCCTTTTAATTAAACACAAATAAACTATCAACAAGGCTGCAGAGAAGAGTATGTAATTTCTGGTTCCTGCGATTCCATACATATCCTTATGAACTTGAATATGTGCTTGCAGTAAACGTGTATGTATGTAATGAAGGAAGACAGGTCAATTTTAATGCAAAGGAAAATGATGTGATTTTTTTTAGATCTTCCTTTTTTTCACACAGTTATTTCGTTTGCAATTTGTTTTGTCCCTATTTGAATATCTTTATGATAATGGTACAAAGTAATTTGATTCTGTCTGACTGTCATCTTTAGAATAGCCAGTTTGACAAGCTAGGCTTTTAAAGAATTGGTAACTAGAGCATTACAAACCAGGTACAGAGCTATAAAGGATTCAAAGAAGTCATTTTCAAAATCAGGTTTACAGCTTCCAAGTTTTACACTTTTGTTACCTTGAGAAGTTTTGTGTTCTGTGGAACTGCCTCCTCAGGTTAGAGTCATTATGAATTTACATTGAGCTTTCCATCATAAATAAACCGTTCCAGGGGCAATAAAAGGAGATAAAATAATTGTGTGTGGGGAATGGTTTTGAGAAGGTAGATGACAACAAAGAGATGACTTAAGATCCAAATATATTAGATAACTGTGGGAGTCATAAAATGTGAAATTCAGATAGGGCAGATATGGGGGTTCTGCTTGGTTTTAAAGGTTAATTCAAAGTTTAGTGTAAAGCAGCTGCAGAGAGTGAGAATACAGAGTGAAAGGAACTTTTTTTAAGAGATAAGTTATTTCTTTCCCCAAGGTTTTACTTCAATGCATTTTTATGATTCCTGGGCTTTGCAAAATTGAATTGCATTTTTCTTATTCTTTTCATGTCTGAATAAATTCAAGGTAAGATAACCTTTATGTAAATGGCCGTTCCGTTGTATTCAGAGCTACAAACAATGTCTTCAGCGCAGAATCTGTACTCAGGATCCCTAAGAGCCTGAGGAAGGATGGCGGGACTCTTGGGATGCTCATTTAAAAGAACAGATACAAGAACTATTTTTGTAAATTGCTGTCAAGGCATTGCAGTCAGCTGATGCAGGGGGAAAACCGGAAGACAAAACCTGCCATAATTACTGTATTTTTCTTTTACAAGGTAACAAAGGAGGAGGAAATCTTCTTGCATGTATTTCCCTGTGGTGGTTAACCTTGGCTAAGGGCCAAACCCCCACCCAACCGCTTGCTCACTCACTGCCCTCAGCAGGATGAGGGGAGAAAATAAGATGAAAAAGCTTGTGGGTCGAGGTAAAGACAGGGAAATTGCTTACCAGTTACTGTCATGGGCAAAACAGACTTGACTTGGGGAAAATTAGTTTAATTTATTGCCAATTAAAATAGATTTAGGTAATGAAAAACAAAAAGACAAACATTAAACCCACACCTTTCCTCCCCCCTTTCCCAGGCCCAACTTTGCTCATTCATTCCAGACTCCGTTCCCACCCCTTGAGTGGTGCAGAGAGGACAGGGAATGAGGGGTTGTGGTCAACCCATAATGGCTCCTCTCTGCCCCTCCTTCCTCCTCACACAAATCACGTGCTCTGGCGTGGGCTCTTCCCATGGGCTGCAGTCCTTCAGGAAAAAAATCTGCCCCACTGTGGGTTCTCCATGTACCACAGTCCCTCCAGGACATATCCACCTGCTCTGGCGTGGGTCCTCCACAGGCTGCAGTAGTTATCAGCTCTGGCGTGCTCCTTGCCATGGGCTACAAGGGATTATCTGCTCTGGAGTGTGGAGCACCTCCTCCTCTGACCTTGGTGTTCCCTCTGCTGTTTCCCACTCTTTCTGTTCCCTGCTCTTCTGCCTGTGTGGCATTGTTCGCTCTTCCTTAACTGTTTTCTCTGAGGTGCCACCATTTTGGCTGAGGGGCTGAGCTGTGTCCTGCCATGCGTCTTTTGGAACCAGATGGAACCGCCTGTGTATGGCACAGGGCAGCCCTGGCCTCTTCTCACCAAGGCCACCCCTGCAGCCCCTCCACTGCCAACACCTTGACATGGACACCCAGTACAGTCCTGTTCAATTAAAATATTTTTGAATGTAGTGAGGGAAGCTTGCAGTTTCATGTGCACATGATACCACCAAAACCCCACTGTTGTTAAAATAAGTCTTACAAAAAATACATAAGCTAGGATACAGCTGACTGTTTCTTAGAGGCTGTTTTTGGTTACTAGACAATCTGGGATGGTATGATTGAACCATGGATGCTGGCTTTTCAGCAAAGCTACCCTTTCAGTTAGGACAATGTTGTGTGTAGGTTATGTAGTGAGAGATAACACTCTTCTGTGTCTTATCTATGGAATATGATTGCAAATGTTTTCGTTCCATTTTTCCACAATTTAGATTGCAAGGAGATAATTTGGCAGAAAGGCCAGAAGATGTCTCCATGGTATCTCAAACATCTGAGCCAGCAGTGTCAGACTCTGATGGTAAGTTACATAAATATTTACTGCTCATAAAAAAAAAAAAAAAAACAACCAAAACCAACATCTTGAATTTAAAAGTAGAGGTTATGTCTGTAAAAGAAGATGAAACACTGCCAGATAGTGTTCCTGGGTGTTTGAACTCATTTGTCATGGCCAGAATAATTTCTAGGCATATTTTGCTAGCCACCTTGGGCCAGGATTCATTCTTAGCAGACAGTTTGTATGTTAGCACACTATTTTGGATGTAAAATAGCTTAATAGCATAGACATGGGCTGTTCATTGCCAGTTTGCCTCTATGCCAAAGAATGGTCTTTGAAATATTTAATTTAATACTACAAATGCATCCACATGATTCAAATAATATACAGTAAGAATAAAAAGAGTTCTAGAATTTCTCTCCTGTTTTTAAACTATCAGAAATGCTTCTCTGATTTCTCCAAGCACCACTGACTAGAATTAAATTACAATAAAAAGAAGTTTATACAATCGTTCTGAAGAACATTTTTTCATTTTTTCTCCTCATACAAACATAATTATATGCTGTGCAAATCTGCAGTCAGGACATTAAGCCTTATTTCAGTTTCTGCTCAGGTTTTTGAACAGAATAACACCTGAAATCTAATGGAAAAGGCACTTCCTAAGGGATATCTTGCCAGAGAATGCCCTGCTTTCCTCTGAAAGATTAAGTTGAAGACGGTTAACTTTATCTTAGCTGTCACTGGAATGGAGACAGAAAGGAATAGAGGTTTGGACAGAGAATCTACAAAGATCAATCTTTCAGTCCCTTCCCTTACTGTTGGGTAGAACCAGCTGAGTCTATTAATAGGAGGATTTGATTTGCAGTTTAGTCTTCAGCAGCCACAGACAAGTTAGCTATGTTAATTAATGCAAAACAAATCAGAACTAACTTTTGTTGTTTTTAATTATCCTACTAACTGTCTGCTATTTAGTGCTGCTAGGTGTGCTATTAGGTATGGCAGCAACCTGAAGTCTCACTCATTTCTCTTGCCTCATTTGTAAACCGATGTATGTCAGCATTAGTACTTAGTATGGCTTTGAAGATAAATTTTTCAAACTGGTTTTGTGAGAATGCATGGCTTCATACAGTCATGCCATTTGTTATTCCTCTGTCTGCCATTGATCGCTGTATAAAAAAAATTAATAGGGGACTCAGAATCTCAAAATACGATGTTCTTACAAGCTTGATGAACATTGTCAGCAAGAGAGACCGAGACTGGTGGCTGCACTCAAACCCTGTGAGAGGAAAGCAAAATTCTTCCCTTATGAGAGTAATCCCCAAGAAGGGAGGTAGCGATGGCTTCTTTGGGATAGGTGAGGGGATATGCAAGCATGAGATTATTGCAGCAGAAACAAGTAGAGGGGTAAGACATACATGTAGAAAAAAGTTCTACAGTTCCTGAAACAAATTTGTTTTGAACAGATCTCTGCCTTCCTTTTTCCTTCCTATATACCCTTGTTCTTGAAGTGGAAATATGCCCACTTTGCCATGCCATCTTCTGAAACTGTAGGCTTCAATAACATAGTAAGCTGTTTCTAAGTGGCAGAGGCACCAAGATTAAAGAAGGGGAAACTGTCAGAAGGTGCTGAATGCTGTGTAATAATGAAGCTGGATCTTTCATGGTCACAGAGTATGGAGCACAAGGGTGCTACAGCCATTGTAACTTTGACCATTTTATATACTTCTGGATACTCTGTAGTCAGTATGGATATGGAGAAGATGGACAACGCTTTCCCTAAAAAAAACACCTCCAATAAAAATATAAGGAGTAAAAGATAGGTAGGTGGGGCAATGTCATTCATGTTGTTATAAACACATCTATCTCATGTCTGTGAATATACATGAACCTGTTAGTCATATGGCTAGAAAACAGCAAAGCCCCTGGGGTAAAAGGACTGAGGTCAACAGTGAGGTACTGCCAAATTTCTGTCAAGAGGTGCTCTCAGAAATGTTCAGCCTTTCAAAAAATATGTATTTTTTTTTCCTAAAACGTTGGCTAGTAATACATTTTGATTTGAAAAAAAAGCACAGCTGGATTTTACAAGTAGGCACAGACTAGAAACAGGCACACAACTCGGGCAACTGCCCATTCTATCAGTCTTTCCTATAAATGCAGCACAATCCTTGTTTTCAGTGCATCTGATATTTACTTTCAATAAATACTACATATGAGATGAAGTTGATAAAAGAGACTCCTAAAGATACTGTTAGATAACCCTAAGTAACCAAGGCATCAAGTTGCACTGAATTTTTTATTGATGTCATCTTAAGAATGAAAATGTGACTAACAGGCTTCACTTACCAGGTTTATTTGAATTTATTTTCTGCTGTTACTTATCAGTACCAATGACCTTACTGAGAGAAAACTATGCATTGGGAAGTGCTGATGTAAACCATTCATTCAAGAATATGCAAGCAAGGTGCTGATGCACAGCAAAGTTGAGGGTAGCTTTCTTTAGATAATGATTTGTTTCTGGGTTAGTGGTAAATTGTTAAGTTGTTAGAGCTGGAACATCTCTCTTGTGGATTTCAGATGAACTAGGTTCCGAAGTAATTGGCAGCACATCTGATCTAACAGCCCTTATAAATAAGCCTTACTAAAGCAATTCCACCTAATAGAGTCAAGGTAATAGCTTATGTAAAAAGATCATTTACGGCATCAGGCAAGCATCAGGCACTATACTGACTGCACTGGCAATCTGGATCTGGTTCTAATTAACCACTACACTGATTTCCTCTAGTAATAATCCTGCTGAATTGGACAGAGTTGTGTTTGATCTAAGTAGTGAAAAAGAGAGATGGGAATCAGGTCTGAAGATTGGAGAACACAAGATGCTTTAGCGCTGCAGCTTCTTTTTACTGTCCTAAACTGTACTTCTCAAAACTGTTTCTCTTTCCCATTGGACCACTTCACAGGAAAGAACTAAGGGAAGAATTTAATAGCTAGGTTCTTGATTTTGATTAGAAGAGGCAGCTTCGGTGACCACACAGCAAACTTCCCCTGTAGATGCTAAGCCTGTCAGGTTTGTCTCTTGGATCAGTCCTCCATTAAGCCTTACTCTTGTTCTGTATAGATAGATGGGGAGAATGGGTGAAGCTTCAAAAGATAAACACTGCAACAGGATTGATCCAGTAAAAATCTACATCTGTCAACCCCCAGTCTGTTTTTCAGCTGGGGGGATTGTAAAGGTCATTTACTACTGCGTTGGTTTGTGTTTTTTTTTTTAAATTTGGATATTAAGAAGTAGTATCACTAAAGGATAATTGTTCATTTAATCCCAGTTGCCTGTAAGTACCATAGCACCTTGTTTCACTTGTTTCGGTCTTTTTTTTCTGAAAAGTACCTTACCCTTTGAGTGAAAGCCATGACGTAAGGCAGGAAAAGAAGACATTATTGCAAAGAAGATCTTTGCAGTCAGTGCATTCTTGTAGAAGAAAGCTTAAAATACAATAACTCATTAGGGAGTAAATGAAAAGCATAGTGCTTCTAAACTTCTAAACCACTCCTCAATTTGTCTGAGAAAAGCTGTTTGTAAAGTGAGTTACTTTACAGTGTAGAATGCAACTCCACATATTTCTGAGGTGTGGGCAAAGACTTGTTTCTTTTGTGGCCTACCTGGAATGAGACAATCGGACTGAAAATGATAGATTATATGGTACTATGCCACAGTGCGTACATGTGTTATTTCCTTTCTCTTGTGTTATTAGATCTACAGATTATGCTGTGATACATAATATTTAGTTTGCTAAATAAATTTTACTAAGCAAATTTCACATCAGTAGTTCATTCCCTGTCAAACAGGAGTCACTGGTTTTTATTACTTGCAGTTAGCCAGCTCCTGTTTCTATCTAGTAGAAACTAGAAAGTTTCTACTTAAAGACACTTGAATAGGCTAGGTTGTGTAGCTTCTATGTTTGGGGGTTTTTTTTCCTTTAAAGTGCCAATATAGTAGAAAGTTCAAAACAAGTATTTGGATGTAGATGAGAAGTTTGACATTGGGGATGTTCAATAGAAATAGGAATGTATGAAATACATATAGTGCTTTTCCAGATGGAACTGCATGCCCAGGGTAAAAAATTAGTAACGATGCATATATGTGGTAATTAGGGTTGAGAACTAGATATTGCAGTGGCAAAAACGTGGCATCATCTTGCAATTCCTGCACAGTTCTCTGACCACAACTTTGCATCATCATCACCTCTTCTCCCTCTGCTTTCATTTGTTTGCGATGAATGTGGTAACCATAGTTGCTGTACTTCGGAATAGTTCTGTCTTTATAGTAAATACAGTCCGAGATGTTTAACAAATCGGAGCACTCTGGAAGCATAAGGACCTCCCTGCTAAGTGTCAATAACAGCAGAACCTAGGGAAGATCAGGGCATCTTGTTTTCTTAGGCTGCTTATGAACAGCATCTAAGTGCCTAGCAGACTGTCAGGCAAAGAGTGAAACTGCATAGCATGTTACTTGGAAATGGCTTTCTCTGACATAGGTACATAAATTCTGGTTTAAGTCATTACGTATGTGTCAAAGAGGCATTCTAGACTTCTCACCAAGTCATGTTGTTTCACAAATGTGGCAGTATGGGCAAAAATTATAGCTTGCATGGCTTTTGAACATTGCCTGAAGTGACCAGAACTTCAAGGATTTTAACTATATTCTAGTTAGTTTAACAGTATTAATTACATTTCATTTTATTGATTTTATTAAAGCTGAAGATCCACTACTCACTTGTGTAAAGAACCAACAGTATTTATTTTTAATAGCAGAAATAATAAATAACCTGTGAGACACCTTGGTAGCTGAAGGAAGCTTGCATATCACTCTGATCATGTTAGAGACACTGTTCCACATTGCATTAAGCTTATACATTAAAATCAGACATAAAATCATACATAAATTAAAACCCATTGAAGTGTAACTGAAAAGCAGTGTATTTACAGTAGCCACATTTACCTTCCCAGCAGTTAATTTATAGGCATTTTATTTTCAAAGTGGCTAATGCTTACTTAGAGTGATTTACTTCTCTTCTACCTCTTTGAAACAGCTCAGGTACCTGGGGTTGAAACACTTACGGAAGATATTGATGAATTTCAGAGTGCCTCTCAAGTGGCAGGATCTGTAAGTATCTTCCCATATGGATAATCCTGTAATTTTGAAAAATAGTGACAAAAATTAGATTTTGCATGAAGATAAAAGTTGTGCTTGCCAGCACTGTCATCCTAGAGAGAAGAAAACTTAATTTACCTAACACTTATGAATTTTCAGTTCTCTGGCTATTTTAATTTTTTTAATTCTGGGAAGGGTAATATTTTGAAATTATTTTAAAGTCATACAAAACCATATGTTGTTGGGACTTACTTGTATAGCTGCCACTGAAAGTGCAGCCATTTTATACTATGTCTGTATGTTCTTAAATGTTAGTCAATGTCGTGGTTTAACCCCAGCCAGCAACTAAGCCCCACGCAGCTGCTCGCTCACTTCCCCCCCTCCCGGGGGGTGGGGGGGGGAGGGGAGTAAAAATCGTGGGTTAAGGTAAGAACAGTTTAATAGAACAGAAAGGAAGGAACTAACAATGACACTAATAAAAACAATAAAGTGACAATAATAATAAAAGGATTGGAAAACACAAAACGAGTGATGCACAGTGCAATCGCTCACCACTTGCTGACCAATGCCGAGTTAGTTCCCAAGCAGTGAACCCCCCCCAGGCCAACTCCCCCCAGTTTATATACTGGGCATGACATCCCATGGTATGGAATGCCCCTTTGGCCAGTTTGGGTCAGCTGTCCCGGCTGAGTCCCCTCCCAACTTCCCTGTGCCCCTCCAGCCTTCTTGCTGGCTGGGCAGGAGAAGCTGAAAAGTCCTTGACTGAGTCTAAACACGACTGAGCAACAACTGAAAACCTCAGGGTGTTATCAACATTCTTCTCATGCTAAACCCAAAACACAGCCCTGTACCAGCTACAAGGAAGACAATTAACTCTATCCCAGCCAAAACCAGTACAGTCAAATATCCATTTTACCAGATAAAATTCAATTTTACAAAATTAAGAGAACAAAATAATTCAAACTCCAAATTTCATTATGAAACATGACATTATAATATCTCAACTATAATTTAGCTTTTTTGATAACATTTGCTTGGAAACTAATAAGAGGTGTCTATTTAAAATGTATGGCTACTATATATTTTTTTAAAAAATGCAATATTATGCTTGCTAATATTTTCATCAGTTCTTTTATTTTTAAATTTAAGAAAATCTTTGGAGATTTGCAATTTGCAGAAAATATAACCAGCAATAAAATAATTTTTGAAAAATTAATCGGAATTTTTTTGCTAGTTGTATTATATCAGGAATTAGAATGTAGGTTAAAGAAGGGATTACTTTTTTTCTAAGGCAAATAAGTTGATGATAGTTTTTTTGCAAAATTTTAGACATCTGTAAGAGGACACATTAATTCCTGTTCAACCATAGCAATACTGGTTTATAGCACACTTTAGTGTTGATAAAGTAAGTGAAAAGAAGGGCTCAGTATTTGTTAGATAAGGAAAAAAGGGCAGTATTAAAGAAAAAAGAAAAATGACAATGCAGACTGATCCTGCAATCTTTCAGGCTGCTGATTAAGTACTACTAATAAAGCTAAATAGTACTGAACATACAGTATTTCCAACTGGAGTTATCTAAGCAGTTGGCAGATACGGAGTTCCAGATCAATTCCTAAAGCTCTTTGAGAACTTGGAGTGTAAGAACCTCACAGAGCATTTGCAGATATTGGGCAAAAGGTGTAAGGAGCAGAACTTTAGTTTTCATTGCTTTGAGCTTCTTTCTCGAGCCTCCTTTCAGCTTCAAACCAGTGAACAGAGAGGTACAGTAAATTTTGCAGCAGTTTCTGAACCCACATTTTTCTTATTGTTCTGGACCTGCAAGCTACCAGCTTTGACTTATCAGTTCTGCAGACATGTAGCATAGGGAAAGACCAACAAAGAAATTGAATTACACAGAAAAATAAAGATACAAGGAAAACAAAAGGTCATTATGTTTATTTGCAAAATCTTTCTACAGAAATGCAAAGCCTTCAACGAGAATTTTTAGATATATGCTCTGTGTGCGCATGCTTACGAACAGACAAACAATATGTACATGTATCATTTAATGCTTTGCTAGTCCTAGGCATAAGTAAGGCTGCCTGGAGCAGTAAACTGCCAGAGGCAGCAAAGCTGCCTGGGCTGGATATCTGGAAGACACACTGGCTATCGTCGTTATTCAGATTAGGATTCAGCTATCCAACACAGTATGTTTGTCTGCAACTGTATCTCCTCAAAAAGAAAAAAATGATCCAGCTGTTGCTGTTGCCTTTTAGGGCTTTGAAGGAACAGAGATCTGTCCCATGGTCCCCTTATAACTTCCAGTGAGACTTATTCTTTGACAATGTTGACATATAAAATATAGAGGTAAAACTGAGGTTCCTCAGAGGAAGGCTGTGAAGACAAATGCATCCTTGCAATGGATTCCCACAAATCCTTCAGAACAGTAAGAAATACGCCTGTAAAATTACTTCAGAATTGATACCAAAATACATTCTCGTGACTTGAAATGATTTTCAGATATTATATGAGATACAAGATACAAGATGAGGGAAAAATAGAATAAATATGATGTTGATCAGACATTTCTCATAAATTGGACAAATTGGTTCATGGCATTCAGTCAAATGTGCATATTACATGTAAAAATTACTGATCTGGTTCAAGGTGTGCCATATTTAGTACTGGTACTGCATTCCAATAGGGTAATTTGAGTCTCTTGCTAGTTAAATGGATCATTATCATAAATTTCTCTCTACTCATGTATATTTGACAAATTTTCTTTGAAAGTGCCGCAGCCTTCAGAGAAGTGTTTTGAGAAAAATTGTGGGATAAAGCAGCAAGAATTATGCATAAGGATCTTTAGAAAAGAGCTGCGTGGGTTCTTTTTTCATGTCCCATGTGTAAGTCCACATGTAAGGCCTTTGACGTGGAGACTAAAGCAATCCGGATACCAGTACTTGGAAGAGATAGGCAACATCTATGTCTGTAACATGCTTCATGTAATTTATACTCTGGTTAAATGATTTTCTTGTAACACTGTATGTTTACTGTTCTATTTCTGAAAAATCTGGAAGTTTTTGTAATTAGACCTTTTTCCTTTAAACCTTTTTTAATAGAATCTTTTGCTACGCTTTCTTTTTCACGAAGAGAGTTGATAGTTGAAAAATCAAGAACTTACATTTTCAGTGCTGCACAATCCCAAACAAGGCCTACTGAATGAATAAACAAGCAAAGCTAGCAAAAAGCAATTTGAAGTATTTACAGGAATCAGCACTCTTACCAAGTGTTTTGCATGGATTCAAAGCGGAAGCAAGCATTTAAAATGTCCTTAGAGATCCTAGTTTACTGCAGGGCTCATTTTCTGACAAATGTAACAAAAAGTGCTAGGCAAAATGCAAAGCTTTTTCTTGAGATTTTTTGCAGCACGGGAGTCCTATTTTTACTTCATGTTTCTGTAAAAGAGTTTTATAAATATTCAGCTAGCAAGCTTTAAGAAAACACTGAAGTGATATGAGGAAAAAATTAGGTGGGCTGGATTACTGACCAAAATGGAAAAGTAAGGTATCAGGGGAAGTTACTGAATTTACAGTGACTAACCAAAAGAAAGAGGACGCATGCACTGGACAATTCACATGGAGTAGACTTTGCCTTCCTTCTGAGTTGCTTCTTTTACCACCTGGATCTGAGAGGACTCATGCTTACTGTTTTTTTATGTGAATCTTTGAATTCACCCATCTTGCCTTGCATGTGCACATGACAAGGTATATTTTTCTTTGCAAATTATCCATGTAAGGCAAACCAATCCAAGTGTAACAGAAACTGGAAAAAAAAGTTCTCCAACTGCAAAAGGCATTTCTGCGTGAATTTGCCTTGGGTTTTTGCTTTTAATTCATTAGAGTATTTTTCCCATAGTAAGTTTTATAAAGGTGTTTTGTTTTAAAAAAGTTTTCTCCTATTTTCCCTACTGCTTTGGAACTTTTCAGCTGCTTTCCTAGAAGGAATACACACATGGATTTTCTGTGATAAATACAGGAATTCCTTAACAGTAATTCAATTTGTGAAATGCCTTGAGGCTTCATGCAGAAGGAAGAATTAAGCTTTTAATTCTTGCTATCAATATGTGTTGAATAGAGCTATATTCTGGTGATACATGATTTAAATTGTGATTGTTAGAAATTTTCTTAGCTTTTCCCACTATTTTCCCTGGGAACCATGCTGAGAAGTAACTTAATTACTTGTACAAGTTGGAGTATAATTGACAGCTCTAAATCACCCAAACTTCAGTATTTAACTCAATCTACAAATTATTTGCTGGCTTGGGGTCACTGTTTAGCATTTAGCAGGTTAGTCATTGAAGTCAGTATTTTAAGGTTCCACTGCCACATTAGGAGTAACAGCAGTGTGCCTGTGAGGTAGTATGAATTGTAAAGGTCATATATTATACACACAAAATTAGTGTGTTCTGATACAAAAGTTCTCAAATCCAGGTTGACTCTTGTAAGTATGTGGAAATTCAGGCACATAAAGTTAAAATTTTAAATTTTAACTTTAAATCTTCTCTAAAAATAATAACAGATAACATTAGATAAGTGCAACTCCTCCACAGCTAGTCAAAAAAACTCTGCAAATGCGTATGTTTAAGTACTGTTAGCTAAATTAACATAATGTCAAGGTTCTTGGGAAATAAGTGATATTTCCTACAAGTAGTTAAGCAAGTAGTTTGAATTACATACCTTGAACCTCTTTGGTTAAGACCTTCCCTATGTGAAACAAAATCCATAAAATATACATAGCATTTTGTACATACAGCTGCAAAATATGTTTTTCATACTTTTAAAATTCTCTTTCGCTTTGGAGAGCACCTGAAGTACTTAGATTTTTTTTTTTTTCCCCTTCTTACCTGCTCATATTCTATTTGCTCATATCGTGTTGCATATTGCAAAACTTGAGTCCCCCTTAGGTGTCTGCCTGACCCCTGTGACGTGTGGCGAGGCAGCCCCATCTCCCTGCCCAGATGCCCAGGGGCAAGGACTGCTCCCAGAAAGGCCCCCGCTCCCCACCAGTTCAGTTCATCAGCCCCACTGGCCGGCCTTGCGTGCAGCATGTGGGTAGTGCTTCCAAGGAGACCTTTTGTGGGGCAGACAGAAGGGCAGATGTCTTCTGGAGTGAAAATACCCTTATTTGA
The DNA here is from genome assembly GCA_034782735.1 of Sagittarius serpentarius. NCBI lineage: Eukaryota > Metazoa > Chordata > Aves > Accipitriformes > Sagittariidae > Sagittarius > Sagittarius serpentarius. Next base: position 17,187,524 of record JAVKLA010000027.1, read on the forward strand.
AAATAGTTAATCCTCTAAAATTTAATTTTAAATGAAAAGAATGTTCTGACCTTTAAAAAAAAAAGTAAAAAAAACCCAAACCAGTGAGTGCCTTGTCTTCACCTATCTAAAATTTTGGTCTCTTGGGCATGACAAATTCAAAAATATTAGTCCAAATAACAGTAAGTAAAACAGGACTGAGGCTTAGAAAAAATTATTCTGGTTACATTTCAGAAACTGAAGCAAATGTGATTCCCAGGTGCCCACATATTTCTTCCTCTTACCTGTAAACAGAAAAGCTATGTGTAAGGTAACTCAAGCCACCATTTTTTTAGTGTAAGGTTTAGCGTAAAGTATGCTGGCTGACTGCCATGGGAAGCAAAAAGCTTGTAATTTCAATTACATGGCATTTCAAGTAGAACAGGCCCTGATGTGGAAGGCGGGGATTAGGGGTGGCTGCCAATATTGCAACAGAGCTCTGAGAAAGTTTATTATTTTTACAGTACCAAAACCCCATGTTGACTAGCTCACCTTATGTCCTTGAACAGACTACAGAAGCTGAAAGATTAAACATTTGGTGAATTCTTACAGAAAATGCATGTTGTGTGAAGAATCTTCAAACAAAATATTGCACAAAAAGTTCTGCTGCATGAATAACAACTGTCCTTGCCAGCTGCTTGGTCAGAACAGAAGGGACACTTGCAAACAAATTGTTCAATAAAGGGGATTTTTTTTTTATTTGGAGGGATCTCTGTCAAATGTGTCTACTTAAGATATTTAGGCTATTCAGGAAAGAAATGGTAGGTTGTACATAGAAAGCTAAGCATGGTTGTCTGTCTTACAGTATTATCTCCTGAAGTTACCAATAAAATTTTCACTTGGTTAAAAAACTATGTAGAAGAAAAAGTTCAATCAAAATGCATTGCATATATTTACAGCTTGCCAGGGACTAACTAATTGGGTTTCACCTGCTTTTCCTTGTTTCATTGTGATCGTGCAATTCAGATAGTCTTTAAAAACAAAGAAGCATTTTCTTTTGTGAGGGGGGACTGTTCCCACACCTGAAAAGAAATTGTGTGTGTTCATGGATGTGCATGTGACTACCTGGGTGTTTTATTCTGAAGCAGGCCAAAATGACATGGAAATATAATGCTGCATTATTTATTAACACTTTTCATGGTCAGCAAGAAAGAGTAATTTATTTTCTAACAAGCACTTGATTTCCAGATGATGTTGTAGGTAATTTGGAGGCCTTCCTCTTGGCCTTAGCTATTCTGAAGTGCTGTACCTCTGTAGAACTTCCCAGGTGTCAGTGGGTATTGCACAGCCCATGTCAAGTCAGCTCGATGCTGCGATCAAGACATTCACATCTGCACTGCATTTTTTTAGGGATAAACGCTATACTGATGTATGCTGTCAAACTAACATGGTGCTGCAGATTGAAGCACGTATAGTGATCTTGGAAAACCTTTCTTATTCTTATTCATGACCTCCTTAATTGTATTTCTGTTCCACTGTGGCATTCCCAGTAAGTATGTTTTTTTCCAGACGTTCAGGGAACCAGTGATGAGGGAGATTACCTTTGGCTTTATTGTTTGTAATTTTTTATTTTAGCAGTAATTTGGCTAAGTGATCTAAGTTAAAAAAAAAGGCATTAATGAATGTATTGTATGTGAAGAAATTACAATGATACGTAAAGAAAGCCACTTAAGAAATGGACACATAGTTGACCTTAAAAATTGACAAATGTATCCTAAGGGCTTTGTATGAACATATTTCTGGCTTAAAGAGACATTGCCTCACCTTCAAAGTTTGAAGGTGATGAACAGAGCCGAGAGCTGTTTCTACAAGTTAGAAAGACAAGGATGTCTTCAGGAACATCCTCATATTTAGGTCTTGTTAATCTTGTTAATGTAAGTAGGCCATTTATAAATTTTGTGCTAATATTTATAAAGCTTAATAAATGATCAAGGGCAATTGTAGTTTGGAAGATACTTTCAGCTTGTGTTTATCTTTTAGGAATAAAGCCATTGCATAAATTGTGTGCTGGAGATACTGAGGACCTCTGTCTATGTTTATGCATTATTCACTTAGATGAACTCCTAGTCTCAAAATGTTAAAAAACACTTTTTTATGTTCATTATTATTTAGATATATAGTGAAAAAAAAATTACCTGAGCCTGCCTCCAAAAATGTTGTTGGTTATAGCCCTGAAATATCTAGCTTCAGAGAAGGAACAAAAAATGTTTACACTACAGTTTTAATGTCTTAATAAACTCTTGTACCTTTTATTTTCCAGATCATTATTATTTTCTGTCAAGTGAGTGTTTAATTGGAAGGCACTATTACAAGCATATAATTTATCTTTAATTAAATTGCTAATATTAAATACCTTATCTTTCGTAACTAGCATTGCAATACTGTTCTAGTCTTTTGTGAAGCTATTGCCTAAGAAAATGCCATAAGCTTGTGATAATTACATAGAACAGAAAAATGCACAGGGAAAGTTACAAAAATTGGGGAAAAAATTTGTCCGAAGTTACCTCATTAATTTCACAGGGTGTTGGAACTGTGTGTCTGAAAGGGAGCTTGAACATATAACAATATGTAATGGTAGAGACTGAATATATGTAAATGTATTTGTTTTAAGTCATATGCAAGACTAATATTCATTCTTAGAAAGAATGTATACATCTGTGCTACGTCCAGAACTGACCACAAACTCTGTGTGTCTTTGTAGCTGTGTGTTGACAGGATGAAGGCAGACACAAATATTTATTAAATGTATGTGTGCCCCTGCCTTTGTGTGTCTGTATGTGCTTATACATGGGCTTATCAATATGTCTTACATGAACTTATATAAGATTTTAAAACCTGTATTGAAACATACAAAGGTATTGCTGATGTTTGATGATCTTTGTGATTTGGAGTCTCCTAATTGCAACTGAGTTAATTTAAACATTACTCATGTTTTTATAAACATCTAAAGTACTATCATGATGACTACCATTAAAGAATCATTTTTCTCTAGTTATCTTAGATTCTACTACAGGCAGTAGAGAGCTGCCTTTACTCAGACAGTCACCTTAGTTGTATGCACATGATTGCTGTGCATAAAGGAAAGAAGTACAGTAGGGGAAAAGGCAGAATGTAAGAAGAAACAGTAGAGGTTTGTAGAAGAGAAAGATAACTCCATTTTATTTCCAGAAAATAGGATATGGAGAATGAAACCCTCTCACCAGGCTAACATTTGGAAGTCTGTGTTTTTAGGAGGTTAGGGAGTTACTGAAAAGCCATAATAATTTGCTCATGATAAACTTGAATAGTCAGAGTTAAGAATATTAGAAGAGCAGTTTGGTTTTTGAGTGTTACCATAGACCACTGACTAGTTTTTATTCCATATTTCATCAGAGTTGTATTTGTGCATGAAATTGTATATTCAAAAAGGATTCATCCTTATACCTTGGGGATTTCCCCCCCATAGTCATTATTGAAGTCCTGCTGCTTTTTCCCCCTTATGAAAATACACACAATAAATTTTACATAAAAATGGCCTTTTTCCGCCATAAAAATCTGGTGACAAGAGTATATCTAAAAACAGATTGAAAATTAAAATATTAGAGTTTTGTTACAGGCTGTATTGCCCCTTCCCATCTCTTACTTAGTTTCCTTTATTTCAGAGGAATTGTTCACAGAAGAAAATACTCTTCCATCTAGAGACAGATATTGGGTAACTAATATCTATTAGAAATAATGTGAGTGATTTATTACAGACTAGTACTCTGTAGTGACCTCAACAAGCCAGATTATGATTTGGATGGAGAATTCACAATAAGGACTGAAGTCCCAAGTGCTCAAAATCTCTTGGGGGAACAGGTGCATCAGGTCTAGTGATATGTCTGAAATAAATGTGTTTGCAGGGACAGTTCCACTTCCTGAGTAACTTACTGTTTTATTCAGCTGTTCCTCTGTATTTACCTGGGATTAAATGCAGGTAACTTTAATCAGAGCAGAACTAGTGTAAAAAACAATTGGCAAATCAAAAAATGTCATTAGTGTCCTAAAAATGTTGTGACTTAATAACGACAGAATTATCTGCAGCTCCCAACTATTTCATATGCTGGTAGATATGACTAGGCTTTTTTCTGTACGCGTGTGCAGCATTGCAGTAAAGCTGTTGCTTCATAAATATGAATCTGTGTTAACATATTTTAAAGATTCATGGTTCACAGTGATTGGTTGCATGCAAGGCAGTGTTTATTTGGAACAGATTAAAAATGATGCAAAATATATCCCATTTAACATTTTACTTCTGCAGAATGATGCTTACTTTTCTAAAAGGGAAGGCAGCTACAGTGTTTTATTTAGTGTTCATGGTTAAAGCAAACTTTTTGTGACTAGAGATGATATCAAACCTGTATTTTCATGTTCATCCTTTGAACTGTGGTACACCTTTCCCTATGACATGAGGGTCGAGCCAGAGAAGTACCATCACGTGCTGCAGCTATCTGCAGCAATCCACATGTCCGCTGGTGATACAGTTCCAGACCGGCAGATCACGTAGCAGCGGAGCCCTGTATGCCTTCCATGAACAGCGTTACCAGTTTGGGTCTCCCTCCTCTGCTCAATCATTCTTCTCCCTGAAATTACATCAGTTAATGTCTTTGAAACCGTGGCTCCTACCTAAATTTGTTTGACATTTACCAAAAAATTAAAAAATCAGAGGGGGATGACAGTGAGACCCTTGCATAAACCTTGTTTCTTCGGGAAACCTGGGAAAGCAACAAAACCCACTAGACTACAGTTGAAATGTTTTGGTAAGGTAATAATGTAAAACTTAATTCAGATAGGCTGTTAAGAATGCTTTAGTTAATGTTTTTGTTTGTTGTTTTTATGACCAAGTCTTGCACACATGGTCATATATTTTTTGTGTATTTCAAATAAGCATTAAAAAACCTTATCAAGTTTACCTCATAGTATATTTTAAAATCATTTCTTGTAACTGTATTGAGTGGGTTCCAGAAAATGCAGATAATTTTGAATACCACAGTGTTCAATAGTAGAGGTGACTGGGCAGGTGGCCTGTTTGCCGGCATCCCTTCCAAACTGCTGTGTTGCCCTAATGATTTAGTTGCTGTTCCTGAAAGGAGTACTTCTTGCAGTGATAAAACAGCACTGGCAATTTTGATTAGGAAGTTCTATGATATTCCCAGAAGCGCTGCTTCTCAGAGATACAGTGCCAAATGTTACGGTAATTTAAAGTAAGTGCAACCCCCCACTAAGTAACTGGAACTGCACAGAATGTAAATCATTGAAGAATTTGTCCTGTTACGATGCCTCAGCGTGGAACAAGAGCTTGTGTAGGTATATATTTTAATTAATTTAGAACTGTTGATTTCAAATAATGCCTGCTATTTATGTTATTTAAGGTAAGAAATAATGTTTTGTAATAATTTTCATAAAATATTATATATTCTACATAAAAAGCACTAGAGTCACTGCTCTAAATGAGGGTACCACTTTTTTTTATAGTTTCATGTGTAAATGTGAAACTACATTTAAAAATATTCCCTTTTCTTTTTATCTGTCTAAGTCTCAGACGGTTTGGACCCTGGATGCCATGGGTGTCAGACCTGGAGGTTCCCCAAGGCAGAAACTCTTAAAGGACTCGTTAGCAGCAAAAGAACTTCAGACCATGGAGAAACATTTAGCTGGTATGTATGGTAGCAAGGGATCATAAAATACCTAGCCGTACTCACCCAGCTAGCTCTGCCAATATTTTAGACGAAGGAAAAAATTATCTATCTCACATGCTGATGAAAACAGGTAAAAACTTTAAACTTCCCTTTCTCTTCATTGAAGAGAAACAGCACAGTTATTGTTGTGTTTGTAGATGTAATGAACTTTGCTGTAATTACAGTAATATAGTAATTAAACACTAATTAAACTGTTAAATATGCTGCAGTCTGACAGCTTAATAACACACCTTTCTTTTTGTTTTCACATTTCACCAAGACTTACGCAATAAGGAGGTACTGATGCTTCACCTACATTTAGGTAGTCTTTAGAAAAGGCTGCAGTGGACCTTTAGCTTGAGAATAGATTGCTTTGCAGGAAAAGCCCACCTTGTTCATGAGACTTCTGGGTAAGTGAAGTCTGTTAACTTGCGTGCAGTGGAACATCTGCAACATCTTTGATTTAGTAACCATTTCTAAAATGTCAGACAAAAAAACCCTTTTTTTTTCAGAGAAAATATGTTTCAGAGCTCTGTAAAAATTAGTGAGGGATATCCTAGGATATAGTTTGCAATTTGTTGTTCTTTGTAATCAGTACTTTCTTATCTTCAGCTTTAGTTAGAAGGTATGACATAGACCTATCACATGGTAGTCCTATGTTATGCATACCATTTGTCATATGGTGAAAGCTGCACTTCATGGGCCAACTCTATGAAAAGCAATGCAGAACTGGAACATGAAGACTGCGTATGCGAGGTGGAGGGGAAAATGAAATTTATCTGACCCTTCCTTCAAGAAATTCAGAGAGTAAGGCAGAGAGCTTACCACTTTCAGTGTGATTTTCTAAAAGACTTTGGACATTTATCCTACCAATAATACTGGTGTGAAAGGCTTGGCTTGTACTTTTGTCTAGGGGCTGTTACAGCTGAAGTAAAGGCAGAAGACAAAGCTATGAGCACGAGGGAAGCACTTTAGAAAAAGTTTTTGCTTGGAATGGAACAAGAACTAAAAATTATGGTATCTACAAATGAAGTTTTAGGTGGTTTTTGTTTCTGACAACAGAGATACTGTCATTTAGTCTTTCTTCACAGGTTCAAGTCACTGTAGCTATTAGAGATGTAGCCACTGCCAAGCTAGACTGAAAATCCATGAGCCCTCTGTCCAAGCTGAAACTGCCAGGAACATCTAGTGGGAACCAGGAGACCGGCAGGCCGAGCTGTGGTTGTCAGGTGTCTGTGACATAGCCAGGATCCGAGTACCCCAGGGGCTCTGCCACTGAGGTAGCATTTGCCTTCCCTTGCGTTGCTGCAGCTGTCGCTCAGGAGGGGCCTGGTGAATATCGCCCTACTTTGATGACCTAACTGGTCGCACTTCCGTGGTTGTACAAGCTGTTCTTGTATGGAGTACGTTCTGAAACATGCAGTTCCTTTAGATCTCCCTTGACAAAGCTGACGGTAGTAACTACCGTATTCAACGGAGTATGGAATTTTAAATACTTAATTGACTGTAAGCTAACTAGCTACATGCATTTAGTCTCCGAGATTCAGTCCGCTGTTGTGTGAGCTACAAGGTCTTATCTCTCACATCAATGCTGTTGTTGTCATTTGCCTTTGGGCCCGTTATTTCAGTAACGCTGTAACATGGAGTTCAGTCGTTCCACCATTCAGTAATTTTTGTCTGCCTGAGAAATTCACAAGAAAACAGCCCAATTATTAGACATTGGACTCTTGTATTCCTAATAATTCGTGTCCTATTATAACACCAGTGCTGCCTGAGACAACTATTCTCCTTGCAGACAAGCATAACATAATTACTATGAAGAACTAGCTCAGAGGACCTCAGATAATAATGCTGGTTTTGCTTAGCCTTATTTGTCTCATACATTTGCAAAGTTCAAGTGTCTCTGATATCAGCAAGTCTCCTTGTTTCAGTTGCCTTACCAAACACACTGGAACCTATTAATTCTGCCCAACGCTAGGCAGTCATCTAGATGCCTGAACTATGACTTGGATTACCTGTGTGATGATAACATGCGGTCCCCTGTCTCAGATACACATTCTTAAGGATCCTGGCTTTCTCTTATGGGCTATGTGCTGGTTAAAACTCAGTCCTAACATAAAGGACAATTTGGTGCCTGTGCCTAAATTGGGGACTAGCACCAACTGCCAGTAACTGCGTCAGTACCTTGATAGTTGAAAGCAGCATTTTTACACAATCAGATCCTGAAGCAATCAGTTTTCTTTTCCTTCTCTACGTATGGCTCAGTACTACTTTTGTCTAAGATGCAATCTCTTGATGTTACCGCAGCTGCTTTATATCACTCACAAGCAAAGAATATGTATTTTTTTTGGTAGCTAATTTCAGTATCTTGCCAGTTTGGTTTGTTACACTGATTCTGTGGTCACTGAATACTTCTGGAATATTATATTTTATCACAAGAAGAACTGTTAAATGCATAAACAGTTTCTAAGCACATTATGAATCATATCCTGATTCTGGTATTTCTGATATGACAGTAAAATGCCTTTGTGTTGCTCTGTTGCCTGCATTTTATTTTCCTTTAAATGACATTGTCAAGAGATATAAAAAATCCAAAGTCATAATTCAGTTCTGGTATTTACTATGGATCAGATGATACTGTAAAGCTGGAGATGTGCAATTTTTTTTTTCTTTTCTTTCTAGTTGAAAAGCTGATATTGAAGCAATAGCAAATAGAAGATGTGTGCTAAATAAAACTGAATAATTACACTATGGAAACATGTTAATTATATGTGGAGAAATGATTAGAATAATTGGTTTATCTGCAGGCTTGATTATGGAATTAAGGAAACATGAGCCAGAACAAAATGTTTATTTAACTCTTATTAAATCATTCAATATTCAGATAATTTCTTAGCATACTGAATCATCATGAGGAAGTTAGAGGTCTGTAATTTTGCAAAGACATAGGCTAAGCTGAACCTTTAAAAGAAAACATTCCTCATTTGGTTTAAATGGGGTAGACCACATTGTCATTTATTGGCCCCTGAATTTTTGCAGGCATCTTATAAGTTCCAAAGTGATGTGTATTGATTTTTTTAAAACGCATAATGGAAAAAGAACTTTGAGACATAATTATTTCAAAATGGAAGTAATTAATTTTAATAGGTCAGCAAGGTAGCAATTAGAAATATTCTTAACTGTGTGCTAGAAACAATATGTTTTGAAATTTGCTAACAGCAAAACATTTAATCCTTAAAATGCTGAGAGACTTTTATCTGAGGCTTTCACAACTATTTCAGTTTTATCAGCTTTTCTAGTAATAGCATTTGAAATGTGTGGAGTATCTTGTATTAGACTATTAACGTGAAATTAACATAGCTTATTTTCCTGTTTTCAAGGTGTTGTAAAATAAGTTAATGTTAAAGGCGGCACATCTTTAATAGTTTTACATACAGCATTCTTTTTGTATCTACTGGTAGACACAAGTGAAAGAAAATCTGATTTTCCAATATGCAGTTTAGAATCTGTTTCTTTTTGGACTTTTAGAAACTGAAATTATTGTTATCAAAATAAAAATGAAATGCTTATTTTATATAATTTCAGTTAATAGGTGTTTAAATCAGTAGAGCCTTGCTGATCTACAGCTTCTGGGACTGTGATGTACACTTTAATGGGAAATGGCATTGCTTTTCTAAAGATAACCAACTGTCGCTATCAAAACCAAGTTACAGCAGAGTACATGCCAGTGAGAGTTAAAATTCGTAACAATTGTGTGAGATAAAATAAACTTTAGTAGACTGTGCCTTAAGCTTGACATTTTTATTTGCAAGGACTTTCAGTATGTTAGCAATGCTAACCTATGTTCTAGCTACCCTCACCTAACTTTGTTGGATGTATCTGATTTAATTCATTAGAAGCATTAATATGTTTTAAATTAATTCCGAAGACACTTTTCATCACTACCCCTGATCTGTTCTGTTTTTAAATGGGATCTTATTCCTTATGGCTCTGTGAGGGGTAGGGACTGGACCACCAAATGGTGGCCACCTCTTCTCCTTGAATTCTAGATGTTGCTGACCCTGTCACCTGGTATGGCACTGATGTCAGGCCAGAGCACAAAATTCAGATTCAGACAGAATCAGAGATCCAGATATACCAGAGTTCAAGGGTTAGTTCCGCCAGAGTTTGGGTTGGGCAATAGACAGTGAGGCCAGAAGCAAAAGTCTCGCCTTGAACCAGTTTTTAATTGCTCTTCACTGCTGCTGAGGATGTCAGGTTTAGCTCACTGCTCCATCTTGGTTTGATACGAATGAGAAACTGTGCAAAACCCACGGAGAGATAACTCTGAAGAAATTAGAGGGATTTTTATAGGTTGTATTGATGTTCAGTGAAGTGGCAGCATTTTGTTTCTGTGGGATAGCTGTGTTTGTGGTAAATCAAATGTAAGTAAACTGAGGAAATGCTTGTCAAAACATTTGAACTGTTAATTCTGATGCCTTATATTTTGAGGGTGAATAGGTTTTCTCTGCACAGCTTCAGGTTATCACTTAACATTGGAGAAAATCACTAAGAGTTTTAAACAGGAGAGAAACAGAAAGTGAGTTTCTTTCTTTCTTTTCTTTTTTGTGTGTGTATGCACAGATATTGAGAAAGACCTAGCACTATGGGAAGAAGCAAGGCTCTCAAGAAGCCCTAGTATCCAACATCATAGTTTAGTTACATCTGACCATCAAGGCCATCTTCAAGCTACACAGGGCCAAAATCCGAGGTCTCAGGTGCCAACTCAGACGGGGAAGAACATTCAGCTCCAAGGAAACAAATCACCACCGCTGCCTACTAACAGCAGAACACAGGTCTCCAGTGTTGCAAACAGTAGGCCTCCAACGCCCGGTACACAAACGAACAGGCCACCAACTCCATCAACTCCGGGGAGCAGACCTGTGACCCCAAATAGCTTGCTGTCACGGCCTCTTACCCCTAGCAACCAAGGAAATAGGGAAGGCATCATTAGTATGCAAAGAAGCAGATCTTTGACATCTAAGAGCCAAATGGGGAGGACCCTCAGTGCTGCTTCAGGGCTCTCTGTGCAAATGAGTGGAGACATTGTTGGAACTGTCACTACTCAAAGAAGCAGTTTATCAGAAGTAAGATTTTCAATTTAATGTTTTTGCTATGTTTAAGAGCTACTATAATGTGAAGACTAGATTGTGTTTTATGTTGAAGTAACATCACTATACCTAACGTAACTTACTACTCTGAAAAGAACTTGAAATATAATGATGAGAAAATTAGCAAGGAAATACTGCTCAGCTTTGAGAGGTACTGACTGGAGAATGTCAGGATTATTACAGAAATCGTACTGAAACACTCGTGTCCCCCAAATTTTCCATGAGCTCCGTAGGATTTTGCTTGCATGATGCAGAGCAGTTTTATTCACCGTACAGTTTCTAAAAGGTGCATACCTCTGGAATATTAAACACAACTTTATCTTACAATTCCAGGGTATTTTTTTCCTGCCGCTTGGCAGTGCATAATATTTCCTTGGTCTGCTTCTTTCATTTTTTGGACACATTGGAATGATTAGTTCAGCATCGCTGAATGGACAAATTTTCTGAGACACAAAACTGAACTGCAATGAGAAAATGTCCAACATTGTTGAATCACTGTCTAGTACTATGTGCACGTTAACTAGGCTGATTCAGGGCATAAAAACTTCCTGTCCCATATTAATGGCTTTTACAGGATTAGTCTTTGTTTAAAACAAAACAAAACGTTAAAGTACCTTGTAAATTTTGAGTGGGATTCTCCTCTGCTAACCTTAGCTGCCTTAAAGATAACTTTAATTAGGCAGTGGAAATAAAAGCACCTGTGAAAGAATAGCCCTGCTGTCTATCTCAGATACATGCCTTACAAAGATGAGTTTTTTCTCAGGAAATGACAGTCCTTCTACACAGATTTGAGAAGGACCTGTATGTCTAGATTGCTCATTTTTTAATGGTGGAGTAAATTGGTTCCCACCATTTATTATGAATCTCTTTGTAATCCATTTGTCAAAGCCTGGAGAGCTTTTTTCCAAGACTGAAAAAAAATCATACCTTTAGATAATTATTTCTGAGAAGTATCAGTTGTTTTAAAAATCTGTTGGGTATGACACTTGACAAAATGTATTATCAGTCTAACGACATCTTAAAAAAATTAAAAAATGTTGTTCATAATAATATTGCTTGGAGATGCTTGTAGGAAAATTAGAGATTTGATACTTAATGTAATCTTGCAATGAAGTATATGGCCTCCATTATTTATTATGAAAGAAAGGAAATGAGGCACAGATAACTAAAGCATTTGGGGAGAAAATCTTACTTAAATTTGGTGGTGAAAAAAATCCTCATTTTGGTGTTTGAATGGCAGTGCACTAATCCCATCACTTGAGCTGCTTCTCCAGCTATAACTGGATATTCAACTTAAAGACATGAGGACTGAAGGTCACTGCAGTTCTGTTGAAAGTATTTTCACTGACAGTTGATGTATTTTCAAACCAGAAGTTTTCCATGGGAAAAAAATAAGTAATTTTAAGAAATTTCTTTTTTGACAAACAAAACCCCTTTGTCTCCTGTTTTAAGGGGGGCTGTGTTTGTGTGTTGGAATTTTCTCACATACCAGAAAATGAGAATTGAAATTCACTTTTAACTACAAACGTTCAGAAGACATGAAGGGTTTCATTTTTTCCCACTAAACACTTCACTCCTCTTTTTCTTTCTTTCTTTTTAAGCAGTCCTGTTCTTAACTGGTACATAGTCACGTGATGCCAACTAGAATTATTGTAAAGATTCCTGAAAGTGCCATGTAATGAGCACTTCATCTCCACCAAGGGACATCCGGTCTGTCCATCACTTCTGATCTTTCCTGTAACAAGGCAGGCAATTAAAAATGCTTTCTTCCACAGCCTTTCTGCAGTTATAGTAGTAATAACCATGAGTCCCATTTCATTTGCTGTGACTTGGTACTTCTGTTCGCAAATCCCAAGCTTTGCTGATAGCTCTTACAATAAGTGTCCTGTTACCCTTTTTATATGTGTATATATGTATATGTCCTAAGAACTTTAAGAAATGAGCAATATTATTACTCTGTTTTGCAGATAGAATAGCATGTCCATTTTCATCCAGCAAGCCCACTGTAAAGCTGTTGTTAAATCTCAGCATTTCTATGCAGAAACTTATTCTCTGTTATAATCCCTTTTTGAAGCGACAAATTCTTTTTTTTCTCTTTGCTCACTGGGTACAATAGTATGTTGGCTGCCAGTGACCCAGCTCAAACCCTGTTTATTCTTTCTTGACATGCACAGGTGACCTTTGACTTAATGGAAACTTGTCTTGGGACTAGCTCTGCTTCCAAGGGGAAAACTGCTAATATGACACGTTCATACTGAAGCCCTTCATCTACCAAGCTGTAAAGGTCCTTGGGTATCAGAAAGTAGTTGATGGAGGTCTGGTCCATCTGCCACTCCTAGCCCCATCTTTGGAGTGTTGTACTAGAAGCTTTGGGAGCTCTTTTAAGCTATCTTTGCCCACTGAAGTTCCTGGTCACTTAGAGAAGTGGTTTAGACAGAACATATCCAGGACATATCTCTGTTCAGTGACATTTCTTGCCATGTTAGAGGTGTCCCCCTATTTGTGGCCACATGATTTCATTCTCTTGTGGCACAGCTTCTCTCTGACCATGGAGACAAATTTTTAAAAGTCAAAGGTGGCCTGGGGTAGGAGAACAACAACAAAGCTCTGTCTTTCTTTGCACTTTTACAGATCACAAAACTCAAGGCTGATGCTGTAAATTATTTTGCAACTTTCATTGTAGGTTTTGTATCCTCTTCCTGTATAAAAACAGTAAAATAAAAGAAGGGAAATTGCCTTTTTTTTTTAGCCTTATGGTGTTAACTGGGAATTGCCACTAGATTTGAATACCCTGTTATATTGCCAATCCTATAGGAGATACTATGATAAGATTTTGCAAATAATTCTGCTTCGTTACTCTTAGGTGGTGTTAACGGAATTAACCAGTACAAAGTTGATACATATTTGATGAGGATAAGTCAGTTGAAAAGGATGTGATTACTGGCTACCAGGAGCATGTTTTACCATAAGGAGCCTGAATTAAAGGATTCAAAATCTGCATGGGTTTACACTGTGTGCTCACTTGTTTATTTATCAGGAATTTTAACGTATCTCTCAATGCCTTATGTATACTTCCTAGTTTGTAGTGTGTTTCAGAGTAACATAACAAGTCTAAAATACAAAAATATTACTGATAAATACAATTCAGAGTTGTTCTTAAGTTTTAGTAAAGTTCGTGCTGTAGCTCCGGGTGGTTTAATCGTGTTACAGCACAAATCTTAAATAATTTGGCAAGTACTTAACATATCAGCTGTTAAGAATGTTTGGGGTTTTTTTAATGCTCAAGACTTAGAATGATCTGAGATTTTGTGGGCAAGTTTCTGCCTCTTGGCACACATAATATTACAAAGTTCTAACAGGTGTGTTTTATTATCAGCTCTGTTCAAGGCTGAATTGAATTATAGCAAAGAAATGCTACCTAGAGAAATAGTTTTACTATCTCTATAAAACTAATAAATCAGGGTTCCAAATCCTTTGGCAGAGATACTTTTATGCATTTACCTTATCCTTTGGTGTTTTGTATAAATTGACAAAGGAATGTTGAATCCTGCTTATCTCTTTAGGATGGATTCCATTAAAGTGACACAATTCTGTGATAGTTATCAATAGCTGTTGAGATGAAAATACTACTGACTCCCTTGTTTGCCATTTCATTTTCTGAAAACTTGGAATTTTAGAAGCACTTTATTTATCCAGATAGTTTAAAGTGGTATTCTGTAATCTTTATTGGTCTGTCATTGTTAACAGTGGAAAATTTCAGCTTATTTGAATATAGCATTGTTTAACACAAGTTTTCCTCCTACTTACTAGAGTATGGAGTGTAACTTGAAGTGACGAGGACTCTCTTCCTGGTCAGATACTTCCATTCTGTTCTGCTGCCTGGCTCAGTTCTTTGCTCTGTGTTTTGGAAGATTGAAAAGTATGCTGATCAGTGTGAGAGCCACTTGCTTCTACTGCAAGAATCCCATTCCGTGAACCAAAACACTTTGCCCAGTTCAGTGCTGTAGTCACGAACAACCTTCTCGAACACTGAGCACACTGGAAACGGCAATACATGCTTAAGGCCTGGAGCTCCTGCCTGAGCTTACTGTTGGGCCATTACAGCTGTCTTTGTGGATTTTTTAACAGATTAATAACAGAATTAATAATTTACTCCCAGTGAGTTAGATCTTGATTGAACAGCCTTTGGTCTCCAAGAACTGATTTAAACAAGCCTGGTTTCTGTTTTTAAACCAGATAGCCTAACAATAAAAATTATGCTGTAGCATTGTGCAATACAATTTAACTTTGAATATGTAGATTCTGGTTTTCAGCTGGTGTAAAAGAAGACGGGGCTGTTACCCCCCCTTTTTTTCAGGTACTTATAAGAATCTGGCCAGCAATTTTATGATATCTGGCCAGTGTTTAAGTTCTCTTTAGAGAACAGACTTGCATGTTTGAACTGCTTTTGAAAATAAAATTATGCATTCCAGTCTCATCTCTCACCTTGAATATTGCAAAGGAACCTGTCAAAGTATTTTATATGTCTGTATGTGTACATGCTCACATACATATATGTGTGTGTGTGTATGGAAAAATATTTTTGTATACATACATATATACATTATATAAAAAAGGAGGCAATTGTAAAACATTTTAAAAAGCATATATTCAGCTGTGTATGGATTTTTAACTGTGTAAAACATTTATATTTTGATGCTTAGAGTTTTATGGTATCTTGGAGACAAAAGTTTCCATAGCATTTTTCCTTCCCAGGCTTTCTCCTTCTCCCATAAAACCATAGGTTCTAAATCAAGTTTCAGGTCCTTGTTCTTAGTAGATTGGAGACAGTGAAAGTTCTGACAAATCAAAGCCTTACTCAAGCAAATTGTGCATGACATGTCTAGGCATAGTCCAAAAACTGCAGGGACAGATGGAATATCTGCATTAAGATTTTGTTCTGTGTCACTGCATTTCTAAGATGAGTATGTATATATCTGTGGCTATAGCAGATAGATAGCTAGAGACTTTTTTTTTCCAGAATATAACAATAAATAAGAATTAAATTAAAAAAAAAAAATCTAGGGAGTCTGCATATCCTCTACATTCTGGTTTTATTTCACAGCAAGATATTTGCTTTTTTTAAAGGCTTTCTCCTCTCTAGTTAATTGAGGCTAGAGTGTTCACTACAGTCTGCATTGATATAGAACCATTCTGTGTCATTTTATCTAAAATAGATCTGTTTGTGGCAGGATGAATTCTTACAACAGCTTCAGCTTGCTCATCAACCTTGGATATTGCCAAGTGACACAGAAAGTGAAGGAGTGGAAGCTGACCAAGACAAATGTAAGTATATTGGTTAGGACCAGATAATATGTCAAAAACCTTCCAACTTTTAACTTCTCTTTTTCATATCTTCAAATCCTGTGAAGATGTCATGCCTGCGCACAGGAGCTTTTTTTATAAGTACCAATTGCTCATTTGTTTCAGGGCTGAACTTTATAGGATTGATTTAGAAAAGCCTTCTTACAGTCACTGAACAATGGCAAAATGATCACAGACCACAGTTTATTTAGCTAAGTGAAACAATTTGTCCTGTTGTGTTAAGGTAGCTGTTCCAGAGAAGTAGCCGGAAGTTGAAATAGATGATCTGTTTAGTAAATCTGTATTGACCAGAAAAAAAACCACAGAAAACCCCAGTAGCTCTGAAAAGTAGAGCCTTCCTCCTCAGGCCTGTGACTTGATTATCTATATTTTGCCTGCATTCTTTTGAATTCTTCTGTATGAGAAAAAAGCTCTTAATCACACAAGTAATCCTTCATATTCTATACTCTTTGAAGCAGTTGTCTAATCATGAAAGCAAAGGTCAGCAGGATCATAACCTAAATGACAGAACAAGTAACAACAAGTAATATGCTATAAATTGCAATACATTCAAACCGTAACAAGTTCTGTCTGCCTACAAAGTACCTGTAAATGATATTGCTGAAAATACGAAATGTTTTGCATTTTCTTTTTTAATTCACAGTAGTTTTGTGATCTGCAACGGTGAATATGCAAACTATTTCTTAACATATTTTAGGTGATATACTTGAAAAGACCAAATGATTTAATCAGCATGTTTAGAAAACTTAATGCATTCTACTAAAACTGCTTTAAACAGGCAGTTAAAATAAGAAAAAAACCAAATTCTTCAAGTTCTGTAAGGGATTAATGATGAAAAATAATCATGCCAGATAAACAGAATATACTTTTAAATTAGTCCAGTTAAAAAAATTAAGTTTTCTATTCATATACCAGTTTCACAATTCCATACATATCCCAGGGTTTGCCTATGAAATTTCAGTTTGCATAGGGAGATACTGAAGAGCATGTGCAAGTTTTTTTAATGCTACTACATTGGTAAAATGAAGTTTTGTGTGTCCAGCTGATTTTAGTCCAAAGCCAGTAAGTCCAGTGTGACTTGCACCTGAACCTTTCACTTGTCTTTGGGCTGAAGCTCACCTTAGGTGGCCAAAGGGAGAGGCTGGTATCTGCCTTTTCTGTGCCCGTGAATTTTCCTGTGTTTTTTCTGTAATGAATTTACAGTCCCACAAACATTGGTAGAACTGGCTGCGCACACATAGACTGGGCCTAATTATGTGATCAGGTAGACTGAGGCTTCACGACACATCAGATGCACAGCACGGTTATTTTATAGCTGCTGTACCTGAATTACATGGGTGTGGGGACTTCTGAGCATCCAAGATCCTGTGCTATCAGATTCCAAGAATCCTGGTAGATCATTGTCACTGCCCAGTGTGACAGTGGTAAATTATAAATAAAAGCTTTGGTCCTACCACCAGATTAGTAGAGATGATAGTTGCCTAACTAATAACAATTGGTTTTCCTGGATCTGATGGCACTGATAACACAGAAGGGAAAGAAGATCACTGTAAGCTGTAGTTTCAGACCAAAAGTTAAAGCATGTTAAGGGCATTGGCCAAATGCCTCTTACACACTGACAGCCTTGGGGCGTTGAGCACCTCTCTAGGAAGCCTGTTCCAGTGTTTGGCCACCCTCTCAGTAAAGAAATGCTTCCTAATGTCCAGTCTAAACCTCCCCTGGTGCAGCTTTGAACCATTCCCATGCATCCTATCACTGGATGTCAGGGAGAAGAGATCTGCACCTCCCTCTCCACTTCCCCTCCTCAGGAAGCTGTAGAGAGCCATGAGGTCACCCCTCAGCCTCCTTTTCTTAAACGAGACAAACCCAAAGTCCTTAGTTGCTTCTCCTAGTACATTCCTTCCAGCCCTTTCACCAGCTTTGTTGACTTCCTCTGGATGCATTCCAGGACCTTAACATCCTTCTTAAATTATGGGGCCCAGAACTGCAAACTATTCAAGGTGAGACCGCACCGACGCTGAATACAGCAGGACAATCACCTCTCTTGACTGGCTGGTCATGCTGTGCTTGATGCACCCCAGGATGGGGTTTGCCTTCCTGTCTGCTAGGGCACACTGCTGGCTCACATTGAGCCTGCTGTTGACCAGCACCCCCAGATCCCTTTCTGCAGGGCTGCTCTCCAGCCACTCCTCTCCCAATTTATACTTGTACTAAGCACTACTCCATCCTTGGTGCAGGATCCGGCATGTGGACTTGTTAAATTTCATCCCATTAATCACTGTCCTCTGGTCCAGTCTAGATCCCTCTGCAAGACCTGTTGTCCCTCCAGAGACTCAACAGCACCTCCCAGTTTGATATCATCAGCAAACTTGCTAATGGTGCCTTCAACACCTGCATCCAGATCATTGATAAATATATTGAACCGAATTGGCCCTAGAATTGAACCCTGAGGAACACCGCTGGTGACCGGTTGCCAGCCAGATGCACCCCATTCACTACAACCCTTTGAGCTCCATGCTTCAGCCAGTTCTTCACCCAACGCACCATGAACCTCCTCATTCCATAGTTGGACAACTTGTCCAGAAGGATGCTGTATCAAAACTCTTACTAAAATCCAGAAAAACTACATCCACCACCTTCCCTTCATCCACGAGGTGGGTGACGTTATCCTAGAAGGGTATCAAATTAGTTAAACAGGACTTCTCTTTGTGAAACCATGTTGACTGTGCATTTAACCGCAGTGCAGTTAACTGCTGCACCCTTTATAGTAGGTCAGTGTTTCTACTAATATAACTAAAGGAGTAGAACAAAAATGTTCAATCAAATACTTTCTGTATTTGATGTTATTAAAATAACAATAATAATATTATCATCCCTGTCTGAGGTTATATGCTAGTGTCACTGGCAAGCAGAAAGTGCAGAACTGCCACTGCTGACAAAGATAAGCTGCCAATTCCCTGTTGTAAAGTGGAGAGTCAGTGAGGGCCTTGGCATACTTGCTGATGCCAGTGCTTGTAGGCAGAGCAGCTGGCAAGATTACACATCATTTTTCATCCTGAAGTTAATAAATCTGTGTGTATGTTGTGTGTGATTTAGTGTTGAGGGGGCCCAGGAGTTCATAATTTATGAGTTTGAGCAGAAGAGCTGCAAAATTAATCTTTACAATAGCAACACCTGTTCTTTGACTCAGCTTTTAATAAATTATATGTGGATAATATTTACCACATTCTTTGACTACTTTGAGATAATAGCAGCCAGGTGTAAAGCTAATTTTTGGTAGTGGGAAAACTAACAATGCAAAAAGAGAAGCTATGTGAGTCACCTTGAGTTCTTTTAAATTAATACCTTCTGATTAGTGTTCTACAAGGAAAAGAATGAAAAAATTTTGGGGTAACAGTTTCAAATGTAGTCAGACATAAGAGTTTAAAGAGGCTATTTTCAAAGCCAAAGAACAGAATTGGGTCACTTTGGCATCTCAACATCTCCCAACAAACATCATTTGCAAAACAGATACAACAGTGCATATCTTGTCTTACGGAAATGAGATCTAGGTTCTCAGTTCTTGTAAATCAGGCTTTACTTTCTAAATCCTTCAGGCTCTCTGACAGCATTTTAAAAATTTGTCCTTAACAGCAAGATCCAAAGATAACTAGAAGTCAATAATTTTTAAAGCTTCATACCAATTATGACAAAATTTGTAATCGAATAAGTACTTTTATAAAAGAGTATAAATTATTACAGCTTAAAACATTTGTTATGTTACAGAAGGAAAGAAAAACATTTTTAAGAAGCATTGTTGATTGTGTTTTTTTTTAGCATACCCTCTCCTTCTTCCTCTTTGTGTGCTTAATTAAGTTTGTGGCCCTATGTCAGGGAGAGAGATAGGGGTATAATTATTTGCTCTTGTAATGTAAATTTTGTTGTTAAAAAATAGGAACCGACACATGGTTTTTTAAGAACTACTATAATTTAGTAACTAATCTCTTCTGGCCGCTAGACGTGTTCTCCTTTGATACTCCATACATACTGAGCAAAGAGAAGTGAAAATGGCCAAGGCAGTATGATCCAAAATCAAGGGTTTGTGGTTCCTTTTTTATTTTAGTGTCACTAAAAAGCCTGTAGACAGGACCTCATGTGTCTTCTTCCTCAGCTGTCATTCTGAAGACAGTTCTCCATTATTACCTCTAGTAGTTTGCTTGTGTGCTGATTCTCTGCAAAGAGTTTTCAGTGGATGCATAGAGATCATTCTCAGAAAGAGGAGGGATCTGGAGAAAATTCTTACCACTTCCACAGTACTTCAGTTTGGTGGTAGTTCTTTGAGCTGGCAAAAATAATTTTTTTCTTTATGGTGTACTGATGCAAGGAAACAGAAGAGCTGCGTCTACAACCACCAGATAGTTTCTTAGCCAGCTTTTATGAGAAGAAATTTGGCCTTTCAGGGGACTGGCAAGAGTCAGCTTGAATTTTCCCTTGAGAACAGGTCCTACAGAGACTGCTGGTTGGAAATTTCTAATGCATCACTAGCTTCCAAGAACCTTGAAAAGACAAAGACAGTCTTTTGGTGTAATTTGACTTACTATCTATAGTCCTGGCGTGGATTTACTGCCCAAAAGCCTGAGTCTGCTTTCGTGGGTGCCTGGCTCAAGAAGTGACTCACACAGCAGATTTCCACAGGTCTCACAGCCTTGGACATAGAGGATCCTTACCTGCAGTCAGTCCATTTGGCAGATATACATGACAGGTGAATAACGTAGACTCTTAGCAAACTTGCTACTCGGTTAATCCATCTTAAATATGTATCTGTGTATATACATTTCTTTGCCATTGTCCACTTAAGGCATCTCAGTTTCTGTAGTCAATGGCACACTAAGTGGTGTGGCTACTATCGCTTCGTCATAACTTCAACTTGCCAACAGGAGCACTAGGTGCTCATTTTTAGATTGGCTGATGTGGGACAAGGCTTGAACTCTCACCTACTAACCTGTGGCAAGAAATGTAAATGTTTTGCCACTATACATCTGCAAACTCTTTTCTAAGGTTTGCAATGGAAGGTCTACTGCTGATAAATCAAAGCTGATTGTTGGGAAAAAATGGGATTTCCACTCCGTTCATTCTTGCACTGGTGTTGAAACTCTGCAGTCAAAGATGCTCTACTGATGACTTCAGTAGGTATTGAAGAAAACTTTCATTTTCACACTCTGCAAACATCCACCTAGCAAAAAGACCAAAGAATGAAAGTTTTTTGTAGAATCAAGAAATTCAGACTGTGTTCCATAAAGTTCCAAACTGTACAATACTTGTTCATGGGTAAAATTCCTTACACTGAGCAAATTCACATGGCTAAACAGTTAGTTTTTCTTAGTTATGAAAATAAGTGTTCCTAAGGTTTGGAAAATCACTTGATCGGAGTTGATAATAAGGAGGAGTTTACTGCTGGAATATGTTTTTGCTGTGAAAGTTTCCTTTTACTAGAGCCAGGTACTACTCAGTATGAGTAAGAATGACAGAATTGGGCTTAGAGCAGCAACTGTTGATTGCAACTTTTATGACACTAGCACATTCCATTTCTGTCAGTCAAATTCAGCTATTTGTATTTGTGTTCTGCTTTGATGGAGTATAGCAGTACTGGAAACATCTTTCAGTGGGTATGAGTTTTAGGGCAAGGTTTGGTTTCTCTAGGGAATAACATAGTTATGAGGCATTGCTCAAATGTATTAGTCAGTTATATGTCTGGTTAATAAGAACATAATATTTGTAGTTGGAAATTTTTCCTAGTGAATAGTAAATTTACTATAAATACATGCTTTTTTTGTCCCAAAAGTGAATCTGGGTTGAACTTCTGGGAGACTTTAATGCCAGCTTCACAAATCTTCTGGAGAAACTTATGGGTATCTTTCTTTCATTTAATATTTCAAGAGTGGTAATATAAACTGGAGTAAAAAGGTTATATCTCCACACCTTACATAACCTTTCTAAGGAGTGTCATAAAGCTTTTGTCTGCTTGGGGTATGAGTAGTTTTCTAAATTTCTCCAGTGTGCACTTACATATGTTAAAGAAGAGACATTGTCTCTCCTTCTCCCTACCAGTGGCTTAGCTAGGTATATAGCTTGAGATGGTTCTAAGTTCCCTTCAGAAATGGGATACCAGTAAGCACTATGCTCCCGTAAACAGAATTTCTCCAGGCCTATTGGATGGTCTTGGCTGGATGTCTTGTAACACCCATAGCTGAAGCAGCACCATTTCATACAACTTTTTGAGTCTGAAAATGGGAGAAAACAATTTTCTAGCATGGAAACTTGCCCACTTGGATTTAATTATTTATAGATGGTGAAACAAAAGTAGAGATTGACATTATTTTACCAGAAGTTAGATGACTGTTGGGTAGTGAGGGGAGAGTTCAAATACAACTAGGGAAAGTTGGAACTAGACTCAAGATTCCTATTTTTTTGAATGGATGTGCTTAAATCCAAAACTGCCATTATCTCCATATACTATTAAGGCTTTAGCTCATGTCACTTTATTTCTACTGACTCATACTGGCTTTCATCTTGGAAAAGTTCACATTGAACTAAATATTTGAGAGGAGGAGGGAATTTTCCATTGCAGTGAGGAAAAAAATTCTCAAAATTTATTTCAGTGCAGAAAGCTGTTTTCAGTACAGCTTTCAAACCTAAGAATATCTTTTTCTGCAACTTGCATTGTTATGGTAAACTTGGGTTTGCAAAGACATTTAATGCAATAAAAAATGACACTGTAATTTAAAAAACGGCATAGAGAATTATCAGGGCACACATTAGGTAAATTAAAAGCTGGCTCACTGAGGAATCAAAAACTAGAGTTTCTAATGGGAAGATGTAGATGAATGGGGCTCATTAGGGTCTGATACGTTTGGATAATTGGTGGGAAGGACAAGTTGAAGTTATTAAATGATATGAATCCCCTGGTATAATGGCCACATTCCAGTAAAATGCACTTTATTATAACCAGATGAAATATATTTGAACCAAATGAAATATATCTGGCACCAGAGAAACATATCTGTCTCTGCTGCAGAATAATGAGGCTTTGTCTTGGAAAGCAGTGACATAATGGATTTAGGATGATCATAGAAGATCATCTCAGTGTGAGCTCTCAGCATAATGCTGTTACAAAGAAGGACAGACCATTCCTTGAATGCCTAAAAAATTAAGTAACAAAGTAATTATTCCGCGTATTAGTAAAAACCTGTGGTTTTGGTGTCTTGCCATTACGAAAAATTGGAATTACTTGAGAGATTTCAGAAGATGATTAAAAACAACCCAGGGTTTGGGAAAGCCTGTTAGGAGTTTGCCTCACCTAAAGGCATTCAACTAGGAACCTCAGAGATGATTTGGTATCTGTAGGTAGATATTTAAATAAAAAAGATTCAACTCATCAAACTGTGATGAAGGAAATTAAATGCTGTGTCCTAGCAACCAGGAGCCTTAAGCATTGTAAGCAAAAGTTAAGGGAGGCAGTGAACTTGGAGTCATTAACCTAACGTGATAGGGCTTTCTAAACGACAGATGATACATAATCCAGTGGGAGATTCTGTGGGCTCTATACAGGTGTATGGGAGGCCAAACTAGATGATCACAGCAGGATTTTTTTGTCGTGGTGTCTACGAATATACTTACTGATTCTCATAAAGAGCAGTCTGGATGTGCAATTTCAGTTGCTTTCATGGACACTACATGTTAGGCATTGATATAGATGATATAATGATCATGATTCTGCGTTTATGCTACCTGTTTTCTTACAAACCCTTGAAGATGTGAATAACTGTATGTGCATGTAAACCCATTTTTGTAAACACATTTTTATTCTAAGGTTTATTCTAGTGATTTTAAACTGCAAAGCTCCCTCCCTAGTTGTTTTTATTATCATAATTTAGTCCTTGGAATATAAAAATAATTTACTTCAGAAGGCAAGGTGCCTCTGGATAAAGTAATGGCTGTCCTTAGCGATCCAAAAATATGGCAGTTTGGATTACTATTGACCATAACAAAGATATTAATAAAATATGGTTAAACTTTACTGTGCTCTAGTTAGTCATAGAAGTCTGTAGATTTCGAAGTATAAAATATGTTCATGCTAATTTTATCTGTGTGAATATCTGATATTAAATGGCAGTGTATATAATAGCAGTGATATAAATATTTCACTTTTAAAAGATTTTATTTTTTTAATTCAAAAAACATTTGCAAGTGGAGTTCTAAGCTTTCAGGAAAAAAAATATTGGCTGTCCTTAATATTTGAATTCCACAGAGTTCTATGCCTTTTATAAACCACTCTGGATAGATATACAGGTAAGTTCAACAGATAATCACCTATGCTCAGCACTAAAATACTCTACTAAGGTCTGTTAGAATTTTATTCCAAAATATGAATATAAACATATATCGATTTACATACATCACAATAAAAATACTCTACTAGCTGTATATTGATATAGCAGGCTATATATATTGATACAAGAACTTTGATTTGAATCTCAAAATATAGTGTATATGTTGATATGCAGGTTATTTAATATTGTGCTGTTAAAAGATCAGTCTAATAGGACATAATAAAAAATAATAAGCTTCTAGGAAAGTAAAGCTCTTCTCTAACAATACAGAATTTCAGAGAATAAAATAAACTAAAGCTTTTACTGACTAATCACCGACAACCAGTTAATAAGGCTAGCCACTACAGCAAAGAAATGTAACTTTTTAATGGGAAGGCAGCCTAATCTACTGCATGTTGATGAAGGAATTTTAATTAAATCACTTGATTTGGTTTTGATTATATTAGATTGATCCATCCCCTTTTAGACTTTGCTCTTCCAAACCACTTGTTGAGTAAAGGTAACTTAAATGTAGCTCTTTGTGAAGGCATGCAGTGAATGGAGAACTGATCTTATTGAAAAATTTCTGAGTAAAGAGTATTTATGCTCAGATAATTCACTCCCGTGTTGTTGCTCAGCCCTGTGGCTGCCCGACATTTGTGCTGTGTGAATCAGGAGGAGCTATGGAGAATATGTGAGCCTGACACTGGTGAGCTGAAACTGCTTCAGCTGGCCTTTCAACCAAAAAATGCTCATGAAGAAATGCCCCTAGGGTTTTAGTAAAGACAAGTGACTATAACCCTCTAAAAACTGTGATGTGCAAAGTCATCCTATGGAACTGCGTCTGGCCTTAGAGAGGCACATCGATGAGCTGTTCAACTGGGGGACTGCCACCCAGACTTTCCAGTTGGAAGGAACTGGCCATTTTATGTGTCCGTAGTACAGAGCATTGGAAAGAGCTAGGGACCAAATTACACAGATGAGGTCATTCTTTTATGCCTTTCTTGATTCCTTTGTTTGCCGTGCTGGCTGAGTGCTTTCACTACAGGCCAAGATCTTGCTGCAAACCTGTGTGTGCTTTTTATTCCATTTGGTTGTCCCAACTTTTTTCAAGAGCTATCAAACCCAGTCATCTTTCACCGGTGCCTTGTGTAGTCATTTACAGCAGTGAAGAAAGATCATGAAGTAGCCCTGAAGTACTACCAGAGCACAGTGGTCATGTTCTACACCTACTTTTCAGTCAATTTATTGGACTGCACACGACCCCATGAAGTGCAAGACCCAGGGAGCAGCAAGCAGAGAGTACATTCTTTTGCATTAAATAAGGCCTTGAAAGGCTTTTGGCTCCACAACTGACTGATTGATTCACTAGAGGGGCCAGATTGCTGCAGAAACCAGAAAAAAATGTAGAATACTTGACTGTAATCCCAGGGTGCAAAAATGACCAGGAGGTAAAGGATCTAGGAAAGAAATATGTTTTCTTTCTTTGGCCCAGTATTCTCCAAGCTCTAAAAAAAATCAACACTCCTTATTATCCTATTGCTGTAAATGTGGTTTACAAGGCAGAGATTTATTCTAAGCCAAAACTGTAGAAATTCCTCTTTTATCCTATAGGAGGGATTTAAAATTCAAGTAGGAAAAGCTCTGTAATGGAGGTGGTTAAGATTTTGTGACATTACGGTGACTGTTCTTAACACTGTCAGGGAGAAAATCCATGAATGTGGAGACTGGGGGAGAGGGATAAGAGAGAAGGGTTGATCCTTGGTATGTGACTTCTGTTCATTTTGGTTAAATCTTGTCTGGCAAAGCGTAGTGCCAGTGTGAGTGTTACAGCAGGATCGGGGCAATGCTTATTTTCTCCATGTCTTATTTCCCTGGTCTGTGAAGTGGGATGATAAAATGTGATAACTGACAGCAAAGCTATAAGAAATCATCAGTTAATGTTTCTAAAATGTGTCATGAGTCTGGGCCCCAATTCTAATGTCTATCTGTATTTCTTTCTGGTGTGATTTCACTAAATTTAAAATGGCTGTAGTTTTTCAGTTATTTTCCCCAAGTAAGTCAGTGGTGGCTTCCTGCTTGTATGAACTGCTTTTAAAATATTGTCATTCCCTTTTGTATTGGAGAAATCAGCCTGTCAGGGTATGACTCGTCTCGCCTACCGTCAGCTATATAGAAGTGAGAGAGCCTAGTCCAAGCTATTTGTTCTCTGAAGTATGGGACCTCAGAGGACAGCTAGAGATCTGTCTTACTGGGAGACTGAGGCAGGTACACTGAATCCCATTGCCCCTTCAGGGTGTCCTTCATCTCGTGCATCTCCAACTCGACATTTCTCTATCTCATGTCAGCTGAAAGTTGATTTGATCTTGCTAATATCATTTCTCATCAGTCAAGAATTCTGTAATGGATGTGGGGTAGCATGGAATGTATTTTCTGGCCAGCATCCCATTTCCTTCTGCAGCTAAGACCACCACAGTCCCTGGAGTTTTTGTGGGTAACAGTCACGAGAAGAATCTGCAAATGAAACAGGCTTATGTATATTTGCTTTTCTTTTTCCTCCCTTAAGACAAATTTGTTACTTAAAGATCAAACTGTGACAATGCTTGAATATCTGCTAAATGAAGTGCCTCCAAGGAAAACAGTTGCTAAACATTAGGTATAAATGACCAAAAAATATATATATAAGGTTAATGAAGGATAAGAACTGTTGCTAAGATTTCCTAGGCTTTATTTCTTTTTTTTTGATGTAGAGTTTTTCATGGTATGTACCTTACTCTGTTGAATATCAGTATGGTTTCAGATATAAAGTCCAGGCGTATCACCTGGCAAAGGGAAACTTCAGGGTCTTGTTCCAATTCTATTTAATTGATTAGCTGGAGATAATGGGAATAGTTTGTTCCTGCCCAGTTTCTTTAATCTCCCAAAGAGGGCTTGCATATTTATATGTTCCAAAGGAGTGAATAAATGTGAAGCCGCTGTGCCTAATTTCCTTCAGTGTTTAAAAATGGCAAGGTGAAGGCTTCTAAGGTAACATACAGGCCTTTATGCATTCAGCTGTATAATTAAATGTGGTTGTGGTGTTTACTTCCATTTTATAACCCTGATCCTCTGACTGGATCCATGTAATAGGTCCAGTTGCAGCATGACATCTTTTACAACCATTTGAGGGGGGGGGGGGGGTGTGTTACAGTCAGTGGCATTTGCAAAACAGTCTATTTCAATATGCGCGTGTAAATATTTGTAAAAGCTAAATTTCCATTTTGCTTTGGGGAAGGTTTTCAACCTGAACACAATCAGAAATGAAAACATTTTTATCTCAGCTTATCTGATTCACCACAGTTGCCTAGTATATTTGATGCTTTTTTGAGACACTGGTCATTTTTTGCAATCTGTTACTACTATTGAAAAAGAAGTAGCAGAACCCCCCTCAAAAAACACTGCATAACTGGAAGAAATAATTTAACTAAAGAAACTGTGATTTGCTTCTGAATATTTTAGAAATAAAAACAAATCAAGATTCATCAAAATACTGATCAGTGTTGCTTATTTAACTGAGTTCAGCATTATGGAAAACTTTTTCAAAATGCAAACACAATGAAGGATTAGTTTTCCCTTTTATCCTATTTTTGTGTACATTAAATTTTAGGCCTAATTTCTGTGTTTTTCTGTTTGATTTCACAGGTTTGTGAAATCAGTGGGATTGTTGAAGAACAATTTAATTAAAACAAAATCACGGTGATCAAAACTACACCTGAAAATTTACTTTAGTTTATACATAATAATTTTAAATAAAGTTATTTTTCTAGTATCAGCAGTAGATAAGTGGAGCTGCTCTGATATGTGGATTCTGTAATGCACTGAATCAGAGTATTTACTGTGGTACAGTGGCCTCAGGAAAGAAGGGTAACTGTCGCCTTTTAGTGTAAAGTTACTATAATGTTTTCGTTTAGTTTATACCCCTGTTATTTTGGATTGACATTTGATAAACTAACCTCTGCCTGACCGAACCAAACTTTACCTAGAGATTTTATGTATTTTAACTTGTCTAAGGTTTTCTACTCCTTATATTTTTGTAATCTTTACTCTTTTTTAGATTAATAAACATTAAAGTGTTCGCCCCCATCTGCCAGCGTGTATGTCCCATTCGGGTCTCTCAGAGAACTAGATGTTCGCTCATAGTCACCTGCAGAGAGAGGTCAGAAGGGGGGGTGAGGGACAGAGCTGGGGGGGGGGCGGGGGGGGCGGAAACAGGTGCTGCCCATGCTGCGCAGCTTGGTATTGAGTTTCTCCTTTTGATCTTCCAAACAAATAAAGACTCTGTTAAAAAGGGAACATATCAATAAGGGATGGAGCATGCATGCAAAAATAAAGCACCTAAAGGAATTGCATGTATGTGATGAAGCATTAGTTACCCATATGGACTACTGAAGCAAATCTGCTGTTTAAAATAAGCTAACTGGTGTGTGCTGTGTGCTTGGAACTTTAGAAGATGCTTTTGCACAGACATCAAATGAAGGGATGTGGCAGTTGCATTTATGGGTTTCATTTACCTGATAATTGTCAAGTGTGTTCTCAATTTCCTTTGTCTTCAACTATGTACACTTGGTTCCTGTATCTTAGACATAATGATATAATGAAATTGCTTGCAACTATTAAAAAATGCAGTATAACAAACCATCTATTTGTTTAAGAAATAAAAATTAATTTTCTGTCATGAATGTTTCGTAGTGTGAACTTTTTTTGCTGTCTCACAAACATACAGCGCTAAATACACAGCAAGTGTATGGTCTGTATTAGTCATGAGCAAGTAAAACAGAAGGTAACATTGTGGTGAACAAGTACTTGCTGTATGTATCATCATAGTGTAGACTTCCTATATGTAAAATGTTTAGAATACTGGAACCCCATGGGGATCATCCCTTGAAGTTCATTTCAGGAAGGGGCTTAATTAATTTGTCATCAATATTTGTATTACTGTATTTACAATATACTTGAAGACTCATTTGCATATAGGAGAGCATATGATCACTGGTATGCTATATTTAGTCAGTTGTGCTCTGTAAAGCATTCTCATGAAACTAGTATCTTCTTTTCATGGGTTTTTTTCTTCCTTAGTGGCCTGCATTTCATATTTTACCTTGACACTACTGAAAAATGTGAAGTAGGTTTGACTTTTTTTCTTCTTTCAGTTGCTTCACTGAACACCTGTTAAGCTCCATTCCTTCTACTTCATGCCATTACTGGGTGAAATTATGACCATATTTATTCCCTGGGAAAAATCGCATTGACTTCAGTGGAACTAAGATTGCCCACAATAAGTTAAGAAAGAAATTAGAATTTGGCAGCATCTTAATTCTAGAAGTTCTTGCATGTCTAAGAACTTGAAGACAGTTTGGGCTTGGTAGCGCAAAGAGATTTGGTCAGGGACGTGTCTGGTTTTATATTTTGATTGCTTGTGAAGAAACACAAGGCAAGCTTTATACAGGAAGGCAGAATATCAATCCTGCTTCTGGTCTTCAGAGGGCAAAAAACTTTTCGGTCACAGATATAGTGGGTACCATCAACACTCATCAGAATGATTAATAATTTAGCAAGTGTGAATTGTATGCAAATGTCTCCAAGTGTGATAGGATGGCTTGACTCTTCAGCGGGCCCAGTTGTAAAAGCTGAGAAGTCTTGGGCTCCTGAGATATGGCTGTTCTTGGGACTGGCCAGAACAACGGTATTTTTCTGGGACATTTTCTAAGCTGAAGCGTAGAGGATAAAACCATGGAAAATATTACTTTATTTCCACACTGAAACATACAGAAAATCCCATGTCATTTTTTTGTTTCAGTTCTCATGATTTTGACATGATCTCATGATTATTTAACACTTGTGGTTGGCACTACTCCCTCTAAAGCGTATGGCCAGCAGTCTTGGCTGATGCGAGCACTCAGCCCAGCAGCTACTGCTGGTATTGTAGAGGAGAAGCAGCTGCCTGGTACCCTGAGTGCGAACAAGCTGCAATGAAGCGTAACAAGTCAGGAGAACTCCAAGGAGGAGCTGAGATGTGCTTAACAGGCAACAAGCAGCTGGGCTTAGGGGGCTGGGGAGTATAAACAGCAGCTGGGAAGACCATGCAGAAGGCATGTGTGATAAACTTGTTTTCACCTTTGAGCTATGGGAAGCCTTACTCATTTTCTGTTTGACCTTTTTGGCTTCAGGAAGCAGTTTCCATTTGTCAGTTGCTTACGGAATAAGCTCTGCCTCCATGGTGCCTAATTGAATTGAGAGTCAGCTGTGCAAGTTCTTGTTGATGCTGCTGTGGTTAGTTTGGCAAATGTATCAAGGGGGGGGGGGGGTTTGGTTTTGACTCTGCACCAGGCCCTTCAAAGTCATCACAAAAAGTTCAGTGTAAGCTACATAGAAATGTGCTTCTCTCTAGTCGCGTGGGACAGAGTAGATTTAGTGCTTTTCAGAAAGATACTTCATCAGTCATTGCTGATGCTATTCAATTACTGCTTTTTGATGGAAAACGAGCCATGATAAACAGCTAAATTTTTCCTAGCCATATGTCTGTATCTTAGTTTTTTAGAAGCGTTTCCTAATGCAGTAATGTAGGGATGCAGTATTCTCAAGAGTGCTTGTTAATGAAAAAAATACAAACGTATCTCAGCATATAAAAATGCATGTAGCTTGTCTAATAAGCAGCTGTCTTTCAAATGCCAATTTAGAATAAAATGCCTTTTGTTGTCGTATGAGTTTCTGCTGCTTCCTTTTAAGGCCTTCACACCCTTGAGACTTTATCTAATGATCTTAAAAGCAACCTTAGTGTATCTCTATTCATTTCAGTAACACAGTAGTATTAATTGGTTCCCTTCTGTACTGCTCGTATAGAGTAACTTCATCATTTGGCAGATTTGGAAGAATGACTTCTTGCTACCCCAGCATCTAGCTCTAGGATTTGGAGGTGTGGCTCAGGGAGAAATGGGGAAGACATTTTATTTGCAGAAGTTATTAACGTGAAACAATTTCTTTTGAAATATTAACCAGCAGATTTCTCTGAGCAAATCCTTATCTTGAAAACTTAAGCGATAATTTAAAAACATTTCCATAACCACCAGCTGTACTGTGCACATACAGCATTAACAAAAGTTTCTGGCCCTCTGGGAATATGCTTCCTAAAAATACGGCTTTAATCACAGTTTAAGTCTCTTTATGCTGAGTCAGTAATTACAAAAGAGGGAGGGAGACTTGTTTCCTGCTCCCTGGAGTATTGTTTCGGGTATGTCTACATTTCACTCCCAGAGGTAACTAGCTAAGTGCAGGGGAAATTCTGTATTGCAACAACTAAACTCGTAGGGATACATGAACTAAATGAAAGCCAACCCACACACATGCATGTGACTCTATTGTTTCATTGCTCTGGCTGTATGTGGACATGCTTTACATTTAATCCAATGAACTATTAATGTAAAATACAGAAAAGCTCCCCTGGGATAGATTACAATAACCTGGACTTCTCTGCAGCAAGTACGCTAACCATGAAGTTGCCATGCTTTTAGTAGCTTTAGATGACTAGTTCCAGGCAGCTTCCCAACAAAAAAAGATGTGCAAAAATCTGTGTTCAGAGGCGAGTAGCCCTTCCTGTGCTTATAGAAGTTTGGTGCCCATTCACTCTTGGCCCTGGTTTCTACTTTGTTCTACTTAGTTTGCCCTTTACAGTTTTAACTTAAAGTGCAAAAGCTTGTGATTAATCCAGAAAAGTTTAAACAGACCACTGGTTTGACAGCATTCGCTTACTTAACGGTGTATTACTGAAATATTAGTCCAATTAGTTTAAATTACTTTTAATTACCAAGTTGCTGGTTAAAAGAAGACATATCTTTAGAAGTTATAATTCTGACACAGCTGTTCTTATGACTTTGGTTGCTGGGTTTTTTTACCTGACGTTACATAAAACTGAAGCATAGCCAAATAGAATCTAGCTTGATGGCTTTTTTTTTTCCTCCTTTGGATATTACAGTCAGGTACTCTTTTCTGTGGCTTGTCTGCATAAGAGAACATGCAGCAAATTTAGTACGTACTGTCCAAGAAGTTTCCTCTACAACAGCTTTAAACCTATCAAGGTGCATCACCAAGTGAAAACACTGGACTGCATCTTAAGTTCAGTTCAATCAGCAAAGCAGTCTAGTGGTGTTTTCACTTACACAAGCACAGTACAAATGTATAAATTTCACTTTATCAAGAACTGGAATTTAATCTACAAAGCTCCATACATTATCTCTCCTGTTGGAAGGTGGCAGTGCTTCAGCGATTAACACTATGCCAGCTGCCTTTCCAGAAGCAGCTCTACTGTAGAACTTGACACACTCTCCAACTAGTGTATCTTTATTGTATGAATAGTATCTGTATTATATTTGAGCTTCACGTTATTTTTCTTTAATTATCAGCTGGCCCTGGAAAATGCTTCTAGTTCTGAAACAAGTAAGTAGAATCACTGAACCAATGTCTTCTGTAGATTCATGGACCTTTTCTGAGAGCTTAGTGATGGAATATTGTTCTGAATTGTGAGAGAGACAGAAGAAAACTTTTTGCCCACCAAAACCAGTTACAGCACAGGTCTAAAGAGACACCACGGGAGAGTGAACATAAATAGTTCCTTCCTTGGATGCTGAGCTGCTGATCCTCACCAGGGACCTCCTCTCCCAGAAACGCACACGTGTTTGCCTTCAGAGGGAGCGCATTAGGGAATGGAGCTGGGGAGGGCCTCCAGATATCCTTTAGTTGCTAACCCTGAGGCAGCATAGCTGCAGGTAAACCATTTCTGACAGATGTTTATCTAATCTGTTCTGGGAACGTCTGGAGGTGGTGAATCCCTCTTCTCTTTAGAAAATTGTGTACCCAGGTGCTTGCACTTTTGCTTGGCGGTGGTTTCTCAGAACATGATCTTTTCCCCTTGAATACATTCTTCACATGTTAATTGTTTGCATCATTTCAGCTAAGATAACTTTGAATTCAGATGCTACCCAAAGGAACAGAATGAAATACTGGTCCTGTAAAACCTTTTGAATTTTTGCAGTAATGTAAACGTGGCCAGGATTTCACCCAGAGTTACAGACAGTTACTGAAGAAGTATTGTTACAGGCCGTGACATGTGTCAGCCACTGACAGCAAGGACTTGTGGTCTACAGGGTGCACATGTTGCTGCTCTGAGAAGCCCCGCTTCTGCACTAGAAATCACATGCGATGAAACAGCAAAGGGTCATTTGAGCCTCCATGCTTCAGTCATTGTAGCTGTCTCCAAAAAGTGCATGAGGAATTCATGAGTGCATTTCAAAAACTTGCCAAAATGCTCCCTGGGGCCTGATAAGTACCGTAATTCAAAATCTCTCCATAAGTGCCTCCAGAAATCATTCTCTTCCTATTGATGTGTGTAATCCAACACCTACACACTCACAACGCCAGGTTTAATAAAGTGTGGGGCCCTTTAGCTGAGATTCCAAAGCAACTTATACTTCCTATCCCCCCAGGTGATGCTACATTTCTGTGTCCAGAGCACATTATCTGTTACTGACTTTTCATCTGGACACAGATCGTACAGAACTTAAAATATTTTCCTGTGAGGATATGTTGAAAACATCTGATGGGCTTGCCTGGGGTACTGTGACGCACAGGCCTTCTGGAAGAGAATGTAGCACCAGCCTCATCCATAATTCTGTGTCTGCTCTGTGCAAAAGACAGTAAGCTATTTAAAAGACAGAGCTAAAGCTCTTCAGGTAAAAACATACCCCAAACTCCAAACAGAGATGTAGACTCACTATTTCCCTTTAAAAGCAATTAATTCCCGGTATGACAAATTAAAGATTATCTTCTGTCACCTGTTCTGTGTGCTAAATGTTTGTAGAGAATAATACCATGTTCAAATGCTGAAACACTGATTTTTCAGCTTTCAGACACCTCAGAAGAAGGTTAACTCATTTAAGAAAAGTAAATGTTGTACCCTGTAGATTTTAAAAGTGTAAGAGCATGAATTCAGGAATGTGGAAATTTTTAGTCTTGTATCCAGATGAAGTATCTGTGGTCAGACTGTTTTATTTGGGGCATGATCTAACTCGATGTAAAAAATACACCGTATGTCCTGCTCTGCTCTGTTCCACTGGAACCACATTCAAGTAGGTAAGATACACTTCAACAACCCTTCATAATATGTTTAATATTAATTCTGTCTTCACTAGTGGTTCAGAAATCTGAAAACCTTGACGAGTGTCACGCAAAGTGGTCCTTATCTCTTCAGAGAGACAGAATGAACCATTACCAATACTAAGGAATAAGCTCTAGGGAGAGTGTGGGATATTGATATGGATTTTTGCTTGACTTCAGCCTCTGATGGTCATGTCGTATCATGCTTTTGGCTAAACTGCGTACCTGACCCATGATACTTTTCAACTCTATGCTTAGTCGAGTTATGAAATGCTGTGCATACCTCAGAGACACTGAGATAGAGTTTTATCCTGTACTTACTGATACAGAGGAGATGTTACTATCAGCCTTTGAATATATGGTATTCACTTCTGTGACACAGTTTTTGCTGCATCCATTAGAATGGACTTTGTTATTTATAGCATTAAAAAATTCTGTGTTCAATAAGCCAGCTCCTTTCTAAACTGTGGAAAGCATCATACCCAGATTGCTCTGTTGTCTTTTTAAACTGGGGTATTCTCTTCTTTGGTGGGCAAACTTGTCCTAGCAGAGAGCCGCCTCCCAGCAGCTCCATCCTCTTGGCACACTGAAGGATCATTCGCATCCTTGCTGCTGTTTCCAGCAGATTCTGCACTGTACAGTGAAGTTCCAGCTCTGGCAGTCCTTATGTTTTATGAGCTTGGAAGTCATCCAGTTCTATTCTTGGACATTTATTAAATATAATCTGAAAATTTTAATCATTCTTTCTAAACTATTTCTTTTGGGGATAGGAGAACTTTAACATAGATTAATTACAGGGCTACAATTTTTCCATTAGGAATATCTGTTCTCCTTCCTGCTGCCTCCATACTATATATTGTTTGAAGTACCTAATTGAGGTGGCTTCTCTAGTCCAAATATAGCATTTCTGAGTGTTTCTGGGAAACGATAGTTTTTCCTCCTGGTAATTGTAATTTACTAATACCATGGGATTTTGAGGAAAGTTAGGGTGATAACTGAGATAGACTTGAAACTTAACTTGGCTCAATTTACAAAAGGTGCTTAGGGGCAAAGGACATCTTTAGGTGTCCCTCTGTTCCCACCCCCAGCTCTTTTAATATATTGCTTACTGAAGTGGAACACAGCTGTTTGTTTCTTTCAGCACAAGGAACAAGCCTGCATGGGTCTATGTTTCTTTGGTACCTTGGCAAGAGAGGAAATACTCCCCCTCCACCCCTCAGGGTATTTCTCTCCAAGAGGAAGCTGAGATCCTTCTTTCCAATTTTACTTGTTGGTATGAATGCAGCTATGACCGACTGTTTATGAGAATGTTTCAGGTATTATTTCATTTGCTTTAAGATTTGAACTATCATACCACTAAAGCAGTCCAAATAAGAGTAAAATGTTACTATTTTCCCTGCTTGTTCATCCTGAAGGATTTTGGGGAAAATACGGATCAAACCCACCAGATGTCGAAATAATTGTCTGTATCGGACAGTACTGGTAACAGCACTGCGGTGAGCTCAGGTCGTTGCTCAAGCTCACCTGATTGCCAACAACTTCTACCCTTGAGCGCGCTACAGGCAGGTAACTGATCTTGTCACGGGTCAGTGATTGCCTGCACAAAATTAACATAGTAGAGTCCTAATAGTTC
Source organism: Sagittarius serpentarius (assembly GCA_034782735.1). Taxonomy (NCBI): domain Eukaryota; kingdom Metazoa; phylum Chordata; class Aves; order Accipitriformes; family Sagittariidae; genus Sagittarius; species Sagittarius serpentarius. The sequence continues at coordinate 17,223,918 of JAVKLA010000027.1, forward strand.
TCCTTCCACACCTTTCCTGTCCTGGAGAGTTTAATTGCTGATTTTAGTATATTCACTGCCAAAACATGGAGTCACTTCTCTTCTAAACAAAAAGGGGATGCCAGGCAACACCACTATGCAAGTTCTGAAGTGTAGATACTGGAACAGAGCCATGTGAATAATGTGTGTGTAATGGCACGGTCTGAATTGTTTTTATTTTTTAATAAGTGTTGGTGAAGCAAAACACAGTTTTCCTCTTGTGTCAGATGAAAATATTTGGGGATTCCAAATTGTGGGGGTTTTATGAACAAACTACTGTTTAAATATAAATGTCTTGACCTTTTCAAATTTCTTTTTTGACACAATATGATAAAGTTATGAATTTGCTGAATTTTATTTATGGTATTGTATTGCTTCAATTTTACCAAAAGCATTTCAAGGAAATGGGGGGATGGGGGGGGTGTTAGGAAAAAATTGCCTGCTTGGTAGGATTCACCTTATGCTTGTAACTGTTTCTACATTGGTTGGTCGGTCAGTCTGTTTATCTATCTATCTATCTATCTATCTATCTATCTATCTATCTATCTATCTATCTATCTTTATCTATGTCTTCATCTTAGTACTGAAGGAATGAGCCACATGAGAAACAAACTTCATCTCTGAGCATTTTGGACTGCATAGCATCTTTGAATTTTAGTACTTTGTTGATGTTGTATTGTTTGTAAAAGCTGAATTTTTCTATATGAAACACATTCATAAGATCTGCCAATAAAAATCTCTCATTTCTCCATTTAGTGTGCCAACAATTGGACTACGTTTTAATTTCATACCCTATGATGTCATATGAATACTGTAGTGTTCTGGTTTATGGTCTTCATGATTTTTCACTATTGGAGAAGTTTGATCATAGTTCACTTAACTGTCAACCATAGCAAACTAACGTTTAACACTCTCACAGTCTGGTGTGAATTTTTAGAGACTGATCTCCATTCTTCAATAAAAAATGAGTAGTCTTTGCTTATATTTCGGTTTGGTTTAGTTCATAATTCTCAGTAGGAAATCACATGCTACCAGATAAGAGGAATTTTCTGGGCTTTTCTTGTTTGTACCATTTGTTTGCTTTTTTTTAATTAGTAGGGTGAATGGCATGCCATTTAGCCACATAGAAGATGTAGCTGAGTGTCAGCTAATGTTCTGACAACCTGTAAGTGTTTAATAGTTTCTCACAGGTCCGGAATACCTAAAAGGTAGAAGCAACCATGGGCATTTGCCAAGAGTACAAGACTGAAGGGCAGTGAGCTCTGTCCTGAGCTCCACAAGGCTGTGTGTTTTCCTTCCTTCCAATGCTCCAAGCTCTTCAAGTTCCTCTCCTTAAAAGCTGCTGTAATGGCATTTACTCTGCACCTTTTTGTCTTCTTCCTGGTCTCTCTTCACTGTGTGGCTTGCCACATGAAGCTTTTCCTTTTGCATGTAGGCTAGGTTGCCCTGCCGCCATTGTAGCTCTCCTTGGTGGAGCATGGGAATGGCCTCCGATGTGTCTTCGAGGGGAGAGAAAAGTTTGCGTGCACTGGGAAGTGAAGGGAGTTTGTACACGGGTGTTTCTGTACTGCTGTATGGGCTGCGTGTGTATATGGGTATTTCTGTACATCTCTCTATTGCTGACTTTTTGAACAAGTGGAAGTGGGTGGGCATCTCTGTGTACCATGATGGGAGGTCTCCATGTTGCTCACAGTGACCATCCAGACTTTCTCAAGTGCCTGGTCGTATGTTTCTGAAGAGCCCATGCCACTACTGCTAGGCTGCTTCATCGCTGTGAACAGAAGCCCCGCCGAGTAAGCAGATTGCTAGATCAGTTTGGAAAACAGACGTGCTTGTTGACATCCTTTAACGCACCCCAAATCCTCTGTCTTCTCATAGTTCCCTTGGTCATCTGACACCGGTGTCCCAGGAGGGTGGCCTGCTCCTGTCCCAAGATAAATGGTCCTGTCTCAGATTTGAGAACAGGCTTAGATCCACAAGGGAAGGGTGTTGTTCTTATCCTTCAGACAATACAATTAAGTGTTATTTATGCTGCTGCCAAGCAGCTTTCTAGCTGTGGACAGGGCTGTGAGAGGGCATTTAAAAATGCTTTCTGAAAACCATGTTTGATGCTGATGTGCTGAAACACTGCAGAAAGTCCTTCCCCCAGTCCCACAACTTGACTTACAGACAATATTTGCTGTAATCCAGTTTTGACCTGCAGAGCTTTCAAATCTGCCCTTTGCTTTGTGCATTCTGTACAAAGAGGTACCAATTTTCTCTTTTGTGAGGAAGAGAACAGTTACTCACATGGTGAGAGATCCTGTAACTTTACAGAATGAGGAAATCATTTTATTGGTGGCAGTGGAAAGCAATATTTATGTGACAGAGAGGAGGAACACTCCAATATATTGTACAGGATTCTGAATTTATTACATACTTTCAATTTTTGTGTTCTAAAAATTCCTTTTTGACAACATTTAAAGTTCCTATGGTGAAATATTTGGAAATTGAGACTTCTCTTATTGCTTGTATTGCCTTGAAGTTGAAATTGTTCATTTAATAAAATATTCCCTTTCTTTACATGTCATTATGAAGTTTTCTTCTCCATAGAATAACTTGCAGCGACTAGCATACTGGCATATTTCAGAGGAATAGATTTAGTTTGAGCTAATGGGCAGGACTTTGGAAACAGGTAGAATAAGCACATAGATACAATGTTTAATCTACCACTGCACAATTTAATATACTTTTTGTCTGAGGGTTAGGAAATTAGTATTTGAGCTTTAGCCCAGTGCAAAACCAAAACAAGTAGTGGCCTTTGGCCCTTTTGGAAAGTGACTGTGTATTTCCAGCGATGACAGCCAGCACCACTCTTTGATTAATAGCGGAGCGACTTTCATTTAATATTGACCATATGGCAATTTTCACCACCTACATTGTTCAGGACCTATGTCAGTAGCACACAAAGCAGTGAACCTTATTCCCAGGCAATTCAACTAAGACAGAGGATGCTGCATTGTGGCATATTGATTGATAGCACAAAGCGGTGATAATTAGATCTCTCGGAATCCTTTATAAGCGGGCTGTGGGCTTTTGAACCTTATTGCATTATTTTGACAGTATTGAACTATCAAACGTGCCAGCCTGTTTTCAAACTGTGTTTGAAATACAGGATGACAAAAAGGTGTGATGGAACAAGTTTGTGTGATATAACCCATGTTTTTATTTTAATTTATATTAATAGGATTAATTTATGCAAGAAGGGGGGGGAAGTATTATTATTGGGAATCCTTGACACTATAGCTCACATCTTCAGATGAGAACATCCCAGATCTTTCTCAATGAAAATTTTCCTCCTAGCAATTTCTCTTTATTTTTACAGTTCTAATTGTTGTGCCACATTTTGGAACAAAACTGAAGGTGGGAACACTCAATGTAGAATTTGGAGAGGAAACATTTTTTTTTTATTATTTGTGGAAATATCAGTTATTGGAATTCATTGAGGTCAGTGACTTTGCTGACATGCAGGACTGTAGGAGGGCGTTGTGGTACAAGTGAAGAGAGCTCAGTTTGGTACCTCACTGTACCCATGTTATATATACACTGGTTCTGGGTGTCTAGTTGAAAAGGGAAGTTCTTTGTTCCATCCAGTGACAGTGCCACCAGACATACCAGTTATCTTTACGTAGGGACATGCTGCTCAAGATATTTGTCCCCATTTGGCAACTTTTTTTGCCAAAGGTTGTGTGTGGAGCTCTACCCTTCAGCCGACTGGCTCAGGATGGTTTACTGAATACCTAAAGCTTTGTGAGCTGGACGTGACAGTTTCACTGAGGCTGGATAGCATCTGGCTTTGCAGTTTGACAATCTAATGGCCAGTGTGTGCATCCTCAGGTCATCAGGGCCTGTTCTGTTGATACTGGGTCTATACCAGCTACTGCTGTGAAACTGCCCTTTCCCTTGTGCCAGGGCTGATGTATCGCTGGCTGTGTGACGACCTGAAAATGAACCTCTGGCTTTTGTCAGTCGCCTTCAGCCAGATTGGTTCCTGGATCTACTGCTGTTTGCATTTGAACTAGCTACAGGTTTCTGTAAACCTCAGCCCCATCTTGGATCCAAGATACAGCTTTCATGATTGCACTATAGGCGTATGGAGGTGGGGTGGGGGTGAGGTGTGGCAGGGAGAAATGCTGATCCAGTATAAACAGACAATGCATATAAATAAACAGTAAAACCACATATGGACAAAATGGGTAGTATGCATTCTCTAAGATTGCAGCCTCTCATCTGGTCCCAACTGATTGCAATCAGTTATGAACTATTGACTTTACTAGGAGTTCTCTCAGGTGCTTTCTGATCCCATAATTGCTTCTATAATGGAAAATGGAATTAAGTGATAAGAGAGAGAGAGCTCAAAACACATTTACTGTATCTGTGGTAAGAATGAATTGCTGTGATGATAGAGTTGGAGAAAAAAAAAAGTTCTGGGAAGGACAAGAGTGATAATTTTTGTTGTCAAGGAGAAGGAATATAGACTAACCTGACAGAAGAAAATTATTATGTCCATCTCCTTCTGCCTCAAGAATGCTAATAAAGATTGGCGGGACACCACTTAGGTCTCAGTGAGACTCACTCTAGCCTTTTCAGACATTCAGTTGTTTGCAGGTCCTGCACACCAAGTTACCTACTAGTGTATGCACAAGGGACTGGTATTTGGGTTTGAGTAAGTATTCTTTATGATGGGTCTTAGCAAAACTTACTGAATGTCCCTACCGGCTGTCACAGAGGGAATACGCTTGTGACTGCTTAGCCGTAGGTCATGTAAGGAACACCTCCCTGCACTCCTGCTCCTTGTGTCTCCGGAACATTTATGTGTCTAACTTCCATGAATTAATCTGTTTGGTGGTGTTTCTTCTGTTTTTTTTAACACAGTGAAGTACTTTCTTTATTCACAGCCCATGGTTTGTGTATTCATTTCAGCCACATCCAGTCACAATGATTTGCTTTAATACTATCTGTAATTGTAAAAATTTAGTAAATTTATAAGGATGGAACACTTTCATTAAAAGCACCTTAGTCCTGTCATGGACTAAGGATACTTGTCAGTATCCTTAGACTCCTAAATACATGACTTGTTGTCATGGTTTAACCCCAGCCAGCAACTCAGCCCCACGCAGCCGCTCACTCGCTCCCCCCCACCCAGTGGGATGGGG
>JAVKLA010000027.1:17229230-17299740 GCA_034782735.1 Sagittarius serpentarius
CTGTGCCCCTCCAGCCTTCTTGCTGGCTGGGCAGGAGAAGCTGGAAAGTCCTTGACTGAGTCTAAACACAACTGAGCAAGAGCCGAAAACATCAGGGTGTTACCGACATTCTGCTCATGCTAAACCCAAAACACAGCGCTGTACCAGCCACTAGGAAGACAATTAACTCTGTCCCAGCCGAAACCAGGACACCTGTTAACATGTAGTGTTTAAAGTGTTACTCATGTTTGTTTCATATTAACGTATGTGATACAGATTTTTAAGGAGTTCTGCCCACATTTGTGGAGATTAGATTTGAGATGCATTTCTTGTGTCCTTACGTAAAAAGAAAAGAGCCACATTTGGTTGAAGTCAGTGTGGCTACAACAGTTTTGTCACTGGCAAGCCCTTATTTTGTATAGGCTTTCCAGTCTGGCTTGTCATGAAGGTAAAAAATGCTACTGATGATAATAATGATAATACTGAATATAATGTTTCCTTAGCAGAATTCTGATGGGAATTCATTGTCCTTGCCTGACATGTACTTTTTCAGACAAGCAGTAATTTATTCTTGGAAAAAGAATTCTACCCAAGTATGCCAAATATGCCTGTATAAATGTAACACATCATACTGACTTCTTCTATGTTGAGCGCCAGTATTTACTGGCTCCAGAAACAGGCAATACTGTGATGAACATGAACCAATAAAGGAACTTGGTTTTTATTTCTAGTTCTTTGCAATCATCTATCCTTTACAATCAGGTAGGGCCATTTTTTACTGCCTTTGATGAAAGCAGAGTAAAAAGGGAACTTGACTGATTAGAGAAATACAGTTCTTAGACTGAAGTGATGACAAACTTCAAAATACAGGCTGTAGACCAATACCACTAAAACTTTAAGAGCTTTGAGATTGATTTTCCAGCAGTGGGATTTCACACCTTTTGCTTTCGGATTTTGTTAGTGGTCTGGGACTAAATAAAAAGGGAGAGGCTTTTCTTAGATGCCAAGAGAGTTGATCACAATACCAGCTAACAGAAGGGAGAAGAAACTACTAATATCATTATTGCCAATTTGTTTATTGCATATAATCCCTTAAATTTAATAACTGTGTTGTGGCAATTTAAATGAAACCAACAGCATGCTGGTGTCTCTTTTTAGCAGATTAAGAAGTCTGGATCTTCTTTGCTTAAAAAAAGCTTTAAGTTGAACATCTGAAGCCAGATATAATGTGTGGTTCACTGAACATTTACAGACTTCCCAAAATTGTTTGACTCTTTATCCAGAAAGGAAGAGAGGTTACTGTACCTAGTTGCCAATTAGCTGAATAACTTCGCTCACTTTGCTGTAAAACCACTCAGTGCACTGAAAGATTAGCTAAAAGGGTATCTGGAAAATCTCCAGGCCTTTTTTTTAAGCTAATGCCATCTATTTTTAATAAAGTTTGGCATGGCACTATCTTCTTATCTTATTCTATTCTTGGCACTATTCTTATTCTATTAAGAAGCAGGAAAAGCAGCTGTTTCTGTTTGTGCTTCCCTGACGTGACAGAGTCCCTGATTGATTCCCTTCAGCCACTAGTTTGCTATTACCAGAGGAGGTTGTAAATTAAGAACTTTTCCAAGCAACTTGATAGAAGGATGGCTTATGTTAAATGAAATGGGCTTGTCCATGCTTTATCAGTTGTGATGGTAGAATAGGAAATAACTGTTGCCAAAATTAGTTCCTAATATACTGACTGTCTATGGTGGAAAGGATGCAAAAAATACACCATAAGGCAAAAAGAAGTCATTTGTTTGAGTAATTTCTTTTCTCCATAAAGCATGCATTATGATTACTTCCATTGTCGTGCTGTTGGGTGAAGGTCTTCTTCCACTGCTGTGGTCTGTTATTCTACATGCAAGCTTTTGGTTTTTTTCATCTACTATTCTTCGTTAGCTTGCCAGGTGCCAGTTAATGTGTCTGTCCAAGGAGATACTTTCCTTCTCATGCCAGAATGAAGTCAAAGAGAATTCAGTAGTTGGTGTGATAAACAGGCTCTGCCCTACTGCCGACAAATAAACTCAGAACATACTTTTCTGATATGTAAAAGCACTAAGTCACTAGGTGCGCTGTGTCCCTTGTGGGAAATGTTTTGAAGTAGTCCTTCAGGAGCTGTAAACTCATTTCCCAGAAGGAGTCTTAAAAAGAGTCAGATACATTACATGTCTCAGAGGTGTCTTGCCTTACATAAAAATCCTCAGATTAACCCTTTTGCTCGTTCTCCACTCATATTGACATTCCTGCCTTTCAAATATGCTGCTTCACAACTCTGTCAGATGAATGTGCTGAGCACTTCTGGTTTACAGGACTTCCACTGGTGGCCTTGGCAGCTCAGCCCAAGGTCTTGAAATTTTTTCCTAAAATGGAGGAAAAGCAGCAGGGGGGGGGGGGAAGTGTGTATTTTCACACTGATCTAATTTATGGTGCAATTCCAGAAATAGCCATGCTAGTGCATTTGGGTATTGGAGAATATATATCCAAGCTCCACGCCAGACTGCTCAGATGTTGGGCTTGATAGAAATGCTTCTTCCACAGCAAAGGAGCAAACTGAAGGGATAACAAACTGTGACGTGAAGAGAAGAATAATTACTCATCTTGGGAACCTCCCCAGGCTAGTTTGTCTTTGGTTACCAGTAGCACTTGTACATGAACATGCTGTTAAACAGGCATGACATGATACTATAATGAGTTATGTTGTATAAAGCTGGATATTAACCAAGAACAGACAGAGAAAATAGGTCATGATCTGATAAGATAATTTTTCTATCAAGGATACAGTATTACTCTTATTTACCCCGGATGAATATGTTCCTTTGTTTTCATGTGTATATGCTGATTGATTTTAAACACTGTAAATGAGTACAACTCAACACCGAATAAAGATTCTTAGATACACAATAGAAATAGTATTTTCTTGTCATAGCATGGCTGAAGAATGGCTCTTGATCTAATTTCACTTATGCTTTTTCTCAGTAGCTGAGAATGTAACTGTTTTTAACGACATAGTCTCTTTGTTCCTCATGAGTACAGCACCCAACTAATCCGCTCTCATTTTAACTAGTGTACAACACTAGAAAGTCAGGTCCTGTTGAAATCTGGTTTCAGGAGATCTGATAGATATAATTCATAATGTCTCCCACCTATTTATATTTATATTAGAAAATCTTTGGCTTTGGATGGCTGATAATAAAAGCAGAAACAAATGAAATGTGGAATGTGGTATGGCTTCAATAATAATTAAGGTTGAAGCCCAGTTGAGTGTACTGTTGCAATTCATAGTCGTCTCATCCATTGGCATCTTTCTCTATCAGCTGAGAAAACCTCTTTTGGATTTGTGCATTGCTAAAAAGCATATATGACTGAATGGTTGAATGCAAATTTTTATAAACATTTAAAACATTTAAATTTAAATTAACATTTAAAACCACATCCATGCTAAGAATAATAACACTTCAAAAAGCTTTATCTTAGTATCTTACTCCAGTTAAATATGAATGTTAAAATGCTGAATTAAATTCTGTTAGGGCTAATGATTAGATTTTAGTCTTTTTTTGTATACATTTTGAAATTTTTGACAGGTCAAATCAGCTGATACCATATGTGCTGTTGGCTCAGCTGATGCTATCTTATTCCAAGAGGATAACCACTAGATGAATGCCATGAGATTTAAAGAATGCAGAATAGTTCCTGGTTTTAGCCTGCCTCATTTTAAAGGCTCCCTCCATTTGATTAGCAAGGTCCTTGGGGCATAAAACAGGATAACCCCAAACTAAACTAAACTAAACTAAACTGTGTTTTTGTAACCTAACCAAAGGATGAGCCTTGCAATTAGTTTGCTCTATACTTCTGATTACATTAACTCAGCATTGTAGCAGTGACAAACCAGTCCATTCAGATGTCAAAATTTGAAAGTATTTCTGACCTAGATGAGATGTACTTTCAAATATACTTTCCTATTCACAGTCTAAACGTAAAATATACTGACAGTGGCAACCAGCTTCACAGCAAGGCATTTGTGCATTCCTGTTTGATTTTTAAAGAAGAGACTATATAGACTGTACCGTGCTTCACATTGTTCATGTTAAACTATTTACTGATTTAACCTTTTATTAATTAACAATGTCTAAATAGTGAATAATAGAGTAGACAAAAAGGTTGTTCTTAAGCTGAGCCACCATAGTTGTTAAGAGTTTGTGGCCTCTTTGTTATTGTACATCTAGAACCTATGGAAAATAGCTATATTATGAATCACTGTATGAAATATTTTTGAATACCATGTTATTGAATTCCCTGTGGAACCTGGCTGGATTACAGCAGTACTTCTTTTCCTACCCATTATCAATAAAATCCCACAGAGGTCATGGTAGACTTTTAATGACCTTTGCTTATAAAAACATCAAAACTATATCTATCCTAACTTGACAGCTAATTAAAAAAGGTTTGTCTCAAGTCTAATGTGGACATTGGTTAAATAACCTCTTCAAGCACCTTCATTCATACTTACACTGTATTACGAAATAACAAAGTTTAATAGTTCAGACACTTTTCCTGTACAGAACACAGGCATTTTATCAAAACTAGAACATTAGAAACACAAACAGCATTGAAACTGCTATTTCTCAATTTTGACATGAATACTAGCATTTGCCAAGCGAAATTGTAGTGATCACAGCAAAATTATTACCCTTATTTCAGCTATGCTAAAATCAAGCTTCATCTTTTATCTTTTAAATCTCTACGGTAAGTATTCCTGCTTCCACTGAGAGCAATGAGACATCTGGATGGGGGTTCAAACCTTTTGCAAGAAGATTTTTTTGTGTACTTTTTCCCACAGCCCCACAGTTTAGGGAAGCCCACTCATACTTTTCTTCTGTTCTGGTCTGGGTTTTTTTCATTCCTGTCTTTTCAGGCAAAATGGAATAAAAACTGCTAGGTGAATTTCTGACTAACATGGACACTGAAGCAATGTAATGCACAGAATGCACGATTCCTTTAATGGAATGTCACTAAATGCATATGTAGATTATCTCAGCACTAATAGAATCTCACTTTCATATCCAAAACATACTGAGTTAATCACACAGACCCCACTTTACTGAGTCTGCACATAAATCTCAAATTTTAACAGCTCTAAGTTAACAACTAACACTAAACGTCCTGAATCTTTTCAGACAGAAAACCAAAGGATAGATTTTAGCTGAGATAGGTGCTAAAGCCAGCAAGGTCCTCAGCAGAAAAATAACTATCCTGTCTTTTGAAAGGCTGCAAATTCAGAAAACGTCCTAGTCCTCACTGAGCTAAAATCAAGGGCTTTCAAAAAGTGAGAGAAATGGTCACTTTCACTCCGGTGTTTAAGATACTTCCCACAGAAAGACAGCTGCATGGTTTTGCCTTTCTTGATTCAGAATAAGGTTTTGAATATGATTTTCCAACATCTTGAGTGCTTTAGGCAGCAGGATACAGAACCATTTTTTTAAATTGGTTTCGCTCTAGGCTTGTGAATACCGAAATTTTATGAAATGCAGAACTACCCTACTAGGCAAAAGAGCTATATCAGAATAGTTAGTGCTCTAATTGTAAGGACACATGCTTGAATGGGTTCATGGCCACTCTGGCATCCAACTTTTTGAAAAGGCTGTGCATGTTCCTACAGGAAGATTCTGTAATTAATATTTTCCAATGTTGAAATATTTCACCAGAAGTTCTTGGCCCTTCTCTAATTCTGACTGCCTCCGTGAAGGAGTTGATAAAGTCTCTAAAATTTGTTTTGAAGAGCTGAAAAATCAGTAACCAGCCCTGGTAGAAAAAATACATGTGTAAATGGTGATCTTTCTGTTTTATTCTGTACCACCAGCCTCCTGCCATGTGTTTTCACTGAGCAAGAAAAGCAGCTCTGATAATGCCAAGACAATGCAGACTTTAGAAATTATTAGTGTAGACATTTCTAAATGACAGTTCTAGATCACAGTATTGTCCTGATCAGTCGAGACTACTGATAGTCATTTGGTGACATATTCAACAATTTAGATTCCTAGCTCTTACATTAATTCAGGGAAGTGCCACCCTGACTCATTTAATCCATTGTAAAAACCAGTCACTATAATAAGGTTATAAATATTTGTGAGGTGTTTTTCAGAAAGAAAATTTAGGTCTTCTAGTAAAGACTACAGAGCTGTTACTCAGTCCAGTGCAATATTGCACATCCTGTGCCGTGCATCACGTAGCACGGCTCTGTACCTATGCATGCGCAGTCTTACTTGGGAACAAATCCAATACTGATGTGAAGATCCTTGTAATTAGTGGATGGAATGCCAGCTTTTGGAAACCTGCTTCTGGAATGGTATCCAGAGAGTGGAGTGAGCTTCCCACAGTCTCCAGAGAGGGCACAAGGACAGTTAGATGCCACACGGTAAGATCCAGCATATCTAGAAAATGACGCAAAAAGCTACCAAAGTGGTTAGACAGCTAGGAAAAACGCAATGCAGGGATGGGTTTTAAGCCTGGCTCTGCACTCACTAAACGGCATTGCAAGGAGCTGTCTCCGACCGTCAGGCTATTCCGCTTGAAAGTAGCTTCTGGAGGGACTCACTAATGCTCCCTCAAAGAGCTGAACAGGTCTCTTTTCTTTCTTTCTTTTTTTTTTTTAATTAAATGACCCATTTTGTGCCTGGTGGCCCTGCTTGTATTTCCTCCATACGATGCAGTGTGTCTTATATAAACGGTAAGTTACACAATTGTCTCTTAATTCAGCCACAAAACCTGTGGCAGAGCTTCAGACACAGCACAGGTTAAATGTCTCTTTTCATATTATAATTTAATCACAGGCTACTGGCCTTATGGCCATGCGGAGTTTTGTTTGGTGAGCAGGCTCAGTAGCTGTCAGTTGTGCTGTGAAAGTTGAACTACGCTGAAAACATCCAGAGGCCAGAGGTCCAGGTACCCGGGTGGAGTTTTGCCTGGGCTCAATGCCCTCATCTCCCCATTAAATCACTTTCAGGGGGAGGCCTTTATTTTGCTATAAAATGTGATTGCTATTGCAAAAGGAATAAAAAACACTGCGTTGGATTGTTGAATAACGATCAATTTCTTTATATAGCCAGGTCAGCTACATGTGAACATGCCGTTGCTGCAAGCCTGGTATTGTAGCCCCAATAGCTGCCGAAGAAGTTTTCCTTCTTTCCACCCACTCCCTGATGAAGAAATACCAAAGAAATATTGTACGATGTCTTCTGTTTAAAATTCATTGCTAAGACTGGGTACTCCAAAAAGGGGAAAGCAGTGGAGCTATTTTAATTTATCCTCCCACATAAAAAATAGACAGTGCTTTCATAATCAGGAAGAAATAAGCATCATTAGGAAGCACATTTGGACTAAGTGCATTTTCTGGAAATACTTATGCTCTGCTCCTTGGATTTGTGATAGTACCGATACTCAGCCTACATAGCTGGGAGGAAAGTGGGCTTGTGTCATTTGCCTCATTATGGGGTGCAGGCTGGTCTGTTCCAAAATCCCCAAATATTTGTTCCTCAGAACTGTTTTATGATTTCTGGGATAGAAGTGATCTCCATTTGTATAATGGTTGATTCCCTTATTTGTTACGTACATCTAAGACATCTGTTCAGTTTCAGGGGGGTTCCACACTATGTATCAGTTTAAATAACTTTTATTAATTACTTATTGTATGTAGCACTGTATGTATGGAAAGCCTATCACAAATCACATCAGTCAGAAAGGGCATGATAATGGAGCTAATTGCTTTGATGTAACTATTACATATTGGGTATAACTGAGCTAATAAAATTACACTTTTATAACAATTAGACACCTCAAATCTCATTTGCTACTTTTAGAGCAATGTCCTTTGATTTAGTAATGTGCTGGAAAGGGCTGTAGTTGTAGGTCTGTGAAAAGACTTACAGCTGGTAGTGACAGCAGGAGTATAAACTTACATGTGTTTAATTTGATATTGAAGACATATAGATTTGGAAGCAATTTTACTAAAAAACCTGAGCTATGTTCAGATAGAAATGGCATTCAGCTGTTGTATTTTAAACTTCTTTCCACTCAACATCCTCAGAAATATGTGCCAGTTATGATAGACTGCTGTATTGTTTGCAAGATTTAATGTGTGCTGGGCACTGTATTTTTCCTAAGTAATGCTGGAACCAGGCTCTTTTCTACTTGAGACTCAAAGCTGTACCCGTAACAGTGGTACAGCCCATTTCAAACATATTGCATTTATGGCAGTGACTTAGATCTATGCTTTTGTAAACTGTTCTTTTTATATAGTTTTCTAAGTAGTGAGCAGTATACTTGTGCTGGGTTGATTCTGAGTTCTGTTTTCCCCTCTCTATCCTATACCCTGCCTTCTTTGCCATGCTTTCTAAATGTTTTCTTACAGTTTCTCTGTACGGTCTTGAAAATCTCTCCTGACTTGGTTGGTGGTTAGCAACAGGAAGACTTTTGTGAGTGATAAAGACTCACACACAAACTAAAACCAAATGAGACCTGGGTTGAGCAAAATGTCAGGGTCTTGCGAAATACCTGCCCTGGCCATCAAGGCAAACAGCCTTTCGGCTGCAAAGCCCAAGCCTCAGAAATTCCTTTTGTCCTACTCATTGCCCATCTTCCCCCTCCTTCCTCCTCACTTCTTACTACCTTTTATTATGGAAACAACTTCTCTTTTTTAAAAAAAATGAAGGCTCCAAGTCTTGCTGTCTTCAGCCCTGTTGCTGCCCATTACTCTGCAACGTGCTGGCTGGGAGAGCATCCCTCTTCCAGATTCAGGAGCCGGGACAGGCCGGAGACCAGAAAGCAGCTGTGAAGTTTGCTTGTGCCTCGCAACAGTGCCTGAACTGAGAAACATGCACTCGAAGGAGGAGAGTAAAGAACAGTAAACCCAGTGCTCTGACAAGGGTTATTTAGGATGCTGTTACTATGGAGCATTTGCAGCTACTAAATGGGACGTGGCCTTAATCTGCCACTGTATAAAACTGGCATTAGTTACATCACAAGTAGTTAAAGATCTCCAGATAAAATGAGTTAAACAACATCTCATCACTTTTTAATGGTTTTAAAATTTTAGTTTTAAGAGGGCAGTTATTGCATGCTTGTTGGAGTCTGCTGGTCATGATAATGTTGGTCTCAGAGTAAAGTCTTCTTGGGCTGGTAGAGGCTTTTGGAGACCTTTTTCATTTTTCCAGGTCTCTGTCCTTTGAATTGGTTAATGGAGGCTAACACACAGGTAGGAGATACTGGTTAAACCTTTGTCAGCTCTTTCAGTTCCTGCCTAATTTAGGATCTGAGTGCTAGCCCCAAGTCCATGAACACTGAAATCACCAAAGGTGGGTTATTTTGGCCCACCTTAATTTACATTAATTTTGTAATCTAGCCCTCATGATCTCCCTGAAGCACCTGACCGTTAAACTCAGACATGTAATGGTTAATCTAATAATGTTTACATGGTTTACATCTTATTAAAACTGATTATGTATCTTGGACAATCACGACTGTACCACCAGTCCCAAGACAGCACTCTATATCAGCACTCCCTCTGAACGCCCTGTGGGCAAAGTCATGCCCACCCGCACTCTGCATCTGTACACTGCCAACACGCGAGTGCTGAAGCAATCGAAATTTGCTGCAGTTTTGTAGCCTCTGCTTGTTTTGGACTCCGAGAGGTACAGTCTGAAAACTAGATTTGTTTGGTATTTTCTGAGTTTTCTCAGAAAATAATTTGACTCAATCACCTCTTTCTTTTTTTTAATATAATTTGATTCCAAACCCCTATTTTTCCGTTATGTTACTGAGCTTGAGTTTCGCTTTCACTAACCAGGATTGGAATAACCTCATATTGTCTCTCTGAACGTGACAGTTGACATCCTGAATTTATACATTTATATATTTTAAACCACAATTAAAATACACTAGGTTGCACTTTAAAAGCTGATCTCATCATCTTCAGTTTAGCTCATTTTTCCCTCCCTTCACCCATGCCCCCATTCCAATAGTGGATTGAAACCAGGCTTTCTGGCTGCAGCCTTCTGAGATCTGAATTTGATCAGTGATAGAGCACTGGAATGTCTGATCTGAAGTAGAAAAGATTTATTGCGATCAATGTTAGTGCATGCAAAGTCACGCCATCCTGTTTTGCAAGTTACCTACTGCCTCTCTCTTCTCTCCAACTGCTGCACCCCACTTACACCTTACTGTAGAACAGGCTACTTGAAATGCCATCTCAAATGAGGGTGTTTTTTTTAATGATTCATTCAAATATGTAAAAATTATGATCAAAACTTATTTCACAAATTGAAATTAATTACATTGTTAGCCTTGGCCCATGAACAATAAACTTTTTCTTATAGGGAGCCCTATTAGAGATTAGCAAAAGTTCAGCACTTAATTTCTCTTCAGTGCATTTTTGGGAGGTAGTAAAGGATTTCATACAGACTTTCTGGCTCTCTGTGAGCTTTCCTTTTGGCACAAGTTTACTTAAAAATAAAAATGTAGAACAGACAGTAGCTGCATTTCATAAACTATTCTATTATTTCAAGTTGTTTTTTAATGCTATATCTAAACTGACAGAAAGAAAAAGCTTGGCAAGTGTGTGAGATAAATTATCTGTGATGCTTTTAATTTATAAAGGAGATTGTGACTCGCTTTTAAGCATGAAATCATATTAGCAATTGGCAACTTAAAAACACATTTTCATTCCTGTTGACTTTCCTATAAACTGTACACGGAGTAAATAAAAAGTGTACCCGTCAGTAAGAGCGCTTGTGGGTTTTTTCTTTTTCTTTTTGTAACATTAGATATGTACATGTAAAATCTAGCCCAGTGGGAGCAGTTTGTTTATGAGAGAAATCTGTTTCAAAGGGCTTTTAAACACAGTTTATCTCACATAGCGTGAGTCTATCTGGGTTTGCTGTCACAGAGGTTCTTATGACATGCTCACAGTGTAAAGATGAAATGAAGCTCCTTTCCTGAAATATGGGAAATATTCCACAAAATGTCTGTTGCTCAGAATCGATAGTGGAAGAAAATCAATTTACTGAGTAATAGATCACTTCAAAAAGTGCCAAAAAGCTCTGAATTATTTGAGAGATATGACCTTGGTGTCCTCTTACTGTCCCAGAGGATGACGAAAGTAGAGAGAGTTAATTTCATGTATGTCCCTCATGCTGATATTTATCACCAGCACTGACATAGTCTTAATTTTAAAAAAAAAAAAACCTTACAGTACACCACATCCTCCAAGCTTCTAGTTTCTCCAGTTTCTAGTGTTGGCCAAACATTCCAGAATAGTTACAACAAAAGGAAAATCTTTAAAAAGTTTGAGAAAGAACATACATGACAGCCTTGAGGGAAGATGCTAGCTACTTTGCACGTAAGCACACAACATGACAGAGCAAAATATAAGGCATGCTGGAGCCCAAAGTAGAACAAAATTTTTTAGAATGGTCTTTTGGATGTCTCTTTAGCAATGGCCTTTGAGTAGGAAAATCAATGAGAAGGGTTCAGCGCAGCTCTTGGTGTGGCTGGATTTGCTGTTTAGTAGGCTATTGGTGCAGTGAAGTCCCATGAATTCCAGATGTTTTCAGGATACACTCACAAGCCAACTAGAAATGTGGTTATAGTCCATGTGGGTTGCCCAGGTTCCTCAGGGTTATTGCTATTAAGCTTTGCCAAAACTTTTCCCAGAGTATCAAGAAAGCTAGATTAAAGACAGAAATCTGCATGCTGGTTTCTACCAGTGGTGTGGACCCACCTTTACAGGACCGTCTGCTGTGAACAGGCCTTTGCCAGTGAATTTCTCTGACTAAAACCAAGAAAGATAAAATTTCCTTTATCTTAGCAGAAGTCCTATTTTCTGGAGGAGTCAGGAGACCCTCTTTCCCTTTCCTGTGCAGAGGTGGCAGTCCTGTCACTTTGTGTCCCAGAGACCCTGTAAAATGAAAGGGTGAAGCCTCAGGTTTGTACCGGGAGACTTTCGAAGCAGGGGAACACGTAGACTGATGTTTCTCTCCAGAACACTGAGCCCTGAAGGTTAGGTGCAGATTCTGTAATTGACAATTCGGTACTTTTAATACATGCAGAACTGAAACCAAGATCAGCTTGAGGGCTAAGAGTCTGATCAGCTGCTATCAGTTTGCAAATCGTATGTTTAATTTACATGTTATACAGTTTTCCCGCTGCTGACACTGGAGAAAGTTTGCGTGTGCTGACAGCCTTAAGCCATTGAGATTGTATTTGATACTAGGGTTTACCAGTGAACTTTCCAGACCCTTTTCTGAATGTTTTGCACTTCAGTGTGTGCGTGTGATCTGCCACGGCAAGGTCTACAGAATTAAAGGGGAGGACACTTTTGAGAACTTTTTTAGTTGTATTCAGAAGTCACGTGTTCGTTAGAAGATGATTACTCTTGTGGAATAAAATTGTGTCCCTTTCTTGAAGACCCTACTGTAATTGTTTTGCTAATTTTGACTTAATGATTGTAGTGAAATGCTCAAGGGTGGACTATTGGTTACTGAGCTTTAGTTCTTTTACCTGAATGTTAACTGTGTTTTAACAGAGCCAGGGTACACTTGCTGTAAGAGCTAATGCCAGTACTTTTTCACAACATGAAGTTAATTCTGTTTATTTTCCTTTTAATTTATTTGAATGATGTAATCTGTGCTGTTGCCTCGTGGTCTGTGCTTGCTAAGCTCCATGCAGCTCCTCCTGATGTTTTAAATCACAGTGACTTTAGTAGTACATGCAATTAAAAATCGTGTCTGGATGTATCTTAGTTGTTTTACCTGTTATAGGTGTAAATTATACCTGCTTAGGTCGCAGAAGAAAGTCTGTTTTACCTGTTGTAGGAGGTTTATCTCACAACACCGCCTCTGGGATCCTCCTTCTAGTTTATCGATCTCCTCTCCCTCCACTTTGTGTTGATAAGTCAAGTGACTCCTGCAGCGGACACAACTGCCCACCTGCAGCTGTGTAAGCCTTTGCTGGGTTATCCCCTGTCTGACCTCTGTCTTGGCTAAGCCAGCCTTGCCAGCCTCAGTAGTCATCATCTGCTGTCTTTTACATGCATTTATGCATTCACAGGAAAACTCCGGTCAGATGTCCCTCTATTCTGTTTAAATTGCTGCTGCTCTGCTGCAGTGCTCTTTACTGAGCAAGACATCAATCAAAAAAATTGACCGTTCTCCTAAACTCAACAGCTAAACAGGCCTTCAAGTCATGTTTATGGTCCATCTTGGTTTATTCTGGCTAAGGAGCTGCCTTACCTTATTTCACTAGCTGAAGCTGCCCATTGTACCCCTAACTTTATTGATATTTATTTGGACAGCAGAGGGGAAGCTGACTGGGTGGTGCTTGCATAGCCTGAGTCACAGGAAGGTACTGGTGAGTGGCTGGGACACAAGGAAGGCCTAGAGGTCTCTCCAGGGAAAAGTCTGGGACTATGTGCAGAGCTGACTACAACAAGGCCCTTATCCTTCTTTGGAAGTTGTGTGTGCTTCTCTAGTAGAGAAATAAATACAAATAATAACACCTTCATCTTAGCCCTCACACTCTTCTGAGCTTTGTGTTTTAAATATATTAACACAGGCAGGCTTCGGCGCGTACTTTTTTTCTGTGTTTTCCACCGTGACAGTTAATCTGCAAAGGTTAGTAAATGGATATTATATATTTCTGAAGTACTGTATAGTCAAGTAACAGAAATTCTTGATTATTTATGCAGGGACTAACTGGCAAAGTGAAGGCAAAGACTGTGACTGAGGTCCTTGCGCATATCGGATACAAAGCATGCTTGGATCAGTTCCACATAGGCAAAGACATATGCACAGCTCAGCTCACCTACCTCTGACACACAAGCCCAGGTGGATTTATTCTCCCAGTATGTATGCCTCTTATTAATGCTATTAAAAATTATTGCTCCAAACAAGATGAAAATATGCCCTTAAGCTAGTGGTTAAACATTTATTTCCAATCTTTGTTTTTTTGGAAACACAGAAGAGAAATATCCCTTGTTTCCCAGGTGGACTAAAGGGGAACAATATAAACTTTGTATTTTAGTGTTAAAAATGTAAACACAGATGAAATGTACTTCAGAGCTTATTGTGCCAAAGCTTTTCTTGGATGATTTCCATCAACGTACTTATTGTAATTATTTTCCAAATGTTACCCATGTGATTCTCATTTGCTACATGTTTAATTCCCTACCTTAAATTGGGGCACTCAGGCATTACTAAAGATGGCAGACACCTAAAAATTTGTAGGTTCAATCTGCATAATGGCCCCACAGTGGTCGCATAGTGCTCACGTGCTCCTATATGAACTGCAACAAGAACTGATTGAAATTCTGTGTGTGGATTCAGTCTTGTGCCTTTTGAAGCTAAAAAGCAGGTGTTATCCATGGCATGATACTTCATGTATAAAATTAATAGTTAAAATTTACTCTTTTTAATTTATTTCTGGTATTCCACATGCAAAAGCCTAAGGGTTCCCATCAAAAGTAGCTAAAACAAGCCATTAAATATCAAAACAATTGCAGTATAATTAGGGCTACCATTCAGTTATCCTCATCACCTACTTCTCTTATTCCTCCTAACCTAGACACCGGCCACAAATAAACATTTTCTCTCAAGTACAGGTTAAAAGCCCAACCTTGTCAGCTTAGACACAGGTTTATCAATCATAAAGGTGTAGCTTATACCAACAACAAAAATTTTGGAGATAATGCTCCTTTCACTTATCTTTGTCCTATGGCTAAATCACTTTATTGAATTTTATACCAACTGCCAGCAGTAAAATGCAGAGTCTGTCCGCTAAAATATCTTCATCCTACATGAACATGGCCTTTCTCCTCCTCTTTCACTTCCTCTCCTACTTTAGAAATGTCTGGTTTGATCACAATGCTGTTGACAGGTTATCTGTCAGTTGGGGATGCTGTAATGCTGACACCAACGTGACTTTCTTGCAATCCCAAAAGAACATTAAAAAAATCCTAGAAACGGGCCCCTCCCAGCCAGAATGTTAAATGCAAATCAACCCTTATCAATTCTAGGCTAAACTCAAGACAGAGTACGATTTCCTCTTGTGATGTTTGAATGTGTTGGCATACCTGTGGCGACCTTGTAACTACCTGAAAAATGTTCTGCACAGAACTTTTTTGTTTAATAAATCTTCAATTTGTGTTGGAATATCTTTTTAATTTTATGTAATACAATATACTGCCCCATTTACTGAGGCAGAGGGTAGAAAACAGAAAAGCCAAGAGATAACATCTGTCAAAAAGCGACCATTTCCGTCACTATCCCCTGCATCCCTTCCAGTGTAAGAGGCAGAGGGCAGCCTTGCGTTTATTTTCTGTCCTCCTTGGCTTTACTTTATGTTTTAATTCCTAATGTTATGAGACACAAGGTGGGTTATTCAAAACTATTTATTAGCTTGTTAAACTGAAATGCCTTTGCTCCTTGGCCAAGTTTTATAGGAACCCACAAAACATTGAAGTACCTCACAGGCAGTGCCCCACCTTTGTAGATGACATCAGTGCAACAGGACTTGATTTTTCAATATATCTTTAAACATATTTTTCTAACAAGTACACATTTTTACATGTATTTTCTTTCACTTAAATCAGCCAGGTTATATGCAGTCATGATTTATGTCTCCCACAGGGTCTTAAGAATTTAGAATCTATAAGCCTGATCCTAAAGTCTTTACTCAGGCAAAATGCCTGAAATAAACCAGAGGATATATAAGGCTTCATATAACATTTGGCCATGAAGAAAAAACCACCATTAACAAAAGCAATTACAGGTATCAAAGGTGAACTTTGCCTCCTATCTAAAAGTGAAGGAGTAATAATTAAGAAACACTACAACTTATTCCACACATGCAACTTGCACTAGTTTCCTTGATGGACTCTCTCTTTCCAGCAAGGGGCATCTACTCCGTCACAGAGGGCATTCGTACACATGTATGGGCATACTTTTATGAGCATTTTCGCTCAGACCAGGCGAGCGAGCACTCCTGAGGAGACTCATCGCCGCTCGCCGTCAGGCCGCGTCGCGGAGTGCTCTCCCAGCACACAGCGCACAGGCTGGCTGCCTTTTGAGCTAAGCCAAGCCAGAAAATGTGCTCCAGGAGCTGAATGAATGCACCCCCCCGCCCCCACTCACTGGCGTTTGTTCCACACGGCCAGACTACAGCTCATCTGAACCAACCCCCCCCGTCCCCCCTGGACGCAGATAGTTTGGAAGTCAGGTCCTCAGCACCGGCCGTTGCGCTCTCCAGATCTGCCCGTGCTGGGCCGCACAACTCGCCAGGGTAGATGCAGCCACACACCATGTTCCTGGTGATCCTACTACAAAGCAGATGTAACTGCAGCCTCAGCAACTAACCCACATGTCTGCTGCACATCTGTGCAGCGAACAAGTCTGTGATATGGTTGGGGGTGGGGTGGGCTTGTTATTTCTTTAACGTCCACTAGGGAATCTTGAAGCTGGAGTTACATTTTTCTGTTATCAAATGTAATTTCATTGAAAAGATCTGTTGCATCTATCTGCCCTGATCAGTCGGTGTCTCAGGCTACCCTGATCTCAGAGTTTTATAGACAAATGGTATGTTCTTTGAAAATCTCTTACCCGGAAAACTGCCCCATTCTTATGGTGGCCAGATTCATTTCACTAAAACCAACACAACTTAGGCTTGTCAGCAGGTAAGTTTCAGTGACTCATGACAAAGGTGCAGTCCCACAGCGGCTTGAGCTGACTGAAATCCAGGCTGCCCCTGCTAGGCTGGTATTTCCCCTGTCTGAGGCCACACTGAGCTGCCCAAATGCCCGCACCAAGGAGTAGTTCAGGGAGCTTCCCCGCCAAAGGTTTGTGGCGGAGTTGTTCCCAGCAAGTCAGCTACCTGTGGCAGCTGGCTCTGCCATTTCCCAGCCACACTGCTATGGCAAGGACGACTGGACAGGGACAGCAGTGGGGATGAAGCCTGGACCACGATAATTCAGACTTAAATAGTTTTATACTGCAGTGGAACTGCAGGCTTGTACAAATGGAGTGACACCGATTTATAGCCATTGAGAACATGGCCTGTAAAATTTAAGTACAAATCTTATCTGGTACCCATTTCAGAAAGCGTCCACTCCATATTTGGGATGAACCACTACAGAACTGGGATTCCCAAGTTAACGGACTGAATTGTGATAGAGTTCCTAAATAAAAAAAACCCTTTTAATGGAATTTTTTCCCTGGTTCATCTCTCTGTTACCCCTTTTTCCTGTGAGTGGAAAGTTCACATTACACTGTGACAAGAGAGCACTAGCAAAGTCAAGAGCGAGCCCACTTCATATACTGTTTTGGAAGTTCCCGAAAGTGAAAAATGATATTCTTGAGGAAGAAGATTCCACAATGCCTTAAGGTATAGTACATTCTCTAAAAATGATGCCTAAGCATCTTTTTTTACTATCTGTAATACTTTCAGCATAGTAAGATTACAGACATGCTAGTGAGGATTTGCTGGGAGCTATAACAGTCAAATCTTTCCATAAATTATCAGCACAAAAAAGCAGCCTTTCACTAGAAATTGATTTAACACTAACAAAATTGTGCTTATCTTAATGAGTTAATTCGGTGTTCAAGTGCATATCATATACATTTCCTTGGGGCTTTAACTAGAATCTAAAAAAACTTGTAATGGATATTTAAAGTGAATTGTCTCTCTCCCATAGCATGGAAACATTAGGTCTATGTCTGAATTAATGCAATGGATATTTAAAGAGATGAAATGAAAATTTCAATGGAAATAGAGAATGGACTTTTCAATATAGGAGCATGTTAATTACAATCCAGGACTTGATTTATGAGTTCTTTTATTAATGTATTTCAAATAAAAGGCTATAAAATTGGAAGGTCATGAAGAATTGCTGACATCACTTATTATGATTATTTGCTGTCTTGGACACTTTTATGGATGCCTTAATGTTCAGTAGCTTTAAGGTACCTACCACGCTGAAAACAAAAGACGATTGTTCCAGTTATTTTCAATAGCTGTATATTCCTTAACTGTAGAGTGGTGGTGCTTTTTTTTTTTTTTTTTAACAGCAGAAATGGATCTTCCTTAAAGCTATTCAGTATTTGTGATGACTTAAAATTTTAAAAGTAATTGAATAGTTAATTAAGAATTAATTTAAAAGTCTTAAAATTAATTAAAAGGTCAGCTTGGAGAAGGTCAAACAGACCTTTTTTTTTATTGGGAGTGACTTCTGGGAATGGTGTCTGCTCAGATGATGACAGCAATACCTGAGTAATCAAAGTCAGCAATAAACCAGCCCTTCAGTCATGAAGAAGGAAAAGTCCATTTCTTGAAGATGTAACATTCAGGTGACTACTAAAACCCTCAGTGTAAATCTGGTGCATGTATAGCAATAATATTTTCCCCACTATTCCAGACAAACTCTGTTTGCAGATTACATTTACACTTTGATTTAGATTTACAGTCTGATGATAGGTTACACATAATTCTTAATTATTCTTCTCATCACAACTGTCCCCAGTTCCCCTAGAAAAGTTAACTTTACCGTAACTGGATCTGTCAACCAGAGACTGTACTGTTGTGAGCAAATGCACACTGGTGTAAACAAACTGTCCATATTGCAGAGAATTCACAAAAAAATTGTAATACATTAGAGGAGCTTTTCTCCTAAAAATAAAGAGATGCTCTACAAGTTAATATCTGTTGCTTACATAGGGAATGTAGACAATAGCCACTGCTGAAGAACAGTGCCAGAGTCTTTTTGATCCCCTATTCTGAAGAAAAAGTCAAATCATCTGATTTCTTAACATTATAATCTGTCCTCAGTCACATGTTTTATTAAGCACAGCCAAATCTTGTTAATCCATATTACCTATATTCCTAGGAACACCCAAACTACCTTGTAGTTTGCACTGCTGTTTTATTCTGCAGCACTGTATATCATGAATACAAAACTCTAAAGCCAATTAAACAGAATCCTGCTCAAAGCAAAATAGGGCCAAACCCAAAATAACACTTAAATTGAAACATAGAGGAATATATAAAAAAATTTTCACCCTATACTGTCAAAGCAAAAATGAAGTAGAAACCTCTAGTTCCCCCATATATAATGCTTTACCTACGTATTTCTATTCTCCCTTACAGTCATTTGAACAGTATGTTTTAGTATAGTGCAATACTGGTTAGACGTTTATTTTAAAAATTAAGAAATGTTTAGGAAATGACACAGTTTAGCCAGTGGCAAATAAGTGAAGTTAAAAGTTGGCCTATTGCCACTGAAAACAGAGACATGCTCCTAATGTGTTGACTCAAAGCTCATAACATTTCTGGCAAATGAAGCATGCAACACATTGTCAGATATGTACAGACTGTTATATCCAGCAAACTACGCTACAGGAACGCTAAGATTGCAAATCAAGCACTCAGAAGTTAAAAATTGCTGGAGTTAAAGCTGCCTAAGTAATATTAATTCAACCTACTTGTACGTCTTACGGTGTTCTTTGATGCTCCCTTCCAACCCAAGCCATTCTATGATTCCGTGAATTACATGATAATTGCAATAGCTATTAAGCGCACAGAACGTAGGGTACAGAGGGCAAGTCCCACTGTTAGTCCAGCTCTGGCTGGGCGATTTCCACCCAGTCCGTTGCTGTTCTTCCATTCAGCCAGATGCTTGGACCTTGCAGGGTCGCCTCGATGACATCCTTCTGGGAGGGGGAGGTGGGAGGCGCATGTCCCTCTGCACAGCTGGGCTCAGAGCCAGACGTCACGGTGCCCACATAACCTGCAAAAAGAACCCCAAGAGCCGGAGCTAGCCCCGCATCTACAGAGCTCTGGTCACCTGATTTATTGCACGCGTCTGCTCGTGGGAACGCTTGATCCTTTTTTACAGAAGCTGAAAGGTGTCAGTGAATAAAACAGAGGCTTTCAAGAAGAGAAAGGAGAATATTAGTACTACAAGCAGCTGAAAAACACTCCAATATTGAACTGGCCCTTATCTCTCTTTCTGCCACAGAGCTCTTCATACGACGGTGATCAAATGCTTTTAATTAACTTTCTCACAGCTGCCTACTGCCAATCCCAGCATCAGCTATAAGAAATGGAAAGAGAACTGCTTCAGGAAAATCATAGTTACCTGTGAAGCATTATGATAGTACTAACATTAAGACTGAACTCAAAGGCCAGGAATAAATACTTATCCTGTATTTAATACATTAATCTGAGAAAACGTATAGAATAGCCAGCCATGTAGTGGCCGTTGTCTGTTCCATAATCACACGAAGGAAGCTGCGGAAGAAATAGGCAATAGTGTCATTAGAGACCGCAATAATGAACATGTACAAAGAGCTGATTTGTAACAACTTTAATTCTGACGTTTTTCACTTTTGGGGGGATTCTTTGTTTTTCTGGGTTCTATTTTGTATGTTTCTTAAACACGTGTCATGGTTTAAGCCCAGCAGGCAGCTAGGCACCACACGGTCTCTTGCTCCCTCCCTCCCCACCCAGTGGGATGGGGAGGACAATCAGGAAAAAAAAGTAAAACTCATGGGTTGAGATAAGAATGATTTAATAGCTAAAGTAAAATAAAATGTAATACTAACAATAATGATAATAAAATACAATAATAAAGTAATAAAAAGGAATATAATAAAATTAAAAAATTAGAAAAACGGAAAGAAAACTCAAGAAAAAAACAAGTGATGCACAACACAGTTGCTCACCACCCGCTGACCGATGCCTGAGCAGTGATCTGCCCCTCCCAGCCAACTCCCCCCCCCAGTTTATATACTGAGCATGATGTTCTATGGTATGGAATATCCCTTCGGCTAGTTCGGGTCAGCTGTCCTGGCCGTGCTCCCTCCCAGCTTCTTGTGTACCTGCTTGCTGGCAGAGCCTGGGAAATTGAAAAATCCTGAACTTAGGATAAGTGCTACTTAGCAACAACCAAAACACCAGTGCATTATCAACATTATTCTCACACTAAATCCAAAACACACTGTACTGCAAGAAGAAAATTAACTTTATCCCAGCCGAGACGAGGACAAGATGGCAAACTGAGGGAAGGAGCAGGGGAAGGAATGCCTGTCCACAACTGCAGGGCCAGCAAGAAGATTGGAAACTTCAGAACTCAGCAAAGATCTCAGCCGTCTGAGTGGTCCGCGGCTGCAGTGGCAGGCTATTACCTAGTGTGCAGCCACACGTTTCAGCAGTGTTTTTCACAACAGTGGGTTTCATTGCACTACCGAGGGACTCAGGACTGCTGCTTTTCTTCCCAAATTTCTGAAGGGAGCAATTTCACCACTAGCTATAGACACGTTCATTTCTCTTCCCAGCCCTCTCCTGCTCCCTTCTGCTTCAGCCCAGACCCCCGGCTTCTGGTTCTGACCTCTCTGAAAACACGCCTTTTGGTTCCTTGTCTCTCTTTCCCCTTGGATCAAGTTGTTTCTTCCTTCACGTCGAGGACGCTGGCATGCCTGCTGGATAGAAACTGGTTTTCTGCCTTCAGTTCTGGACTAACTGCACGACAAGACTACCCCAGCCCTTGCAGCTCTTCTCCCAGGGAAACCCATGCATATTTCCAGTATTCTCAGCCGCAAGCATTTAAAAATCCAGGAGGCAGACCACAACAAATCATGAAGCTGCCTTTGCAGTCATAAGACTGTGTTAAAAAAAAAAAGACTTCTGTTGTTCTTTTTATTAGACTTTTTGGTTGTTGAGTTTATTTTCAGTTTTATTTTGAGATTTCAGCATGTACTCACACTGTGTTTGTAGGCTTTGCATTGTAATAGTGAGTGCTGGAAACCTTTAAAAAATACTGACAACTGAGATTCTTTTAAGCTCAGCAGGACTTCAGAAGATGGTATTTTAAGAAAAACATAATACGGTGCAAGAGATGGGCTAGAACCAGGAGCATTGTCAGCTCTGCCCCTTGGCCAGCACACAGGAGTTGTGTGGGGACAAGTCACGCTCAAGGCGCAGAGGGTCCTTGGAGAATTTAGCTGCCAGGCTCCAGCTGACTGTGCTGAGCTTGTCGCAACGTGCTTTCCAGAGCTGTCTCCATCAACTTTTTAATTGCCACAGATTTTTGTAGGGAAAAACCTACTGAGCAGATTCATGCCCCTGCTCCAAGCAGCAAGAATACTACTAGACTTCCTTCATGAGGCAGCTGGAAGCATTTTTACATGGACAGCACATTTTAGTCTTATCACTATTCTTGGAAATGGGTGAACCATTTAAGATGACGCTCTCTAGAAGAACTCAGCCTGAAGAGAGCAAACAGCAGGACATACTTCAGCATGAACAACTGAAATATGGCACAGTTCTGAGCAACTCAGAATAGAATTTTACTGGGGAAAATAAAATGGGGTGATTAGGCATTGTTACCACTCATGTTTAACGTGCAGTGAACTTGGGGATCCCAATGAATTTATTCCATATTTACTTTAATATTTGTTTCAACCTTTAACTATGTATTGACACTATGTGACAATGTTTATCTACTACAGTTACATTACTAGATTTTATTATCTAATTTTAATTAAATTATGTATCTAAAAGGATCTGTTCTTTCATATTAATGTATGATTCCTTTATTTTAAAACCTATCTTTAAATGTCATTTCAGGAGGTTATCCTACTCTCAAATTCTGGATTATACAAAGATATCATTCTGAATAAAGACACTATTTAAAATTTCATTTTAACATATAACATTTAGAAATAAAGAAATCTGGTATTAAGAATAGCGATTGTTTTGTCTTTGTGGCAGTTTTGGAGCCAAATTCTGCCCTGTCACTTTGGAAACTGCTTTACTTAACATGAGTTGGCAGCTTCTAGAATGGAGAAAAAGGGGCAAGATAAGATAGATTTGATAAGCTTCAAATTTACACTTCTTGACTGTTATCTGCTTATTTGTATACAGATCTGAATTCAGTTGGTAAATATATTGCTTCATAAACTATGGATATCACAGGTTCACTTACAACCCAATGTTTGAAAATGCTGGAATCTTTGAAACGACGACAGGTCAAACCCTACCCTATTACACTGGACTAAATCCAAAATAATTCCGTGAAGAAAACGAGCATTCGAAGAAAAAGACCTGGAACTCAGACTTACCCCAATAAACTCACTCCAGATTCACATTAAAGAAAGGCTGACAGCTCAGTAGAGTATCTAGCTGTGAATGCAATTTAATGAATACAACCGTGATTCAAATTAGTCCGGAGGAGGACTTAACAGATGACTGTTGTGCTACTTGTGTCACACTTGTATTATATTCCAAACATGACTTTCTTTTTTTGCTTCACCTCTGAATCTGCCCCAGATATAGAATACTTAAACCTTTGTATCCTATAAACCTGAAGTTAGAGCTCTCATAAACTGCAAAAAATTACATCAGTCTTCTACATACGACTCTTAAAGCTATAAAATGCCTACAGTATGCTGCACACAAGTGATAAAAGTATGTGTGTGTGACACTATGTCTGCTTGGTAGTGGAAAAGGAGAGAGAGATGTTGAAATACCCAATTCTACTATTAAATAATGACTTGCTTATGAGACTTACTGACCTATTAAATACAAACATCTGGTTTAGGTGTTCAGGATCCAAATGAATTACCCACCAAAGACTAACCAGGCATATCAGACCTCAGCCCACTCCCAACAACCAAATCACCCAATATTTAACTTGTGGAAAAAGTTAATGTTTTGTTAAAGGTGGGGCTAGTCACATAAAAGTTGATTTTTCCAGTACTGACAATAGGGCTTTATGATTTGTGTTACTGTATTCTTCAGCTGTGTTCTGTTGCTATTCTACTAACCCTACCAAACAACTTCACATTTCTCATGACTATCCTCAGTCGCGCTGTGATCCCATCCTATCTGATAATTTATGATAAGGTCTTGTTGGAACTGGGAAAGAACGAACCTCAGAACTGTGGAGAAGTGTTTGTGTTACCGCTTCAACAGAAGATACACTTTTGTGTGAGTCGGTATTAAACAAGAACTTGTGCGTGGTGTTGAAGGAGCTGTGAAAAAGTGGTAGTGCCAAAGATTTTAGTGATACTGGGATCTGATCACTTGTAATTATTCTATTTTTATGGTGCTAATGGGCATGGGTCTGGCTTGCTTCACCACTTAGATGGCTTGTTGTGGCCGTGCCACATATGCTTCAGTGTTGTTCTGGGAGAGAACTGGTCAAATCTCCATGCCTGCTGATGGCGGCAGAGGAAGAAGCGTCAGTGTGCTTCCCTTTGCTCTTACCTTGTCTGATATCTATTCTCCACACATTGTTTTGTTGCTGCTCTGCAGACTCACTGAGAGACAACTAGCCTTGCCTCTGGAAAGGCAGAAATCAGACCATGGGCTTTGTGTGGCAGAGAACAAAGAAGGAAGTGTGCCACTGCTGGGTGTTTGGCACTTCATGAAATGATGTTTTCCCAGAAGCCTGCATTGAGCCTGCCTCCCTGGCAGGAGAAAAGCTGCGTCTGTGTGCAAACCAGGTGGCTGCCATTTCGGTCTAGCCGTGCTCAGGTCTCAATTACCCAGTAAGGCATCTGTGCCTCCTACGGTCCTGGGTCCTTTAACCCGGGGGGAGAGACTGGATTGTTCTAGTTAGAGTAAATGAGCTGGCCGCAGAAGTAGTCATAGCAAAGCTCCTGTCTCCAGCAGGTGGGCTGAATAGCTTTTTCTAACAGGAGCAGCAGTTGGACCCTGGCACTACCTGCAGAATAACATCTGCTAGGAGGCTGGCAGAGAGCAGAGGGAAGACTTGGCTCTATGGGCTATAAACCTTGGATGCCTTCTTACCCAAATTTTGTCACATTCTCCCGTTAGCGAGCCAAGTGTTGCTGAAAGAGAAAGGAATATGTTGTCTCACAGAAAAATGAACACTGGAGGGAAATTCCCAACCGTGATGTTAACACAGCTAAGCTCTCCTTTGCCCTGGTGAAGGAATGCAGAGCTGTGTGTGAGGATGGGAGGATAGGGAATAGAGAACAGGTGGAAATATACTTCAGCAAATGCATGACATCTGCCTTCTTACATATTCTCTAAGTGAGAGTTGCCTTGCTAATGGCTGTACATAATTTTCTTTCCTCTCCCCCCCCCCCACTCTAGTCTACTCCTTATTTTTCATCTGCTGGCAATGCTTTGTAAAGACAGTCTACACACTCACTAGTCTATAGACGAGCTACTTGCAGAAAAGCGCATGCAAAAGAACAGTGTGTAAAAAAGTCATTAATTGTTGATACCTCGATATTAACTAGTCCCATCTTCCGTTTGCGTGTTTTATCCAATATATTTCTGATATTTTAGATTGTTGGCATGCTGGAGCAGGAACTGCATTTTACTATGGCTGTTTAAAACTACATTGAAATTGCAAAGAAAACAGTTTACATGGAGCAGGAGCCATGAAAATAAACTATTTCACAAAGAGAGATTGCACTGTACTTCTTTGGGGACCTTAAGTAACTTTTCTGGTA
Source organism: Sagittarius serpentarius (assembly GCA_034782735.1). Taxonomy (NCBI): domain Eukaryota; kingdom Metazoa; phylum Chordata; class Aves; order Accipitriformes; family Sagittariidae; genus Sagittarius; species Sagittarius serpentarius. The sequence goes on from JAVKLA010000027.1 coordinate 17,254,769, forward strand.
CTAAACTGACCAAATCTAAGCCGTACTGCAAAATTTAGAGTAAATATGTGATCTCTCGTGTTAAGTGGAACCATAGTTACAAAAAAGTGGAACCATAGTTACGAAAGCTTTAAACTCATCCCAGTCAATCACCATCAATGGCAATCCAAAAAAAATTGTATTTACAGGAAAACTTCTCAGATAAACACATTAATAACTGTTTAACATGTCCTGTTGATGTTGTTCCTGTTTATCAGTTACTCTTCAAACAGGTTAATTTGAAATTGCTAATAGGTAGCTTCGCATTGTGCCATCAAATGCTATATAGAGTCCCCAAACATAGATTTGTAAGGCTAAGCTAGCTCAGTAAACTAATTTAATAACTTATATTTAAACTTAAGGACAATGCAATAAACCTAAACAATTCACATACTAGAGCTGTTTATCCTCCATGAATCTGTTTTCAATAGCTGACTGCTGTTTAACCAACATAAACAACTCTCTTATTAAATCATGTATAATTTTGGAACTTGGGTTAAAGCATTCCCACAGTATTTGGTGCAGATATTATAAAGTTGTAAAAATCTGCAAAATACCCTGTTTTAAAGCTGGGTATTTTAGGATTAGGAACAAGATGGTTAAACTGAATGAATCTCGAACACACTACAAATTGTGAAAACATTGGGCAACTGCTTTTTGCCTTGTTTACCTTTGTGGTGAGGGTAACAAGTACTGGGACAATGGGGAATCTGCTTGATCACAAAACATAACCTGCCACAGAATTTGAAAATATTATGGATTAAGGCCCAGCACTGAATTGGGTCAACATACAAATTCGTTCTACAAAATTGTTGTTCTACAGGTACCACCATTTGTTAGGTATCATCAGCATTTCTTCTTGTGTGATAGAGGTTCTTCAGTGTTCACATGCCCAGAGCTACCCCAGTCCCTGCACCCACTTCTTCCCTTTCTTGAGTGTGATTCAGGACGTAGGAGGACTGGAGGCTTGAAAAATGAGCCAGTACCTGGTGTCCTCTGGCCGTGGCTCCATCGACAAAGCTGGAAGTCTTTGCGCTCCCTTTCTTCAGCCGATTGTTCTCACCCTGCACTGCCCTCCCAGCTCCCTTTCCTTCTCCCAATTTTGCTGCGTGGCAAAGGGAAGGCCGTTCATTACTGCACCTCCCAATTTTGCTGCGTGGCAAAGGGAAGGCCGTTCATTACTGCACTGAAATCTTCAGAAGGAATTTACTGTCCCTTGCAAGTATGGTCAACCAGCCTTAGAGGGCCGAGGGCAGAGAACCTCTCTTTCTTAATTTTGACCTGACTGATCCTTATCCACTTGCTTATCTAAGATATCGGCTAGATGATCTAACCCTTTGGGCCACATTCACACTCTGAGCAAGCCTGAGTAAGACAAGAAGAAGGGCCACGCTCCCAATGCCACCAAGTAAGGTTTGAGGTTTGTGATGCGATAAAAAATTGAACAGAGCAGCCTCACGTTTCAAACCGTGTTCCTGTAGCTGGGCATTCTGGAGGTGCATGCAATTCATCACTGCTGCTGGGACATGTCCTAGAACCATAGGGTAGTTTCAGTTATGTTTGGGATATGATTGCTCCTAAAACTACCTTTGAAAATATTGACTGAGAAGGAACCATGAAATATTGTTTATGAACTGTGGGTGTCAAGGAGCACTAGCTCTGAGGGGCATGAGTCCTGATCACCTTGGTGTCGTGCCAGCTTTGAAACCTGGTGATTGCCCGTAAGATGCCATTTGGGGGTATAGAAACATTTCAGTGCTCAACCCAAAATTTCCTTAGAAGCTGCCGAGGGGTGTTACTATCTCACAGTCTATGTACCGAGGGAGGAACTTACGGAATTCCAGTGGAAGTGGTGGCCTGAGCAAGGGACTCAGTGAATGAAAAAAGATGTGAGGTACTGCGATTGCATCTCAAAATAAGTGATTTTGGTTTTCAGTTGAAAACGTCACTACTTTGATAAATCATTGAGAAAAACCCAAAACCTTAATCAGAATGTATCTATCTTTTCCGTTTTTTTTTTTCCCCTGAGCATGCATGGTTGTACCACACGTGGATTAAAGTAACAAGAAGAAACCCTGTGAGCCATGTGAGCCATTCACTTTACAAATGCTAAGTTACAGAAAGACAAAATTAGAACATCTAATTCACCCTAATTTTGTCCTGTACATGCCATACAGTAACAGTTGGATTATGATTGTGGAATTTCAGTGTCTGTGGGACAGCCTGGCGTGTCGGTGTAAACCGCTGGTAAGGGCACATCTGTGCGAGGGTGCTGCCTCTGTGTCGGAGAGCTGGAGCACGGGTACACACTCCTGCTACAGGACCAGGGCTTGGTTTTCTCTCTGATGACTGAAACCTCTGAAAACTGCCAGAACGTTTCAGTCACACACAAATTTTGCTAACTCTTGCCTTTGGCAGCCACCAGTTCTGCCTATGTCTTATAGTAGTATCTTCCAAAGATACCCCAGATAAAATGAGTGGGAGTAGCTGCTCACGGTTAAGGAACACCCGTACTTCCTTCCTCTCCCATCTGTCAGCCTTTGCCTGGTCTCTCTCAACCCCCCATCCCCTGACACACATTCCTAAATTTTCCCTTCTCTCACTCAGGCACACTCTTAAAACAAATTCTTTCCTCTTTCCTGCCTACTCTATCAAGTGGATCTAGCATGCGTGAGGACTTCTGAGAAGTATTTTACATATGCGGTCACATTTACTCCTGCTTGCTGTAACTGAAAGCTACGAAGTAACACCGCTACTGTTCCCTGAAATCTCATGCTCCAGAGAAACTTGTTGAGAATTGCTTGAAGGGTAGCTATTTCCCATTGTGCTCCACGACAGTAAAACCGAATGCCCCCAGGGAGAAGGATGACCTCCTAACTGGTTAGGAGATGGAGACAAGAGAATCCCGTTAAGAACAAAGGGTTAGAAATACCATTTGCAAAATCACAGCCCAATGAGGTCAACTGGGAAAGAATAAGGGGAGATGGCAGCCATGTTGAAAGGAGACTTCACAAGGCTGTGTGAAATTTCTCTGCTGATGAACTTTGGTATGCAGCTTGTTTAGTGAGGAAAATTAACACAAAAGTATCAGGAAATACTAATTTTTCCTTTTTTCAAAACCTGACAACAATTCAAGGGGGTTTTTAGCACTTTCTTTTTCTCTTTTTTTAAACAAATGTGGTGTCTCTGATGAGTCCCTGCCTGTGAGTGAAATCACGCAGGGGTCCTCACACCGCTTCGAGAGTGTTTCTTGCCAATAGTACGCACTGTACATCTAAACCTAAAAAGCGTGTTTGATTCCAAGTAATGCATCTGTCTCAAATAAAACAAAGCAAAACAAAAGACTGCATCCTGAGACCCTGAGAGGCAGTGAATAAATTAATGGGGGTGGGGGGGCGGAGAAAAAGATGCAAAGGCATGGACGTATGCTTTCATTTTTTATGTTATAACTTTAAAGAACTGATCAGAAAATAAAACCCAAGAATTTTATTTGTTGGTTTTTTTTTCTTTTATAGTGGAAATGATGCTTTATTTATAGACTTGCCACTAACTATTGCTAGAACCTAGTGTTCCTTCTCAAAATTAATACCTATAAATAACTGACATTGGAGAGAATAAAATCCAGACTCTCGCATGCATACTCTATTTGTACATCTTCTTTACTTATTTATCTTTGGGCTTTGACCTATGTAATTTTTCTCTAGATGTCTAGACAAATTTAACTTGAGCAAATTAAAACTTGAAATGACGTTTATTTCTGTTAAACAAATATGTAGCTTTGAGAACATAACTAAATATGTTATGATTTCTAACTGTAGTGCACTAAGTCACATATTTGCTTGACAGAAATAAATGTTTGCTAGAATCAGATTGGTAGAACTCAAAGCGTGCTGCTTTAAAAATAACTAATTAAAACCCTAGAATATTTCTTTTGGATGTACTAAACCAAGATAAAAGGAAGTGCATCTTTGGTGTAATTGTATTAGCTTTCACACACTCAATTACGATTTTCAGACAGCGGGGAAGAAATCAGGAATACTGTTAAAAAGCATCTGCTAAGCAGATACTTGTGAAAGACTATGAATCATTACTGTGTACAGTACGTAGCTTTAAAGGAAGATTCTTGATGCATTAAATGTTGATCTATGTAATCCTAGTTATCCTTCCTTGTCTCAGCTGTTTATTTCTAGTTACAAGGTCATTCAGTTCTTGTCTGTATCTCACGTTGAATTTTACATTAGAGCCATAAAACATTCATCTCCTTTTATTTCAGCTGCACGATTTTTAAAAAAAATCTTCCCTAAAAAATACAGATGCAAAGCATTTTGCACCTTAAGAATAATCTTAGCAATTTTGGAAAAAAATCTTTATCATTTTCCCACCTGAGATCTTACTTCCCATGATACAGATTATGACTTGGCTTTCAGGTCGGTTCTCATTTAATCGTGTTGTTTTAACTCCAGTATTGAGATAAATTCGGAGCTTTTCCCACTTTCTTCACTGAGACATAATCAGTTCCTTGTTGAAAGAGTTTTTCGCCCTGAACACTCTGACTTTCTCATGTGATAATTTCAAAATAAATTGCTAATGTTAAGCTAGATGATCAAATTGATAACAAATCTGTGATCTTACCCAAGCAATGAGCTAATACAGCACTCAACATTTTTGTTTGTTCCTGAAAACAAAAGTTACGCCAATGTTGAAGGAGGTATATTTTTTCCTATTACTTTTAGCTCCAGAAATTTAAACTGTACTCCTGAAAGGTGCACGTGCTTTACATCTGCATGATGCAATTATCTTCACTGGGACCACTCGCTTCTTTGTCTAAACAGCTCCCTAAATGTGTTTGCAAGATTAGAGCCTTAGAATATTTTCATTTTAAACAATATGATACCATCAGTATGTAATGGTGACGTGGTGCTGTCATTCATCCAGAAAAATGGAATCTAAATTGTTTCAGCCAGGACTAATCTTTCTTTTCAATGAAAACCATGGTTTTGGCTTTTTGTTGAGCACAGTGCTGTTTTAGAAGAGCACTCGGTCACTTTTTGAGAAGGATTATATGTCATATTGCCTGTGATAGCAGTGGACTCAGTTTGATGACTTTGGAGATCCCTTCCACTCTTGTACTTCTATATGAAGCCAGTCAGTATTACTGTTGCTGTTTGGATGGGGATTTTTTTGGTTTTACGTCCAAAATTTTAGTTGAAGTATTGCCCTGCACAGCAGCATGTGTGTTACACTTAAAATGTAGGCTGACGGGAATTCTACAAAAGTAACCTGCTAAAAAACATATTCTGTGATTACAAATTTACTGGTATATTCCCACAGTGGCGAATAGAGAACATGACTGTATCCACTGCTGTTTTTTCCTTCTAGGTTATCCTCTTTTAAAAGTGTACCCTGTAGGTGTTCATGTTAGCTGGTATTTCCTTTCAGCGTCTCCAGTAAGTTATCCTTTCATTGTGGGTAAGTAAGAGTTTGCAAAACTTTGCACCCTTATTCTTAAATTAAATACTGACAAGGAATGGAAGTGTAAAGCATGCTAATAAGCAAGACCTCCCTGTGGGAACCTGTGATAGAAGACTGTTTCACATTGAGAGGCAGACAGCGCTGTTGACACAGGCTGTCAAAAAGGCTTCATGTCTTTGAAAGAAAATCTTAATCTTCTTTATTCATGTGTGAACAGGTCCAGGCCTTCATCCCGTAGCTCATACGCATTGACTGTTTAAACTGTGGGTTGCTAGGCTTTGGGTAGGGTTTGTTTGCTTGTGTCTACATTGTACGAATGGATGAGGACTGAAAATTAAAATCTGTCTGACACAGAGCACTGCTTTTCTGCCTCTGTTTGAAGAGACATGGCAACCCAGGGTGAAATGAAAAGGAATTTTATTGAGCGCAAAAACTGCTCAGTGTTTAAATGTTGGACGCAGGAACTGAATGGTCAATTTGGGAGGCTTGTAGGTTGTTTATAGACATTGGGATGGCTGTCAATCACAGTACAATGGTGAAATTTGTGTCGGAAAAAAAGTGCTTTTTAGTGGCTGAACTCCTGTTTCCTGTTAAAATGCTCACATCAACAAACAAAAAGAGGTTTTGTCTGAAGTTTACAAGCAAGAAAATTTCAGAATAACAGAGATGCTGCTACTGTTGTGGCACCTTTTGATCATTGCGGCACTGACTATTTAACATTTAAAACCAAATTTTACAGAGAAAGATCCTATTGCTCTGTGGAACAGATTCTGCTCTACTTCTGTGGCTTATAAATCAGGAATAGGTCAATTAAATGAATGGAATTGTGCTACTGAAAAACACTATGGCAGTGGACTCTGAGACTTTGCATATATCTGTGCTATTAAATACTTAGATATGTTTTATATGCTATTTATGTGTTTATAAATCAATAGTAAGGAGAAGCAGAAGATAAATAACACCTATAAAAAAGTACTCTCTTTCAGCACTTGTTAATAACAAGTAGAAGAAAGGGGCTTATTTCAGAAGCAATATTCCCCCTTCCAGTGATTGTTAAAGCTAATTGGCAGCATTTTGCTACTTCGTTTTACAGAAGTTTATATTATCTCAGCTATAAAATTTCATACTGAAACTTGGCTAAATGTCAAACTTGCCACTATAGGCTTTGGAACAATTAAAAAAAAAAAAAGAGGGAACTGAGGGGAAAATAGAAATAAGCCTGTTTTAACAGAATAGAACTTAAAATGGTAAAGGTGTTGGCTTTTTCTGGTTTTATAACATGAAAAAGCATGTTTTACAGAACACTGGCTGAGAACTCAGCCCTCAAAATCTGATGTAAAAAGTGGTTTCTGGGCCCCTGTGGGATTCGTAGGAGGGAAGAAAAAGAAAACAGTTTCTCCCATTGTTTTCCTTTCACCTCAAACCATTGCAGCCCCCCAACCTTAGCTCTTTCTGCTCCAGTGGTGGGGGAAGCAGAGAGGTTCAAGAGGAGCAAGGCATGGCAGACCGATCATCCAAGTGACAGATCATATGAAGTTCTTCCCAACCTTATGAGCATTCAGCCCTTATATGTTCCATAGGCACTGAGGGCTTGCAGAGTGTGGTAGGAGATGTCACGCAGTTTTCAGTTTCTGAGCAACGGAGCTCTTCCTTTGTGTTCACCTTCATATTTTCACTAGCTTTCTCAATGTACGTATATGTGTTTACACAACTTTTTGTGTCTTTCTGAGCAGGTTTTTCACTGGCATGTGTGGTAATAAACTACTTGCCATTTTATATGGCGCAGGTGTGTGCATGCTTAATCCTGGAATAACTGCCGCCTTTGGTGCTATCAAATATGGTAGCTATTGCCCAGATCACTTGCTTCTTCCTCCTCCCCCTTAAATAGATAGCCTTAAAAATCTACAACGTAGATAATGACTGAAGTGTTCATCATGAGGAGCTCTCCTGTGTAATTTTTAAAAGAGAGGGAGCATGTGAGGGCAAACTCTCAAAAATAAATTTTCCTGTCACTCTGCAGATGTCTGAAATTTGTTGGGTATTCGTCTTTTGGAAACTATGCTTAATTCCTTTAGTGGCATAAGTTACAGCATTCATACAAAACACAGAGACGTAATCATATCGCTGCTTTCCAAACTGGAGTTGCTCTTTTTTGAGATCCATCTGTCATTCTTTCAATTTAAATTCAGCATAGTAAACCAGGTACAGCCCTAAATAGTGATTTAGTAATTGGTTATTTACTGCAACTCCCTCTCTTTTCAGGTTTTGTTGTCTTTACAGGCCTGAGAAAAACCAACGGGAGCAACTGAATAGCTAAAGAATATTTTAATTTACTTTTGGCAAGAGAATGAATTTTTTTTAGTCACTGTATATAGCACTGGACCTGCTCAATGGAGCGGTGTAGAGGAAGGTCTCACCTGGAGGTTCATTTTCTCTCCTGACGCATCCCACATTGCTCATTGCAAAAAAGTTTTCCCTCTGCATTCCCTTTAGCCTTTGGCTTCAGTGGGAATGCAGCTTCACGGGTGAAATGCTCTGGGGTTTTCCAAGCACCGTGCTTCTGTTCGTGCCCCCGTACTGCCACCCTCGGCAGCTTCGGGTGATTCGTATCACTTAGCTGTACATCATTTTCCCTTCTTCCGTAAATGGGAGCAGTGGTAAGGGTTCTTCATAAAAGCAATGATGAAAACTGATTTTATGAAGAGCGGAGTTGCTGTTGTTTATTACTACTCATAAGTCTCAGCTGAATAAAGTCTTTCAGTTTCTTTATAGTTCCCTTCACCAATACATCCACACAGCTTGTGTTGCTTCCTCCCTGCACGACTAAGAGGTAGATATGCCTCCTCTTGCAGAAAACTAGAACACTTATATTTGTGCTTTCACTCATCGTCTTCCACAATAACCCTTGTAATGTCCTACTACTTATTCTTCTTCTTGTTCTAATCTCTTTGAAGTGTAGCAAGGTGGCAATATATGCTGTTCTTGCATGATCAATACATTATTCTTGTTTATTACCAAGCCACTTCCCCTTAGTGTGCTTGGCAGATATAGCTGCCCCTGGAGACAGCTTCCTATAGTCTCTCCCAGCTTTATCTTTTTCTGTCCGAGGTTTTCTCCCTTTGCTGTCAGTAATGCCAAATGCAGAGCTTTCTTAATATGCTTACCCTATTCCCATCCTACCGATTTCTTCCTCTCTGCCATGAGCTGCTTTTGAAGTCTTGAATTGCCAAGGTCTTCCCATCTTAAAACGTCTCCTAAAGACTGACTTACTCTAGAAGTAGTGTAAAAGGAAACAATTTTGCTTGCTCTTCTTTCCTGGTGTGCTTTAGTCCTTCCTCTGCAATGTAGAGTCCTTGGGGGCAGGGACTGGGCTGGATTCTCTGGATGTGGACAAGTACTTTATTTTTTAAAAGATTATAGCTGGCATAGAGGGGCTGCTGCAAGCTCGGCAGATAGCTGGGAACTGTACGCTGCCTAAGGTGGTCGAACAACAAACTACGTCTTTCAGGCAGCAAGTGTTCCTCCCCCTCCCCCCTTCGTCCAGGCTTTATTCCGGAGGTCTAAGTTTATAACAAAAGAAACAAAAAGGTTTTTATATAAATGGAAAAGCAAATGGAGCCCAGCTCATGTTACAACTCAGCCTTCTGACAGCCAGGAATGGAGATCTGCCCTACTTAGAGGCCTCTCTTCGCTCTGAACTGCAAGGGAGCTTTTAATATTCCCTCACTTGCTCTGAGTGCTCTCTGATTAGACCTTCAACTCCAGCTCGATATTAGCCCAAACTGTACATTTGGCAAAGGTTGCCGCAGAAGTTTTGTCTGTACAGCAACTGCAACAGTGGAGCCATTATCCACCGCCTCGGCGCTATCAGGGTATAAATACGGAGCGGGGTATATATGTAGAGTGTTGTGATTGCTCAGAAAGCTCCACTGTGTTGCAAATCCTTTAAAATAATACACCGAGAAAGTATTTTGACTTTCCATTAGTCATAAAAGCCAACGTTTTTAATATGCGTGATTAAATTTAGTCAGGGAGATAAATGTGTGTTGTTTTTTCTTTTTCTTCAGAGATTGATGGAAACTGCCCAACACTTTTGGTGTTGGTGCTTGAATATGTTTAAATTTAAGAGGGTGTTTTAAGTTAATAAAGCAGGTGCCAGAATGCCTTAGCTAGGCGAAGGCTAAATCCAAACTTCTTACTCGGATGCCTAATTTTAGGCAAGGCAGTATCTGTAGGATTAAATATCTTTTATTAGACTAGCTATTAAGAAAAAACAGATATGGGAACACAAATCATTCTCTTGTTATGCACTTAAAATTTTGGAGAATCATTCACACTTTAAGAGATGTTCTGTGCTGAAAATAAACCACACTATACTTGATCCCTTGGTGTGCAGACTTTCTGCAAGCCACATAACAAAGGTGGAACACAATTTTAAATGGCAAATGCCTGGAGAAGCTGCAAAATGTAGTGAAGCCCGTACTGAACGCCACAGATTGCTGCCGGGCTTTGAGGTTGAATCATTATCGTTTCATGTTAAGCTGATCTGTAGGTGACAAAATGTTTTCCTATTTTTTAATTCTTTTCTTCCTTGAAAATGAGAGCTTCCGCAAGTTTAGAGAGAAAAGAACAAGGTTATCCTATGGCCCCAAAACAAAATGGAAAGTGTGGTCACTGGCAGGAACAATTTGAATCGGATACATTTTATGGAATAAATCACTATCTGGCTTTCTGTAGGATTATCTCAGTACCTAAAAATGACCGAAGAGAATGAGAAACTTGGGCAGGATTATTCAAAGTAATGCAAACATGGCACACAGAGCATCCCACAACTCCTTTCCGTGCAAGGCTCATCCAATGTCATCATCTCTTTTCTTGACTTACTTTGCCCTTTGTTATGCTTTCTGCTTTTGCAGGAGAGGGAAGCATGGGGAGATTTCAGGGATATTATTTTCTCTAGCTTTATAAAGGGACCAGATAACAAAACAGAACCCAGATGACCTTTAGAGCTGCGGGTGACCCTGTTTGGTGAATGCTGGGCACTCGTATTGTGATGTGTCCTTTCCACTTACAGCCCATAAAATCTAAATTCCCAAAGTGCATAGCTGCAAACCTGTGCTGGTGAAGAAACAGATGGACGTAAATCATTGATATTTGGAGCCAACCATTTTCACGATGCCAACTTTCATGCATTGTAAAAATGGCTAATTGCTTTTCTTTCCTAACTGCCTTTCATTCGCTGAGATGCCATTAGCCTTTAGCTCTTTGTTTTTATATACCCGGCTATTTTGTTAGTGCTCTGCACTCTATACCCCTGCTTCTGTTTCTCAGGATGCTAGACAGTGAATTATCTATTCACTTCAGAGGCATCCCTCCCAATTTCAAGAATGAATGCAAAAGGGAAGTCGGATAAGCACTTTGTTTCTCTTCTAATTTAAAATCTACTAAAAAATTATGTGTGGGTTGGTGTGGGTGTGTGGAAGATCCTCCAGTTTCTGCTAACAGGAGAGAGATTTATTCTTCAGATGACTCTTGCTGTCTCATGAGAAATACTATATGCGGATTTACAGACCTACTTAATTTTTATGCCTGTACACTCCTCCTTAAAAGGATTGCCAGCTTTGTCAAACAGTGAGGTTTGGGTACAGTTAGTTTTCCCTCTTCTGGAAAGAATACATTGACTTTGACTGGTTTGCCCTTTGTCAACTGGGTCTTTAGGACTCTGAATCTCTTCCTAAAGTCTGCTCTGTAGACAGCAAAGTAGAAAATTAGTGTTCATTGCCTGAGCACGGCATTGCTTTAGCTAAAACTGAGAAGACTTCATTCTATATTGTAATAGGTCTGGCAAAAGGAAGCCAAGAGCCTCACAGGGGGCCAGCAGGTTTTTGGTTCTCAGTCTGAGTTTGCTTCTGAGCTTTTTCTTAATATCACAATGGGCTCTTGCTGTGTACTTTTAATGCCTCAGCAATGAAGTCAGGGTATATTATGCCATCTGTCCAGGAGTCAACACTGCAGGTCAAGCTAATTTAAACTGGCACTTTTCATCTCCCTATGCCTGTATGCATTACATTTAATAGTTTAAGTGAGTGATTGTATCTCCTGACCCTGCAACAAAGGACAAAGCTCATGTTTGTATTTTTTTCATTATCGTTAGTTGTTAGGGATAGGGACATTTGATCCTTTAATGCAAAATATAGTTAAATCAGTGACTGATGCTCAACTTTTGTTTTAGGAACGGTTGGGTTTTTTGAAATTATTTTTCATCCCCCCTTCTATCTGTTTTTTTTTTTAAAAGTAAGTAAGAAAGCAAATTTATATATGGTGGCATTTTGTAAACTTAATCCTGGATGGAAAAGTTTAAATGTAAAAATCAAAACTTTTACTTCTTCTTCACATTGACAGTTAAAAATATATGGGGGGGACTGTTTGCCCTGTGGGAAACAGAAGAGTTAAGTGATGATCCTGGAGAAAAATTATGCTTACAAGTATTTTGGATGCTATGAAAAGAGCAGCTTCTACATCATTATTTCTCATTTGAGCTCTGCAATGAACTTTGAGGAGTTAAATGCATAGAGATGATAGGTGAATCATGAGAATGGAGGTTTGATAAATGAAAAATGTGCATAAGAGTACAACAGATGCTGTAAAATCCAGGGAAACTCGTCTGAACATCAGTACTCAGTTTGATTTGTCCATCATGTTTTCCCTCCTTCTTTCTGCTATTTCTCTGACTTGCTATTTCTCCAACTTGCTATTTCTCCAGGCCAAGATGGTTCCAGGATTTTCCTTTTTCTATCCCCAGAGAAGTAGAATCGTTGCTGAGGAGGGAAGGGGAAGAAAGACCACACACAAGTATTTATTTCTTAAACACATCTGAAGTTTGGAACAGGAATACTTTTCATATGATTAGGTTGTCAATAAGCTATTTTCCCTCATTTACAAAAATGTTTTACAACTATGATAACATAAATCTATCTCCTGCAGCCGTACTAGCCCAGGGCATCAAAGTTATGACTGTTGATCTGAAGTTAATTTCAGAACCAATTGAGGTATATCTATGCAAATTAACTGTGTAGACAGATATATGGGTTGTTAGTTTTTGTTGCAATAAAGAATCTTCTTCTTAGAGAAAACCTAGTCCTATCTGACAGCCATGGCCAGCTATTGATCTACTACCTTTTCGTGATGTGATCTTTTTGTCATTAATCAAAGCCATGGCACCATTCAACACACACACACACACACACGCGCACACACTTACACACACACACGTCTAAATGTTAAGAAATGAGAATAAATACTTTGAGCCTCAAACACTACACTGGGGCAGAAAGAAGAGGCATATAGCCCTCCTTGTCATCCAGGAGACTCTGAAACTGGGAAAAACCAAAGCAGAAAACATGACTGAGCCGAGACCAAGCATGCAGACATAAAGGTACAGCCTGCCCAAGGTACAGCTTATAGCTGAAAATGTTTGCACTTCCAAAATTAATGTTTTTACAGAAAGTTATTAATTTCACACCTACTCTCTGTAATAGTGATGTTAGACTTAGTACGAGGAGCACAAACATTGAGTCACTCATTAACAGGGGTAGAAGGAACAGAAAACACAATATGCAATAGGTATTTTTCATACAGTACTGAATGTGATTTCACGTGCATGTCCTTACACAAGGAAATTTCTGTGCTACAAATAGGTACAAACAGGCCAAATAACAAGGTTTTTAACTAGGATTAAAAAACTGGAAAGAACTGTAGTTCTTTCAGAAACATTGCAACATTTTCAATATTAACCGTTATATTTTAATACTGTTTCTCATATCTACTGCAGCTGAAATATACTGAAATTTGATAATACTGATTTATGGTTTATTAATCAAAATGTCACTGTAAAGTAATTCTTACCGTTATTGTGAGTTAAATATTGTATTCTAGGTAAAGGTTACCTGTCTAGAAGCTAGATTCATAATTGAGAAGTAGGGCTAATGGCATATTAGACCATTGGTGAAAGAGGAAAATTATGAGAGGCTATAATGGTGACTTCATTGGCTGTTATAAATCTGGCAGTGTAATGATGTCACATAGAGCTGTGTCTTTAAAAAGATATTAAATTAATCCAGTAAGGCAAGACAAAAGTGGCTTAGAATTACACCTTAATATTAATCCAGAGCACACTGTAATATAAACTCAAAATCAATTCCTAAAGAAGGTCCTTGGCAAATGTAATGAATAAGTACAGAAACTCTCATTATCAGTAATAAAACTATTGAAAAAAATGAAGAATGAACATTTATTAGTTTAAATGTGTTGTACTTACACAGCATGATAGAAAAGTGAGGTACTGATTCATGCTTGCAATTCTAATGTAGCTAAATCACAGGAAGGACCATTGCAAAAGAGCATTAGAGAGAAGAGGGAAGGGACTGGTAGTCATTAGCAGCAAAATAAGTGAGAGGTTTTTGTGGGAGAGGGAGTGCTGGAAAGTGATTTGGCCTCCTTTGCTTCCAGCAGACTAAATGTTGTTTTTCTACATTATAAAAATGGACTTAACAACTGGGTGTTTTCCTTTAATTCAGCTTAATTCCTGCCTGTTGTTGTGTTCAGCCCTTGCTGCCAAGGCAGCACGTTTCAACCCACCAAGCGCCAGACTCATTGATACCAAACACCGTCGATGGTGCATATTGCAACTGTCCCCTATGCTTTCTAGAGTACTGTTGCCCACAGGAGAAGCCACTGTCTGGATTTTGCCTCTATTGGCATGGCATAACAGGTCCTGCACAGGAATGAGGCATTTCCTACGCAACTTTCCGAGATCCTTTCTAGCTCTGTCTTTCTATAGATAGACTTTCTGTTTCATAGTCCCAGCTGAACTTAGGGATGAGCTTGCCCTTTTGCATTTTCCAAGGGAGGAAGCCTGTCGAGGGAGTTGCTGCCCAGGACCCCAAGTTTCGGGGAGCTCAGCCTCCAGAAGAGCTTTTTAGACCACAAAACAGCAGCCAACCCTGTGGCTCTCACTCTGCTTGCCTTTGGGGCAATTCACGTACCTGTTTTGTTTCAGACAGTCTTGGATTTATGCAATTTTACACTGTGTGTGTACATCAGCCATAGATTTTTGACTGGATGAAGGCAAAGCTGTTTACATATAATTTACACTGTTCATTTTCCTTCCTGAAATGCTCATTTGAAACACAGCAAACAACACAATGGTACCTTACTGCATTGCACTCTGAAGAAACTCTGTGAACTACCGGTTGGTAATATAGCTCTGTGTTCATTTTTTTCCACCAGATAAAAATTCAGCAGAACAAAAACTTCATGGGACGTGGAACCCGCAAATCCTTTCTGTTTGCATAAACTTTTGGGAACAGAAGATTTTGTTTCCCCTGCAGATCTGACTTTACATGAATTTTGCTTTTTAGGAAGAAAGGACATTCTGTGGTTTGGTCTGCAGATGGCTAAATGGATGATGGTCCCTGTGGGCTTTATAAACCAGGCTTTTGGCTTGGTTGGGAATACCTTCTTGGGAGACTGATGCCAGGTTTGGGGGGGGGTCGGGGGGTCCCTCTGCTGTGCATGGTGCTCTGCTGATCTGTCTTTGGAACAAGTCACATGCCAGTCGCTTGAGAAAGGACATGTATTGGTAACTGACATTACAAAGAGTCCACAGAAGATTAAAAGAACATTGTTCTTTCTTCTGCTCTTCTTTTATCTTCCTCTCTTTTCTCAGAGCTTTTGTAAGTTTATTTAGTAGGCAGAGATATGGTGTGTAATAAATAAGAATATTTTATAACAAGCTTCTGGCAAAAAAATATGCTGGACTTACTGATACTTGATGAAATATGAAAGAAATAATGTGACAAATGTACAGTAATATTTGGCTAGGTATAGACATTAATAGACAATATTTATTGAAATTCTTCTCAAAATCAGCAAACGATTGGAAATGATCAGAAATCATTAGCATTGATGCTGTTTCAATATTAATATATTTCCTATCTGTTAGACTTTTATTAGGCCTTTCTCCCTATTATGTAGAAACTACAGAAATGTAAATCTTATTTACTGTGCATGACCAATAAACAAATTAGCCAAAGACAACCTTCAGTGTTATCATTCTTCCCTGAAGAAGCTCAAATTAATAGGATGTATTTAATATGATGTTAAAGAGGAAAAAGAAAAGGAAAAAAAAACCTGTTTTATAGCTTCTGGACAGAATAGCTTGAGCTTTTTTTTTCCGGTAGTGACATACTGCCATGCAGTGGCACCTTATCTTAATAATTACTTCTTATTTTGTTTAACAAACGTGTGGGTTTTTTTCCTTCAGTCAATCATGCCTGGTAAGCAGATGTTGCTTAAAACAGTACAACCAAGAATTAATTGAGTGCTATAGGCTCAGAAGACTTTTCTGCTTTCGGAAACTGGAAAGCCCATTTCTGATTTGGGAGCATGCACAGTCAATCTGAGTTCAGAGTTGGAGACAAGTCGTGTTCTGCGGCGTTACACTCTTCCTGACATACCATGTTTCGTGCTGGTGTTGTAGGGCTTGTCCTGCACTTTCCGCTTCTGTCTGTTGCAGTACCAGTGCTCAGGATGATGAGTTGAAGTTGTGGTTTACTGCAAGAGGGTTATAGGGGTGTCGAAGTCCACTGCTGTCTTTGAGACATTCATAAAGAGCCAGTTGCTGCTGTAGCATGTTAATACACAGCCATTTTACACAGGAGCACCTTTTGAGACCTTTTGCAGCTTTCCTTCCAAAAATGACTTTGCCCGCTTAGCTGGAAGTTTTTTTACATGCACAGTCACTTTGAATTTTTTTGCCTGTGTTTATTTTCTTACAAAGGTGCAGCTGACCTCACATATTTACAAGCAATAGATAAAAATACTTGGATAATAATTAAGGACGTCATTTCTGTTCTATAAACTGGCTTGGTTTGATTTTAATAAGTGCTGAACTCGATCCATCTGGAAGTGAGGGCCTAGTTCCTTCAAACAGATTATCACAGCAGAGACTTTGTACAGCTAAGATGTCTGCAATTTTTTATAAGCTAGCAGAGAGGCTGTTTTATTTAACATAGTTAACATTGAAAATATTATCTGATTCTAAGCTTAAAGGAGAAGTGCAAATTCTAAACCACAGGCTTTGTTAAGGCTTTCTAATTCCATTCCAAGTATTATGGAAGTCCGATGTTTGAATAAGGCCAAGTCATCTTTTAATTCCTAAACTGGCTCCCATAAAAGGCTAGAAAGTCTTTGATCTATGTAAAAAAGAAGATCACCAGGGAGAAGCCTCTGCTTCTGTTTGTCCAAATGTTGCAAGCAGAGTCTCTAGGCTATACCTAACAACTCAAATTATATTTGTTTGTATCTTAGACAGACTTGTTGATTTGCATATAAAAGGGATTTGAATGACAATATCAGCTCTTTCATGGGATTTGCAACAGAGGAAAAAGGCTAGTTAAATTTTGATCTAATAGACTGGCCTTCAATGATGTCATGTAATTAGTATGTAGTGGTATAAGATATTGCCTGATGTCATAGTTCTAAAGTTACCTGGTATGTACATACCAAGGCGATAAAGGCCATACAAAACCGGGGGATTGAAACTTTTCCAAAATTAGGCTAAAGGCATGGAAATAGAATAGAATAGAATAGAATAGAATAGAATAGAATAGAATAGAATAGAATAGAATAGAATAGAATAGAATAGAAAAGATCAGTTTTCTTGAAAGGAAGACAATCTCTGGAAAGCTTATTCTAGGAGAAATTCAGGAATTCAGCTTATTCTAGGAAATTCAGCCTCAATAGATGTGTAAAATTTGTAGAATACAGTTTCTAGCAAAGTCTCCTGAATTTTTTTCATTGGTTATTAAAGAAGTAAATAGAAAGTACAGAACTAGGCTGAAGAGCAGGTCTGATTATTTAATGGGGAACAATGTGAAGGAAATACAAGATTTATAAAGAAGGCTACATGCATCAGCTTATGTTGTTCATATTGAGTTTTATTTTGAGTGAAGTGGGAGGTACAGTACCATGCAACAGCACTGTTGTCTGTCATAACTGAAGTGGTTATACTTCTTGTAAGCAGAAAGGTTATTTATAATCACCTCTAAAAATTGCCTACAAGCAATTTTTCTGTGTAGCACTCGCTTGTAATGACCTTCAAGGCCTAAGATAGTTTCATGAACAAACCTTCCCAGTCTTTGTTTTCTCCCTTCCATTGACAGCCTCAGGTGGGGGCTTAGATAGGAAGGAAGGATTGTTCTTGCGACTGAGACCTTGCTGTTCTCTTCTTGAGGGATGCACAGACAATGAGTATTTGTCACAACCAAGCACACATACGAGAAGGATGATCAGCAACCATGTGATCAGGTTAGGCTGGTGCTTATCTCTTCCTGTCACTAGAATCGTTGACCACAGGCTAAGGATGATACTTGCCTTCTCCATTATCCCCATTTGACCATTATCTTATTTCTCTTTTAATGTTAGGAAAAAAAAAAATCATAATTCAGTTCACATGAGCACACTTTATCCCTTTAAGCCTTACTTCTTCCCTCTCAGTGTGAAATACAGCAACTGTAGAGGTGAATGTACAGTTTTAACTGGAATAGTGAAGATAGTAACTAGACTAGAATTTGTTTCTGGTGTTAAATACAATGCTTCAGCATGTTAACTTTTACTGTTTCCCTGAGAATGATGTAATATCATGACCTCATATTAAAAGCTAATGCAAAGTACACCTGCTCTTCTCCAACCAGCAGCTCAGTCCTTTTAAACAATGGGAATGTGTTGCTTTCCTGTCTGCTATTCTCAGAAAGGCACATGTGCCCCAAAGACTATCTTTTCAGACTGATGTAGCTGGGAAAAAAAAAAAAGGATGTAATCTTTTCCTGCAAACTTTGCCTTCATTATCTATGTAATGAGTAATTGTTAGAATAAAGGGTCTGGATAATCTTAATGACATCTGAATAGTTCAAAGGAAAGTCTGTAAAGTTTGTCATCACTGCTTAAGTTGTCAAATCATAGAAAATAGTCCTGGAAAAGACCTCAAGAGGTCACAAAGTCCCTAACCCAAGACCAGCTATACCTATCTTTTTTTCCTGAAAGATGTTTGTCTAACCTTTTCCAGTGATGGAAACTCCGTGACCTTCCCAGAAAATCTATTCCAAAGCTCTTTCTTAATGTTTAACCTTTGATGCTGTCACTACTTGTTCTTTCCACCATGAGCAAGTAGAACAGATGATTTTCTTCTTCTTGACAAGAGCTTTTCATGTAACTGAAGGATGCTATGATCTTTCCCCTCTTTGCCAGCAAACTGTTTTTCTGTCTTTGTGTTTTCTAATCTCTAACCATTTTCTTTGCTCTTTCCTGGAGAGGTGATGAAGCAAAAAGATTTGATATCCTCCTTCCAACCCTGTTACCCTCCTTTCAATCTTCCTCCTAGTTTAGCAAGGAGAATAGAGATAAGATTCTTTAGATCATTGTGTTCTCTCCCAGGCTACCTGAAGGATTTGCTCTGGTATTGTTAACTATTTTTACTTTTGTTTAGTTAGCTCTTTGCTTTTGCTGCTGGTTTTTAAATGTTTCTGTGTTGAGTATAAAATCATTGATGTGGCTCTAAAAAAATTATTCTTCAGCAAACTTTTGTCACTTCTTGTCTTGCTGAACACTTTTCCGTGTGCCTGAGTAGGACAGGTTAGACATGTCCCTTTGCATTGAAAGCTTTGGTTACCTTGGTTTCCATATGGTCTGCATCTGTAGTTAACTGTATTAGTCAACTTTGGTCAAAATATCGTCACCAAGGCTCTGATTTAAACCATTAACATAAACAAAGGCATTATTTTTCGGGGGTGTCATTAAGGACATCATATCCCTTTGGTTCCTGCAGCCAGTTTTTCTAAGACATTTTGCCTTGTTTAGAGCTTCAGAATTACCTTTGTATTGAAACTTCACGGTTACTTAGCAGCAGGGTTTTCGGTTCATTTTGTGTCTGCACTTTGTCTGTTGACTGAACTCCACCCATTTCCACTATGAAGTGCGGGTGACTGCTTTTTTCTTTTTCCCTAAGCAGCTGTCCTCCTGGCAGTCCTTGTGGTGAACTTCTTCAAGGTTTGTTTCTGTCCTTGAACTTTACAGGACTGAGCCAAAAACTTTGTCATGTAAGTCCCATTTATAATCATCTGTTTCTCAGGCTCATGGGATCAGTCTTCTGTTATGTGCTCTGACTGGAAACTCCCAAAGCCACGCCTGAGGAGCGATCTTCTTGTAACATCTGTTCTGGGACTGTGCTGGTAAGTCATTATCAATTGACGTGTTGTTGCCTTGCTAATGCAATCTGTGGACAAGAGATTAGCTGGAACTGGTAAAACTGAACGTGTAGTGTTTGGGCTTTGGAGACGTGTGGAACAATATCAAAAGTATGTGTCGAAAATGGATGTCTAAATTAGACATTGAAATGAATTCTCCCCTCCCCTCCCCAATAAAGCTAAATTACACTTAGTACTTGCACAGCTTTGTAACAGAGAGAAAAATTATTTCTTTTAAGCTTATTCTGTGGTCATATTTATTCTGTATGGTTCCAGCTGAAGACCGAGGGCGTATCCAAGCTGTATTTACCTGGTCAGTCCGGCACCGGATTAACTGTGTGCCTGTGGACAGACTTGCTTACATTCAACAAACCAGTCACTGCCTAACTATATACGCTTGCGCTGAGCTCTGAATCAGTCCCCTGTGGAAAATCTCAAATCAAGCATAGTTACTTCATCATGAGCTGAAGATCATCTTTGGGCAGTCTGAATGAACTGGTTGTTGATAAGGACCAAGCCAGCTACTGCCTAGTCTAGAGTGGCACTTCTTAGGCACAGCGCTCTGGTGACCTTGTTGCTAGCTGTGTGCATGGTGGCTGGGTCAACATGTAAAATTTTTATATATATAAACCAGCAGGTTTTGGACTTCTGAGTTAGGCAGAGCACTTGAGAGCATTTTGTTGCTCTGAATCCTTCACTTACGGCACCTATTGGAACACATTAGTCCTGGGCCTGTATGTTGGACTTCCATACGTAAATGCAACTACCTGACTTAAAATACCTTTGTGCATAAAAGAACATGAAAGTAAATTTTAAAGGACTTAAGTCAGATAACAGTCTGGGGATCTGAACTTGCTTTAGCCTGGAAAATCAGCTTCTGGTCTTGAGACAACCTTTAATGTGGCTATCAAAATTAGCTGCCAGTCCTTAAGGATGTCTATGTGACCCTTGTGAGGACCCTTGCTGATTTTCCATGAATCTTGTCTGGAAGTAAAGGCAGTAAGTCCTTTCTCCTCCCCTTTCCCAATGCCTTTTGGGATGCAAGTGTTCATGCATGTGTCACCACAGTATTGAAGTCCAAGAAAGCAAAGCCTTGAGGCCAGGGTCTTTGAGAAATGTCAGTAAAGCCATATATACGTCTTGCTTTTATATGTGGAAAAAAATAATGGTTTCCTCTCATATTTGAATTTGAGGGGAAAAGAGAATTTTCAAAAGCATGAAAGAGTTCAGTCTTCTGAGTATGAATATCTAAGCAAGATGTGATCCTGAAATGACAAGGAGTCAACATCTGGGTATGTTTTCCCACATTAGCAACTGCTGTCCTAAACTGTGCTGTTGTATGTGATGTTAAACAGCTGCTCAGTTTCACCCCAGAGGTAAGAATATTCTGTATCTCTCTTACATTTTGTTTTTTTAGAACTTTTGAGATGAAAAGGTCTCCTAGAATGTGTAAAGTAGTAGCACTGAAACTGCACTGTGCTTGGTACCTAGAAAATCATGTTTTAATTCAATAAAAAGCTGCTGACATATTATGATGCTTATTCTTGGCACTACCGTATTACATTATCCAACCACCGTTTCTCATTATCTACATACCAAATTGTTCAAGTCAGTAATTTGAGTCTGTCCCCACCATGTACTGGTGAAATACCATACAAATAGCTGCCACAAATATGAACAGCTGGTCCATTTCAAGGTGCTGTTGCCTTTGTCTACAACTTACAGTGAGAATGAAATGTATCCTGCCAACAACATCAACCCATCCTGCATGCTGAAATGCCTGGTGGCTTTTGAAGCTGTATGTGCAAGTAGAGTTTCTTACCAATCTGCTTTCTGGGGAAGAAAAAGGGTTTTATTGGGTCAGGGGAGAAATTCTTTGGGAGTTGTTCATATTTAATAAAATTACACTCAGGAAGTTTAGAGTGGATAAAAAAGACGAAGGTTTTGTAAACTGTGCAGGCATTCTTCCTGTAGTGATTATACACAGGATACTGAAATGTAACACACTAGTGCTTGTGGTTTTTGTCTTCATTTCTATGTCTTAAATGAGATGAATCATGCTACTATAAAGAAAAGGCATGACTGTAACACACCTGCACTGAGCGGGACTTTCGCATCCGTAATTCCCCAAAACCTTCATGACTTTGTGTAAACATTTTCATAACAGAGCAGAAATACAATTTTGTATGCACTTGCACACAGAAATAAGATGCAATGGTGGTTTCTTACAGAAAAATTGCTAGTGAGAAGTATGGGCATCACTTCTTTCAAAAGTTTCATAGTAAAGGTTTCTTTTGAAAGTGACCTTGTTTTCTAAGTCCAGCTGGAAACAGTTAACCACTTTCCTGATTCTAAGACCAAATTAGCTCTAACTGCACTTGCAAAATCAGTGGCTCTGGAGTTAACTTTTTGTTAACTAATGTAGTTCAAACCGATCCTTTGTGCAATTATATCTTTTTTTTCCCTCAAAATGGGCTCATAACTTTATTCCATAAGGGGATACTGTGAGATGCTGCCTTCCAGTTTGTCTGAACTGAATTACTGCAAAGGATCTGGCTTGCAGTGTGAGAACTGCAAAGAATATTCTAAAAATTCTTTCAAGTATAGATCTGTAGGTATGTCTCTCCTAAAATCTATGGAAGAACATAGCTGAAAATGGTATGGAGACATTTATGCTGCGTATTAACTATATTGTGTCTGAATCGTTGCCATAAAAGAAAAATCAAAGGCTGGATTCAAAATGATATTATTGTGGTAGCCGGAGTTGTATTTTGAGCTGGTGGGACCCCCTGACTATACTAGGGTTGAAAAAGAGTCTTGTCCAGCCACTTTTGCCCTCTTTTTCCCTAGCCTTGTTCGAGCAAAAGCATGTGAGTGCTCTCATAGTGAACCAGACAGGGCAGAGGTGCTCTTTTTTACTACTTTAAAATGATAAAATAATCTGCAAACAAGCATGATTTATCTGATATGCACGTTAGTGAATTCTGCTCTACTGAGCAGTTTACTTTCACTCGTTGTAGGCACTTTTTGAATTGTAATTCGGTGCTGTAATTCTTACTCCACAGTAAGTGGTACTTTTAGAGACACAAGAAAGTCCTACAAAGCGTTCTTTCCCCCTTGAGGAATATTACTCTGTATTCACCTCACATAACGCGGTCTCTTTACAGATTGCAAATGTCATTCAAGTCAAACCAGTCTGGTAGTGAGTCTCCTCTAAATAAACTTTCTTTCATTCCCCTGGTCTTAAAGTCTGTTCACTGTCTATTTTCTTTGCTCTTGTGTGCAGCTAAATTTATAAGGATCGCTGTTACAAGCTGTGTGTTTTCTTACGTCAGTCCTTTTGGTCTCAAGTCCTTGGAACAGAGAATTTACAGTGGCCATAAAATGGACCCCCCAAAAATACAAACCACCTTTGCAAATGTTCTGAATTTGATGTAGAAAACTAGTGGGATGAAAGGCTGTTCCCATTCTTCTCCATGCAGGAAACCCACTCCCGACTACCATTAAAATTATCAAGGAGCTTACACCAACTCTCTTTTTAGAAGTTAGAGGAAATTCTCACCACTGTAAGAGTCTTCATCTGTACCTTTGTAGAGAGCCAAGCTGGCTTGAGATCTGAGAAACTTTCATCTTCAGGAAAATTCAAGCACGGCTCCCAGACTTACTTATGCTTAGGCCCATGTCTAAGGGAGCTGTATTTCTTCGTGGAACATAATGGAATATTCTAAACAAAATATGAAAACCTGTTATAAATAAACCTAATTAAACATTTTCAGATGAATAAACAGTAGTTTTATAACCCTTGCTATGAAATCTCTTAATCTTATAATTAATTCCATGTTTAATATAAAAACGACAGTTTGATGGAGTTGCTTTGAGGATTAAATAGGGAAATGTACCACATGCAGTTTTCCTCCTCCATACGCTACAGATTTTACATGGGAATGACATCACACTAAATAAAAAGACTGGTCATCTATCACCTGGATAATGTGTGCTAAATAATGATGAACCTGGTACCTTGCCTATAATTTTCTTTTTCAGAACTGAGCTCCTAACAGTTCTTTTTGTTCACGTTTCCCAAAATTGGTCATTTCGGTCTGAAGCAGCATCTGTACAGTCTATGAAAGGTAAGAAAGTGAAAATCAGACTTTGGTTTGCTTAGGATGTATTCCAAGATT
Source organism: Sagittarius serpentarius (assembly GCA_034782735.1). Classification (NCBI taxonomy): domain Eukaryota; kingdom Metazoa; phylum Chordata; class Aves; order Accipitriformes; family Sagittariidae; genus Sagittarius; species Sagittarius serpentarius. The sequence goes on from JAVKLA010000027.1 coordinate 17,278,743, forward strand.
ATATGACTTGTGTGAGGTATGTTTCCCACTGTTACTAGCACGCTGGATGAGATCTTAATTGATCTCTTGTTCTTTCTTTTCTGGGCAGAATTAAGTCTTTGAAGATGAATACTGGCTCATAAACTAAATGCTTTCAGCTGTTGCTGCTGAACATAACAATTCCTAAGAAGATTTTTGTCAGTTGCTTAGAGATTTCCTTGTTTTTATGGAGAACAAAAGATTGTAGTTTAACCCTTAAACAACTGGATAACATTACAAGTCACACTATGCCTACAGTAGAAATTTAATGGCTGGAAAGGGGAGCATATTTTAGTAAGGCAAAGCATTTAGAAATGTGAACACATGACTAGATGCAGGATTTAGTATGGCTTGCTATGCAGGAGGTCATATTCTTTGATTAAATTGGCCTACTCTGTGCTTAAAAACTGCAAGTGAATAAACTTAAATCGACTTAAATATTATTACTGTGTGTATACGTAGTAGCTAGGTGAGAAATGGTTGCAGGACAAGACCAACATACAGCATGCTGACACAACACAAAGTAGTATCTGTCTTTCACAGAAAGCCATTTCAAGCCTTTTCTTGCCTTTCTTCCAGAAAGGAGTGACATGCTACGAGGTGCAGCTGGCAGATAGGCTTGGCTTGATAATGCATGATCAGAGCCTCATGAAACGGTTTCGTTGGAACCCCCCCAGTACATAAAATATGCTAAATGAAAAGCAGCAGCACAGTGGGGTGAGAATGAGTGTGTTCGGGAGTCAGGCGTGCCTGAGTTGAAATTGCCCCATAGCAGAGCTTTGCCTCTCTGCCTTACTCTCTCCACGGAGAAGCAGGGCACAATACTCTCTGCCTGCCTGCCTTGCTGGAGTAACTGATGACCATCAGTGTATTACTTAGTATACCTACTGGCAAGTTGTAGTTACTGGCTAGTGTTTGTCTTTGTGTTGAAGTATGTATTAACACAAAGGCATTTATTCCTCTAAATAGGAGCAAGACTCCCAGTAAAGTTTACAGGTAACTTGCTGTACAACCAGTCCACAGCTCTATCATCATCATTATGTCCTCCACCCTTCTGTCACACGTCCTGAACCACACACCCACCACCTACCTCTGCTGTTCTTCAACTGAAGCCCCAAATCCGTTCTCTCTGTAGTTTCAGCTGCATATCCACCCTTTTTCATCTGCCTCCCAAGCTGGTAACACACGTGTATTTCTTTTTTTCTCACTTCTCTTAGTCCACTCTTTTGATCCTCTTCAGGGAGACAGCAGATTGCTTCAGGTACCTTTCAGCCCTACGCAGGTGTTATCCTTGCCCGTGGGCAGCAAGAGGATGGGGAGCCGCTGATAGGGGGTAACTGGAGTACGGGAGCCTTGTGATTGCTGCCTGCACAGGGACTGCCCCCACAACTAGGGGGAAGGGAAAGGAGAAATGGGGATCTCCAGTACATCTGGGGTTGGACCCAAACCTCACTTTATTGTATAAACTGCTGTGGACAAAATGATAAGATCTGAAGCCTCCATTTTATTGCGTGTTTGCGCCCTCTGGAAGTCATCTCTGTTGGGAAACCACTTGAGCAGTCATTGAAAGTCTCCAACGAGGTGAGAGAATGAGTATCTTGTTAGCTAAGTAGGAATAAAAGAGAAATCCATAGGGAGCACGTGGAACATAGTGAAAGCTGGGGCAAGTTTGGGAACAGCAGGCAAAAAAGGCCTGTCACACCTAGGGGACTTGCCCAGGTGCTGGGAAGGACCTGGGGTTCCCCCTCTCCCTGCTCCTCTGCTGACAGCAGACATCTCAGCCACTTCTTGGGCATACTTCAGATTTTGTCCCCTCTGCCTGGCGAACATAACAACTGACAACCCACTACTGTTACTAGCTGCAGCTCAGACAGTTCATGCGGTGGACTGAGGAATTCTCAGCCTGATAATACGTCTTTTAAGAATTCACGGGAAAGATTTTATCTTTGTTGTAGATTTAACAGCCCCCCCTGCCTGCAGCGAGTAAACCACACACATGAGATGGCCTTTGGGTGCAAACTCACGGAGTTGTAAGCTAGCAAATACCAGAACCCAGGGTGATTGTTTGTTTGTTTTCCAAAATTAATTTAGTTCTCCAATGATTTGCTTTTAGATTATCTGATTAGATTCTGTGATCATGTACTTCTTTTCTGCAAGATCCCTGCCTCATTCAGTGCAAAGAGTACTTAATGAGCAACTACTTAATCTTTTCTCCTCTTTGTGTTTCTCCTAGCCTTGCTGTGTACTACCTTGCTATAAAAATCACGCTAGTCATTTCATGGTGTTTTCTGTAAGACTCATCACTTAGGGTTTTCTTTTTAAAGCACTTTAAAAAAAAATCTTTTTTTTTCCCCATTCCTGTGAGATAAAAGATTAATTTTATCAAGATTTTCTAGAAAGTATGAACCCAAACTTTAAAATTCTAAGATGGATTTTTTTTAAAAGTAGCCCATTCATTTTGGACACTCAGTTCCAGGCTCATAACTTAACACAAAGTCATGACCAGCTTCCACCAAATGAAGAGCTATGATGAATGTGAATAAGACACCTTGCTGAGCAACAGCTAGGACCTTCAGGACAGGTCAAATCTAGTTGTTCAGAGGGCACAAATGTAACTTACCATGAGCACAATCCTTCTTTCACAACATGGTACTATACCATGCCTTGTGTTTTTTTCAACGTCTGCAGCAAGCAGAGTTCTTGCAAGCAACAGGTACCTATATTCAACTTAGTCCTGGGTAATGGTCTACTCTGCTCAGTCAGTTGGACAGAAGCCCTGAAGACAAAACAGTACATTAGAGTCTTTAATTTCACAGTCTCTTGAATGTACTTGCAGAAGGATACTAGCTTACAGCTACGTGGGCAGACTTATCATTGACTTCTCTTAATTGTTGCAACCGTACTTTTTTTTGGTAATGTATTTTCTTTTACCAGTTTCTCTTCTTTTTCAAGAGGTTTGCTAAATTAAGTATAACTTTGAAAGTCAAAGGAAATGCTCTGTTTTAATTCCCATGTTTTCTTACATATTTGTAAATACTTTCTTGTATAACAATATGAAACAAACTCTTATAACTGAGAATATCTCCACTACCTCGTAATTATATTTAGTGCTTCAGTTCTCCTGCATAACGCTTTCATGAGACGAGGTAGAAGTAGGAATGGAACATTGTTTAGTAACTATAACTGGAATAAAATAAGATCTTAGTGTGCTATGTTGACATTTTTCTTGCTACAATTAGCTTTGACACATGACACTACACTAAATTTGTGGAATGTCTGACCAGTATGTACTGCTAATATATTGAAGAATACGCTGAAGATGTCAATTCTGTACTTATTTGCGAAACTTCTAGCAGTTCATAACCAGTGCTTTGCCTTAGACGTCACAAAATCAAATCCTTATTATATCCCATGAGTTCCATATTAAGCTGGAATTCCAATGGAAATTCATGAGGGACTTTCTGTCTGCGGGGTTTTGTAATGTGGCTATGAATACCACTAAGAATGTTTTTCTTAAAAGCTGAATATCCACACATGCCCTATCGGTAAACCACTGGGTTGCTGAATTAAGATTTTATTTACCACTGGAATAAATATACTACCCAGTATACACATAGTCAGGAACCACATATGGGAACCATTCATAGGCTATATCAACATCAGTTAAGTTGTTTGCTGTATTTAGGGCTGTATGTTAGCATTGGGAAGTATGTATTTAAAATCATTAACTTCGCTAGTTAATCTCTTCATCTCTTCCTTTGAGCATCCTCGTCCTTCCTAACTTGGAAGTATTTCTCTGTCCAGCCAATCATGCTTTGAACCTGGTTTTAGAGAAAATTCTACCATCTTCCTTTTTTTTTTTTTTCACTTAGTGTGATATTTGCTTCAACCTTCATGCTGTCGAAACATATTTTGAAAACTTAAGATTTTCATAAAAGGAAGACATACACAAGGGAGAAACGTGCTGGTTCTTACTGAACTCTCTTATTTCACAAAAAGTAATTACAGTGCTCTTAAGCCTTTTTTTTTTCTCCCCCAAGAATCTATTACCATGCACTACATACAACTTCTGGAAAAAAGGAGTAAAATGCCTTGGCCTGATGTAGCATTTTACTTCTAGCTTGTTACCTGATGGTATGGGCAATGAGAAATGAACCCCTGAATAAAACATTTTTCCTGAATATTTTAATAAGCCATTTACAATTTTTCCAGCTTATTTACGGCCATAATCATTTGATACTATATACTTTTTAAAAAGTTGATTGTTGGCACTAGCTGATACACCTGTCATAATATCTATTTACAATACATACATCCTCTCTGCCAAGTTAGGTCATAGTTTACAATGTGGTTAGTACTGAATGCACAACATGGCATGATTCTGTACAACAATCTGAACTTGTGAAACCAGCTAAATGGTGGTAATCTTATAGGGGCTTTTATTAAGCTGTAGCTACACATGGGGATATTGCAAATATGTTGCTGAAGTGAAACTAAAATTTATGTAATTAATCATTTTGAAATGAATTTTCTTCTCTGTGTGTGTATTTTTGTTCAGGATAATTAGCTAACCACAATTTGTTTATATAAGGTGTGTGTAATCTGTTTATAGAGCATGGCAGCTGACATAATGTAGCTCTTGGAGAGCTGTCACATTCCCTTCCCACAAGTAACATTTGAAATGATAAAACAACATTCAGACGAATAACTCCCCACCAGGTAAAAATCATTACAGCCCACATTCTCCAATAATATTTTCAATCCACCTTGTTAAACCTTTCCACAGAAACAAACACAGGTACGACCCCATTTGCTGTAACTGTAGAGCAATTCTTCAGCCAGTCTGGGGCCCCACAAATGTATCTGAAGTAAGTTTACTGTGACTGAGAAATGCGTTTGTTGTAGACCAAAACGTTATGATATGATCCAGACAAACAGAATGAAATTTGATTAGGGGATTAGAAACATGAACACACAAGTCTCATGTCATTCAGATGGAAATATGACATATTAGGCCATGGGGAATTTGACCCAAAGTGTTTACCATCGCTGAGACCCATTGTGCCTGGGCTCTGAAAAAGCTCTCTCCGAGATCACCCCATGCTGCTCAGAGGAGAGCTTTCAGAAACCCCAGGATATCAAACTTCTCTTTCTGATGGCCCCCCAAATATGCATATTTTTTGGATCAAGATCCATGTGAATGTCTTCTTTCTGGGCTGGTGTATTTTTCCCTGCAGAATGATAAAGCAGGGACCGTACAAATATCATTTTGGGATCTGCTCCACATGGAAATGTCTGTGCAAAGACGGACCATGGACATACTGCCTGCAGCTTCTGGCAGAGAGGCCATGCCAACAGGAGCTAGAGCTGATGCGAACGGCTCTAGCTCTGATTTGCGGAAGAAACACTGATCCCTTTCGTAGGGACAGAGCACGCTTCAGCAGGCCTGTATTTAATGGAGGCAAACCCCTGGGTGAAAGGTAACCCGGCAAAAGCGATGACTGCTGAAGATCAAATTTGCTGGCCCCCAAACAGCACAAACACATGTAGTGGGAGGTTCCGAACTAGAATAAATTATCCAGTGAAACAGTCTGGCAAGGGTCCAAGGGCTGAGCTGTGAACATCTCCTTCCGTCAGTCTGCAGTGCTAAAGCCAAGGATGAAGACGAAAGGACAGTTAACACAAGCAGTCACACTGATGGAGGAGTGGAGGAACACTGCCCCTTCTTGTCCAGTGCCTTTTCCCCCTAGACAAAGCGGCTTTCAGTTCTTCGTGCTTTCAGCCTAGCTCTCAGGACACAACAGCAAGGCAAGGAGTCAGAGAAATGTTGCTGGCTTTTGCTACAGATTTCTCTCAGAGATCCTCGTCCCCCCCTGAAGGGAAGCCATTGCCATATAGCATGTCCCAGTATTGAAGCAGCACCAGTGTATGTACGTATATAAGTGCAGATGTTTGATGTGGCATCTGTATGCTCCAGCTAGTGGAGCCTCTCACAGTCACCCCATTGCACAGCCTGCAGGATCCTTCTGACTTGGAAATTCAATTTGCCGTGTCCAGTAATGCTGCTTCTACCCATCTGTGGACTTTTTTACATGATGGCTTGATCTTACAACTGCTAATTACTGGTGACAGCACCTCTTTTATCTCACCTCAGTAGCATCGCCCCCCACTTTACTGCAAATGAACTAGGTGTTTTCCCCTTTGCCAGCTCTGAGCCACAAGCTCTCTAGCGTGCCCAAACTATTCATTGCTGCAGAGCTTTGCCTCCAACTGAAAAGCCAAAAGAGAGTGGAAAGGATGATGTTCTGCAAATGGGCGAACTTAGTGCTGAATTCTATAATGGTATAAAAAGTGAGTGGGTGATTTCAGTTAGCCTTCTCTTTGCCATACTGCTGCAATTCAAGACCCAGCAGGCACAGGTGAAATGGGACGGTAACAGTTTTCTTTTGCTGGAAAGACATGCCAGGAAAGGTCCTCGGCTGGTAGAGTGGTTACCTTGAAGTGAATTAAGACTTATGTGCAATTGAGGATCTACTCCAAGGAGAAAAGTTCCAGTTTTATTGAAGTAATTGAAAATTTGCTATTTAATTCAGTGAGACAGGCTGTCAGTCCCAATTCCTTGGGACACAGGAAAACTGCAACATGAAACTGGGAGAGGTGTATTTTTCTTACTGCAGGTAGGGCTAGGATAGATGTAGGAATGAGGTAGAAAGTCAAGGTAGAAGGAGGAGAGGTCATTCTTTCAATAGTTTGGACTGTGAGATGTGCGCTGTTCTTACCAAGCACCTGCCATACTGTACAGTACGTATAGCTGGTTGCAAATGCTCTTTCTGCTGAAAACAAGCTGCTATGGCAATGATACAGGATGTAGTGTGTGCTGGTTTCTCTGCGAGTATGATGTCCTCAAACTCCTCTTCAGTACCAACCTGTGACTGTTCAGTCCTCTGCCTAGTAGGTGGACACTGAAGGCTTCCTCATGGTGTATCTCATGCAAGAGTGGCAGATATTTTCTTGCTAATACTTCCATTTTGTAGATATGTGTACCTGAAGTATTTAACATTAGTTCTTTTAGCCTTTTGGGAGGTATTTGTTGTGCGTGTACTCTGTCTTCTGGAAATGTCCAGTATTTGACTAGAATATTGAGAGGGAATAGGACATGACCTACAGATTTATTTCTGAGAACATTCCTGCACAATAGTTATGTTTACAGTGACTGTGTATCCTCAAGCCCACACTTAAAATGTAAATCAAACAATATTGCCAACAGGTATTTTTCCTTATTGACAGTTTCTCCAAATCTGGAGTCGTATTTGCTGTTCTGCCAGTATTTTTGTAGTAGTGCCTGTTTTATATTTATGTGCAATTCCTCTTGTTAAAGAAAGAAAGCAAAGCATAATGGCCAATGTCCGGCTGAAATGTGCAATTGGGTAAATGATAAGTAAATATGCAAGGAGCATGCAGTGATGAAGCCTCGGGTATAAAGTTGCTATTTTACCATTTCTAATGTGTTCAGGTGACACTGAGATAGTCACATAATGGTAGCGAAAAAAAATTGGGCATTTAAGTAGTCTGCTCTCAAGCTACTAAGCTATTTAATATGCAATGTACTGCTCAGAATCCTGCTATAGTGGCGATATAGATAAATAGCTAGGTCTTGCACATTTGATTCATAGTTTGTTCATAGTATGTGATCCGTTAAACAGTACAGAATGAATACATAAAATTATTTAATCATTTAGAAATCACAAAATTTGCTGAATGATAGGGTACGGAAAATTGAATTTGTTCAGCTCTTTGTCATCGCAGAACACTCTCAGCTAGCCTTTCATTTTCATTACTGGGTCAAGTTACAGTGTCAAGTCTACTTCATGGGCATTTATGAAAGGCACATTTAACAACCTTCATTAGGAAAAATGCTCTGATTTTTCCTGAAGGCTCATAAGAAATTGCACAAAGAATGAAATAATCTTAGACCACTGATCTGGAAAGCACTTTCTTTTTTGGCATTCTTTATACCATAAAAGGGCAAAAGCCCAGTATCTGTGATGTTACTCAGTTCAGTATATTTCATCCTCTTCAAAAGACTTCATCTCTCTGGACAACCAAAACCCATTAATCTAGGGAAAAAGAGTCAGCACTTAATAATGGAATGTAACTTTATTGAGCACTTAAACTGTGGCCAGGCAAAGCAAATACGCTCTGAATCAACCCAGTGCAGTGAAGTGGAATATAAATGTTGCAGAGCTTATCTATGGAAGCATGTTGTCATTTTTCTGAGGTTTCTATCAAACTTTTAATCAAAACCATAGCTGAAATTGGCCCACGTTACTGTGATCATTTTTGAATGTTCTGTTCTGTAAAGTCTAGCACACAGATTTATAATGTTTGAACACTAGTACTGTTGCCAAAAGTCACAAGAAAGTTGCAGGCTTCAGACGCACATCATCAGTATATGTTATATATTTACTTCAGAAGCAAAGGGAAGTCCATTGGAGATGGCCACAAATGTACTCCAGTGCCTAGAACCAACGATGCTGATAAAATTGCAAGACAATCTGGGAAGTGTATTACTTTAATGAATAAGGAGGAACGTATTCACAAAGACCAGCTGCAGACTAGGTAGGCTATAGGCCTGTATTAGCTCCTGTGAAAGTCAGTTTGGAATACCTATAGTTAGAGTCCAGCTCTGAATTGTGCTGCAGAATGGCAGCACTGATTTAATATATTGCTTAGTGACATGTGTTTTTTCTATTCATCCACTTTTCTTAGCACAGCTGGTCATTGTGCCTGTTATCTTTCCTCCATACAGCAGCAATGTGAGAATCACACTAATATATATGACAGTAATCTCCATATATGGTCCCTAATGCCTATTGCACATACCTGCAGTTCATGTTTCAAACTTCATCAGGTAGGAGGATCATAGTACTGCCATGAGCTTTATTTTAGGCTTGCTCCTTGTTTTTTTTGTCTTGAGTGCATAAAAACAAGCACTTCCTTATGTGTTCTGATAGACCACTGCCTGTTAGCAATAGGCAAGTTTCTTTTGCCTGATAATGCATCTATTAGAATAGCTATTAATCTAGTGATTTCATATAGCACTAGATTTATATATTGAAAAACACATATCTCATATTTCAGCTGTCTTTGGTTTGTATTAGAAACACAGAAATGAACACAACAGCCTAAACGAAAACCAGAAGAGAGGTTTACCCAATGCCACAGCTGATACCTTTGTACAGATCTTAAGACCATACAAATGCTGTAAGGAGTATCAAAAGAAAGAATAAATATGTGTCCATAATTATATAATGTCAGTGAAGTGATAATTTAGTAAATTATACTAGTTAAACATTCCCTCATTAAAAAGTTTTGAGAAATACAGGTTGATCAGAAAATATAAAACATTATAGAGTATAAATTAAGGAAAGGAGATACTATGATTATCATGTATTGATACTTATTTTTCCAAGCAGAACATTGTATGTTGTTGTGTTCTGACAATGGAGTAAGCGTGAAGAATTAACTTCATGTAAGAAGTAATAGGCAGTGTAAAATGTTGGGGTTTTTTACTAGTGAGTTGACAAGTTAGTCTAATTAATAAAAGTTAGAAAATATAAAGAATATATATATGGTGATAGGATGAAATATTGAATTAATTTTGTGAGGCATACCAAATTTGGAAAAATGTAATCCAATTGGTTCTCTTTTTCCTGAACTCCTATCTCATTGGGCACTGGCTTTGGAGTAACTCCATCCTGTACTCAATTTTCAAAGAATTTCCATCTGGTTTCATGATATTGGCCCAGTGTTTGAAAGGTAAATAGGCATTCAAGCACGCAAGATACTTTACAGAGCTAACTGACCACGATCAGGGCTTTCTGAGACAGTCACATAGTCAGTTGGGGGAAAATCTGACTCATTTATATGAAGCATCCAGCTTCATTTTCCTTTATGTAGCCAAGACCCCAAATTACCCTGATGTGCTTGGCTGAGTATGTGATGAATAGGTTGGCTAGAGGAAGGAACTGGTACTGTCTATAATTTCCATGTACCTCTGGGAGGTCCATGTGAGCAAATCTCAAACAATAATTTGCAGACTCTTCACTTGAAGTAGTTCAGGATTATTATTCTTCTGGTTTTTTGAAATAAATTGCATAAAGTGCTTTGGAGTAGGAGTAGCAAATGACAGAAATTCCTTCGAAACAGTATACTGTTTCCTGCCTAACATGTACTTCTTCCCTTTTGATTCTTACCTGGCTCCTCTCCCTGTAGCATCTGAACTACTTAAGTCTTTCATGCCTCTGTTTAACAGCAGCCCTGTAAGTTAAGGGAACAGTGGTGTGTACGTCTAAATGGCTGGGTGAGGCTCCCGAGTCCTCGGCGAAACCCTGCCCAGGGTTTCTGGAGAAACGAAATCCAGAGGCTCTGGCTAGAAGGACTTTGCAGTGACCACCAGCCTTGTCCCAGCCAAGCCGTGGTCCATGCCATGACCCACTCAGTCTAGGTGCTGTCATAATTGCCAATTGCGCTTACTCTCTGTAAAACATCCTGGAGGGGTACAGGGAAATAAAACAAATTAGCAAGTAGGCTAAACTTTAGTAGACCCATTAGTATAAGAACTATTTACATATGCAAAGCAGCAAGCAAAGGCCACGCTGTTTGCAAATAATACATTTTGTGTTTACAGCATCCATTGAAAATCATTAGGTAGCAGGGATCACAGAACTGCTTTCAGCTAAGCCAGAAATACAAGAGTCAGCTGTTACTAATAAACTCGGATTTCAATTGATTGAATAATTATTTTATTCAGCCAGTTTTCTTTTGAAAATGGTTACATCAAATAGTTTGAAAACTGTTCCAGATGTCAGTTGTTCTTTCCCATTGGGGATGCATGAGCAAATGGAAGATAGGTCATTTGATCAATAAAAATAGCATACATAAGTATGACTCCATATTCTATCTTAATACACCTGACAAGCAATTTCACTCCTAACGAAACTAAGACTGAGAGTACTTTTCCTAATTTAGACAAAAATTCAACTGTGATTCTGTCTGTAATCAAAGAATACACTCCTGTGTCCCTTCCAGCAATGCGTAGCTCTGGATGTTTGAAGGCGAAAACTTTCATCTCGATACAAGTTCATCCTTCCTGGTGTCTTTTAACTTAATGTTAGGGTTTACTGAAAGTCTTCAGTCAAAACTGTTAAGAACACATTGGTTTTTGATTGAATGACTCTCTTGTGAATCACACTGCTTCCTATAGAAAATGTTGACTCTTGGTTGAAATTGCCGGAAAACCAAAAGTGCTACCTTGGAAGTACTTTCTCCATTCTTCCCATCCCCGCTCACTTCTGTGTCCAGCTTCCTAGGTCAGATTACACTGCCTGTAAGGCATTTAAATGCCTCTTAGAGCGGTGGGATGCACTGTGGAGGCAGAAAGGACAAGATGTCAGAGCAAAAAGTTTGCAAACAATTGTTTTTCTTCCCTCTTCTCCTGGCTCTGAGATCTGTTACTCTGAAATACTGATTTACAGCAAGATCATGTTACTTGTTAACATATTAGTCATACTTTTGACAGCTTAATAAGATTCACTAGCACATTTTAAAAAGCTGACAAACATTTCAAAATATGATTCCTGACATGTCATTAAAAATAATTCTATTCTAGGGTACAGCACTTCCTTTAAAAAAAAAACCCCAAACTTAAAACCAAGCAACAACAATTCACCATGCTATTTTAGGGCTTAAAACAGTGAATTTTTTCACCAAAGTTTCAGGAGTTCTGAGACAGTAAATAAAGCAGCCATTTATAATGTCTTTCTGTGGCCTGTAAGGAAGCAGATACAATGAATACTGTAGTTTACACAGACCAGCCCCAAAGAAGTGTTAATTTATGAAGACTAATGAGCTCTATCACGTAGATTTGCTCCTTAGAAACAAAAAGTACTGGATAAAATCCTGGCTACCCTGAACTTAGTGGGAATTTAATCACTGACTTCAATAGCTTTGACTGTACCAGTGAATAAAAAGTGCTTGGGACTCTTCCCTGCCCCGCTGCATTCAAGTTGCCTGCTGGGACTCGCTCCGTGCCACCGCCTGAGCGCTGCACAGGAGTCGTGTGGGAGAGGACTAATTGGCCCAGGCCAAAGTCATGCCAAGGACTCTTCTGGCAACCAGCAGCACAAGCTAGCACAGCCATGGCCAGCGAGGCTAGAATTTCACCTTCTCCATCCAGTCTCTTTTAACTGAAGTATACTTCTCCCCTGTTTCTCTGTTCCTCCCATAATTTCAATAGCTGGAAGATTAGTTCATAAATATAGGCATTGCCTGATTTTTTTTCCGATACAGTTCAAAGGGAACAAGAGGCTTTCTAGCAAAGTAGCTGGTTAGCTGAAAGTTGGATTTGACTGAATTCTACCCCCCAAGGAAAAAAAAAAATCTGTAGAGCAATAAAATTTTAAGTGTCCTTAAAACTGTAAATGTTAAGCAACTATTTTATTTAATTGCATACCATATGCCACATTTGGCACACATTAAAATCTGCAGGTTTTTTATGTGTTTCTTACTGCTCAGTAACTAGTACTTAGTTAAATATTTAAACTAAAACTTCTTAAATACAGAAGTAACCTACATGAGTTTATAGTCTCTTGTCATGGAAGAAAGGAAAAGGTAAAAATCCGTAATTCTTTAAAGCTTTAGAGTCAACACTCATATATAATCAATAGGCATCACCTTCCCGCTGGATCACTGAAACTTAGGTCTATCTAACATAACATGATTTTTACAAATTAAATTGTCCTGTAGTGCAAGCTCAATGCCTCCTCCTATCTACCATGTATGTATTTGAAAACAAACATTTAATTTGCATGCGTAAATACATGCTCTTTCAGGCAGGGAAGCCTAAAATGTTTCTCTTAAATCTGTAATTAAGCATTTAAATTAATTTTCTGTTTTTCAAAAGTCTTCAGTATGAATTATCTCCTATTAACCATCTGTTGTGTATCTTCTTCCCTCAAATATGACTCCAAAGAGTTGAAAATAAGGCTTTGTCCTGTATTGTAGAGTACTGATGTTTTTTTACAGTGAGAAATCATATATGATTCTGAAGGCAGAAACGGCTCTACCACATGCTAAATCATTAAATAAAACATTAAAAGTTATTACAATTAATAATTAATTAATTTTGAAAGAAGGAAGACTTTTAGACCACACAGAGGAAGAATTGCTGGCTTTTGATTCCCTCTCTTAGGTTGCAATGCCATAAATAAATCTTTTTTGGGGTAGAACGGGAGTAGAAGTATTCACATAACGAAACCAGTTTAAAAACAAAACAAACAAACAAAACAAAACAACAGTTTGCCTGAAGCTAAAGGACTAAGAACTCGGAGCCTCCTGTGCTCTACCTTTTCTCAGTAATGACAGGAGATTTTCATACGTGAGATGCAAAACTACGGCAAATGTTTCACTTGTATTTTGCCTTAACAACCTGCATTTTTTTTTCTTGAACGTGACTCCATTAGAAATATGGAAGCACATGGAAATAAAGGTGAGATTTTTGCTGAAAAATTAATAATCCTCAAAGCAAATGTTAGTACTTGGGTGCCTTCGCAAGGCACAATGGAAAAGATGTCTTTCTCCAGAATTTCTTTTTTTTTATTTTTTTAGGATGGATTGAAATTACAAAGCTTTTATTTTGTTAACAAAAGTCCCTCCTAAAGTCTTCCTCAACTCTGATCGCATATGGCGTTCTTTAACTTTTAGTCTCTCTGATCACCAGGAGCATTAAATCAAACCATGATCTAAAGTCATCAAAGGGATAATGTACCGTGAAAAGATGAAGTTAATTCAATTTCAATAACTTTATTGGCACTATATGGTGCCCAGGTACAGTAGAAGTTAATCAGGACAATGAATATCAGACATCTACTCACTGAAAATAATTTAGTATTAATTTAATGTGGATTTTACCCACAGAGAACTAACTTCTGCACTAAAACATCAGCTGTTTTTAATGTTGCTTAATATGCAAAATCAGCACATTAGTCTGGCACAGATTTCTAATGGTACAATCCTGACCTCATATCAGAAACTAAAACTATGATTATGCAGAGAAAATAATTGTCTTCAGAAAGTTTGTCATTCTCTGATGATAACTTTTAGAACTGTGGCTTGTTTATCACTGGGAAAAAGGTCACTTGAAACTCAGAATTTGCTCCCTTCCTGTTCAGTTTTTATTCTTGAACGGAACAAAGTGTTCTTGATTTTTCATGTGTGGCTACAAATTGTTGGAAATAGATACTCATCTGCTGTATATCTTGCTTATCAAGAAACTCAGTTGAAAACTGAAGATTCAGTGATTGTACTGACCTTGCAGCATAGAATATTTCCTTCTCACTGAAAAGAGTAAATGCTAAATGCTTTTAATTGAGACTGTAATGAAAGATAGTGTTTCCAGTTTCACTTGGTTCCCTCTATAATTTTTAAAACTTTCTTGGAAGCCATCTTAATGAAGCATTCCCCCCAATGAACTGGTTTGTTAAAATATTTGTGCAAACCAAACATCTGAAGAGGCATGTTGCAAATATGAGTCAAGTGGAAACTGAGGTTTTAAAGTGTATTTGAAAAAAGTATTATTTGTAAGTTGTCTTCCTTTTTTTGTTCAGGATGTTCCATCAACATCATACTTTCTGGAAGGATAATATCCAGGAAGAATTCAAAGCAAGTTGTTTCATGTAAACTATCTTCTGTTAGCTAATAGTGGACTCTTCACTAGCTTCTAATAGAGCATTAATTAATGTTTAGGAAACAAGAGTGAAAGAACTCAGATAGTCAGCATCATGTAAATCCAATATGTACTGGAGTTATAGCATAATAAAGTATTTGTCAAAAAGGTAGCAATGAGAGGGAATCTGCAGATATGTCTAAAACCGCTTCTATAAGTCTTTAAGAAAATCCATATTAACAAGTCCTTTCCCTTCTATAGTGGCAAAGGCATGAAAGACAGTGCATCAATATTTTGTCAATGATCAATGGGCTTCTTTATGACTAAGTAACTGTTAGAGCTGCAATTGTTCACATTTAGTAGTATCCTTAGGAAAGACACAGTTTACTTTTTTCTTTCAGCTCTACTGCAATTGCTTCCTTACCCGCTAATTCCTGAAGAGGCATGAGCACTGCAGCTCTTACAACTGACTGGCATAACAGGCTCAAGAGCCAGGCAGGTGTAAATCCCATTTCTTAGGCACCTTCTGTGGTGCTGGCAAACCTGCAGTCAGGAACCCTACAGTAGTGTAAGTTTCAAACTGTGGATGAGCCTCAGCCTTTCTACTTAATGACATGTATTGCTTGTATGCAAATATGCAATGGAAACTGAGACGTGTGTGCGTGACTTTGTGTGGTTGTTTTTAATGCAGTTATTAAGTACCAGATTAATTTCTCTGTACAAACCTACTCAATTAGCTAGATCTGTAAATAATACATTAAATCTTATTCTGAGTTCCTAATAAAGCACGTTGAACCGTTCCTTTTTAATATTGCTATTATGACCTAATATAAGAAACAAGTATTACTTTTCTCCCAAAGGGGAAGTCAAAGATTAACACAGCCTCAAGTGGAATCTCTATGGTAAGAAGGAGGAGTACAAGTTTGAAGGATTACCTTAAATTACCCCAGCGGCAATTAGGTTTCAGAAGTTCAGATTCACCAGTCCACTCTCAAAAGGCTAAGTCTACTCAAATAGCAGGCAATGTCATGTCTGTAAATAGCATAAAATACAATGGATTGGGCAGTTGGAAAGAAATTGCTGATTTGCTAGTAGAGTTAATGCATGTCCTTTGCAAAAAAAGATACTGTGCTTGGCTTAAAGATTTGGATTTTAACACGGGATCAGAAAAAGGAAATCAGACTCTTTAATTCCTGGTACATGGTTCTTCCAGTCTGTTTCCAGAAGCTTTTTGTATCCAGGAGTGATAGACAGCAGAGGAATGATTTGCTAATTATTATTTGTTTTAGCAGACCTACAAACTGTGCTTTGACCTAAAGACTGAGATTCCAAAGACCCATTCTCCTTGGAACCATGAAGCTAAAGAAACACAGACAAAGTCATGAACAAGTGCAACTTTTTTTACCTGTCATGAGGAGAATAAAGCTTTTATCGCAGTTAATAATAAATGACTACAACAGTTACTGCTTTCAGTGTAAGAAGCTGCAAGATCTAGGTAGAAGAGCATTTTCCAAAGGCATACAATGAGGAGTAAAAGCACCATTCTAGTACAGTGAAGCAGAAATTCTTACTAAAATGGTGGTCATCCATTTTAAACTGAATGATACTCAGTGAAAGAAAAAGATAATGGTTGGGCTTTTTTGAGACATTATAATTACAGTCAGCTGAAAGCTCTGAGTAATGAACCAGGCGATACTATGTGAAGTTGTCCATCTAAGCTTCCCAGCAGTAAGGAATTTACTATAACAGTTTATGGGCTTTGCTTCCCATGGAAGGAAATATGTATATGCCTTTCCTGATGCAACTGAAAGTAAAAGCTGAAAGATAAAGTAACTGTTCCCAGGGCTTTTCACATCCGACTTGATTTCTGCATTAATCATCTCTATCACAAACAGTCCTTGGCTGTAGTCCATGAAGACAAGGGAATGATTTCACAAAGCAAAGGAAGACATTTTTCATTTACTTGTGGATGTCCTCAGTCTGAAAGGTAATCTTTCAATAACAGAGAAATTTAATGTGAAAGCAATGCTATTGACAAGTAAGGTTAAACAGACTGAAGGAATGTCGAGTTTCACTTCAGACCCTAAGTAAAGGCACTGGTCTTTGTGCCCGGTATGTTTGCAGCTTTGAATCCTGGCAATGTTAAGGCTAATCTTAACTTTCTTTTCTTTCCTTTGCCCTTCCTGGCAATTGCTGAACTGTGTAAACCAATCATGATGCTTATCATGTCACTTAAAAGTTTTCCCACAAAACTTAAAAGGTTTTCCACAGAAAAAGAGAATTTCGCAAGAGGTCGGAGAGATACCAGTCTGTATTAATGCGCAATGTAATTCACAGCCTTCTCACCCACAGCTGGCTGCCGAGATGCTCAAAGCCTGGAACTACATGCACAGTAAATCCATGTAAACTCATGTCTGAAGTCAAAGACAGCTGATACAAAGTTGGAAGTTCTTTTAATGAAGAATTCTGTAGGAATGACTGCTTAGGCAGAATGCATAGGGATTTTTTTCCTGTTTCCAGTGAGAACATTTTGCTCTGTGAAGCTGAAATGGTGCGTTTGGGCTCTTGACTTAGCCCTGTTTCCCACAGCATTCTTGGGTGCAAGGTGGCCTAGGAGGACACTCAGCTATGGTCAGCTGCAGGGCTTTGGAGCAGGGTTCCCAGATCGTCCATCCACTGGGACACCTGTGGTGTAAGGAGTGCTCCTGTTGCAGACAGGGAAACTCTGGGATGTCAGGAGGTGAGCTGGCAAGAATTTAGACAAAGTTTCTAACAGAACTCATTTTTCATCAAAAGTTTGCCTGACTGGCTTAGTGTCACAAAGTATTTTGATGACTATGTTTTTCGGAATAAATACCTTTCTTTGTAAGTTTCCAATCAACTTCAGTAAATGGCAGTGTCAGCATGTCACCTAGCTTCTGTTTTATCTTTGCTTTTGTGCTTTTGTGCTGTGGAATTAGCATCTCTGTACTCCATGGAAGGGTTGTGACCAAGAATGTTTTTCCAGTGCTATAATGTGCCTGAATTGACATATTTTCCTCTGCAAGATGAGTGTATAGAGCTGATGAACTAAAATCCCTGGTTGGTTGCTTTTGGGTTTTGTTGGTTTTTTGGTTTTTTTTGGGGGTGGTGGTGATGGGCAAACATAGAATCATTTTGGGACCTCTGGAGGCCATAGCTTCACAGTTAGACAAGATTGCTCAGGGCTTACCCCACAAAGTTTTGAAAATCTCCAAGGACGTGACAGCCTTTCTTAGGCAACCTGGTGTTTTCCCCTTGCTGCAGCTTGTGTCTGTTGCCACTTGTAATATCACTGTGTGTCTCTGGCACCATCTTCTCTGAAACACTTGGCAGGTAGTTGAAGGCGACAACAATATTCCTACTTCTAGCTTTCTCCTCCTCAGATTTAACAACCCCCATTCTGTCAGTTCCTTTTCATACACCATATGCTCCAGCCCCCTCATCATCTTGGTGGCCCTCCACGGGACCTGCTCCAGTTTGTCAATGTCTTTCTTGTACTAGGGAGCCCCAAACTGGAGGCATTACTCCAAACATGGTCTCACAAGTGCTGAATATAGGAGAACAAACGCTCCCCTTGACCTGCTAGCAAAAGTATATTCTTGCTAATGCAGCCCAGGAAGTGACTGTCCTCATCCCTGCAGACGTATACTGCTGGGTCTTGTTCACCAAGATCCCTAGCCCCTCATCTTCAAAGGTTTCTCTCCCATCAGTGCCAAGTCTTTACTGTTGCATGCTGTTATTCCATCCGAGATGCAGGACTTTACATCTGTCCTTGACTTGCGAAATGGTGCATGCATAAGCACATTCTTCTCCATCGTGCTTTAAAACCCAGTTTGTAGTCATTGACATACTAGTTGAGTAATAAAATCCAAATACAACTGTAGTCTCTAAGTACTTATAGCTGTGACTGGTTTCAGCCACAACATATGGCAGGGAAAGACAACAAAAACAGGCGCTAGAGGTAATAATTTAGCTTTCTGAAATGGATGTTTTGCAAGTAGGATGAAAAATGTATCCCTTAGGATAATGTTTTTTCAGCGGGGTTTTCATTTTAGCACCCAAAAGCTCTAAATATTAAACGCATATCCACACTTACTGCAAATGTTACTGTGCATGTATTTGGACAGCTATATATTAGCTATGACTAAATGAGATACAAAATACCTTATTTGCCTAAGTAAGCACCACTAAAATTCCTGCCACATATTCAGGCACTGGATCTTAGTGAAGGCTTCCAAGACATGGTCAGCAGCTTCTGGGCTTAGGTCCCTTTGCGGACTCAGCATTCAAAGAAACAGGATGAAGAGAGAGTCTTTGCCAGATAAGAGAAGGAAAAGCTTTTTGTTATTGGGGTGCACAGATGGGGAATTGTGTAACTCCATTTGTATAAAACCACAATCTGAACAAGCCCGGGTGAGGTTTGGCAGGTGGATCCAACAAACCAGCCTTTGAGAATGTGTCCCTACAAACCTGATTGATGACTTGCAGCCAACTGAAGGAAAAATAAAAATGGTTGTGATGGCTTTTCTGCCACTTCTCCAGTGCACCATAAGGGGCCAAAAGGCTGCAGCACGTAAATCCTATTACAAAACATGCTCTTCTTATTCTTGGTTATCTTTTACCTTTTCTTGCATTTAAGACAGTAGGTGGGACGAAGGCTTAGCAGGATTGAAATCAGTAGGCATTTTCACTCCAAGGATGGAATCAACACTTCGACTCTAACTTAAGCAGTGTAAAACTAACTTGTCTTTTCCAAGATAGCCATCTGGACTCTTCTGTTCTCAGTGGTGAGAACAGAGGTACCTAATGTACAGAGTATTCCAGCAGGTTTGTTTCATGATTGTTTCATTTTTTCTGTTTTGAAGATGAATTCTACAGCTACATATAGACATCTAAAAGTGCTTGATTAACACTTAAAATAATTTTGTGGACTGAAATATCTTAATATATATACACGAGAGTAAGGTACTACCTTTTTTTTATATAAGGTAACTTTTTTAACAGATATGAAATGTGATTTTTCAATCTACAGTGAAATCATAGTTGTTCAATAGGGAGGCAAGTGAAGGTCTGCATCTACTCTGTTTCACCGCTTAGTCTTATTGCTCAGTTTCAGTCTGTCGCAAAGATCAGGAAAAGAGCTACTAGAACAGGGGATGGCACTGTGTGTGTTAGAATTTTCCTTGGATATGAACTTATTCTGAATCTGATGAGGTTGCTTTACCACCTAGTAGAAAGGATTAATATTGGGCACACAAAACTGTTAACAAAGGCAAAAAGTTTGACTGTAAAAAGTTGAAATATCATCAGTTTTGCATGCACAAATTGAACTGGTAAAAAGCCAAATATTTTCTGATCTCCTTCTGTATTTGAAATTGTTCACACAGTTGTTTTATTATACAAAATGCTTTGCTGTGGAGTTGGAAATTCCTTGTGCTACTCCCTTTTACTTGTGTAAGTTCATAGTAACTCTTGATAGTGGCGATCCAAGGCAAGTACAACCAGGAATCAAGCCCAGAACTTTCTTCCTAGAATCATCAGAACTTTAAAAACTTAATTCTGCTAGGATTTATGAACAATAATAGTAATAGTAATTTGGTTAATTTTTTGAACTTTTTTTTTATTTTTAAAGTGAGCTCAGAAACACAAGCTGCAGCACTCCCATATCAGCCCTACCTCTTGGCCATCAGCTAAAAGCGGACTTCACAGAGAACCAAACCCCTAAAAATCCTGGGAATTCAGCAGGTCGTAGGTTTGTACTTTGTTTCAATGGCTACTTTTGATCTCGTAGTGCAACTGTGGTGAGTGTTAATGGATCAGGAAAAGAGAAGTTAAAAATGATAAGCAGGCCCTTGATTCTGTATCACAAACAACAAATGCAAACTCCTTTAGGCACTGGAGAACTCTAGCTGACTTACTGTAGCTGGAAGGCCCTGGAAAGCTTTAAAATGGCTATGCAACCGCCATGGTGATCTGTGCAGGGCAGCGCAAAATATGTGACCATTTATCACATACATACTCTGCTAGAGTCACAAAACTTTTGCAGGACTGGATATATGAAACAACTAGTGAGCAAAGCAATCAAGTAAACCTGACTGTTTTATTCAGTCTGGGCATAAGAGACAGTGTTTTCAAGCCATTGTCTTTCATATTTTATGTTTCCAGAGCCAAAAACTCATGAGAGAACTGAACTGTGGGAAATCAAAACCAGAAAATATGTTTGTGTATTTCGAA
>JAVKLA010000027.1:17309268-17320830 GCA_034782735.1 Sagittarius serpentarius
TCTTTCTTTCTGTCTTTCTTTCTTTCTTTCACTCTCTTTCTCCTTTCTGAAAAAGACATCAGCAGATTGAAAATTTCCTAGCTTGAAAAATGCTAATGAAAAATTGACCAATTATCAAACCTGGAAAATGTTTACTTTTGTAGAAAATCTTTTTAAAATAGAATTTAAATTTTCTTGGCAGTTCACTTTTAAAATTGATGATTTATTCTACAATTGTGCAGCACACTGTTTATTGCAGTTTATATGGATATATTGAAATTACATGAACTGGGGCACCTAAGGGAATGTTTATATTTCAGGAAAAAAAAATGGGCTGG
Source organism: Sagittarius serpentarius (assembly GCA_034782735.1). NCBI lineage: Eukaryota > Metazoa > Chordata > Aves > Accipitriformes > Sagittariidae > Sagittarius > Sagittarius serpentarius. Next base: position 17,309,586 of record JAVKLA010000027.1, read on the forward strand.
ATTGAAATGCTGCATGAATCATAAAAGAAGTTTAGAAGCACATGAAGATGAATGTGCCCTTAGTGACTCAACAGAGAACATCTGGTAGGTGAGATGCTGTGTAAATAAATACCTGAAAGGACTTTGGTTTTAACAAATATCAGTAACACATGAAAATGTACTCTAAAAACCTGAAATATGTATATTATTTTATTAATTTAGGAAGGATAGAATATATTGTGTATTTGTCTGACCATGCTGGGAGATTCATGGAGCTGACAGAATAGCTAACTGGGATGAAGTCACTCCAGAAACTCAATGTCAGCTCTGTAGAGGAATACTGGTGCAGTGCAGCTCTATGGCACACATCTAAAGTTTAGGCACATGGCAGCCACACTGAAAACTGGAATCCTTCTCTGGGAATCTCCTCTCATGGGATAGTTTTAGGGTGGGCATACAGGTAGTTGAAGCCAAAGAGATGTCCTGAATGTGTGGTGGGACGTTCCCTTCTCACCTGGCTCCACCTGGTTTCTGGCCTCCACTCTTTGGTCCTGCCAACTCTAGTTTCCAGCTGGGACGTGGAAGCACTCAGGGGCATGGTAAAGGAGGGCACTTGCTCAAGTCCCAAGATTCTTTCCAAGCCTGTCTATTTGAAGAAAGGTCAGTTATTGAACTAGCAGATTTTAACCCGATTACAGTTTGCAACTCTGTTCACTGGAAACCAGTTACAAACAGAAAACTCAAATTCAAACCCAGATTTCTCTGCAAAATGTTTTATCTCCTAGTTGGGGCTTACTTTCTGTATCTGTGACTATACAGAAAGAAACGTAAGATTGATAGGGCCTGGAAAGAGAGAAAAATTGGATTTATCATTTGGCACTTGACAGATAGCGAGAAGACTTTAGTTCTGATGTCCACTTCAGGGATTTCTTAATGTTTATTCTGCAAAAAACAACCATTGAATAAAATGCACAAACATTTCATGGAACAGAAATTAGAGCCGCAGCCAGTGTCTATTCTAGGAAATTAGACGTGCCTGGACCCGTTCGCTGGCACAGACAACAAATGGCACAAGAATGGCCCATATTCATACTACTAAACACTCTTACCCTCCAGAACAGGGTAGCCACATCCAAACTGCCTTGTGGGAATTGTTCCTGGCGCACAGTAACTCCCAAACCACGTCCAGAATCTGTTTGGAGGAGAGCAAATTGGCCGGTGCCAAAACCATCCCAGAGCATGCTCTGACAGTGCGACAGTGTGGACACTCCAGCACCGGTGCCCGGGAATGCTCTCTGGTACGGGTCAGCTTAGTGGCCTAGGCAGAACTGAAACCTTCTTTCTCACAGGTGGGTTTCACTGGGACAAGAATGTTATGGCCCTTTTTTTTCTTTTTTTCAGCATACAAAGAGAAAATGGCTCTCCCTCCATTGTCTTGAATGACACCTGTAGATCTGAACCTCTTTGAGCTAAGGAAGCCACTCTTCCACTGGAGCCAGTGCCTCCTCTTCTGACTGACTAGTCTTACTTTTATGGTGGTTTTTTATACAAATTAATCTTGTCTTGATAAGCATACAATGAAAACTCAGCTTTCTATTCTTACCTGAACTTCCTTAGCAGCACAAACTGGTTTAATCTGGTGATGCTGTGGTCTCACCCTGTTCTGAGTCCCACTGGGAGATGCATGCTGTTCCTTCTTTCATGCCTGAACTAGTCCTCAGGTTAGTGACTATGTTAGTTGGTTCTGGGAATTGATCGAGACAAAACTTACAGTCTTTGTTTAAGTTTTCAGCCAGATCATTTCCCAGAACTGGCTTGCTGCTAGTGTTCATGTGAAGGAAGAGGTAGGAATAAACACTTGTAGGCAGCTCCTAATTATACAGTCATAAGCTCAAATGGAACTTTTGCAGTCGGTAGGCAGGAGGAACACCACCAAATCAGGATTTCATGGGAGAAAGAAACCCAGCTGCTCTGCCCTCCAGGATGAAAATTGCTGAAGCACACACTGAAGCAAAAGCTGAGGCACTTAACTTAAGAATCTTTATGTCAAAAAGTCTTCTGCCTGCAGGTTTTAAATACACCAGATGTTATTGATGGATTTCAGTATAATACTCTAGGAAACAGGCATATAACTGTTGCCTACCACCAACTTCAGGTGTTTGCCTTTTGTGATTATGGGTCTAAATTTTTTGTAAGGAAGCCCGGTTCCCAAGCATTCTGAATCTCTGAATTTTTCTGAAGCTCCCTTCAAGAAAGTGAGGTCTTCCCAGACAAGCTATTGTAAATTATATAGTATGTTTTATAATAAGTTATTTAAGCATTGCTTTTCAGTATAAATAAAACATTCAATATTTTAGTTGATGTGAGGTCTTAATTTCTTTTTCTTTTTTTTTTTTGTAAAAGTACCTGATGTTGTGCAGCTGGACTTAAGCTGTGTGTTCAGTCATCAGGAAACAGAGAAAAAGACATGATTTACTTAGCTGAGCATGTAAGCAGCAGGTTTTTTATGTGAGGAGCTAAAAGAGAAATGAAGCATGTAATATTTGCATATTTAAGGAACTGCAGCCTATATTTGGGGTGTCTTATGTTTACCACCCACCTAGTTTATTTGTATAAGATGTTCAGGTCTAGTAATCTGAAGAGATATACTAAATCTTTTTACCTACAGAGTCTGAAAGACTTCTTTTTATTGACCAAAATGGAAGGAAAAATCCTCCAATTTTTTGATCCTTATCAAAATAAGCTCTATCCATGTTATTTCACAATGCTAGTCCGTAAACATTTTTTTTTAAGCAGTAAGGGAGGGAACACACACACAAGTATTCAGCACAAAAATACTGTGGATACACTTTTCTGTAAACATTAATCTCCTTAATCACATGAAGCTTTCCTTCAAGTGAATCCAAAAGAACTATACCTGGGCAGATACCACCATTTTCTTTTCCATGAATAGTTGAGTTTTTTAAACAAATTCATTCTGGCTGTATTAATGACTGTTCTGTACTTTCTTTGTGTCAAAATTCAGACAAATGCTCTTATTGTCCAGCAAGTTGGCAGAAACACTGAATATTGGAGAAAAATGCCATGTGACCTATAATTCCAATCAAAACGAACACTACCACTCAAACAGGACCAATCCAAAGCCTATTTTAAGTCAGTGGGAGATTTTCCATCAACTTCAATAGGCTTTGGACGAAGTCCATGCTGCATACTGGCAACAAACAGCTCATTCACAAACTACAGACCACTGCTTGTTTGCTGAAATTTTGGAATGAATAATTTTGAATAATGAAGAAAAAATCCACAAAATTGTAAGCAGCTCATGGGCAATTTGTGCACATGAAGGGGAGGGGAATTCTCTGAAAATGGTTGCTGTGCATTAGTAGGCTTACTTTGATACAACAAAAGTGCGGCAGTGAACTACTTGATGGTTGATGACTAAACTCGGTGAGCATCTGTCAGGTGATATGAAACATAGGGGTTTAGGTTTTGATTCACTTATTATTCAGTGCTACCTTACATATATTTCAAACGGAACTTTAGAACAAGTTTGTGAAATCGCTGGTGGCTCCTGCAGCTGGCAACTATTTAGTGCTTGTCTTTTCTAGCACCAGCATCGCCAGCACAGCTCACTAAACCACTGCTGGTCTTTTGCAGCTTCCTTGTGTTCCTGTTTGATTAAACTATTCCCACCCCTCAATCTTGTAAGCATATTGTTTAGTCATTACATAATTACAGCAGGCAGACTGAAGGGCCAGCTTATTCCAGTTTGCTGACAGTCATGTCTGGTTTAGTCTTGAATATCTGCAAGGCTGGAGATTCCACAACCTCTCTGGGCATCTTAGGAGCCCCGTTCTAATCATGGAGTAGTCTCATGGTTCAAATTTTCTTTCCCTGATACCAAATCAGGATTTTCATTGCTTCACTTTGTACCTGTGGCCTTTCATCCTATCACTGTGTACCTAGAAGGAGAGTCTGGCTCTGTTTTTTCTGCAACTTCCCATTAGGTCAGCAAAGACCTGCAAGACCTCAGCCTTCTTTTTTGAAGACTCTCCCTATATGCTGTATTCTGCAGGTGCCTAACTATCTGGTGGCCTTCCACTGGACTCACTCCAGTCTTGTATCAGGAGCTCAGAACTGGACACAATAGTCCAAATGCAGTCTCTCAACTGCTGAACAGAGGGGAAAAATCATCTACTGGAAATGCTTATACTGTTCTTGAACCTCATGAGGTTCCTGTGAAACTGTCAAGATCCCTCATATCTCTCCACCTAAAATAAGGCATCAAAATGCAGCCAAGTAAAGCAAATGGCATATTTTCTGCTGATGAAGACCATATGGGATCCATTTATTGCTGGTTACGTGGTTAGAGTCTGCCAGAAAATGATACCTGCTTTCCGTCTAGCTTTTTGTTGTTGATTGCCAGGTCACCAGGTCTTCACCAGTAAAAATAAGGCAATAATATGGCAATGAAGTCCTATAATGTCTAAAGCATCTTAGCAGATCCTGATGTGTCTACTGACATAATGTGCCAAGAGTAATTAAGTCTCCAGAAAACTTGCTTGTTACCTGTAAGACCAGCGCAGAAATCTTTGACTGAGTCTGGCCACTTAGGTATTTTTTGTGCATTTCACATTTAAAGATCATCTAGCTTGGTTTGCCAACTCCTAGTCATTATAATAGGTAGTCCTTATCAACTCTGCCCACATATGCATGCAAGAAATACTGCAGTTTCAGCTTGGTTATGAGTAGGTACTGCAATAACACTGAAAAGATTTAGAACTGTGTATTGCCTTGCCTCCTTAATACTCTTTCAGGGGCTGATCTCTTTTCAGGATAGAGAGGAATGTATATATTGAGTAAAACAATAAATTCAAAATGTTCCCTTAAACAAGGGGGAAAAATCCATTAAGGATCTTGCGCTGTTCATCTGTTTTAAGAGTTAATCACATTCTCAGATGTGATGATCACACCTTCATTTCATGCTGGTTTAGGAAGCTGACTGAACTCTGTGTGATCACTTTTGCTGTCATCTAATTTGGAGAAAACTTGTGAAATTCTTTAAAATGCCCAGACATTCTGTGAAATGCTTATAAAGCAAAGCTTTGTCCGTCAAAGTTGAAAGTACAATTGGTTGATAACAAAGCCAAAAGATGACATTTTCTTCTGAGATGATTATTTCTCCACAATAACCAAAGTGCTGTGATTTGAAAGGTTTCAGCCTGCCATTAAGTCTAGACTTTTCCCTGAAGTGTGTATTATATTGCAAGTAAGAAAAGGGAGGTTCTCCTGTGCAGAAAAGTATAATTTGACATACTCCTGAGGTGGAAAATCTGTGTCCACACTTGTATCAACATTGTTTACTTCAGAGCTGTTGAAAAAAAATTATTTTGCTTACTTTAGATAGATGCAACTGTTACCTAGTGATGACTGTAGTTAATTTTGCTCACACTCACGGAAACCATAAAGAAACCAGGGGCTACGATTCACAGAGAATGAAACTTTGTATTTTGTCTAAACAGCTGTCTCAACTTACTTGCTTTCTACCTAAACTATTTTTTGGACAACTGGCTTAAAAATGTAGTACCTCTCCTCTTTGTTCAAAACCGGAGATTAAATGTTGTAATTTTGGGAGACAGATTTCTTTCTTCCTTTACTTTAAAGCCATGTGTTGGCTGGTATTTCCACTTTCTTTTCTGTGGAATGCCACTGTCACAATTTATGAGTTTTCTGCTTTATTTCAGTGTTTCCTCACTGTCCTGAGTATTAAGTCCCATTTGTCTCTTACTGGTTTTCTTAAAAGCTCTTCACTTGTGTCAGTATCTCATTTAACCAGGCTCTGAAGACACCTTTGCAGATAAATACCACTTTTATTTTCAGCTGGAGCTGTGTTATGAATTTTTATGAGATGTCCATATACATTTTGGCCATTTGCATGCATCTGATCAGAAACTTAGTAGACTGTCTATGCTTTAAGTGTTTTAAAGAGAAACATTGTTCTATCTTTAGGCATGTGCATACTATAATTAGTATTTCTCCCTGCAGAAAGATATTTGTCCAAAAGTTGGTTATGTATCCCATAATTCTACCAAGTTCCCATAATCTTTTCTGTACCACAGCCAACTAAATAGCGCACAAGAATTCTTATCGTGGACACTTACATTGCCTGATTTCATAATAGACCTCAACCATGTATTTCATACTTTCCTTGGGATGGGCTGGGGAATCGTGACTAAACAGTGGTGAGCACACTTAAGCCTGTCAGTGACGGATGTCTCATTCACTGGTTCATTTGTGTACTATTCATTGCCCTCTGCTGGATGTGCCTTGTGATCTGAACAAACTGTGCTGGTCTCGAGCATGAGAACAGCAACACCAAAAGAAGAGCGAGAGTTCCCAGTGAGGTGGTTCAGAGAGTTTGTGTTAGGTGCCTAGGCAGCATGCATCTTCTCGAGGCAAAATGAATTACCTTCAGAGAACAATTCACAGCACTGGAGAGGATTTGATTCCTCATTGTGGAGCTACTTAGAGCTAGCTTGCATGAAGTGCCCCTGTGAACATAAGAACATGGTTAAATTTCCATGTAATTAAATCTTGCGCATCATATGATTCCATTCAGCCACTGTCTAGGACAGGGTCCCACTCTTGGTAGGTTGGTGTCTAGTTAAGTCTTCAAAACACAGTTGGGAGAGGAGGAGAAAAGACCAGTCTTCCACACAGAGTTTGTCTAATAGCCTAGTGGTGAGGGCATTCAGAAAGGAAACCTGAAGGTGACATTTGGCTGAACACCTGGAAGGTGGGGAATGTGGATGAGACTCCACAAGAAACGAAGCCACCTCTTTGGACTCCAGGGGAGCTGGGAAAGAGGCACATTCTTGCTCAACATGGAGGAAAAAAACTAACAAACCCCACACTGCTTTTGTGGGAGCCTGAATTCAAAGACTTTAAACAGGAGAACTTTCAGGACAAAAGCAAAGTGTTTACTGACTTTTTTTTCTTATTTGGGTTACTTTTTCCAGCTCTTTTTTGGGAAACTGGAGCCTACATCCTACCTAAGTGACGATGTGACTTCTGAGCCTAGCACTTTGCCATTGCGTGCATCTGGAAGGTATGACATATAATGGAAAGATCCCAGGTTTTCTTTTCTGTTTCATATATTTTTTATACCTTCAAGTGTTAAGAATGTGATTCCAACTTCTCCACTGCATGTTGCTTGTGATTTAGCTCTCCATCTTGGTGTCTGTCATCATTATGTGGCAATAAAATGACATTTGATCCTAGATCTTCAAAACAGAAGACCTTCATGCCAAATCTCTCCTCAGTCCTTACCCTGTCATTCAAAGAGTTTGCTGCTCCATTGCCAACTTGTCTTTTAACATAATGAGAAATGACTGAAGTGAGTTATTATTCTCTTCCCCTTCTTTTCTATCACACTGTCAAATACTACCAATGAAGGAGTGGATGTCATGGGATGCTGACTACCTAAGTTAAATTCAGACTTTTTAGCAATTACATGACATATTAGATCACTTCCTGTTACACTAGGCAGCAGCCTTTTCCAGAAAAGAAAACATTTATTTTTCCAGCGTGAAGAAGTGCTCACAACATTTTCTTTTAGTCTCACAGTATTGCAAATACAGCACTAGACTGACAGATGAGCCTACGAAATAGCACCTGGCCACCTACCTTAACTCATAAACCAGCAAATTGCAAGCATTAAAAATGCCATCGCCTTGCTCTCCCGGCTTGAGCTGTGAAAATTGTAATTATTTGGGAGCTAGACCAGTCAGTTTGGATGATGTCATTTTGTAGAAAAGGAGACTGTAGTAGAATCGTTCTGCTAGTTCTCTTTACAGCTGTTCTAGTGCGGGATTTGCATGTAAAATGAGTGCTCCATAATTAACAGAGTAGTATAGGTTGGGATATCTGGGACCATAGGAGAATGTGGTGCATTAAGCATGTAGACATGCCAAAGCTGTATTTCAATCTGCTTGAAGAAGAAACAACAAAAATCTTACGACATACGAGGCCAGCTGAATAGGCGATTGCAGTCACTTGTTTATGTTAGTTATGTCTCTTCTAGAATAAAGGTCTGCTTTTACCAAGGCACAGGAGCTGCCTCAATGAAAGCACCAGGAATGAATGCACTTTGTTCAGTATAGCTGTGCTGCTGTTCTGTCTCCTTTGCGCTTTTCTGTATTGTGACATCTGCCTTTTAGATATCTCCTCCAATGTACAAACTATAGCCTCCTACTGCAATGCCTTCTGAGAGATTTTGCCTAGGTAATTCTGAGGTAATTTAGGCATCTTTTGGAGAGTGACGGGAAATTCTGCAATAAATTAATAGCCATGTTTTTTTGAAAACTTGTTTAATTTCCTCAGGAACTTGTACAATTTTCCTTCCTGGAAAAAAATTCCTATTCTTTTTTCCAAAGTGAAAGCCAGCTTGGAGACACTACTCTCACTTTTTCCACTGCTACATGGGCTTTGCTAGAACTGTTGAAAAGCCCTGTTGAAGATTGGGGGAGATATACAGTAAGAAAAATCACTGGCAAAATTCATCATGACCAACTTCTCTCTTGTGCAGATAGGATCTGAGCAAAGGTAGTGTTAACTGAAAGAATATTTGTTTTGTTGGACCACTAACATCCTTCATTTTGCCTGAGACAAGGGAACCACAGAGTGGCAAGACCCCTGTTTTTTTTATTTTAGTTATGTGTATGTGCAGAACCCTGGTAGGTTGCATTATTCTCTCATTCTTGTTCCCAGGTATGTCCTCTTAATACAGAAGGACTTCACATCTCATATTAGCTATAAAGAGGATTTTAACTCGGAGCTCATGGTAGTGCATGAAACGAGTAAGATCTGTCCATGGTCCTCACAGTTAGCTCTTTCCAAGGGCAGCTTAACTTGTAAAACAACCACCACACTCCTGCAAAGCAGGCTCTGGTTTTAGCTTTGAAAAGGAATGTTCTCCATCAGATGCTAAGAGGTAATACCATCACTTACGTTTCAGTGAGATGTACAAAGATAATTTCTGCAATGCTTTCATGTCAATGAAGAGATGAACATAATACAGTACAACATCCATTGGAAATGAGGGCAGTAGTTATGAGATGGTATATATATGACTTTCATCAGGATGGTCCTACTAGTGTGGCTAAGCCCATGAAAGGTCATTGAAGAGCCACCATCCTCACCATAGCTCTACAGTTGACTAAGAACTGTTATTGAAGGAAAGAAAGGAATTCTTATTTTTGGGACAGATTTCAGAATGTAAAAGACATCAATATATGAAATATAGCTACTGTATGGTTACAGGAACAGAATTTCTGGTTCTGACATGATTCTAAGCAAGTGAAAATATGTGAATTGGTTAATGGCTACTACTAATGCTACAATGAAAATTATGTTGGCTTTAAAGTTATAAACAGAATTAAGTTTTGATTGCATTGCATGGTCTGTGGCAGCTGTTAGAGACTGACCAAATTTTCCACAGACATGATTTTTATTAATTTCCTTGGAGCTAGAAATGAATAGACAGCTACACAAAAAGGGTAAAGCTACCCACTGTGTACTGCTGGAAGATATACCAGACTTACTACATAATACAGAATAAAGATGCCGAAACATGAGTTGACCTGAATATATTGGAACTCCTATACATCATGAAGTATTCCAAATGTTTTTGCAGCTGCTCACTTTGACAAGCTTGCTGGCAATACTTAATTGATGAAAATCCAGTGACACTTTTCTTATGGTGACTCCCAAAGTAAATCCAAACTCGGCTATGGTGTAATCTACATGCAACTATCGATCAAAATTTTTTGCTTGAAATACTTTTCTCTATATGAAATCAAGTTATATTTCATTGTCGTACTGCCTATGACTGAAAAAGAAAGATAATTTCACTTAGTGTCAATTAATTAGTTCAGGTAAAATGCAGGGAGAATGCAGGATCACTGTATAAAATAATTCAGATTGTACTGACTTCAATAAGCTAATACAATATAATAAATGAAACCTATGCTCCTTATTTCCTTTACTGAAAGATCTCTGTAGAGAAACCAGGTTTCTTCCTCCCCTAAGAGCTTCCCCTGTAAGGTTCTTCTTGTTTTCTGAGAGTTTCCAGTTGCTTAAATTAGTTACAGCATATTCACTGTGAATATGAACTCTTCATGTTACAGTCAGAGCTATTTTTCTCAATGTCATTCATGAGATACAGCAGAAAGTTAATGATGACTCCAGCCATTTAGATTGCTCTTCTTTGGAGTGAATTTGTGTTATTTTACATTGGAGAATAAGAAAAGAAAATTACATTTGTTTTGTTGACAATTAGAAACAAACAAAGACTCGCTGAAAAAGAGCATATCTGAAGGACAAGATATTGAATATGTGGAAAATATGGCTTCTAATCAGTAATAAATTATGTATCCATCCAAACTCAACTTATTTTACTTTTCCCTCTAAAAGAGGTGAATGGCATAGCAGTGGTAGATCAGTTCAGGTGCTGAGTAGAAGTTTTGACATGACATTCCAGTCTCCAGATTTTTGGTTTTGTGTTAAATAAGAGCATCCTTAGGGGTGGGGTTTTAATGCTCATTATTCGTTATAATGAAAAGCAGTATGATTAACACCTAACTCAGTTGGCATCATGAATGTTCTTCTGTTTTGTTTCTTTTTAAAACTAAGAAAGGTGAAAAATTTTTATATTCTAAAAAATGTTTTCACACTATTAAATATGTATCCTACCTTTGGACCCTGACTGGGGCTGAAAAATGAGGAGACCAAATAAAGTCGTGCAAAAAAATTTGATGGTTAAAAGGAGCTTCTGTGTACATTCTGAAAATAAAAAAGACCATTAATTTAGCAGCATTAAAGAAATATACATGTATTGGGTTTACATGGCAAGGTTTTGGTAGTGGGGAGGGGGGCAACAGAGGTGGCTTCTGTGAAAAGCTGCTAGAAGCTTCCTCTATGTCCAACAGAGCCAATGCCAGCAGGCTCCAAGACAGACCAACTGCTGGCCAAGGCTGAGCCCATCAGCAAAGGTGGTGGTGCCTCAGGGGTAATGTATTTAAGAAGGGGAAAAAACAAAGTTGCTGCGGCGCAGAAACTGCAGCCGGAGAGAGGAGTGGGAACATGTGAGAGAAACAACCCTGCAGACACCCAGGTCAGAGAAGGAGGAAGAGGAGGTGCTCCAGGCGCCGGAGCAGAGATTCCCCTGCGGCCCGTGGGGAAGACCACGGTGAGGCAGGCTGTCCCC
>JAVKLA010000027.1:17320930-17349512 GCA_034782735.1 Sagittarius serpentarius
CTGAAGAGGAAGGAGCGGCAGAGACAACGTGTGATGAACTGACCATACTCCCCATTCCCCATCCCGCTGTGCCACTTGTGGGGGAGTTGGTAGAGAATTCAGGAGTGAAGTTCTGCCCGGGAAGAAGGGAGGGGTGGGGGGAAGGTGTTTTAAGATTTGGTTTTCTTTCTCATTACCCTACTCTGGTTTGACTGGCAATAAATTAAGTTCATTTTTCCCCAAATCAAGTCTGTTTTGCCCATGACAGTAACTGGTTGAGTGATCTCGCCCTGTCCTTATCTTGACCCACAAGCCTTTCATTATATTCTCTCTTTCTTGTACAGTCGAGGAGGGGGAGTGACAGAGCGGCTTTGCTGGGCACCTGGCATCCAGCCAGGGTCAACCCACCACAACAGAGAACCACTATTTATATAGTTAAATACATTACCCATAGTTACGAGATGTTTTTAATGCTTAGGTTTTTGAAAGGGATATGAAACTTTATGTATCAGGGTATAACTCATCCTCTAGTTAGTAGCATTTAGAAAAAAAAATTCTTATAGGCAAGTTACTTCATAAGTATCGCAGAAATTAATTAGATATGGATGTAGACCTGCACTAATCTCCCCAGGCCTGTTCATGCAATCTAACCACCATCAGTGGTAATTTCTTTCCTCAATTTTTCTTCAGGAAAACCTCATATTAGAAGGACTATCATCATGATATAGTTCTTAATTATTTGTAAATGAATATTTAAAATTCTTCATGCTAGTGGAAAAATACATTAGGTTTGGGCTTTTTCTGATATAGTGGTGTATGTCATTATTTGGTTTTATCTTCAATGACATCGGTGTGGATGTTTCCTGAAACAAACAAATCTATTGTGCACTTCTATTTTGTACTTAGGATATAAGAAGAATATACAGGAAATATAAGTACATATAGGACATACAGGGATGTGTATTTTAGAACAGTCCAGTGTTGCCATAATTCTTTCCCCTGTCTAATCCCTTGTTGCTCTCTGCCCCTGTTTCTGACCAGTCTTTCTAAATTTGAGGTGAATTTCCTGTGTACAACTGTCAATAATCTGAATTGTTCTGTTCCTTGGACTCACTCCTATCTGTGCTTCTCCACAAAGTTATGAAGTGTCATAGTTTTGTTTATAATTTACTGGTTTGCATTCAATGGTCGTCTGGAAAATTTACTCATAAGTACCACTTTGAGCTACCTTATTTTTTGACTGGGCATGCCTGGATGACAACTGGCTTAACCAAACAAAAACCAATTAACTAGACATTCTTTCAGACTCACATTGAGACAGGTAAGAAAAGAATCAGAGACAAGAAACTATGAAGAGAAGAAGCAAGCCCTACATATAAGCACCATTCTTTTTAGGTGTTTGGTGCCACTCCACCCAAGCTACCAGTTCTAGCACTGACAATCCATCTCATGACTGTTTATGCTCTTCTGAAGTGTTCTTGAAAAACTGCCTCTGAAGTATGTCGTTTACTAACTCTTCTAATTTGCCTTTTATGGTACAACTTCTTGCTGAGTTACTCCTGCACCAATAAGCGAGAACAATGCTGTGGTTTGATTCATTCTGTGTAAAGAAAGAAATTATACTGAGAATCTTGTTGAATTGAATTTGAACAAAAAACTATTTATTGACATTCCTAAGTGATCTGAAGCATTAATTAGTGGGAAAATGGTGCATAGACATTATAAATAAGAGAAAGGCTTCATTTCAGCTTATAGGCTATAATACTTTTATTTCCACTTCTAAAAGAAGCTTCTGTAAGGAATTAACCTTTGTATTGACATTTTTCAGTCCACAAATAGGTTTTAGGTTACACTTAAATGAGGCTTCCATTGCTGACTCTGGAAGTTAACTAGTGAATGAGCAATTCAGCACAAATTTGTAAACGTGAGTGTTACAAGTTCCAGGTATCATATTCTTGTTAGAAAAACCTCAGTACTTACAATTTCTCCAGAACATTTTTTCCATAATTGACCTTTAAAATCATGACAGGGGAACAAAGCATTGGCTGACATTTAAGGTGAAATAGGAGGATTTCCTCATATTTTATTACTAAGCTTGTTTTTATTTTATTGCAGACTATGGGAGGAATAATTTGTGTCTGTTTTTAATCAGCCAGTATCGGCATGGAAAATTACTAAGGGTGCCACTTCACTGGAAGTGGAAACTGTTTGTTTCCTTTTGAAAAAAAGCATAATAATTTATAATTTTCAGTCAGGCACTCAGAGAATGATATGATAGTAGTGATCTACCCTTTTTTCATAGCCTCAGAATTGCTCCATCCACATGTATGCCTATTCGAGGATGAAAGGAGAATTTGTGGCTCAGTTTTGTGCCTTCCAGTTGTATTTGCTCATTTTCTTTTGGGAAATGGTCAGTTCTAGAGTTATGTAAGGATTCCCAGATTCAGCACTCTTGTCCAAAGACAGTGTAGGAAGAAGCTGGAAGTAAAAATTGTTGTGACAAGTTAGGCAGATAGTATGAACGTGTAGTCCTGGGTCTCAGATCACAGTTAAAACTACTCCTTTGTGTAGCAGCATTAATTACATGTGCTATCAAAATCTCATTTATGGGACTTTCAGTCATAAGACCAACTCGTGAGTTATTTCCTATTAATCCAGTTCTCAACGTCTGGACTGTCGGTGCACATAGGCAGGAAACAAATCACCTATACAGTCCGTGTGGAATGAATTGAAGAATAAAAGCATGTAACAATAAAAATGGTAGTCTAAACATCTCAGCCAAAGAGCAAGATTTAAGAGTACAGTTAGTTGATGCTTGCTTAGACAAAAGCAGTAAATTAGAGACTATAAATAACAGAACAGTTACAGGCTTTGTAATAATGTCCTGTAACACAGTTTTGGAGGCAGTGGTTTACTATTATTACCTCTAATGACCAGACTCTGTGTAAAGAACAAAAACTGAAAAGCACTCTATACCTATAAATTTAACGAAGCACATTTAGTCTACAAACACTCAAATGTAAATGGCCATTTTATGTATAGTAAACCAAGGAAAACAGGGAAGTCCTGAGACAGAAGAGTGAATCCAAAGCTGAAGCCTGACAGACTTAAGCTTATTACAACTCCCCTTTGTGCTTGTCTCAGAGATAACACACGCTGCCACCTGAACATGGAGCTAACTCTGATTTGCACACAGAAGCTCATTTCTTTCTTTCTGGAGGTTATCAGTTAGATTTTGTTCCTGAAATTGGGCCTGTATGTGTACATGTGTATGCATGCGGTAAGGTTTCCTCTCTTCCTGGTCCTCAGAGGATTTTAGGTATTGCAGATCCTAGTTGCAGATTCTTCACCCTTTACCTCAAGGTGTACCAGCTAATATGCTTCTCTCCAGAAGTTTCTACTTCGTGGTGCCCAGAAATGACTACAGCTTTGACAGCAGGTTTGGCACTGCTTCCAAAGTCAAGATTTTCTCTTCCCAGTATCTCCCTGGGTCTGTGGCCAGGAAAACACGTCGTATTACACCTTCAAGTTGCTTTCCAGTTCAGAGGCTCACCTGAGGGCTTATAAGACATCTCAGTTTCTTTTTTTACTGAATGTATGAGGCTCCCTGCATTGATTTATGTGATAAAGTGATGCTGCCTACTGATGGCTCCACGACTGAAATGCTCCCGCGTACCAGCTGAGGTGGCTCACAGCATGGAGCCACGTGCTGTGGGCACCAGGGTTGGTGGGAAATGCATGCCGTCCTGTGGACCCCGAGCAGTGCTCTAGTCCCACTTCTGCTCTAGGACCTGACCGTGTCAGTTGTGTAGAATCGGTGCGTCTGTGCCTGGGAGGTGGAAGGAGGCTGAAACATATCCCAAGAAATAACCATGCAGGTTTGCAGCTGAGAGAGAGGTCTGGAAGTGCTATGTAAAATGATGGGGAAAGAAGAGCTGCTCCCATGGAGAAAAGCTTGCTCTCCAAGAAAAGCTCACGTGAAGTTACAACTCAGAGCAAACATGGGGCAGTTTCCTCAGAGAAGCTACAGACCCAGCAGCACCCTGCGAGGTCTCACCTGACAGTCTGATGCCCTTACCAGGACTGATTTTCTGGGCAATGCTTCTCCCTTAGTACATTTTAATCAGTGTTTTGAAACACGGCTACCATCCTCTAGGTACAATTAGTCACGGTGATGTCTGGCATTGCCATTGTCTCGCTGAAACAAGCTGATGATCTCCTCGGTGACCATAGCTAATACAGCAAGACAGCTGCCCAAGCTGGGATTCTTTAGCTTTAAAATGGAATCCTACGAAACAAGGAAATAGTTGCTGTAAATACAGATTTGTGCCTTGCCCTCTGTATTTGAGACACTACATAAACAGATGGTTTAAACACAGATGATGCGGTAATTCTGGATGTATTTACCAGTGTGCTTTATTGAGGGAGTTCATGTTTATATTGTGTACGTGTGATCCCCAGAATCGCAAAGTTGTCTTCTCTTTATACAAATCATGGGATTTCTGACAACTTATCATAGACATCTTCCTGTCTAAAACCTCTCCTTTCTCTGTGCACAGAAGTTCCAAGATGTGAGGCATTCCAATGGTATAAACACTTTTGTTTGTTTTATAGAGCCAGTGACAACACAGGATCTGAACTTTTTTCCCTTTGAAATGAAAGGAAACCCAACTTTCTTTCGGCTCTCTTACAGTAAACTGTTCCTTAAGTGCCAAGAAGGTTGCAATAGATGCCTGAACATTCATGAGAAGATGACGCGTTCTAAGTACATACATTCCTGAGTGGGAGCAGATTAACATAAACACCAGCAGTTTATCACTGTGTTATTCTACTGTATAAGAACTACTTTTTTTTTTTCTTTACTGACAAACTGTATAGGGAGAATGAAAGCCAGATGGCAACATTTCAGTTTAGTCAAGAGAAGATTTCCCATAACCATTTATTTAAATATTTCATTTGATGCAAGGAAATTATTAATTCTTCTCTAGGTAATGTGCTTCAACATTAATTGCTTCTTAAAATCTGTCTTTGATTTTCCAAGAAACTATGCTAACGCTTCAGGTTAGCATAAAACAATAAATTTTTTTTTTCTTATTTTCCATTGTGCAAAACCATGATTTAAGCATTACTGATCTCTTTATTTTTAACTTGATTTTGAAGCTGTCAAACTATACAACTTGTACAAATAAATCACTAGCTTTACAGAACTTTACAGAAAGGTGACGTGGTTACAATTTAATCATTTCAATAAGACAGTTATTCCATTAGCTTTGAAGGCAGCTCGAAATGATGCCTGCATAGTACCTGCTCCTGAATGACCGGAATTCAGTAGGTGAAGTACACCAGGATCAGAACATCTCTTCTGTTTCTTTACCAGGCTGAAGGTACTTTTTCTGCTTCCCTACCTTCAGCAACCTCCACCGTTCTCTGAGAAGGGCTGTGTACAGTGGGAGCCGAGAGGAAAGAGAGAGGAAAAGGGAAGGTTTTGCCTGCTCTCACACCTTCCCTTCTGCCGTGACTGTATGTCATCTTGGCATATGTAACAGCCCTTTCCCAAACTATGACTCAAATATATTTTCATTTAAAAATACAGAGTTGCAAAATTGCATCATTCAGCCCAGGAGGCAACCTCAGGTTCTTGGGAGGAGCAAGAAGTTTATGTCTTGGAGTAAGACTAGCTAGTTTTCTAAGCGAGTCTCTGCTTTCCTGGAGACCCAGGTCTCGACAAGAACAAACCTATAAACATTTTAAGCAACAGAGAGAAATCTGTAGATTTAGATGCGAGCGTAACTTCATCACAATTTGTCGCCAGTGTTTAAGTGAGGATGGGGAGTCCTGAGAGGTCAGTTTGTAAAAAGACGGTGAGAAGAAAATGAGCCACCTTGCTGGCTTAATGCCCTCCCCTGCTCCCCAGTGAATTCTTGCAGACTGTGAGATCCTAACTATATATTAACCTGCTGGACAGCACATTCAGAAGCTGAGTGGAGAGTACTAATTATTGGCTATTTGTTTTGGAATTATTTGTACTATACAGGACCAAAATAAATACACCTGCCATTATTTTGTTGCTTTTTTGGTGGGGTAAGTGTCTGTGTGTGAAATACCCCTTGAGGATTTCCACTTAAGTGCAGTGCTTTAAGAGCATTCTCCACCTTAAAATTCATCCCAGTGTTTCTGTTTTTTTAAAAATGGAATCACTCTGTGACAATGTGGGTGGTTGGGTATGTCATAATCCTGTCATGCACTTGGGTGCCCAGACTGCAAAGATTCTCTCAATTTTCAAGCAGGCAGGAGAATTTCTTTACCTGAATGGAAAGCAGGGTGCCTCCTTGGCTCTGGAAGATGCCACCCAAGTAGGCTGAGAGGAAAAGGCCAGTAAGCCTCTCCTTTTAACTCCAAATTGCCACTTGATGAACCATTTGATTTTGAGTTGTATCGTATTGTTGTGGTATTTTTGTTCCAGAATACGGAATTCTGTGCTGTTATTAAAAACATCTTAGCAGAACCCAGCAGTCAATGGTACAGGCGAAGCAGTAACCGGCGCAGGCTATCGAAGTGCACTCCGAAAGCCAAAATTGCTATGGAAAGTAGGCATGTTTGTGTGATCCTAGGGAGTCTGCTGGGCTGCTAGACAGTTTGGGGAGCAAGAAATGATGGGTAAGTTGATGGGAGACAGGCTTTGACTGCTACTAAGTGAGCTGATCCAGATGAGTGAAAAATCCATTTTGCTGATAAGATTTAACATGTGTGACAACAGTATGGCAAACTCGCTGGAAAAAAAGCCTGCAAGGATATCTTAGAGTATCAGCCTACAAACTCTCCTTTGTTCCAAGCCAAGAAAAAATTGCCTGTATATTCCAGCAGGACTGTATCTTGTCTGGGGCTTGACTGTGAGAAATCTAAGCAATTGAAGTTGAAAAGGTATCTTTTAGCATTTCTCCTTCAATAGTAAAGGAAGGCTAAAAGCTGTGTGATGTCTGTGTAGGTGGATAGATCTCTGCCATGTAGACAGGGTGATTGGTAGTTCTCTACAGTTTTGAAGGAAGCATTGCTAAGTGTCAATTATTGTTTAGATACTTTTTTCGACTCCATTAGTTCTGAGGAGCAAGAGTCGCTCTCAAAAATTATAGCCATGTAGTTTTTATGGGTCCTGGTGTTCTCTTTCAGTGGCCAGTTCAAGTTCCTCTACGTCAGATAAAGTGAGTGGCTTTCCTAGGTCTCTAGCTGATAAGTGTCTCAAAGATTTACTGTTTGTATTTTATTTACAAAGAAAGATGAGAGCTGTTTGAACTGACTGGTACTTCAGTGAGAAATGGATCCAATGAATTAACTGTCATGGTTACACAGATTTATCCAAGTTGAAGGAGTTTTAACAATATACTTGAATTCTGTAGCATGACAGTGAGTTACGCATTCATTGTATCCGAGCAGATTCTTGCAGCTTCGGCACTGTGCTTCTTTGTGTCCGTTTTGCATTGCTGTTTTTCTTGACTGAAGACAGACAGACCCTGCAATAAAAATATCTGTCATGGCTGATTCTTTTCTATCCCTTGCTTTATTATGCCCCCCAAATACTTTTATAAAGACTGGCGCTGATTTCACAGAGCAGTGACTTTCCTACAGGTAGGGAGTTGCTGGACGCCTGTACTTTGTGAGTGTCTATAAAGTAGGATCATGTCTCTTTTGTTCAATTAGTTCTACAATAGATATTCCCCATTAACAAACTATTATCCCTCTAAACTTCTAAACAACAGTCAGACAACCTTTCTTATATTTTGCTTTTGTTTGCAGCTGAAATGATATCCCATGTGTCATTTTAACACGCATCTGGAAGTCTCAAATACTCTCAAATAAAGCCAAGATGGAGCATGACGGAATGTCATTAAAAAGTGAGTTTTTGTTCCATTGCTGAGGTAAACCTAATCACTTCTGAGTACTCCTCATGGACACGGAGCAGCATGGAATGAGACAGGCAAACCTGAAACAACAACAAAACACAACCTTCATGATAAATGTAGAATTGCAAACCACTGGAATATAGTGCCAAATTGTGGTTTATGTTGCATTGTGACAGAACACTGTGAGGCAGGATAATATTGCCAAGTATTAGCAATAGTCAATTCCTATGTGAGGAATTAAAAGTTATGTTGAGAAATTGTTCACATCTGTTCAACATTCTGTATATTAACATGCCATTTTGTCTTTCAGATATAGTATGGCAGTATTTTCACTTAAAAGTTCAGCTAATTTTTCAACATGAGTTGTGTGTTGTGGTCTGTGTTATTAGACACAGACAGATAAAACCAAATTTAAAAATGGTCATTCACTTCAACTAATCTTACAGCCTTTTTTTGACTGCTAATGACATAATTTAACTGCCAAGAAATTAGTGGATACTACATATTTTTAGGTAGTGGACACAAGTATTAGAACTAGAGATTATTCTTCACTTACATGATCATGAAAGGCAGAAGCAACAGCCTTACAATTTTTATAGTTGATCACAACTTGGCCACTCAATTTGAAATGAAGATATGTCTAACCAATTCAGAGAATAAAGTATTAGAATATACTAACTGAATAACTGAAATAGATAGAGTTGAGGTAATTTTAAGGTGGGAAGAAAAATTCCTGAGAAAACTAACTTTGAAATAGGCTAGGTACTACTGGGAGAGCAGCAAGTTACACAGCACAGTGGTAAAGGAAATTTGAGTGGACTCTGGGAGATAAAGTTTATAAGGATCCCATTCCATTTAGGAACACCTAACGTGTAAAGGGGAAGGGGAAGAAGACAGACAAGGAGACACACCTCAAAAGCTGCAAAGGATCAAGAGAGATAGGGAGAAACAAGATAAATAATCTTTGACAGCCATTTAAAAAAATGCATTAGGGGATAGATGAGAGGGGCACCGCGGTAAGCCTTTGGGCACAATGCTGCATCAGGACTCCTGGAAAGTGTTGAGAGTGTGAGGGAGAAAAGTGAGAAAGCATTAAACTGATAATGAGGGAGTGAGTTTTGAAAACAAGATGGATAACAACATCGGTGTTTGGTGCAGAAATGGGAAGTGGTAGACAGAAAACAGGAGAAAAACAAGTGGCTTTCTGAGGTGACAGTGGTACGTTTTCAAGACAACTGAAAACATGGGATTAAGCGTCGTGCAGAGAGTGACTCGTAAAGTAGCAGCAAATGTGGCAGCTGGAACTCCGATAAAGTAAAAAGATGGTATTGATGAAGAGCTGACAATAGAAGAGGGGATAATCTATGATTCTCATCTTGAAGGATTCTGTTGCAGCAAGGCAAGTAAAGAGTCTTGAGGACCATGAAAGGAGATAGGCTAAAAATCAGCCTTAAGTACCCACAAAGGGTAAGAGAGAAAAAAGTAAATTATAGGAGCCCATTTGTGACATTTACTTGTAAAAAAGGTAGTTTTTTTTAATGCAGTGAATGCGTTACCTACACTAAGCAGTAAGTAATGAGTCTTGTGACTATTTTGACAAACAAAAATGCTTATCTTAAAATTACTATTATTTACTTTAAATGGCAGTGTATTCTGGCTTTGTCTTTAGATGCCTTGAACATTTTAAGTCTGAAGTACAATCTTTATCATAGCTTTTTTTTTTACCGCTTTTGTGTATGAATCCTTTTTGAGTTGCTTCATGAATCCCTGCAGCAGTGATTGTCATGAAGATCGTATCTCCACTACAATGGACTTTATTACAGAAAAAAAAAGTTTAACATTTAAAATTCTCCATTCCAGGGAACATTATGTGGTGGAATGTATTTCTAAGTGGTGAAATACTATTTTCAGTTGCAGATTATATATCCCAAATTACATTAACTTAATTTTTAATTCCTGTAACTAATGCTACTAAAGCAGTTTAAAAGACAAAGGTTGCAGTACTCCTAGTTAGTATCATTAATATTGCTTTCACTGTAGAATAAACATAACACATTAGAAAAAAAAAAAGCCTTGGTGCAAACAGGTCCTATTCCACTGTTCTGTTGATCCTAAAATGACTTTAGGTTTGCTTAGAGCAGAGCTTAATTTGGTCTATTGATATAAATATTTTTTATGAAGTGAAATGCACAGGAACCACAAAAACAAAGCAAAGATGCCAGAAGTATGGCAACCTCTACTGGGTACACTGGTATCCAGAATGATAACATGGTAGTGAGTACGTAATAAACACCTAGTTAACTGCTATAAACTGACACTGCATGAGACCAGCATGAAGCCAATGGAATGATGTAATAAAGGATCAAGTTTAGATAAAAATATTGACTTTACTATTGAGATATTTGCAACATTGCCAAACTCAAATGCTCAGAATGACTGTTTTGAATTTGACTTAATCATGCTATCTTTTTTAAGAAATGCACACTGTATTTCTAAAAATACTTTTATTTTTAGGGTTGGGATTTTTTTTGAGTGTTTGTGTTTAGTAAGAACAGGCCACATTTTGAAGTTTTTCTGTGCAATCATTACCGACTGAAAACTTCATTAAAAAAAAGACAAGATTATTCTAGAACCCCAAGACTCTCAGAGCAAGGACTTCATGTAAACAGTGAAATGTTATAAGACTCACCATAAAATCTTGAAAGCTTGCAGCACCACTTGTGAGAGACATTGTTTTTCACATACGCATTCAACTTTTTAAAGTATGATAATACCAACGTCAAGGCTAGTAGTACGAGCCCTGCAAGCAAGGACATGCTGTATCAAAAAGTCAAATAACCTGTGAATGCAGCTGAAGGTAAAATTAGTCTGGGCAATGGAAGTCAGTGGAATCTTGTTCATGCTTCGTGGCTTGATTGGACAGTCAAGTCAATATGTGATATGATATATAGTTATGCCTGGGATTAGCTCTATTTCCCTTTTATTTTACTGTCTGTTCAAATTAAATCTCTGCAACTTCACTTTTTCATGTCACTTGTTCTAGTCAAGCCCAAACAGAAGAGACTTAATCTAATTGACACATTTACTAAAAGCACATACTGAAAGAAAAACTAGACAGTCAGCATTAACATTATTGATTTACAAGCTCTTCTGCTCTGACCCATACTAGATCCCATGGAAATATCTGTAAATGACTCTGAGTAATGAAATATTTAGAAATCACATTACAGAAGTTGCCAAGAGGGTGGGATGTACCCAACATTTAGTTGTCATTTTCAGTAAATTTCCATTTTATCATAGTGCCCAAAATTCCGCTAGGGCTCTGAGTGTAACGTAACCACAAGGAAATCCACAGAGGCAAGCAGTGAGGTTTTGGGGTTTCTTTGTGTTGAGCTTTTTTGTTATGTGAATATTTGAAAAGCACATTGAGTTCATTATATGCTTTAGTAAACAAGTTTCAATCCAAGAAGGAAAACTTGAAAATACCTGGCCATTTTATTGTTAACTAATGTAACCCGGGCAGGGCGGGGAGGGGGGAGGTTGGACAAGAGCTTTTGGCAGTGGAGCAGAACAAGGAACGCCCAAGAATATTGCCTGCTTTTGCCACCAGCTAGATTACCCACCAGCACTGGCCACAAGAGCCTGAAGGATCAGTGGCTTCACACTTGACCACCTCTCGCCTAGGTAGGGAGTTACTGCCAGGCAGAATCTACCTCATCCAGCTAAAAGTCATAGAAATGCAAACTTGCACCCTTTGTCTAGGATTCCTTCACTCTAAGGTGTTAAGATTGCTAGTACCGAATCACAGGCTTTTACTACTGCGAGGAAGATGATTAATCAGCAAGGCAGAAGTAGGTTCTGTGAGATGGCTTCTAGAGAGATGAAGGGATAATGAACCTACTACAGTTTTATATTATTCTCATGTAAATAAGGGAAAAAGGTGGAGTTCGTTGAGACATGTTTTATTAGGGGAACACAGGGACAACTGTCCGTTCCTCTCACTTCTCCAGAGGGCAAGTGCCACAAGGGGAGGATCCCTGAAGGAACACTTCTGGAGGGTACATGGTTTTATCCAGTGAGGAAAGGCACTGGTCACTGAAATTGTGATCAAGAGAAAGGACTCTGAGGTAGCAACATTTTAGTATTATGTCAGTGATTTTAACTAAAGAAGTCTCTAGTGCAGGCCATTCACTCCAGGAAGTGCTTAATAGACAGGTAACAACTTCAGTAAACTTATTTCTTTCTTTCTTTCCCAGTTCTTGGTGGTCTTGAGGGTAGAAGCACACTGACTGTTGCTGTCTCCAATGCCGTTGTAACTGTTTAATGGAGAAATAACACACTTTCCAGGATAGCCAGTGCAGCTCACAAGAGTACATTTGTGTTTAAAAGTCCCTGCCAGCCAGGGAATGCTGCTCACATTGGTAAGAATGATGATAGTCAAAGTAAAATACAGAATACAACCTGGATTTCGATTTTTTATGTATTTTTTAATGAAAAGAAAGAATTCCTTCTGCTTCATCATCTGCATAGTCAAAATCTGGGATTTATTAAGGCATTAAATACGAACTGGGTTTCTTTGTTTAATATTTTTTTTGTATTATTTCCATTACTCTTCAGAATAAAAGGCATCCTAAGGTTGTTCAAAATTGAAAAAATTATAAATTATAGCCTGTCTTTCCTTTATGGAATAAGGAGATTAATATTTAGTATAGGAGGGAAAAAAGCAACTAATACAGTGCTTCTTAATGGCATGTATATTTATAAAAAACAACAAAAGCACTCTAAATGAACTACAAAAACATGTCCTTGGCCTGTTTATTGAAGTTCTGTGTTTAAGAACTACACAGTAAGAGCCAGACACTGGGTTTTATTTCTGCAAGAGCTGGTCCAGTTATTTCTGATTAGTTGCTGAGACATTTTAGAAACTATCAGATACATTTATTCAACGTTTGCTTGGCTGACTCTCAAGGAGAGGATCAAGAAAGGAAATGGAGAACACCAGTGATAAACTATTCCCAGGAACATTCTGAAGCTGGCAAACTCTCAAAATCATGTTTTACTGAGATTCAGATGAACTGCATATTATGTACAGTCTCTGGAAAATGAGCTAGGTTAATGCATTCTGTGCTGTGGTCCCCAAGTTTCAGATGAAATGTGTACCCAATCTGCCATGCTTTCTGTTGTTTTAGTAAACTGCTTGTAGCTAAGTATTCCAAAAGTGTGCCTTTCTCCATATACCCAAATGCTAGTCCCCTGTTTCAGACAAATTACCTTTTCACCTTGTCTCCACAGGAATGTTCTTATGGTATGCTTAATTCATATTTTGCCACCAGATGCCCACTAAGTGGATAGAAACGTGATACTAGGGAGAAAATCCTGTTGCACTTATTGCATGACAGATAATATAGTTTCAACTAGAACTATGATTAGTGACAACAGAATTACATGTGCAGAAAAAATATTAGGAAAAATTGTTATTAAGTAGAAAAGCCTCCATTTTATCTACATCACAGCAAAATTACTTTAATTGCTAATAAAATCTGTAACATAATCTCTAACATAGTCAGAGTGACATGAAAGAGATACAAAACAACTATGTTGTGGGAATTACAGACACTGAAATACACATTTTGTTGCTGAACTGGCCAAGACATGCTTCAAGTGTGGCTTCACCACTGTGAAAATCTGAAGTGAAAGGGAGGATCATGAAGTTTGAGACTAGCTTCATCCAAATGCTATGTCATTTACAATATCAGATCCACTGATATCATCTGATATCCACACAATATCAGATCCAGCTGGTATGTTAGATCATGTGTTGTAATTAATTTTCAATTAGCAATAGTTCATATATAAATGACCTTCTTAGTTGCTACAGCAAGTTATTTATGCAAGCTAAAATTATAAAACAGAAAAGCCAGAAATTACCATGAACTAGTAAGTCAAACTTTCTGTGCTGCTATTCAGTGAAGAGAAGGCTTTAAGTAAAACACTTTATTAAGACAGGCACATTTCATTACTTGGCTGTCAGTATGGAAATGATTACGTCTGACAAAATAATCACCCTCACTGCTTTTACTTTTCTGCAAATTTCATACTGGTCTTGAGAGGTATCCAGAAGCTGCAGCAATGGAATTTCAACAGGTCGTTACTGTAATGCTACGTTGTTTAGGAGGTTACAGGTATGCACATATGAGAGAACAACTGCAGAACAGATGAGGGTGATATAAACAGACAGACAGAAAGCAGAGATATCTTTGGCAAAATGCAGCTCGCAACGTAAGGAAAGACCGGAAGACTGGTCACTCATGAGGGCGATACACTGCGTTCAGTTCAGTGAGATTCCTGTTGATTTCTTTGTTCTTTGTGTAAAAAAAGTGATACTGCGAATACTATCTGTGCAAACTGTTGAATTTTGGAGTGGAACAGAATAATAAAAAAATCATAAAATGCTTCTTTTTTGACGTGTGGAAATTGAGTTTCTATGTTTTTCTACTGTGGGATCCTCATGAAGAATGAAAAAAATTCTGTGCATGTCTGGCTTCAGGTTTTGCCAGCACGCACTGTGTCTCCAACCCCCTCTTAAACCTATCAGGAGCTTCAATGCATATCTTGGCCTGGGCTTTCTGAAGCCAAACTATGTCTCTGTTTCCATCTGGGATTTCACCAGGAAGTGCTTGAAGTACCAAGCTGTAGGCTGATACCATGAGATCTGCAGACCTGAGAAATTCAGATAAGCCCACACAAGCTTTGAACCTCCAAACCTTTTGAAGTTTGCCTGTCACGAAGTGCAACTCCACTGCTGTCTGCAGACAACGCTGAAACATGAATGGAAACAGATCTCTGTTTTGAAATGCTCCTGTGGGTGGCTTAAGGACAAACGAATAAATACCTATATATGGAACTATGTCTTCCAGAGAAGCACTGTGTCTCTTCGCACACTTGAGTATTTCCCTGCGCCCGTGACGCCAACAAAAGCTCATAAAACGAGTTGATTTCCTCCTCATCCCTGCATTTTCATTGCGGTTGATCTGACACAGTGATGTGTTCTTTAAACATTTATTTCTCTGTTTACACAGTCAAGCTGCTGTTGTTTACCATTTTCCCATTAAGCTGGTCAAGGGTGTATATTTGAGGGAAAATCCAGCAATAGTCAGGCATTGCTGCAGTAGAAGGAAGAGCGAATAACCGACGGGCACTGACAGGGACTCAGTGTGGAGCAGAGCATGCACCCAGTCCAGGATCCTATGCCAGTTTTTCTAAAGTCTGTCAGCTCCGACTTCTATGCATAAAGGCGTAGAGTATCATGAGAACTGCTGCCCGGAGTTAGACTACCACCCTGCTTTTAACAATGGCAAATAGCGGATAATTTGGGAAAGCATACAAGGATCTGGAAAGTTTAGGATGATACTTCCTGTTGCAAAACTTCCCAGATTCTAATAGTCTTTGAAAAAGGTATTTCCTAAACTAAATGTTGCATAGACATTACACAGACATGTTTAAAGCTCCTATAGACTTTCTTCACGAATTGTGGGTTCAAAAGCCTGTTTCTAGGAGACAAAATCATAGGGCAATTAATTCTGCAAAGCCTGAAATTGTCTATAATTATACATCATCTACAGCTATATATTTTCTGGGGAAACAAAGTGGTTAATCTTTTTTTTTTATAAGCTTTTTGTTTAAAAATTTTGTTTGCTGCTTTGTGTGTTATGAGAAACACTGAGCGATCATTATCTATCTTCTCCATGAATGTCACCATTTTAGTGACCCAAGACTGAAGAGAAGGTTTCAGGTAGATCTAAATAGCAACCTCTCAATACCTAAGAGGAGGTCATCAAGAAGAGAGAGCCAGGCTTTTCACAACAGGATGACAAGAGACGTATGTTGAAGCAAGAAACTGTCAGATCGGATATAAGGAAAACCTTTTATACCATGAGGACAGTGGAGCAATGTAAGAGGCTGCCCAGATAGGCTGTGCAGTTTCCATCTTTGGAGGTTTTTCAAGATCCAACTGGATAAACCCCAGAGGTGACCCTATTAGAATAGATGGTTGGACTAGAGACCTGCTGAGGTCTCTTCTGAACTGGATTTTCCTATGATACTGTATCATACCCCCTGCTAGTTTTCTGTTTTCCAAACAGAAAAGTCCTTCCTCATACAGAAAACTTTGATCATTGTTGCACTTCTACATTTTACTGTGTCCTTTTTGACAGAGGGCAACCAGAACCGCACATGCTTTTCAGGGGAGTGTGCACTAAAGATTAATGAAGTGCACAGAGATGTTTACTACTATGTTCCTTAATCCTTCAGTAGTATTTTTGTCCTAGTCTATTTGCCTTTTTGACTGGATCTCACTATGGAGTTGATATTTTCAGAGGATTATATACAATAATCCAATAGCTGTGGGTAGATGAAGACGTGTGAAATGGTCACAGCAAATTTAGAATTCATCATTTTGTAGATATAATTAAATCTGGTTTTGCTTGTGCGTGTTTCTTCACATGTATTGACCCTGGTTTCCATCTGTCATTTAATGTCTAACTGTTAACTCTTCTTGCAGTACTTTCAGTCAGAACAGTTTTGAACTAATCTGAATTTTTTTGTATCATATGAAAATTTCATTACAGAGTGAACAACAATGCAAGTTATATATTTGATTCATATTATGCTTTTGTCTGTTTTCAAGGCACCTTAAAATCTATTAGAAAATGAAAACTCACCAGCTCGCATGGAGATCAAAAGAGAATGGAAGGTAAGAAATTTTGTTACTAGTGTCCATGCTTTTCTTCTTCTACATATTTTTTTCCTTGTTATGGTTTTACACCTAATTTGCCAGAGCTAAGGCCAATTTCTTTTTATTATAGTTGGACATGGCTTCCATTTCTGTGGAATGACTGTTGTATTAGTCTCCTTTACTCTGACATTTAACCTTGATGTTGTTATATTGTTCCTTTCAAGGTTATTTGGCTTGATAGAATGTTTATTCAAAGCCTGTGTTGTCATATGTCTCCATATCTTTTGGCTATTCCTAATAAATTTCCATTAGCGAAGTTTCTAGTGTAGTTTAATAATTACATATTAGACCAAGTAACATATATCTCAGGATGAACTCAAGAATTGCCTCTCCTTCTGCATATTCTCCAGTTTGTTGTTCATAGAAGAAATCATTTATGGCATCTAAAACCACAGCCTTTGTGTGAGGTTTTCATGACATCTACTTAACCTACCCAACAGACTGAATTCTTCCTTCGGCTTTCACAGTCTCTCCACTGCTGTGGCTATGTGGCTAGCTGTACATACTTATTATGGAACCTGTGATGGGTTGTGAAGGGGAGACTTGCAAGATTTAAGCTACTGGGGAAAACTGTCAGCTTTTCTAAAGGAAGATTTGGCCATGTCAGGAGTGCTTGCCTCATTTCGACCCCTCAGTGGTTCCTGATGCCCTATTAATGCGGCATTTCTTCATTAAAGGCTTATGTATAAGACTAGTAATGTAATACAGCAAACAATCTGTAAACACTTTATTTCTGCATTATCATTGCTTTTATTGCTTTAATAAGCATGGGGTTGACATTTGGGTTTGGTTTTTTTCCTGACTGAAGCTCTGAAACCTTTCAGCTGTTTTCAGAGCCCAGAATGTCGACACCAGAATGTAAGCCCCAAAGCTAGAAAGCTTCAAGAGAAACACACTAATCAGCAGGGAAAGGGAAAATTACTTCTTACGTTTCATTTACATAAATTACAGCTTTGCTCAGAAAAGCTTTTTCCAGTGTTTTCAGTTATGTTTTTTGGAATGCGTTTGTATTCTGGCTGTGGAAACAGTGTTATTACTGAGTATGCAGGTACAGATGTTCATGGAAAGGGAAGAAAGTTGCAAGAGAAAGCTCCTCAGGCGCTTGTGCATTCATAGTACCAAAATGTAAAAAGTAACTACCACATTGTCCTGGACTGTAAAAACTATCCAGATGAGAAGATGAAACGAATGCCCATAGCCAGATGGAGCTGAATGTCTTTCATTCCAAACCACAAGAAAAAAAATATCCACCTACCAAGGAAAGTTTCTTTAAGCTGAGGCCTTGAATGACTCTTGCAAAATGATGTGAGCTTTATTAGATCAGAGCCTGCAAAGCCGCGCAGTGCTGCAGCAGCCTTGGACTAGGCATTACGTATTAGATGGCTTTTATGAATAGCCATTACAGCCATTTTTATGGAGACCTTACTGAAAAAGAGTAACCCAGTAAGAGACCAGTGAAAGGAGAAGGTCATCTGATTTCTGTTAGTGACTGAGGCCACCTTTGTGCTGAACTCTGAAGGAGTTAAGGCAAGAAAAGAAACTCAAGACTTTCAGATTTTGGTACACTGTGACCAAAACCTGAGGAGAGAAGTCAGTGAAACTTGCACTTAGGTTCAGGCCTGTCCAACAGCTGGCTGCACTGAACGTTAAGTCAGTACCTGAGAGGCATTTTCATACTACTTGGGAAGAGACTTAATGGACATTGTTGCCTGTATGGCAAAAGGGACTTTGCCTAAGTTATTTTTACTCCACCATTTGGCCCTGGGCTGGGATGGAAGTGTTTTAGGGTACTGACGGAAAGGATTAGAGAGGGAAGATGACAGTGGAGGAAAAATAACAGGGAAGTAAGTAAGTAACAGAAAATGGAAAAATTAACTTAAAGACCAGAAAACATGAAAAGATTCCTATGCTAGGGATGAATAAGATGTATTTTTTGTGAAAGGGAGAGGGCGCTTGGCAGAGACACCTGCAGGTGGTTAGCTGATCCCGACAGAGAAACCTGTCTGTTTCCTATACCGTCAGCTACCTTTTCAAAATAAACTTATCATTAGTAACAGTTCAAAAGGCAGAGATGGAAGGTTATCAGGAGACAACTATTGCACATCTGGTAACCATAGGTCATGAGGGAACACCAGTCAGCCAAGTGTGCTGGCACTGGTGCTATAAAGACTGTCAGCAGCACTCTCTACATTTACATTCACACTCTTGTGCTAAGCTCAATCTTCCCCACACCGTACTCTTCTGAACTATTCACTTACTGCCTGTATTGTGTAAGGACACGTGTGTGTCTAAAATAGGTTTAGCATTTGTTCTAATTATTGCAAACCATCCAGAAAGCTTGCTATTGATGTATTTTATCTCTTTGGCTGTTGTGTACAACTGAGCTGCCACTTCAGGCTTTTTAGTTTTGGTTTGTTGGTGATTTTTTTTTTTGGTTTTGACTTTTTGATTTATCTAGAAAGGTAATCATAATGGTACATTTTATTGCTCTTTTCATTTTCATGTCTTTCCCTTCTCCAAGTTTAGTGAGATTGCACAGGTGATTCTGTGGGCCTGTCAATGACCCTGTCAATATAAACATTTTGATTAAGGCTAGTCTATTTTAACCAAGTCCGTCTATCAGACACTTCTGTCTTCTGTGGTCTTTTGGAAAGTCAAACAATTGATCCAGTTCCTACACTAAACATCTGAGCTCAGATCTCACTTTGAAGTCAGTGGCGTGGCGCCCATTGTTTGGTGGGAGCAGACTCAAGCAAGCTTACTTTATGCAGAAGAACACAGACAATTTAAAATTTTTAGTTTTGCAGTGGCAGACATCTTGATTGCTAACATTCCCACGTTCTTCTTACCAGATAATGTTCTAATTACAGACAGTTAAAAAGTACCTGGGTGAATTTCTGTAATGCTGCAATATGGAGGACAGTGGGTTAGACAGCTAATTTGTCAGCTGTAATGTATTCAGCAGTTTATAATAGGTCTGCTTGCAGACACTTGACCTCATGTGCACAGTAAACATCAGGCTAGACTTAACGTAGGAGATAGGGCTGGCACAAAGAAGAGGAATCCAGCATGCTAGAAGTGTATAACGTAGCTGTCTAAGCCCAGCCATGTTGGTCTGGGACCTTGCCCCTTTATGTGCCTCCATGCTGTAAAGAAGGACTTGTAAGCACTTAATACATGCTGCTGAATCCTCGTCCTAAATGTAAGTTATAATAACCGCTTTCCAAAAGGATCAAGCTCTGCTAAAAGATATCTGGAAAATCTTTATCTTTTTGTTACATAAAGCTCTAACGTGTATCTAACCTGGTGTACACAGTTCTCTCCACAAACTGTGAGACCCGGGCTGTTCCCCAGGTAAGTCCCTTAGCCAAGAGCAGCCGCTGCTGCTGGGCACCCAGTCCTGCTCCCTGTTACCCTCCCTCTGATGCTGGGCACCCAATCCTGCTCCCTGTCACCCTCTCTCTCTCGCATGATGAACGTAGAACCGATGCCTACACAATGGCTTCTCCTCAAAGTGGGGATGTCTCCCCTCGCACACCACCCTGCTGTGTTGTTTATAGCCTGATTGTTTATAGTCTTGTGGTTAAAGCATTTCCTGGGAGATGTGGATTTGCTTGCCTGCATGACAGGAGGATATTGCACTTTGGCTTCCTAATTGCCACTCGTCTATTGTGCGAAAAAGGGAGGGGGAGAAGACATCCCCGTGCACTCTTTTAGAAAGGCAGGCACAGCTACAGAGGTCGTGAGAGCACCTCCTGAGCAGCTTTCAGGTGACCGTGGCAGAGGCACTGGGGAGAACACACTCCAGCCACCGAGTCCTTTTAGGATGCCATAGCAGTGTCTGTCACTCTGAGCTTCTCAGGTACTTTAAGGTCACAGTGTGGAGTCCATGAAGTTAAGGTAGATGAGGTAACACTTGATTAAACAGGTTCAAGGTGCAGTTTTGACTCTTTGTACTCAATTCCCAGTACTTCAGATGCTTGTGATTTTTTTTTTATCTAGCTCCCAGTACTAATTGCCAGCTGAAGGAGGGAATGTTTGAAAGGAAAATTGATGTATTTTCATACCTGGAGGTGAGTGGGTCAGTCTTGTGCTGAAATGAGGACTCTTTTGGATGTCTCAGCTCATTTTCATTTTCCTTGTGTACTCCTGAGATTCTATTAGCATGACTCTTCCCCAGAGATTTAGCAATGCTAAGAGGGAAAGGTTTTGGGCCTCTTGCTGCCTTGATATGGCAATACACCATTTTCTTCCCTCGTGGTAACCACTACTTAATGTCCGGTCAAGGAACCTGGTGGAGCTTTACATTCCACCCACTTTTGCTGAAGCTGGGAACTGCTGGTCTAGAGCTTTGTTCATCATCTAATTTGGGGAACTGCAAAAAGCCAAACTTCACACAGACACAGCCTTTCCAGACCTCCCTTATAATATGGGATTTCCTCTTTTGTGCCTTCAAACTCTATGTCCTATACAAAAAGCACACAGGAGATAATTTTTTCCACATTTTTTCTTGTTTGGCTCCTATGTGTTCTTCCCAGGCTGCAGCTCTGAGAACACAAGCATTCACAATGCCACAGCAGGAGAGAGGGAGAGAGGGTTCCAGCATTCCTGTTTTAATATTTAAAATCTAACATCCCTATGCATCCACCTTACATGTTTTACCCCATCAATATATTCGAGTTCAACTGTGCTAGGAGACATTAAAAGAAGAGAGCTTCTGTAATCAGTAAAACTTTCAGAGGCCTTTCAGGCCTCCTATAACTTCAGTGAACAGTTTCTTACTAGTGATTCACTGTTGCTGTTTTTTAACTCTCCTTTGATCTAAACACTTTTCTGAGGGACAGAAAGTCCCAGGTGTATTCTTTCTTTGAGTTGTTGCATTGAAGTAGGATCTTGGTGGTTCTTTTGCTCTTCTGGCATCAAGATTTTTCGTCCGAGAGAGAAGTACATGTCATGCACTAGTGGTCCATGGCATTTTGATGCTTATTATTATTTCTTGCTTCCTTAAGAAGCTAAGATAATTCAGTGTGTTAAATAAACCGGGACTGGGTGGAGTAAGCAGGAACATCTGCATGTCTTATGTTATGACTCCCCTAGCAGTCATCTGCAGTGCTGTATAGTTCCAGAAAGTCTCTCAAGCATATAGGTGGTGTCATTCCAACAAGCTGGAACCGCTGGCTACAGCTGATGTTTCAGCAAGTCATTTTATCTGCAGCTGCCTTCATCTGTTACTGGCTTTAGGGAAGAATATCAAATGTCCTTAGATTTCATATGCTGAGGAGGGACAGAATCCGAAATGGTAAAAAAATAAAGCCAAAAAAAAAAAGAGCCGAAAAATACAGAAAATAAAAAGGAAAAGAGGGGGAATACCAAGAGAACGCTGCGACTGTGCAGATGCAAAGAAGTTTTAGAAGAAGTTATGTCAGTGATGCCTTTTAAGTACATTAAGGATTCATTGCATGGAATTAGAATTACATTATCAGGATGATCTCCTTGGATTCAGTCACTATGACACAATTCACTATTGTTAAAGATGGAGTTAAATGATTATGCAATCCCAGTAAATATTCCTAATTCTTACAGATAAATCTGTAGTGATATTGTTGATGAACAAAACACAAATAAGTTTTTAAAGCAAAATTTTGCTATCACCTTTCCCCTATGAACATTTATCGTAATAGTCAACTTAAACTCGATTTCTTTTGTGTGTGTGTAATTTCAGTTTATGTGCTGTGAAAATACATTACCTCACAAGAGGAAATAGCTCACAAGTTCCAGCAACCACCATAGCAGCTGTCAATTTGCTCAGTTTATGGTTATTTTGTCAGTAGACATATCTGATCAGATAGGAAGTCTCTAACTGCACAATCCTATTTTATTTGTAAAACTGAACACAATAATAAAAGGTGTTAGAGAGAGGGTTTTCAAGTGAAATTGTACATCAGTATAATTTAGCCACCATTCCCACTACTGCAGTCCTCACCCTACTCCTTTTGCCACCCTGAATCAGTCCAGTGAATGGTATTTCCCCTACTCGTCCGTCTGCTTCTTCATTCTCTCAGATCCACCTTAAGTGAATAATATTAAATTCTGAACTGAGCTTTTTGAAAACATTATTGCCAATTCATAAATGAAGACTGAATTAGTTGGGTTTTAAGTGAATACCTTTGGGGTTTCATCAATTAAACAAATCATGGCTTTAATTGATTTGTGGGACAAGGTGGTGTGTATGTTCCACTGCATCTTTACTGGCAATGATGAGCTTTATTCCTCCATTCAGCATTTTGAGCACAAAGGAAAGAAAAGAACATTCCATATTTCTACTTATTGTCAGGTTGACAAGTAGCTGCGAAGCTGCATGGGCCATTTAAGAGAAATGCCTTTTACTCAGAAATGTTGAATGCTGATAAGGATCAGAAATTCTGCTAAGGAAAAAAAAAAATCCCTACAGCAACAAGCCCTAAAGCCAGATTTGAGACTTACAAAGAGATTTAGATTTAGAAACCAATATAATTTTGTGTGTTGGGGATAGGTATGGTCATGAGGTAAATCTTTCTCTTTTTCCCCATTCCCAGTAGTATCTCTAACCATAAGTCCAGTGTACTGAAATTTCTCGTCTCTGTTAAAATCACCATCACAATTAGAAATCACGCTACATTAGTAAACTCACTACAACTGTAAAGATCTGAGGAAATAAGCCCGCTCGATCCACTCTTTTAGTTGTGAGGCAAGTTTTTGTAAGAAGGAATTTGCTTCATAATTAAACACATTTTCTGCAAGTGGATTTTCCTTGCTAGAGAGAGTGAGAGTTGATAACTTGCTAGAGGAAAAAGGAATTTATAATGGCCAAGATTCACTCAAGGTGTTGGTGTTACTGCTTATGATAAACATGTCTGCATTCAGAACATGAATCTGTAGTTCATACTTCATAAGGGAAAAGCACTATGCATAGCACAGGGCTTCTCTTCTGGTTTGTCCTTGATATACTGGGGTTTGGCACCCATGTTTCTTTGTGGTTTTAACTGTATTACAGTGGATATCTGGACATTAGCTCCAGAAGCTGTTTCTTACTCTCTGCTTATGTTACTGTCCAGCAAAACTGCTTTGGGAATAAGATGCTTGAATTGTTCTAAAAATCTGAACCCAAGCCGAATGCAATAGCTGCAGCCTTCCTGCTAAACTCAGAAGATCACTTCATGTCAAAGGGTGGCAGCTGTATCCATTAATTTTATGAAAGGTTTCCTAGAGACAACATGAAGCTACAACATAAGTCATGCATTTGCTCTGTAATGCTCTGGTTCTGAGTGCAAACAAATAGTTTGGGGTGTGGTATTCTTGCGGTTCGTAGCAACCTTTTTAATCACTACCTCTTGCTTTGGACTAGGCAAGCTGCCTGAAAAGGCTCAGTTATTGGTCTTTTTCATTTCACAGTTAATTTCACACTGATATCACCCCATAGCCACAAAGACCTATTCTGACAGCTGGGTAGAGCTGGAGCACAGTGGTAGCCCAGCCAGACTTTAGAGAGGGGAAATTCCCAATTAAGCTAAATCTGCCCCATGAACTTGCCTACAACACTTCCAAAACTTTTCAGGTCCAAGAGAGCACACATCGCTTCCCCAGAATCAGGCATCTAGTTCCTAGTGGTAATTGAGAAAGATCTTGTACCATCATTTTGATATCAATGGATTTTATTCTTAGCCAGACTAACTCCAGCCCTCAAGCAAGTTCCATTTTCAATTCCTCCATGACAGTGACTGCCTTAGGAAGCAGTGCTCTGCCCAGTATTATCCCCCCTCTCCTTCACCAGGTTCTCCTATATGGCATGAGTCCTATCTGGCTGGAGAAACTACTACATGGAGTACTATTTTAAGCATGTGTTATTAAACTAGGGAGAGCATGGAACAATGTTATCCGTTTCCTCATTCAAACAATAGGCAAAGACTGCAGCAGTGGGCTCATATTTGTAGTTCATGATGCTTCAGCCTGGGGAATCCATGTACATACAGCTTTTGAACCGCAGTTGAGACTAAGGCATCTTTAATGACTAGTACAGTGGCTGCTGTGCTTTCTCCCCAAACTCCTCGTGTTGCAACGATAGACGAAGAGTGCGCTCCATGTCTGTCTATTTATCACTGAGAGATACTAGTAGGTATGTGTACACTGGGCCCATGTCAAACAGAAGAGTACCTCAAGAAACTAATTGTTTTGTAAGTTGTCTTTAGGAGGGTAGGATTTGTCCCAATTACATTCATCTCAGTGTGAAAGTAAAGCACTTCAAAAACATATTGACAAAGTTAGTCACACATAAAAGGACTTTGGAGTCAGAAAGAAGAAAGGCACTTATAAATCAAATGGACTCCACCAACTTCAGAGCAAAACAAAACTGGAGAAAAAGTCAAGATGAGCAAGTTGTAGAGAAATTGAGTCCAGCAAAAGGACACTGAAAGGATCCTAACCCACGTATTACTCAAAAGTGGTCAGGAGAGGACAATGAGGTAAAGATGCAAGTGTTCCTTGTTTTGCTCATGCCTGTGAATATCTTATTTTGCTTGAAGAATATTCCACTGGCTTGCAGAAAATTCTGCTGGTATATAGTACTTGAAAGTGTACAAAATCTCTACCTGTAGGCCCTGACTACATGCCTCTTGAAAAGTGAATTATAAATTAAAGCACCAACAAGATAGGAGCTATGAAAAGGATAAGCTTAAACTGGGGGACAGCTTCAACACAGAATTCTAGTATGAAAATCTTCACTCCAAAAATTCCATGTCCAGAAGCAGTGTCAGGATTATCAGAAAAAAAGTGCAATAATCCAGTTTGTGATATTCAAGAAAAAGAGCCTATTGAATGACTAGCCAAAGGATCTTAACTAATCTGTGCTACACAGGAACCACAATGATTTTATAGATTTTGTTTGTTAATTGTGTGCATGGTGGCTGATTTTCACTATCCTGGGAAAATTCTTAAATGCATAGACAGGTGGACTTCCAGAAAGATACATATGAAATAATACAAAGTTTGAAGTGTCATAGGACAAAGGAATTATTTTACTGTTCTTTATTTTATGTCTATTACTTTCCCCTTGCCCTTCTCCCTCATTGACAAGCTTTTAATCAGTGAATTAATGTCCCTTAGCTATTTGCCTGAGAAACTTTCCAGTAGATGACATCCTGCAAGATTTTGAAAAAAACTCTGAAAGTCCCTGAACTAGGTTTAGTTCTGTTCTAGTTATTTTTGCTCATATGCATCTTTCTTTGTGTGGCTCTCACTTAGCTGTGTAACTGTTCCATGCCAGTTTAACAATGCAAAGCTCTATTTAGCACATATACAATAAAGGCACATTTGTATCCTTTCAGTTTTTTCCAGAAAGTTGATGCCACTTGATGGTGGTTGAGTATAATAATATCTGTCTCTGGGTAGATTTAACATCAAAATATGTAAAGTAGTGTGAACATCTGATTAACATATGGAAATATTTTTAAAATAAGGCTTTCTTTTCAAGTGCTGAAAGTTTGACAGTCTTTTATACTGTTTTATGATGCTGCGGTAACAATTCCATGGTTATAGCTATAATCCGCTTTCACATTTGAGTTTGAAAACCCAGACACTTCTGTATCTCAGTTTTGAGAAACAAAAGTATTGAGCATGACATTTTCCATGTGTGGTCTTCAACAAGAGACGGAACGTACTTATGGGAAATAATCAGATGAGATACAGAGAAATGTGAAATTTTGCATAACCAACCATTTCTTCTTTTGCAAAAGCTTCCAAACCTATCATAATGAACACAGACCACTGTATATGTATATATCAACACTGGATCATACAGCAAGGTAGTATGGCACTATAAAGAAAAATATGGGAAAGGGTCATACTCTAATATACTGAAATTTTATGATTATACTTACCAAAACTTTAACACAGAATGTCCAGAAAGTCCAGCTTTAGTTTTTAGAACTTTTAATAAGAATGCTCTTGCTTTCAGCCAGGCATTGTTGCTTCAAGTGAGCAGAATGGGTTATAAAACTTTGTTTGCTTTCCCTCAGCTGAGTTCAAAGCTGAGGCAGGACTAAGCTATATTAGGCTATTCTCCTTGAGATGGTCAATTTGATCTGAACTTGGATGGATCTGAAATATTTTCAGCAGTTCACTGACTGAATTATGTCTAGTTGCAAAAATGAACAGACAGAAAAAAATGTATTAAAGATATGACAGAAAAAAGTGTGAAAAGGAATCAAATATAGAAAGGAAAACTGCTATACAATAAAATACTGTACAGGAAGGAACTGAAATATGTCTCTAATAAGTCCTCTTTTGTGACAGCTAGATATCCTTTTTCTTATAAGGCTGTTAAGTAACCTTTCAGTTTTCCTGAGTTTCTTTTCCACAGCAGAGCTTCTGGAACCAGAAGTCAGCTACAAATTAAGTGGAGTAATAACAGTATTTCTTTTGTCGGCTGCCTAACTGGTGGAATTGAGAAAGTCATGCAAATTCACCAATTTTACATATTGCTTACTGTCTGGAACATCTCCGGCACTGGCTCCGTAGCAATCTTGTCTGTGGAGGAGGAGCTCGAGTGTCTCCTGTGTGCAGTCAGTGGTTGCATTTATCTGTTATGTGAACAAACCCTGACACTTTGTGCCTGACCTCTTTCTTGTAAGCTGCAGGAGTGCTGTAACTGCCCTTGAGAATATGTATGCCCAGAGGTCAATGTTGATGTCATCACCCATTAGGACATCTGAGATTTCTCTGAAATGTGAGTTTCTGGAACTGGGTTTCATACCCAAGAAAATCTTCCGTAGTCCACTCCTCCATTGGACAAACACCAGATAAAAATAAGTATGTTGTCATTTTATGTTAATGTGAAGAGGAATGTTAAGAACATGTGCTCTTCTTTCATCTACACTACAAATCATTCTTTCTCCCAGTGCCATATACACTGTTAAGAAACTTTTTGAGTAAATTTTGAACTGCATTTATGGTAAAAAATAACCGAGGATGAATGGTATTAAGGACTGTACTTTTAACTTTTTGAAGGCTGCTTGAAAAGAAAGCCCTTTCAGATCACTTGAAAAATATTTTTTAATAGTATCCCGTACTCAATATTTAAGAAGTGTCCTAAATAAATATATTAAATTGTAATTTGCAAACTGGAAGAGCACATGAGGCAGTCCCACAGGCCATGAGGACATCTCCCTCATTCCAGACAGAGAACCCATGAATATAGTTTACACAAGCCTATGCTAAGTGCTTCTAATAAGCTACAGCTTCCGGTGAGGCTTGGAAATTCCAGAGAGACAGTATCAAGTAAATCAGCCATAATGATGTTCATGGAATGTTTGTTTCACACACAGCTGCTGGGTCCATATGCATTCACAGAAATCCACATTTTTTTCAAAAATGTCACAGAAACAGTGATTATGCGTCTATTACACTCCGAACAAAAATAAACAAGCTCTGAACTGTAGTGCAGCCATCCTGTTTGAAATGGCCTGGGTGTCACAACAGATCTTGGGGACAGAATGATACATGTGCTAGGGGAATGAAGCAGAGAGGAGTTCCTCTGATTTTTTTCTGTCCAAAATCACAGAGCTGACAAAGTAGACAGTGTGGCACAAAGATGCAATGGTTCTTACGTATTTGACACGGTTCCCCACAACATCCTTCTCTCCAAAGTGGAGAGGTATGGATTTGATGGGTGGACTGTTCGGTGGCTGAGGAATTGGTTGGATGGTTGCATCCAGAGGGTAGTGGTCAAGGGCTCGATGTCCAGATGGAGACCAGTGACGAGTGGTGTCCCTCAGGGGTCCGTACTGGGACCAGTACTGTTGAATATCTTCATCAATGACATAGATGGTGGAATTGAGTGCACCCTCAGCAAGTTCGCTGATGACACCAAGCTGAGTGG
>JAVKLA010000027.1:17349612-17395404 GCA_034782735.1 Sagittarius serpentarius
TGCCCAGAGAGGTGGTAGAAGCCCCATCCCTGGGAACATTCAAGGCCAGGCTGGATGGGGCTCTGAGCAACCTG
This sequence comes from Sagittarius serpentarius, assembly GCA_034782735.1. NCBI lineage: Eukaryota > Metazoa > Chordata > Aves > Accipitriformes > Sagittariidae > Sagittarius > Sagittarius serpentarius. The sequence continues at coordinate 17,349,687 of JAVKLA010000027.1, forward strand.
GTCAAGTTGAAGGTGTCCCTGCTCACCGCAGGGGGGTTGGACTAGATGGCCTTTGATGGTCCCTTCCAACCCCAGCCATTCTATGATTCTATGATACTATGATTTTTCTGAGGGGTTTTTTTGAAGCACATTTCCTTCCAAAAACTGTTGGCCAAACCTTGAACTTCAGTTGTTTGAGATTTCAAGGTCCAGTGGGTAAGATTATTCCTACCACATATACTTCAAATAAATTCATTGTTTTATAGTTACTATAATGTCTTTGCAATCTCTGCAAATCAATAATAGGTGATGGACATTTGTGTTCGGAATCCATGGATCCCAGGCTCCTCTCCTTACTTTGTAGGTACAGGGATGCCCTGGGTATCAGCAAGCGGAGGGCTGGCGTGGGGCAGCGGGACAGCTCCTGTGCAGACCCGCACAACCCACTGCAGCAGGCATCTGCTGCTCAGCCCTTCTCCAGCCATTAGCTGTCCAGTAACAACAAACTGTCCAATTAACTGTCCAGTAAAAATTCCTGTGTCCACCCTGGCCTTCAGGTTCTCCCTCTCTTTCTGCTTGAGTTCCTGTACCCTTCTCAGCCTTGTTATGTATGTGAGTGTATGGTTGGTTGAGATGATGAGAAGACTGGGTGGGAGTCGAAGAGGAAGGTTAGGGAGAGGAAAATCATTACCTCTCTGTGTGATAATATCTATCAGTGTATGTAACTCTTGCCTTCATCACGGAGAGGGCTCAGAGTTAATTGGCTCTCTCTCACACACGAGCCCAGTTTTGGGTAGGAGCGTAGGGCAGGTTTAGGACAGAGATGTAGGAAAAGAAAGAAACGTGGCCAGGGTAAAAGGAAATGTGTGAGTGTTTGAGGCAAAGAAGGCAGAGAAGCTAGTTGACCTGAAGCTCACACCACAGCTCTCAAGGTGTTCCCAGCTTTCCAAGTGCATGTGGGTCCTGCATTTGGGTGGCTTCTGGCAAATTTGCTCTTCCTATGAGAAAATTTCCTTCTCCTTATAACAGCAAATGAAAAAAGGCAATTGAGATTACTTCAGATTGAAATTTTTTAATTTCTTTCTTTTCTGAAGACTGAATTAAAGGGCTCTGAGTGCATGCCATCTAGAACTGCTACAGGGAAAAAGGACTTTCAGGGGGTCCTGGATCAAAACCACAGGGATGCACACTACAGCAGTGAATGCTTTGAATAAGCATTTTAGGTTAGTCACTTAACACACCACCAGAAACCTTCCATTTGAGATAATATAAAAACCAGAAGCAAAAGCAACAAGAAAAGCATGTTAATGGAGACACAGGCTGAGAGAAATGTTTCTGTTATTACAGGACTGAAGATAGATTTGGGTAACAGCTTCCTGTCTAGCAGCCTGTGCTGTCACCTAGCTATCCGATCGTTAGAGTAGAATAGAGGAGTAGCTATACTGTGGCTGAGCTTCCGGCCAAAATACCTAGGAAGGCATGGGGTCAGGTTGTTAATTGGAATAGAGCATAACTTACCAAGATTAAAAACACTCCAGTAGTAAATGAAATATCTAGATGAAAACAGCCATTCTATGCTTCAAATCTGTGTTTCAGGTAAAGTGAAATGCGCATTTGTAGAACAAAATACTACTGTGTGGTTTATACACAATTACGCTAGTACCAAAGCTATAAGCATTTCATAACAACTCTGTAAGTATTTGTCCTGGTAATTAATGTCTATTTTCTTGTTTGTATTTTCTTTATTTCTATTTTTGTAAAAGAGCATTAAGCTGCTAAATATCAGGGATGGCTCTGCAAGATTTTTTAAACATTAAGGGGTGTTTAGCATTTAGACTCCCTCTGTACACATCGATACCCTGCTTATTTTAGAGATCTTACTTAGGATGGAATAAATTGCCCTCTGGAAGTACCTACATGTCTTCGGATTAACTGAGGGGCCCAGATTACTTTTTAGGACTATACAAATAAATCTTAGAGAGCTAAAATGCATTTTGTCCTGGATAAATCAATACTTGTTCTGTTCCAAGGCGACAGATATAATCTCCAGCTCTGTAATGAACTCCATGGAGGTGGAACTCATGGGAGACTACCTCCACTCAGGATATTGTTGTGAGTCTAATGTCATATTGGGTTTTGTTAGTTAAACTTCAAGGAATCTGTTCTAACTTTTCTCTTTTTCCCTGTATTGTCTGCTACTGAACTGTTATAGCAATAGGTAGGATTTTCCAGTGAGTGTTTTACAGTCCAGCAAGGATGGAGAGGGGTGGCACCATACTCTTTTGCTCATGGTTGACAGAACAAGGTAACTGCTCTTTCAGGTCATATATGAAAGGATAAAAGATGAAATTACTTTGCTTCCTCCTGTCAGCAAACAGCCAAAGTATTAGAAGTTATAAGGGCTCATTCATATTACAGTAGGTGGTCAATGAACTGTTTCCATACTATATGACTACGCTAAATGGGGTAATGTCTACAGTAGCAGTTTTTCATATCTTTGTGATATTTTCAGGATGGTTGGTGAAAGATTCATGTGGCACAAAAACTAATGATGTGACTAAATTCTGCTTCAGAAACAAAAAAAACTTACTTTGTGCTATTTGAAAACTGCTAGGAAGACATTCTTAAAGCTGGATTTGGAAGGGCTTGTTTGTCTATCTGTCTACCATGGAAACTGTATTAACCTAAGAGGTCCTACGGCAATTCTCCATTAACCATGATATAAACCCCACTTTTTCAAAGAGATGAAAAAGCTCTTCCCTGGAAAACCTCTCCCATCATCCTTGTTGTCTCTTCTGCTTTGTCTTTCTTCTTCTGGAATGGCCAACCGCAGCTGGTAGCACTATGTTGGTTAGCTAGCTTCCTTCCTCGCAATTGTTCTTTTTATGCCATCATACTTCCTGCCTCATTATGTCTTACGAAATGACCAAAATATCTCCAAATGATTGTCTCTTGCAGGTGGATTTCAGAGCCTGTCTATTTTGGCACACAGCGTTATGTTCTAGTTGTAATCCAGACCAGGAGAGATTAGTATCACATCACACTTCAGCCTTTGTGATTTTTCTCCATATGCTGTTCTGCCTTTGCTCTAGCCCAGAATTGTTGTGTCACCTCTTCTCCAAGCTTGCCTACCTCTCTTATCTGTCAAAGACTGGAATGTCCCTTTTTTTCTGGTGTACTGCCACTTGTCTGAAGAATCCCGGGCATTGTGTAGCAAAACCCCAAAATGTTTCATAGTTTCTCTGTTACACCAATGGGTTAAATACCAAAAGGAACCAGGTAGGGTTTCACATACATAGCCTGTGGGTAAGCGATAAGAAAGGCATGTTGTGGCTACATAGAGCCATAAATACTCTGGGGTGCGCTGCAAAATGCTGGAAACCTCCCTCCTATTTGGCAAGCACAAGCTCCATTCAGTTGTGTTCGTACACTAAACATTAAGAAATAGCTAAAATGAGGAATGTTTTCCACATTGGTTGTAACTTGTTTTGCTTAAACTTATTCATATTTAAACTGTCACCTAAGAATTGCACATATATTACTAAGTGTAGTCCATTCATTGGTTTACGCATCCAGAATTCTCCAGGGAATATCTCAAATCCACACCAGGTTTTCATGGATGTTATATTTGCATTTAGGTGAAAACTATGTAAAATAACATATTGCCAGACCATTTCCTGTTAACTAAAGAAGAGTCTTATTTGTTTAGTCATCTATAGAGATTAATATACAACTGGTGAATTAATTTCTGATGCTCATGTTTGTGAGAGCAGGATGGAAAAAGCTGCAAAGCAATAGGAGGACATCCTATTTGTGGTTGAATCACATCTCAGCATTCCTCCAGTAGCACCCAAATCTACTAATAGATATCAGTACGCACTGTATAAATTCAGAAGAAAAAAAATTAATGCCAATAAAAAGAAATAATCTCAGAAGTGTGTGTATGTATATATAATTATAGGTGTGTACATACACAAGCACAGACATGTACATGTACATATACATACACATATACAAACATATACATACATAAACACACAGACACACACATACATATGGTCCTGTAGCCACCTTATTAATATAAAAGTTGAACAAATACTAGTTATTGTAGAGTGTAATTCACAGTGATATTGTTCTATCTTGATCTTATTCATAAGTTCTCAGTAGTTTTTCAAGAATACCTCTAAGAAAAATGCATAACCCTCTGTGAAGACCATAGATAACATTATTATGGCAACTAGAAAAATTATCTAATTTGATTGTCAAGGTTAAGTGTAGCTTTTTAAAGCTAAAATCAAATTACACAGTAAAATTTCTGACATTTATTAATTAATTTGTTTTTGAAAAGCTACTAATTAGGAGAAAAATGCCACGTTCTTTATCAAATGGAACATAATTTTAAAACTTTTGCCTTTTGTAGGTTTTGTAAAGTTCTCAAAGAAATTTGCTCAAAAAGTAGAGATCTAATCAGTTCAAGGGTTCCAGAGTAATTTGAATATTATTGGAATACCACTGAAATATTTTTTTGATATGTACTCCTTTTACACACATAAAAGGAAAACCAAAATCAATGTATTAACCTATTAAACTCAGAAATGTTACTTGAATAAGCAATACCCCTTATGTCCCTACTTGCTTGTTCACACACTTAAAAATGATAATTATTTACCTTAATGTTGCCATAAAACTGCATGGGAATTTTTTAAGTGAAAACTTCAATAAATTAAGTTTTTAGTTATTGGCATGTATCAAGAAACTAACATACATTTACTGTCAAGGATAATCAGAATTTCAAAAAATTTCCAGAGCAAATTATCTGCATTGCAAAACTGTTGTCCTACAAAAGCAACTGTATATTAAATACTTTGTGTCTTTGTAGCAAGCTAAAACTAACTACTTGATTTAAACTAAACAGGTAATTTTCAGGAAGACTTTAATGATTAATAAAAGAATCATCAATCATCCAGAACTCCAATACTTCTACTTACTAGGGTCGAAAGAAACCATTAACACTGACATTTGTTTTTCCATCCTGGAACCCTGTGCTGAATATAACTTCAACAGCTTTGCAGGCAGTTTCTGGACAGTCTCATCCATTATGGAGTAATCTCTTGGTAGTTAAAAAGTGCCTGTTTATTTTGGGGGTGCAACAGTTAATTGATTCACAGGAGAAAAACTTTTTAGAACTATTTCAATATCATTCTGCTCAATTATGTAGTCTTGAGTGAACTGAAGAGCTTACATTTCTCACAAAAAAACATTAGCTTGGACACTGAGGAACTTAGGTCACACTCTGCAAAGGAGGGGTCCTGAAGATATGCTTTTATTCACTATCATTACTGTTGCAGGTACCTGCATAGTATAACATTCCTTATACTTGAAAATGAGTTTTCTTCCCTCAAAAATACTTTTCTTCTGATAACATATGTTAGTCTTCTCTCTCCAGGAATGCGTAATAATGTCAGACATAACCAGACAGAAAAGTGTCAGGTTAAAAGAGAATATGCAAGCACACTTCTCAAGTTCAGCAATTTATGGCCTTAAGTTTGACGTCTTAGAGGTCTGATGAGAGCAACCCAGGAACGAAATTTGTCAAGTCATCTCTAGCTCCTCCAATGATGCTGCATCTTGATTAAAACTTTAACAGAGAGACGTTCAGCACTTACTGTCAAGTCTGTTAGTGGCAGAACTAGGTCTGTACAGAATTGGATTAAAAAGAGGCTTCTCCCAGATACTTTAAGAACTACTATTAAGAAACTGAGTTAGAGACAGGTGGAGTGCACTACATGTGATCAACAAACAGCTTTGGTTTCGTAGTGTGATTTTCTAGGGCTGTGAATACAAGGAAAGCTAATGCCCAAGACTTCACTCATGTAAAACCCAACATTTCCGGCCAGAGGTATCTCATCTGGATCTAACTCCACTAACACAGGAACTGGGAAATGTGATGCAGGGACATTTAAACTGGCTGCTCAGAAGCCAAGTTTCCGGAGAGAGCAGCTAAACTAAATGAAGTTTCTCTTCAGAGTGGCTGAGAGACTGACGAAGATGTGAAGCTGATCAGTGGGTCACACAAAAAATTACCAAATGCTTATTATCTGCTCTCAGTTTGCCTCACTGTCTCATGGCACAAACATGCCAGGCAATCGGAAAGATGATGGAAAATGGGGAATCAGCAATGACTGTTCACCTTGGCAAGTAGATTGGACCTAATTACTCACAAGAGGAAGGATGATCATAGCTTGAAAGAGTTTCCATTGAAAGATCTGTGACTCTTCTATACCTGGGCACTAAAAATGGCTATGCTTCTAAAATTATTTCCCCCCCAAATTCTAAAAATTCATGTCGAAAGTGTCCCCTATGAAGCATATCTCATGGCCTCAAAGGTCTAGACAGTAATTCAGGTTGTTCCTAGAGATGAAATTCTGGCCTCATAGGGAAGAAAGAAGAGTTGGCTAGTCAGAGTGCTAGTTTCAGGAGTTGAGGCAATTTAAATACAGAGTCTGAAAGCCTAAGACAAGGGACCAGAAATGATCTGTACAAAGCCTAGAGTTTGAAACAGATTGGATGCTTTCCAGACCTGGCTGGCATGCAAGCATGAAGCATTCATTCAGTTATTTATTTAAGTGCAGGAAACGAAGGAGACTGTCAAATCTGTAACATTTCTCATGGTCATACTCGTATTCCCAGTGCTAGGCCTATATGCAGTATTTTGCGTCCATCAGTCAGCCCTTCTTTGAATGTATGGGAAAGATTAGCAGGCTCACAGGAGACGGCCCTGGTCGCTTAGATCAAACAGAGCACAGTTTTGCAGGGTTCTGTTTATACCTCCAAAGCTTCATCTACCAAATTATCTTCTCTTGTCTGTTCAACATTTATTTGAAATTATAGGAGAAAAGTCATTGTGGACTAAAATATCAACAATATCCTGAAATCATTTGCCTGTTCAGCATGTTCACATTCAATGCAAACAGAACGGACTCCCAGCTGGCCTAATGCTTGATTGGGATCAACACTTGCATAAAGAACATAGGGGTGAAAGTAACTTTGGGATGATTCAGGTGATTTTGGTAGAAAGAATGAAATATATTTACAAAGTTGCCCTCTGCAGCATCCTCTGTCTGTAAAAGCACATCCTCCTTAGAAAGATCCATTTGCACACTTCTCAGTTTCTTGAGTGTTCAAATTGCCACAGCTGCCAAGTGTTGCTTTCACACACTGGGTGTAAGAATCCCTTTCCTCTGGACTCAGTCTTAGACTTGCTGACCAGTCACCATCCCAGGATGAAACTGGAGTAACTATCTCTTCTTAGATATGAGATCTCTAAAAAATCCTCAGCCAAACATTCCTTCTCAGATGCCATGGTTGGTGAAAAGCACAACAGCCAAGTTGCTTTCTAATATTATCTGTGTTTCCATGAAGAAAGTACAACTGAAGACCCACTCTCTCAGTTTTTGTTTTCAAAGACTTCCATGGGAATGGCTGAAGGAATCAATGCCACCCTCCTGGAACTCCATCAAACACAAAAACATTGAGAACATACAGTGTGCTGAGGACCTCCTGGCAAGTTGCTTGCAGGAAGGTTTACACTAGTCTCCTCACAGGAGTGTCAGAGAACAAAATGCAAACAAAGATTCAGTCCAGCACAATCACAAAATACATTACACCCAGTGACAAAGTTGATACCTGTAACGAGGATGCAAAGATTCATCTCTAAAGATTAGAAGAAACAAGAAAGTAAGAAAGATGACTGGGATAGGCTGAAAGATTAAAATATAATTAATTGGTCAGGGAATCAGTCCATTTCTTAGGTAAAGGAAATGAACATTTTATAGGCAAGTGCTTAATTGTTTATTTCAAACCAGAGTTATAAAGTGACCTGTATCTAAGAGCAGAACTGATCCCTCGGACTTACTATCTTTGAATGTGTTTGTGTGTGTATGATAAATAAATATAAATTTTAGAAATAAAATTTTAATTATATGTTTTTCAATGCAAGGAAAAAATACAGTAGCCAGAGGTACTATAACTGTAATTTTCAAATCATGTTTGAACAGATCACTTCTACCAGTCTGGATTACTTCAGCCTTACAACACAAAGCTAGATACTTTCAGTTCTGCACCAGCGAGGCATCTGATCATAGCTGATTTGCAGCAGTGAAAAGGGGTGCTGAAACACCCAGCTGCTTCAAAATCTACATTTTCCCCCCTCTCATTTATTAAATGTTAATAATGTCATCTTTGAGAAATTTTTTAATTCATTGTGCATCAAAACAAACATAGCTGTTTGGTTTTCATGTTTTTCTTCCATGCATTCTGAAATGCCTAAATCGTATTTTTAAAATCATAATTCCTATCTGTTGATTGGCAATGATTTAGCACCATCATGAAATAATTATGAAGGGCTCCATAAGGACCACATATGGGAATTTACATCAAAAGGCATAATATGGATTTCATAATAGCATATAAAATATATATATTAGATCAAATAGACTCTTTTCCATGAAGCTTTTACTCTACCACTTACAGTGAATAGATAATATTGAAAGGCTCATTAAATGCTTGATCCTTGAGCATCAGAAAGACTATTCTAAGCAGAAGATAAAGGCATTGCTCATTCCCACAACACGGCAGTACGAAATTGTTCTTCATGAAAAATGTGTAATGGTCATCAAACAGAGGAATGCACTAGAGTAAGGGTCTGTTTGTATTAATATCTGTTGTGGGTTTTTTTATACAATGTCATCTGCTTCAATTTCAGCAAAGGAAGATTACATGTAGTGTTATCTTTTTGTTGCATCCACTCCAGCAGTGATGCAGACTATGTGCCTGATTGGCCTCTACTTCCAGTGGCTTAAAACCAGCATAACTCTGTTGCTTGTTTTGGTCACGCTAGATTTATCCAACATCTCAAAAAAGTGGAATATTTTCTTGCCTCTTGTTTTTTCTTACCAGTTTCACTTATTTCATGCCATTGAAATTCTGGAGAAGTGGAGAGAAGTGATGGGTGTCTGTGTTGCAGTTTTGACAACTCTATGATTGTGTGGTTGGAATAATTTTTGTGACTGAAAGGGAGTATTTCCTGCTTTGGAATACTGCAAAATAATCTGCGAGATGTGATAACCCTAGTGCTCATAAACACAGACCCCCTGTCCCACTGGGGCGGAGTAAGTGAGCAGCTGAGTGATGCTTAGCTGCCAGCTGGGGTTAAACCATGACAGTCCTTTTTGGTGCCCAACATGGGGCATGAAGTGTTCAAGATAATGACATATTTGACTGGAATGTGCTAGGATTGAATTTCTAGCTGTTGTTCCTGTTTGGCTATGAATTGGAAGGCTCCAGTGTGAACTCAAGTCGAAGGGACTGTGACCTGTGGATGAATCCATGTGGGAGCAGGACACCCCATAGTATCTGTGGCCATGGATAAGCCCGTGACAGAGCAGATACACCCTTGGAGGGACTGCAGCCATGGGTAAGGCCACGCTGGAGCAGCTATATCAAGGCACTGTGGCCCATGGGGAAGGCCACACTCGAACAGGAGCATCTCAGAGTGACTGTGGCTATGGATAAGTCTATGCCACAGCAGGCATATCGTGAAGAGATGGTGGCTCATAGATAAGGTTCCTCTCGGAGCAGGTACACCCCTGCAGTCTGTGGATAAGTCCAAGGCAGAGCAGGGGCAAGGGGAGGAGTTCGTTGCAATGCTAAACCCTATAACCTGGCCCAAAGGGACTAGGGGTGGCGATTGTAATGGATAAAATTTTACATTGTTGTAAACCATGATTTGAGTTGCATCTTATAGGAGTTACTACCACAGGAACCACCTGCACCAGTGGAGAACGAGTCTTCCAAGAAGCAGTGTAAGTGGAGCAGTGACCCAGCTTGAGTGGGCTTTGGTGCCCAATAACTCCACACAAGACATCACGTCTTCTGTCCTGAGTGACCACCGTAACAGACGGAGCCCAAAGTCATGGACTAAATGAACTCAATGGACATTTTATGGACATTTCACAGGGGTGGTCCACAGACTAAGGGAATGATATCTTTGTATAATATCAAAGGATGGGAAGGGGGGTAATGGGTAATGAGAATGTATTGGATAGTGTGGGACCTGAACATGACGTAAATGGTATGGAATAAGAGGTGGAGAATGTGCTGGCTTTGGCTGGCCTACAGTTAATTTTCTTCATAGTGGCTGGTAGGGGGCTATGTTTTGGATTTGTGCTGAAAACAGTGTTGATAACACAAGGATGTTTTAGTTATTGCTTATACAGCGTCAAGGCCTTTTCTGCTCCTCACACTGCCTGCCAGCGAGGAGGCTGGGGGTGCACAAAAAGTTGCGAGGGGACACAGCCGGGAGAGCTGACCCCAATTGACAAAAGGGATATTCCAGACCATATGGTGTCATGCTCAGCATATAAAGCTGGGCGAAGAAGAAGGAAGGGGGGGACGTTCAGAGTGATGGTGTTTGTCTCCCCAAGTAACGGTTATGTGTGATGGAGCCCTGCTTTGCTGGAGATGGCTGAGCACCTGCCTGCCGATGGGAAGTGGTGAACAAATTCCTTGTTTTGCTTTGCATGTGCACGTGGCTTTTGCTTTACCTATTCAACTGTCTTTACCTCAACCCTTGAGTTTTCTCGCTTTTACCCTTCCGATTCTCTCCCCCATCCCACTGCGAGGGGAGTGAGCGAGCGGCTGGGTGGGGCTGAGTTGCCTACTGGGGTTAAACCACGCCATGCACACCGATGCCCCGACAGAACACGCTGCAGCTGCTGTCTGCGCCAGCCCTCTGACTTCTTCCCGGGGAGCCCAGGATGTTCAGAGGATGTGCACATTGGTCTTCCCCCATGTAAAACTGGGATAATGCTGGAACATGCCTCAGACTGGAGAGTTTAGAAGCATCCCCAGACTCTCATGTCTCGGCATAGCCTGACAACGTTATGTCTCGCAGTCCAGTGACAGCATGTGCTAGCACTCATGCTAACTCCCAAACTCTAGCACTTAGCCCAGGCTGCTATGCTTTTTCTCTGCACACTTAATGAGGCTGAATGGAGGATTTCATTCTGCTGCTTCTGCTGGCCAAGCTACAGTATTCAAAGCTAGAAGCCTTAGTAAATTTGCACAGTAATGCGGTGTTTTCTTCTGCTTGAACTGCTTGAAAAGTCAAGAGGATGATGGATTCCCTGTTTCTCACTTCCTTCTGGTTTTTAGCAAAGGTACACCTCCATATTCAGCTTGCTACCACTTACCGATCTTCTAATTCCAAACTTGCTTTCCAAATCTGCAACAAGGCAGAGATCCTAAGGAAAGGATATTTTTTTGCATCACAACTCTGAGGTAGTTGTAGCAGAATTGCATAATGTCCACTGAATAAAGTAGAAGTGTGTAAAACTAAATACAAAAAATGTACATGATTATATAGGTAGGACCTATTCTAGAAGATAAGCCTAATTAAGGACACAGAGGATACTCATTCTGGAATTTCTTAACTCTTAAGTTCTTAGTTTTGCCATTCGGCAGTGTTTTTGCTGGAGCTGTTATTTCTTTGAACTGTGGCAGCAACCTGAATTGTCAGGAATTGCATTTACTATGCCTTATACAAACCTAAGCATAGTCTAAGGGGGCCAGAGCCCCAGAGGGCTGTCAATCAACATACCTAAGGGGAAACAACAGACTAAGAGAACATTTGTAGTGAGACCATTATAAAATAAGAAGAGAGAGGGACATCATATTAATTGTCAAAAGAGTTTGTAGGACTCGTGGCAGTGGTAAACATTAAAGAGATATTTAATATTGGAGTTCATCCTACTCAGAAGGTGTGGCATGAGTCAAAGGGCAAATGTTGAAAGGATCCTTTATCTGATAGGTACTGAAAGCTAGATCATAAGCAGAGAAGAATCTAAAATAAACAGCTAAAATTACAAATAAAAAAAACAGCCATGGCAGAGAGAAACTATGCATTAAAGGAGAAGACAAATGGTTTGTTATTGACATATTACAGCATGAGACCTCATGGGTCACCGGAGCAGTCTCCTTGTCACATGACTATCTTATAATGCAGGGAAAATACTTATAAATAAGTCTAGATGATGGGTACCTTGATTTAATTTTCTTTTGTTCCCTCCTTTCCCTGTTTCATAACCTGATTTCTCTGTGTGCAATGTATATTTGGTGCTGCCAACAATTACACGATCAGTTCCTAACATAGCAATGGCAGTTTCAGCCAATAATTGGTGCCATTAATAATGAAACTGGTAGTGCCCTGGGGGTGACTGAGATGCTGCTAACTACTTCGGATGTTCTGAGACCCCTTTCAAAATTATGTGTAATCAGAGGCTGTGGAATATTGAGCTAAGCTAAATATGCCAGGCTCCTCCTGCCTTTGCTCAAGAAGTTCTGTGTCCAGTGTTCCCCACTTCTTTTCAGAAAATCTTAAGAATTAATTTGCTTGGGTGCAGATGATCAGAATTACTGCCTTCTGCCTTGTATAGTGGCATGACAACTGCTTTACCCCTTAACACTGCTACGAATATCCATCAATAAATATCTGTCAATACGACATTAGTGTTACCAGGAATATAACTTCTAGTGAATCCTGGATTGCATTTGTTGCACCAGAAAGGTGACTCACGTTTCTATAATGAAATAATATGTTTAGGTCTTTTTTTCCCCCTCTCTAGATGCTGCCCACCAGTAGATTTCTAGTGGGCATTCCTTGTTGTTAGTCCTGGTGATAAAGCTCCGCAGGGTTTCTGTAAACCTAACAATGTGCAGTGTCTGGGGGAAGGGAAAGGTCCCTTCCTTTCTCAGGTTGGTCTTACGCTGAACCATGTATAGCTTCTCTGCAAAGCATATAGCAAGCTAAATATAAATCAAAAGGAGCTTGTACAATTGATTCTTCTCATGGTATTGCACTTACAAAAACATGCCACTATATTGAAGAAACTTGTAAGCAAGGTAACAGTTGAGAACAGGGTAACCAAGATGTACTGTAAAAATCAAGACACTAAAGCACAATGTCGGAGAGAATAAAATGGCATTCTCCCTTGTGATTTTCTACTACTCAAATACAAGGACTTGCTGGGAGTGGCAAGTGGACATGCATGGTCCTGCCAAGGTGAGGCTAGAAAAGGAGCAGGCGATTGAGGGAAACAGCTGCGGATGGTTCTAGTCATTTGCTGTCAAAATAGAAGCAAGCAAGATGCAGTTTTTAAACTCTTTAAAGCATGCCCTGGAGGAGATTTCACAGTCTTGTTAGCCAGCCTCAGAGACTACTGGAGAAAGTACATCTGCTCCTGAGGATTCTTACTGTCAAGAAGAACCCTAAGAATGTGTTTTCCTTTTATGATCTTTTTCTAACATCCGTCTACAGTTTCAATAAATGTTATCATTTTACCTTTAAATCTTTACATAATTCATGGATCTGACATGCTAGACATCCCATACACTTGGGCACGGAGGATCCATGATTCAGGGATGGACAAGCCAAACTACACTCCACCGAGCTGTGAGTTCCTAAGAATTCCTTGGTCAATCCATCACTGAACACTGAAGACTTACTCGGAGGATTGCAAACAGATGATTCTTTCAGTGTTAGCTTGAGTCTTTTTTTCCAATAAACAAAATAAGAGAGACAACCCAGGACTCTGGGGTCTCCATGAACTCCCTTCTGAGATTCCTGTATGCATGATGCACTACTCTGTTACATCTTCAAGCATATTCAGTGTTTCTCTATGATCTCCAGAGCTTTTTAACTCCAGCCTTTTCTGTAAAATCCACCTCTTTCTGTAATACCTGCTGTCCTCTGTCATTAGCATATGATACATGTCATTCTTTCATCTTGTTTGTTTGATGAGCTTGGTCTCAGCTGGACTATAAAGGTTTTGGAGCAGGAAATTATCTGACAGTATATCACTTTAATGTATCCATAAATCTTTTGGATATTTTTGATTGAAATAGATTTGTGGGGATATAAACTTCCTTAACTGCCTGAATCCTTAAAACTAGCATTTAATACTGAATTAAAATTTTAAATGAATGGATTTTGTGCCATGGCAGTCCAGCTACCTTACTTTCATTGTTAAGTGCTCATTCAGGTGGGTATGCTGATAAGGATGTACTTTGGTTTTGTTTTTTTCTTTGCTATTTTACAAGCATCAATAATTCACTACTCTTGATAAATATCAAGTGCTTTTTTTGTAACATTCATCATTACGAGTCTAAGAACACAATAACCTAGATGATGAAAGACAGAAAAATTATCACAGAGAAGCAGCATTCACTGTGCTCCTGACTGTAAATACATCTGAACTTCTTTCAAATATGAAAACGTATTTACAGAAGCATATTACTGGTCTCCATCTCCCTAGATAGAATACTACTTTGTCAGTGGCACATTGCTTTTGTTGCTGAGTTTTAAGTTCATTATTCTGGTAACAAGTAGCATTATTCTGAATAAACCTCCTCTCTCAGCTTTTAAAGTCTCTAAATGTAGGAACCCCTCTGTAGAAAAAAAATGCCTAGTTTTGTATAAACTGTCAGTGAAATCATGTCGACCTTTTGTATGTTACACTAGTCTAAATTAACCAAGATGTTCTCTATTATTACAGATTTGTTCTCCCAATGCAAGTGATTGGAAGGGTTAATACTTATACTCTGTCCCTCTGGAGCCACTTCATTAGAATGAGCCAGATGAAGCATAAAGCACATTCTTCAATTCAACAGCTAATTTATATTAGGAAATTAGGAAATTAAATGCTGCCAGGGTCCTTTTTCTCATCCTGGGCCACTGGCATATTCTGGTCGTGATCATACTGCATAATAATACTCCGGTACCTGAAGGAGTAGACAGTTGCCAGCTGACAATACTTCTAGGACTGGGCCTATTCCCAAACTCCATTTGGGAAATATTTGGGTTAGTAAAAGCTGATCCGGGCAAAAAGAGTAGCAGTGACTGCTCTATAAATTTAATCATTTAGACTATCAGCACCCTGGCACTGTTTAATTTTCTAATTTAGATATAGTCAACATGGCTGAAGTTTACGGATACATTGGAACGAGCTACATAAACTCAAGGGAATTCAGCAGGGCTGGGATGGCAACTCCTAAGTGTGAATGAACCTCTACCACAAAATGCTCATGCTGCAATTTGCTTGTTAGAATGACTAACAGAGTTTGGTTCAAACCTAATTAAACCAATAGGGAGCTTTTTCTACTGACTTCATCTCTGAAGAAAGTAAGCCCTCACAGTTTCAGTATGTCACTCTTCTTCTGTGACATATCTATCCTCCGTCGTCCTCAAGGACATCCCTGGTCATATTTAGGTTAGTCTGTTTATTCAGTAGGAGTCCTTTCATTCTCCTGGGGAATCATACTGCTCTCCCTGGAGCTTGTCTTTACATCTCTCGTTCATCTGCCTTTTGTCTGTACACATGCCTCATCAGATGAAGTTTTCAGAAGCCCAGATGGGGTTTTCCCTTCTTTTTGCACTGGTTAAATGGTTCACCTACAGCCGTTTCAGAGTTTTCCTATAATACTGTCATCCAGAGAACAGCACTTCCTTTATGTAACACTTACTGTGAATGTTTATTCAAAACCAGAAGGTGGTACTGGAATGAAAGACAACTCCATCCACAGCGTTTGTTGTGTGACATAGTTCAGCTTTACACTGGCAGGCAGGGAGGCCCAGAAGAGTGGATTAATGGAATGAAATGAGGCTGAGGACCTAAAGGCACTACTGTATAAGATCTGGAGATTTCATTTGGGGCTAGTGCTAGTCTGGCCATGTGGACTGAGCGGCCATTTGTGGCTGGGGCAAATTAAATGTACTCCTGTTCTTCCAGCTTAGTTTCAGCTAAAGGAATTTAATTTGTGCACTCCAAGATGTTTCAGCGATGGTAAGTGGGGACAATTGAGACATCAATTTCAAAGTGCACTCTGGTACAAACTAAAATGCCCCCGTAACGTCATTATCTGGGTCAGGAAAAGGTCTGAGGATATCAGAAGAAATTTTATATGAATGTTTGGCAAATATTGTGAGGAGATGAATGTAGAAAACACTAAAAACAAGCAAAAGGTTGTAATATTTACCTGAATGGCACAAGTGAACAACTACTCATTCATTGAAACACCATTACAAAGTAGAAAATAGGACACTGAAATCAAAAGAGTGAGAAGGAAGAGTCTAGGAAAAAAAACCAAATTTAGATATTAATAATAAAAAAGCAAAACATTAGAGAAGGAACAGAGAACTGAAGACCAGGAGCTGACTCAAAAGCACACATCTAGTCTATGTTAAATTATGGTTCTGAAACAGACTTTCAAGCAATTTTTTATAAAGGAAATATTTCTTAGGGGAGTTGAATTTAGATTTGTACTTTACTATCTTAGTAGATACATAGCACAGCAGATTATAAATAGCACACATATAAAACAAAACTAAAGAGTCATTAGCATTTGTGTTTTC
The DNA here is from genome assembly GCA_034782735.1 of Sagittarius serpentarius. Classification (NCBI taxonomy): domain Eukaryota; kingdom Metazoa; phylum Chordata; class Aves; order Accipitriformes; family Sagittariidae; genus Sagittarius; species Sagittarius serpentarius. Next base: position 17,366,134 of record JAVKLA010000027.1, read on the forward strand.
CTTGATCCACTTAATTAGGAAACATCTGTGGTGTAGTCAGTGTTCTTTTCCATAATTACTTAATATGGGACAGGATGATATGAAACCAAAATATGTCTTCGAGAGATTTTAGCTCACCAATTTATCATGGATGTTTTAAATGTTTTTAAAAGGTGCATTTTCATCATAGAAAGAAATCATACATCATAGAAAGCCACCAAGATATAAGGCGTCAACTGTTTTTAGCTTCAGAAAGCAGACTTTTTTCTTGATCAGTGGAGGGTTTTTTCATAATTTTGTTAAGTGAAAGTAAAGTTAAGGGATGTGTTACATAGGGATGGTCTACATAGACAAAACTGGGAATTTATTAGAATTAATAAGAGTGGAATTTCTTTCTTAGGAAGGTTTTGTACCTAGGTCTTGTAACACATGAGATTTTAAAATCTCCTAAATTGGCAAAGGCCTATGAGGTATTAAACTACAAGAATGTAGTTTAGGAAAGTTCAAAATTAAATCTGCATTTCATTATTTTTTTTCTGTTGAAGCATGAACACGATTAATTTTTAAATATACTTTTCAAATACACTTTTCTACTATGTATTTGTTACAGTTAGTAAAAGAAAAGAAAATCTATGCACTGCTACTTAATAATGTCCAGTGGCAGAAAAAATAAAATGTAGTACATTTTTTTCCCGTTTATAAAAAAGCAAAAGAGTAAAAGCAAACTGAAGAGAAAGCTTGTTTATGAAGACAGAAATGTAGGGAATTAATTTATCTGTGAGTGCCTGGGCTTGGCTGAAAAAAGACCACATCAGAAACACATCTTCTAGAAGAGTGGGTTTATTTCTTCCTAATGACAATTGCTGCATGACATCCCTAGCAAAAGCTGTTGTTTCATTTGCACTTTTCTGTCCTTTAAAAATCTTCACAGAAATTAACTATGCACCTATGACCTAAGATCCCTGTAAAGCATGGCAAGTCAACTTCATGACTTAACAATCTGTTAGTATTTGAATTAATAATTTTGCTTGCTAGATAATTTCTTTGGTTTTGTACTTGTTTTCAGTAGACAAAATACGTAGGTTAAGGGAGAGTGTTAACCTTTTAGAAGGGAGGACTGTGAGAACGAGGTTTTATTGCTCTTATCTTCCTCTTGCTTTCTTATGGGCTGGTCTCAAACATTAGTTCCCATCCTCAGTTCTTGATCTGTAGGCAAAATAATCCTAAAAAAAAAAAAAAAAAAAGAAATTGAGGGTTGTTTGACTTCTCATTTATCTGTATTCACACGATTCTATCACTGGACTGTTGAAAAGTCACCAGAGAAGGGTAGGAAGGCGGTGAAGGGGGGAGAAAGGGGAGACAGTGGGAAGAGTGGAGTCAGGGAAGAGGTAAGGAGTCAGTCAACAGAGCTTGTTAATTTTGAGATAGCTGTCTGACTGGTTTTGTTTTGGGAGTATAGACTTTCTCACTGTTAAGTGACCAAATTATTTATCTTTTTGTCCACCTTGGACTGTGGAATGATGAGGGCCCCCAGAAGAGTAAATTAGAATTTGATGGCTGTGGTAACAGAGAGGCTGAAAAGTCAAGGAGGTTGTTAAAATAAGCCTTTCCTCCCATGCATTGCCCTATGTGCCAGCACCAAGTGTTCCTGACAGGAGTGAAAAAATAAGTGAGATAAAATTCCAATTAGATCAGCTTAATTCAGTGATGAAGGTGATGTTCTAAACACCAAGAAGAAGGAGTGAGAGCAAATACCAAAGCTGCTGTATGACAAACTCCTAGTACAATATACAGATAATGACATTTAAAAAATCTCGGTTTTTTACTTTCCTCTTAGTTCACAAGGAGTCATTTTTCTGACATGTTTTCCATTCACAGTCCCCTCAGATTTTAACAATGTATTCAGCTTGTATCAGAATTAATTCTAAGAGAGTGACAGCTTCTAGTACATACATTGAAACGTCACTACAGGACCAGTAAAATGTTGTGAAGGTATCTAATACAGAGTCAGAGGAGTATGGAAAATCATACGTGTAAATAACAAAAAAAAAAAATAATCATTGAATATTTAAGTTAAAATTGTCTTAAATCATCCCTCAATTAAGAACTGTGTCAACCTAAAAAAACAGAGGGTGACAAAGCTGGCCATATGAAATACCACAAACATTATTGGACACATCTTTTAGCAGTATCTCAGGGCTAGTTCCCTTCCTCCAGCTACACCCAGTTTATGTTATTAAGAACTAAAAGGGACATGAATAGTTATCTAATGCAGGTTTTATTCTGCCTTTGCAGAAGACAACATCTCTCCCATAGTCAGGGTGTTAAATCGTTTCACAGACTAAAGGCTTATCTGCGGTAAATTTGGACCATGAAAATATTTTATGATGGTATTCTGCTGCTAGAAATGTCCATTAGAAGGTAATGACAGTTTTCAGGCTTCTCACAATTAGGCCTGAGTCTTCAGCACATAAATAAAGAAAAAACATGACAAGAACACATGGGCTTTGTTGCACATTGTGCCTAGAAGAGATTTTTTTAAAGTCTCCTAAAAAGAAAAAGGAAGGTGGTTTCTCTCTATTGCATATGTTTACTGCCTATTATTTATATATTTTATTAATCCAAGACTTCAGAGTTTTTCTTGGTCTGCAGCAGGAACCAAGAAGATGTTATCCTCTTGCTTTACAAGGGAGAGAGAACAGATGGAAGTAGCAGAGGCTAATGACCTTCTTTGATAGCGTCAGAAACTTGCCATATTTCCGGCATGTTGTGTGGGGCAAGATCATTCCTTAATAATATTAAAAATGTCCTGGAGTTCAGTGGCACAACCAAAACTACATTTTCTCCCGCTGCAGGGTCCTTTGACCTTGTTAATGGTTTTGTTTTCTCCTATTGTTTCCCCATGGCATATTACAGCTTTGGATTTTTTTTCTCTCCTATACTATGTCTTAAGTTATCAGATACTGAGAAGCAGTATTTGGCACAGATACCCTACAAACTTTTCTGGATTAGGCTTTTGCTTTTGATTGTAAGAGTCTGGATGTGGTGATCCCAGTGGGCCAAGTGTGGGTCGCTAGCTGTGTTTCTGAAAGCTTTTGATCAATTTTCAGTAAGAATGGTGATACTGAAGGTGGAATAGAGGCACTATAGCTGCAGGAATGGGGAAAAGGAAGTTAACAACAGCTGAAGTGGAAACCAAAAGTCAAACAACTTAATGTACTCAAGGTGGGGGAACCAGACAATCTCCTTGCAATACTACATGAACTCACACATGAAGTTGCAGATCCAGCAGCAGAACTTTTTAATAAATCTGTTAAATCAGGAAAGGTATAACTGAAGAACTGACAACACAGGATATACATTTAAGAAATGGAAAATAAAGAATGGTCTACATAACTACATGATATGTTACATTATGTGCAAGGCTTTAGAACACTTCAAGAATGATTAAAAACATAGAGGTAAATGAAAACAGAATGCAGCATGGATTTACCCATCTTGTATTTTACTGAAACAATACAATGTCTTTTTTAGACGACAGATTTTCTAAGACAAGGGGATCAAAATCAGTCTAATTTCTTAGAACTCCAGTAAAGAATTTTATGTGACTTGATGTAAATAATTTAATTAGTTAAGACAATCAAATTCATTTAAGAATTGTCAGACTTTACTGACACTCTTTACTCAAAATGTCATTATTCAAAAATTCATTGAGTGGTTCCACTAGTGATTTTGACACAAAAAGTCGACTATGCAATGATTTTTACTAACAAAGTTAGAAAACGCTGTTCATACAGCGAAGGACAGGAATATTTCATTAAGAGCTGAATAATCCTGAGTACACAAAAATGCCTATGTAATGAATGTAATCATACAATAGTGAAAAACTGAGCACTGATTAATTAAGAGGAATTTCTGCTATAAGATGAACTGACTGAAACAAACAAGAAGGTGAGTAATCTTGGAGAACTAGTTGATCACAGGATGAAAATGTGCCTGTATCATGAAGTATCACGAAGCTAGGAAATTTAAAAAAACAGCTGTAATCTTAGGTGGTAGCTTGTGAAATATTTCCAGTAGATCTGACCTAGTAATGCCATTATCAGAGAGCTTTTTGAGTAAGGGGAATTTCAGAAAAGCCTCACAGTCTGGCATAGCTGTGCACTATTCTGCTTATCTATCTTTAGATTAATGCAAGCTGGAATGGGAGCAAAGGAAAGCTACCAGCAGATCAAAGTAATGAAGAGTCAAGCATGTAAGAGAAGGCAAAAAAGCTTGGCTTGTTTTTCAGTATAGGGAAATGACCGATGATAAAGCATATTTTTCTCTCTCCATAAAGAGAAAAAAGCTATGTAAACTGAAGGATGGAGCTGGTATCAAAATACTTGGGTGTAAAATGGCTAGTAATTTATGTAAGATGGAAGGTTCTTCACCAGAAGAAGATTTCTAGCTCAGTCTTCTATTATTAATGAGCGTTCAAAACACCTCTGTGGTTTCAAGATGGAACTTGGTAAATGTATTAAGGAGAATAATACATGATTATGTATGTATTATGTCTGTGTGTACTGCCTGGAAAATGGAATCTACTATTCACCCACCAGTCCTGTGTTTCCTCAAAAACCGGCTCAATCATAAGCCCTTTAACTTAACAAAAAAATGTAATGAGTTTTACTTTTCTTTTTGCTTTCGAGATCTATTTTGTTCTCAGAGATGCCTTCCAAAGTTCGAGGCTGCAATCCTATCTTATTTTCTGATAAAATTCTTATTTCTCAAATAATAACAGTACTCCAGCCAACAGGGTCTAAGAATTAGAAATATGGCTTACAATAACACCCCAAACCCCAGCCAGTTCTACAGTCAGAGAAGCCAAGAGGCTTCAGTCAGGCAGTTTTCCCCTGAGACCTTCTGTTGACCAAGAACAGACAACAGAGAGCTTTTTTATGCCTCTCCACAAATCCCTGATGGGCCTACATTTTGAACGCCTGTGTGCCATCCTGTTTCCCCATCCCCCATGTCAAGAAGGATAATGTAGCAACAAGTAAATATTCGGGGAAGGATGCTCAGGGATTTGGAAAGGCATCCATCCATTCAAGGTGCAATGAATTAGGATAGGACTCTTCAGCCTGGCGAGAGATGACTAAGGAAGGATATCAAAGATGATATATCACAGTGAAATATAGGGAAGGTGAGTATGGATCAATTGCTTACTGTTTCTTCCAGTAAACAGAAAAGAAAAAGGATGTTAAATTAAGCTAGAACGTGACAGGTTCTACACAGAAACGAGGGAGGCTGGTTTACCAGTAGCGTGCAGTCAAGCTGCATAACTCCTTGTCTCAGGATGCTGCCAGGCCTTGCTCAGAAAATCTCTGAGCTGTCTGCTGCTGGAGATGAGCCGAGTATCCTGAAGATGCATTGTTAAAGCTTGACCTGATCTTACACTTTTCCACTTTTTGCTACTGCCAGCATCAGCTGGGCAAGGTGGAGATTTGTTTTGACCTAGTACTTCTCTCTTCTTATATTAACTCTGGTAAAAGCTGGAAAGGGTAGTTCAGCTTTGGAGCTTGCCAGGGAAACATACTCTTGTCTGATCCACAGCAAGTTTGCATACTGATGTGGCCACAGGTCTTCTGCAAGCTATGCATCAAGAAAAACAAGGATTATTTCCTTTCTGACTACCCCACAGGCAGCCAAAAGCTGCCTGAAGATGCAGCAAAAACCCAGGAACACAGCCTCTTTTCAAAACCCTTTTGAAAAATTCAGAAGCTGGTCTAGAGAGCATTGCACGGCATTTCAATAGTCTGGAGCATGACTAACCAAGGTTTCTTCCCATCTCAAATATACTGCCATTCTTTGTAAAAATGGCGTCCTTTACAAGTGTGCTCACCGGTGTACCGTCTCAGCTGCTTCCTCCCCTGGCAGAATCAGTTCTAATTCTTGCTTTTCCTGCCTCTCAAGCCCCACAAAACCAAGCTAGGAGGGAGCTGCACTGCAGCTAATTGGAATGAAATGAAGGAGATTTAATTCATCCTCCTATTTCATTGCAAAGAGAATTGTTCCAGTCAGCTTCTCACATGCAATGCTGGTGAATACGTGTGACAGAGCAGGTTGAGCCTTTAACCGGTGATTATTCACAAGAAACAGAAGACTTGGCTTGCATTTCAGAGGGCAGGCTGTGCTTCCAGGGCTTTGTAGGAAGAGCAAAAAAATGAACTGTTTACTTGCAAGCTGAACATACTTTATGTGGAAATTATGGGGAGATAATCAGTGTGAAATCCCATGCCATGGTTTTCAGAATAAACCCACAATTTAAATTAATTAGGACAAAGCTGACTGTACCTTTGCCTCATCCTCTTTAAAAACAACACTTTTACTGTTTTCTCAGTATTTTTAAGCTATAGGATTTATGATGCACTCAGGTTTTGTTCTGGGGTTTTTTTGGCATTACATGAGTAGGAAGAGTTTTGATCTTCTTTATCTCCTCTTTCTTTTCATCTCTTCTGTATATCAACCAATATAAAGTGTGACTCAGTGGAAAGATGTTTATTTATGACATGTCTTCCCATTGGTCCAATAAATGTAGCTGCAATAGTATTTGACAGTTTTGACTTTGAAGATGGCCGTTATCTCCAAGAAGTAGAGACAGGACACTTTGTTAAGGGCCTTTGAGAAATTTCAAAAGAAGATGCAAGCTTTACATCCTTATTTTAGCATTCAAATACCAGACACAGATTGCCATCCATTTACTTAAAGCCATAGCTGGCAATTTATGCAAAACGTTCCCCTTTTTTTGTCATACCATTTGTAGTTGCCAAGATGTACACCTGTTAGTTTGCTTGCTCCTTGGAGCATAGAAGTTGATTTCCCATGCATGTTTAAAAGATTATCAGCTTGAAGACCAAGACTAATCAGGCAACTCTTTTGGTTCCAGTGCACCAAGTCTTCATGGCTATCTGTTATACAACTGTTTTTAACTGGGACATTTATCCAGCGAAGAAACTGGGAGCTACTGTAAAACTCTTCTATCAATAGCAATGTTTGAAATATGTGCCTTGGCCTCCTGCTGTTCAAGCATTGCAAATTGTCAAATTATATGTGACAGACTGATCATGATTTGTCTTTTTCATGACAGGGAAAAGTGTTTTTCCTCACCCTGGGGAAAAAAAAGCATTCAACTACATTGAGAGATTGCTCTAATCCCATTTAGCTGTTATTTTGCAAAATGTTAGTTTGTTTTAACAGGGAGCTATAAATTTCTCCCAAGACACTATTCGATAATTGATGTAGGTCTTTTCCATGTTAATACAGTGTTGTATAAACTTTATAAGAATTCTGTGATTGCAGAGCCTACCTGATGACTTGTATTAATGAATGTTTTTATCTATTAAGCTACAGGAAAATTAAAATATATTTTACGGTTATTGCCTGTACTGGTGTACTACAAAGAGAAAGCCGTTCAGCGAGAGCTATACAATACCTCACTTCACCTATGAAGGAACAGCTGTGGCTGTCTGTGGTGGAAAATACTTGTGGTGTGAATGGTGGATGAAGTACGGCAGCGCATTCCAGTGTGAATGTCTTGAACACTGGGGATAACTGTGCTGGAGGCATATTTGGGCACCGCAGTTGCATATATGCAGCGTAGGCGTTGCTTCTTAGGCATGATTATTCATCACATAATGACTGCGTTATAGCTGTTAGAAAATATTCTTCTCTTTTCATCACAGTGTAGGATAGACAACATCTGTTAAAAAGATCCTTAAATAGAGCTGGTGCAAAATGTAAAGGGCTTCTAAAAAAAGAAAACAGGAACAAAGAAACTGCGATTTTTCAAACAATACAAGGATCATCATTTTCTGTACTGGTTAGCTAGTGGAACTAATAGCTAGCGGTCCAATAAAAAAAAATAGCCAGCTCAAAACTTCATTTCCCACTGTTGCTGGCATGTAGCACAAAAACTAGTAGGTAGAATGGAACAATATTAAAAATAGGTCCTTCAAATTTTTGTTAAAGAACACCTGGTCAGCATCACATTTTTAAATAACTTGTTGAATTAGCTAAGCATACTATTTGCTGACATCTTAATTAGATAATTATATGTTAATTATTCATTGTCCATAATCCACAGCTGCCTGTAGCTGAAACTCAGTAATTGTGGCTAATTGTGAATTCTGTAACGACTCTTGAGTGAGAGTCAACAGCACTCTGCTTCAAATTGACCAGTGTAAGAGTAATTTGCAACATGACTGTTATCTAATACTCCTGATTCTAAAAATTCTTCAACGTGCTTGTCATTTCTGAGAACACTGGGATGGACTTCTTAGATCTGTTTTACAGGTAGCCCTTCATTTAGATTAATCTATATTTTTTTCTATATCTATACAAAGGGATGTACTAATATGTAAGAAATAATGCAAAAAAAAAAGGAAAAAATGAGAATGAAAATCTCCTGGAAATTTGAGAATAGTATTAGTAATACTGAAATCATGCTGTTTAGCATGAAATTGGTGTAGTTTATACTGACATGTTTGTCAATAATATTGCTCTTTTTACACCCTGTTAATGAACATTTATAATGATCATACTATAAACGTAGTATACTATGATGAGTATACATAATATTTTGAGAATTCAAATCTAGTATTGGCTCTACTTAACTTAGTCTAGGCATAGCTGTTTACGTTCATTACCTGGTCATTTGTAAGCTACTTCCATCAATTCTCTATTTCTGTGACTTTTTTTGAAATTCTCACTGTGTCACCAAGCTTCCTTTCACAATTTTGGGAGTCTGAACTCTGACATTTGACCTACCTCCCTATGCCATCATCCTTGATGCATTAGTTATTGCACTGTAGCACGCAGTGTACTTAACCTTGCTTCACCAGAGCCAAACATACCGTCACTTGGGTTTGTGTAACTGAAAGAGGAACCCCCCAGAGTAATTCTCAAACAGCCATGCAGCATTACACCCATACAACAGAGAGTTGCTTATAAATCTTGCTGTCATTTTCTAGCCTTGCTATTTGGTTTATCACCTGGAGAGGGGATTTGATAAGACAATGCGGAGACAGTTGCAGGAAACCCAACCAGCCCCCTGGGGAAGCACTCCGAGATGCTGATGCATTTCTGACACCTGCATCCGCTAATTGTCAGCGAAGGAACACTTCACTTCACTGGGCTCAGCCTGACCACACGTAACCAGAAGTCAGGGCAGCTTTCGTCTGCTGTCATTTGGAGCACCGCTTGTTAAGCTCTTATCAAAGGGCAGTGCTGAAAAATAATAGAACTGTTGCTAGAGACACAGCATGTTCTATACAGAAAATTAATTTGACCAAATTTGAAGTGAAAGCACTTTTAAATTATAATGCATATGACCTTTTAATAGTTTCTGTACAACAGCAATTACAACTAATCTATTGTGTAAAAGTAACTAACTGCACTTATTCATATCCTTTTACCAGTGCTTGTCCTTTTACCAGTGCTTGTTCTTCTTGTCAAGAGTGCAAAATGCACTTCTCTCTTGGAAAAAATCTCAGCTACCTGTTCGGGATTATTTTAAGTGTCCTTCAGGCCTACAGATCACCATTATGGCTCAGAGTGCAGTTTGATTCAGAGACAGTAATGCCAAAAGCCTATAAATTTATAAACATACTTCATGTAAACTCTCCAATGTAAGAACTTCTTGGGTGATAGGAAAAAAGTCCCCTTCAAATGGAAAATGTTTGTTCTTTTTCAGGGCAGGTGATAGGGGATGCTCTTGAGGAGATAAAAACGGCTTTTATTTCCTTTCCCTATGCAGAAGATCAAAAGAAAAGTAAGCAACTGCCAGACTTAATGAGCCATGCTGAAGGGCTGCATCCTGACGGAATTAATGCATCATTTATAAAGTGCTTCGTAGGAAAATGATTTAGCGAATCACGTATCACTTTGATGTCTTGTAACACTCCTGCTTATTAATATTTATGCAATGATTTCAGCAGTTACAAATGACAAAATCACGTATGCCAGTGGCTAGAAGAACACATTGTGGGATCACTGGTGTGGAATGGTTACAAATAGAAGAGTTAGGAAGAATCAGTACACAATGCAGATTTTGGGACCTGAGTACAAGTCCTTGACTTGGACCCAAATAAATGTCACTCAGTGTGGTGGAGAGATAGAGATGGTCCCTGGCAGGCTGTATGCTGCTTTTGAATGATGCTGCTCTGCTCATTCCAGCTGGGGCTAAAAGCCTCAGAGCAGATACCTATCAAGCCTGCTCTTGCCAGAACCACAGGGCCCTGCAGTGCAGATCTGCCATAGAAGGAAACAAAGAACTAAATTATGTCTTTCCACTAGACCTCTGTAAAGCGGAATGAGTACTCCCAAATCACCTGTGCAGATGTAGCTGCACAGGTCCTGTTTCCAAAGACAGTGTTGTCTTCGGTTCCTGCTTCTTGGGCCTCCTGCTACTTGTAGGAAGATGGAAAATGGCTGAAACAGGATGTAGGATTACAGAATAAACACAGCACTACAACACTTCCTTTCTTGTAATGGTCAGAGGAGCCTGATGTGCTGATGGTAAGTATTTCCTCAGCAAAGACAGAGAATATCTTTTTCTCGCAGTAAAAAAGAAAGCATGATAACCTACCACCTTTTTTTAGTAAAGATACTACCACGTTTTCGCAGTAGGGATATCAGTCTTCTGTAAGAGTACCAAATTGCTTAGTCCCATATGCCTTGGGCTTGTTCTAGTGCAAGGTCTGTAGGGTACTAAACAGAGCAGTAGTTTTCAATCTTTTCCTTGAGACACAAGACTCCAGAGTGCTCAGACCTGGACCTCAGGTTTCTCAGGTCTTGCAATGGCTCAGACATTTGCCTCTGGAACTCTGGCCTCTGGCTTAACATCTTCAAGCATGATTTGGCGAGCAAGCAATGAATATAACCTCAGCCAAATAATTTCTTAACCGTAGTCACTTTGCTCTCAAACAGGCACAGATGAGTCAGAGGGCTCTGGAAAAAACATACAAGCCCTAAGGCAGAGCCTTGCTTGACCTATTCTCCATCTTTCCATAACTAGCATTTCAGGCTCGGCGAAGTTCCTCTTCTTTTGTTTCCCTTGGCAAATTCTTATTAAGCAATGGCATACTTAAAGTAGCACCTTCTAAATGTGGTCTCACTCCTCTGTCTCCTTTTTCCATATATCCAGACTGAGGACCTGTAGGTATACAAGTTATACTGTTTGAATCAGCTATTAAATGCAAAGTCCCTCTGCATGGCTTTGCCATTCACTGTAGCTCTAAAGCATTCTTCCCGGGCAGAAAAGCTGTCTGAAGTGCTTCACAGCAACTTGCTTTGTCTTCAAATGGACAGGAGTCCAGCATATAGCAGAAAGAAGTGGGATTCCTACTTAAGAGCCAGAAATACCCTAGCCTATCACAGAGGAAATTGGGCATTGAGTTGTGTCTGGATTCACGGTTCATCCCTGGCATTTGTTCTTGAATCCATGACTCCTCACCAATATACTTGGTTTTGTGTAAAATTTAGCTAGAACTAAATGTACTGACAATCCTAGTGTAACAGGTTCCCAAACTCAGTTTTGGTAGCACTGCATTGCTTCACTGCATCAGGAATAGCTTAAGAGGGACTCTTCTTTCATTGTTTTGGACTTTGCCTGAGGATAGAAAAGTATTACCTTTCTCCTCCTCCCTCAGTGAATATGGGGATTTATATCTTCCTTGGAAGCATCTAGTTGCTGCTGGAGACAGCTTAATAAACATTTTTTCATTTCCTGTGGTCTGCACTACATTCCCTAGGAAAAAGGGGAAAGAAATCTCTTATATGAAAAACTCTAGGTTGTTTGGTACAAAAACACAGGGAGATGATTCTTTTGACCCCCTCTGGCAGCCACTATTTACTGATTCTGCCATTTTCTGTACTTCCGAAAAACTTGTTCTTTCAACAAGTTGAAAGCTGACTTGGTTTGCCTGCACGCTCAAATGGAAAGATAAATATGCCTTCTCTTTTTCCTCAGTATGTAGCATGAAAATAGACAAGATCATTGAGATTTATGTGGACAAATGTGGTGGGCTTCTAGTATTGCATTGTAAAATGCAATTTGGTATCACTAAGAACAAATATATATTTTAAAAATCTGATCAAGTACTTATTTCTGAAGTTCAAACATAATAAGTCAATATTAAAACTTAATGTTTTTTTACTTACAGTATTTGCCATTTCAGAGGTAGCAGTTACTGTGCAGATGTAAATTTGTCTTGCCATGAAATTACATTACATGAACAGGAAAATACTAAGATTGAAAAAACTCTATGATCTGATAAACCTTCTTTCAAAATACTCCTGCAGATTCTGAGGAACTACGAGTATCTGCACAGAACTCTACTGATTTGGGGTATAATACTAGACTTCCTCAAGTAAACCCAGTCCAGGGAGAAAGCGTTTAACTTCAGCATATTTTTACTCTGTTTGTTATAACCAGAATTTCTGATGAGATTATTTGCTTTTGCACAGGCTTTTAGTGGCTTACATGGAACCTGAATTTCATGTAAAGCACAGAGGAGAAGAACAAGTCTCTGAAATGCCCCAACATGCAACCAAAATGTGCATCTAAAGATCTAGAAATGTAGGAAATGCTGTGCATTTCTGGCCTACGGATCAAAACCAGTCCAGACCTAAGGAACAATGGGAAAGCTCCTCCAGTCATTCTTTACTGTTACGTGGGATACTGCCTGGAAACTCTTTTCTCTGTTTTCTAATTAGGAATTCAGTTCAGAAGTGATCAGTGCAGAGACTTCAGCAGAGGTAAATAATGCTGAACAAGTGAAGCACTGCTGGGTAGACCTTTATTATTCCCATGCAGAGTCTCTAGACAACCCAGATGGTACAAAATTAATGTATTTCTATATTCTTGACAAGAGGAAACAAGGCATGGATTGCCATTACCTGAGTCATATTACAGATGTTTTAGAGATGCATTAGGCACAACATCCTCTACAGAGATTAATGATGAAATGTTGTCATGGTTTAAGCTCAGCCGGCAACAAAGCACCACGAGGCCACTCGCTAACTCATCCCACCCAGTGGGATGATGAGGAGAAAACATCATGAACAGCTTGTGGGTTGAGACAAGGACAGGGAGGGATCACTCGCCAACTACCGTCATGGGCAAAAAACGGACTCAACTTGGGAAAAACCAAAATCAATTCAATTAATTACCAATCAAGTCAAAACAGGAAAATGAGAAGTAAAACCAAATCTTAAAACACCTTCCCCCAAACCCTCCCTCCTTCCTGGGCTCAACTCCCCTCCCGATTCTCTCTATCTCCTCCCCCGCAGCAGCGCAGGGGGATGGCGAATGGGGGTGGGGGTCAGTCCCTCACACGTTGTCTCTGCCGCTCCGTCCTCCTCAGGGGCAGGACTCCTCACACTCTTCTGCTCCAGCGTGGGGTCCCTCCCATGGGAGACAGTCCTCCATAGGGTCCTCCCTGGGCTCCACTCAGTGTCTGGGTAGGTGTTTGTCTCACATTCCACTCCCCTCTCTGTTGCAGGTTCCCTTCTTCAATACCTTGTCCCAGAGGCGCTACCGCCATCCCTGATGGGCTCGGCCTTGGCCAGCGGCGGGTCCGACTTGCAGCCGGGGAAGCTTCTGGCAGCTTCTCACAGGAGCCACCCCTGCAGCCCCTCCCTCGCTACCAAAACCCCGCCACCCAAACCCAACACAAATGTACAAGGGGCGCTTTTCCTCAGTGCGCGTGAATATGACTGGGGTGCGTGAATGAGGTCTGCTATTTGGATCTCGGTATCCCAGCTAAAGATTGTTTTTTTCAGGGAGTGTGACAAGAATACTGATCTAATATTCAGTGGGCTATAGATACCTCTGGAGAGCGCAGAAGCTGCTTTGACAGGTATAGCTGCGAATCTGTGATCAATAATGGAAGATATATCTCAATTTATGACAATTTCTTTTATTTCCCTGATACTCATTCCATTGCAGCCAGGGAAATCGCATTCAACTCTATTTTGGCAGATGGCAGGGCAGGAAAAGTATTTCTAGCATGCATAATTGATTGAGGAATGCCATTATTTAATGGGTTTTAGAGAAAAATAACCATATCTGTTTAGATGTGGGCTTTTTTGTAACTTAATTTCAGCAAAATCAGAAAAAACATAGTTTATTCAGAATGTCTTCATCATGTAATGTTTCCCAGAAGAATCAGTAATGAAATAAGTATGTCTTACAAAGTAATACAAAAGTTTAACCTGCTATGATATGATTAAGTGGAGAAGGATTTTGAAAACTTAATTTCAAGCACTGGCTGTTTAACAGATTTATTAAAAACTCTTCACACTTCAGTAAACTTTACACGTTGTGGCTTTCATTCATTTCCTCCTTGACAGGTCGAATGGGAATATGCAATGCAGCTATTGGATATTTACCTTTACTCTTTTTTTTTTCTTTAAACAAGACAAGTATTATTGGCTTTTATTAAGACTTATAAGTGAAAAAGAATCTGATAATACAATTCAGGCAGCACAGGAGTATGACACATATCTCTGAAACCATTTGGAGATAAAGTACTTAAAGCTGACAGCTATTTAAAAATCTGTGTTACGTTAACAATCATATTTCCAGACCACACTTAATTATTACACCCAGAGTGTTACCTCTAAGTAGAACAATTATTCTTCATTCACAGAAATGCATCATGGCACAACATTTCTCAAAACTAAATTGTTCTTTTGATAAAATTGTTGTGGCTAAAAAACAAAGCTCTGTTAAAAAATCTTTAAATAGCACATAGGTTCATACTAGAAAAAAGGGGTAAGCAAAAAAAATGCATAGCTGAGAAGCACATAACTTTTGCATTCTGCATTAAAATAAATTACGTTTTTCCATTTCCCCATAATTGAATATTTATTTTGTTTTCTGAGAAGAGTGTTTTTTTCATACAAAAATTTTACTGATCATTTTTAGAGAACTTGTTTCATTTTACTGAATAATGGTAGTATTTACAAATCTACTTAGTAAATAATGCACGTAATTGAATTCTGTGCTGGGCTGTTCAGAAGAGCTCATGAAGATAACAAATATTTTTGTGGGAAACACAGGATGTGAAATCTAGTTTGTTTAGGTTTCACCTAACAGAGAATGGCACACATCTCTTTCTCTGCCACCTTTGCTGAGATGTATGCAAAACAGACATGATCATGTAAAGATGTACCCAGTCATTCATGAGAAGTAAGAAATTGAATCTTACTCACCTTTTCTCCAGGTCCTGCTTCTCACATACTCTACTGTACTGGTCAGCAGGAACAAGAAGCTGGTTTTTTGTAAGAAGTCAATGGGAGGCATCCAAAGCAAGAATCCTAGAAGATTATCTTCACAAGTTTATTTTGGATTTTAACATTATTTTGTTATAGGCAAAATGAAACTTTTCCAATATTTATTTAGGTTGTTTTATTTAATTAACCAAGCATGTTACTGTATTACCAGACACCAAGAAATGGAGCTGTTCCTGTGGTAAATTTTTTCCCAGAATGGCGTAAATACTGTGGAAATTAAGTGTAAAACAGGCATCACATCTGGGGCCAAATTCAGAGACAGTGTCACCTGGTTTAAAACACACTTTGTTAAATTCACATACGGTGTCTTATACTGACGAAATCTTAACCCCCAAAAGAAGGATTAAGAACATATGAGGAAGCATAAATTAAAGGGTGTAGGTCTCATCCTCACTTACTCTTAAACCATCTTAAATCACTCAGGCAAAAGAAAGAGACCTGAAGGCATGAGGAATTATACCCCTGCAATTTTCCCTTATGCAGTGGGCTTTCTTATTCAGGGCAATGGCAAAAGGCTGCACCAGTCGGGCACCCGACACGTGGCATAGTGGCAGCAAACGGCCACGCTGGCATGTGGCCAGACTGGCCTTTGCTTGTAAAGGACCCATGAAGAACAGAGCATGAAGCCAAGCAACTCTGAGGATATCACAGCTTTTACTAGGGGCAGGATAGCCCCACAAGATAGATCAAACTGAGGCAGTTTTGTCTTCTTTAGCATGCCTTTACATCTAATCACATATGCAAAATTTCCACCTTCCATCTCACAGGCTGGTTTACGGTGTCTTGGGATTCAGCTCCCTTCACCTGAAGGTGCTTCAGTCCACCTTGTTATCCTTCCCCTTGGCTGGGCCCCAAGGCCACAGCAGCTCTAAGCTATGTTCTTACTCCCCACTGGAGGCAAACGAGCTTCCTTGAGCACAACTAAACTTCAGGCATTTTATAGCTCCTGTCAGATTCCTTGGACCACTTACAGACATGGAGAAATCTGGGCTTCTAGCTTTTCCTTTATATTACAGTTGCTGGAAGGTAGGGAAGTTAAAAGGTGGGAATGACACATCTTTTTCTATCCAACCGCCTTATTTGCATTTTGGGCAAGACCTTCAGTCTCACTGCAGTGGAGAGAACTGTCACTCCAACCTGTTTTATTGTAAAGAAAGAGGGAAGGACTTGACTTACAGTCCCCTTCCAATGTCACTTCCAAGTAAAGTATCAAAAACTTTCAATCACCAGCTAAGGATATCTGCGATCATTTCTGCACCTTGGTGGCAGAGTGCGATGAAGTCTGTCTCTGCCTCTGATTTGTGGTACTCATGATAGCTTCTGCAACAAGACCACGTGAACCGATATCCTTGTGAGGTTACTTTCTTGGGAGCTTTAAGGCCAACACAGGTTCACAATCACAGGGCTGCCTTTTCCAGACAGCACTTGATTTTAAACTGGAATGCTTCATATTTCTAGTCCTTAAAGCAGAGTAAACAACAAATTCGGTGTGCATATTTGTCACCTGACACTTGCTGTCTTTGGCTTTTTCACAAGGCAGGCATCCCACATCTTCCTTTTGGGAGGCTGGCTTACTGCTTGTCTCAAAAAGCTCCTTGTTTTGCTCTGTTGTCCTCGGTCCCACGTACTGCATCAGGGTGTATTTGAAACTTTGTTCCTTGTTTTCACTTGCAGTCACATTAAATTAACATGAGCTGTTCCTTCTGATGTAGAGAGGAAAACGGTGTTGGTCCATCAACACTCAAAGCTATGAGGTTCAGTTGGTGGCTCTCTAGTCACACAGGGACAGCCATGAGAGTGACCTGTGTGACTACTGCTCATTCTTTGTATTGTTTTATCCCTCTACTCTGAAAAAATAATTAAAAAAATCCCTTTAATCCAGCTAGGTAACCATGCAGAAGTGAATAGGGGAAAGTAGAGTACACCCTTTACATAAAGGTAATACAAATAGTTGTAAGAGTCTTCATAGGCCTGTTTCAGCCATGCAAACTACGTCCTTGCCATGCAAACTACGTCCTTGCCACAGTATGTTCCCTGCATACTCTCGTTGTTGTCCAGTTGAGGTTAGATTTAATTAGCTTCTGATGTCTCCTCTATCACTTCTTGTGACAATCCTCTTGGATAAGTTTTTAGTACAGATCTATCTACTACTAATTCTAACTATGTCAGTGCTAAACAGATGTCATTTTGTGCTTCATAACAAGAGAGGAGGTCTCTTACACAAAGTGACAGCATTTGCAATGGATATATCTTTCTACTCAGAAGTTTATCGATACAACATCTCTATTGGTAAGTTACTAAAGAGGATCCTAAGGAGTTTTTTCCTTACTAGGGTTCCAAAACCACAGATCATTTGATTATAAGTGAAAGAGCAGAAAATGAAGAACAAAATTCATTCTTAGTCTGGACTGAATTTTCCTCAGAGTATTTTTCACAATTTGGGAGCTGGTCCTGACTATCTCGAACTTCTTTATCACTTTAAACATAAATATTTGTGGACTTACATTGTGTTCTGTCATTCTAGATTTCACACTAGTTATAATTAAGGTGCAGCATAAATCATGGACAAAGTCAACATAAGCAAATTACTTATCCTAGAAAGGAGAAATATCAAAGGCTAGTAGAAATTCCATGTTACCAGTGGGCACACAATTCAGGCTTAAGAATGTATATGATTATTATATAAATGATCTGAGAAAAGCAATATATGCAAAATCTATAGTGTTGATGTTTTTTAACTAATTGTATTTTACCCGAGGTACAAGAAATATTTTATTCATTTAAGCCTGACGTGCAATAATAACTTTAGACCTAAGAAGCACGAACACAGCCACTACAAGGACAGTCCTATTAGACATATGTTGCAATCCTAAAGGAACAGCGTCTTCTACCCATCTCTCCCTTAGCTCCACTTTTATTCACTATCAGATTGCACACAGATTATTTCCTGCACAAGCTGCTGAGTACAGTGTTTATGTCAAGTAAATGTCTCTGCAGCTCACAGACCACTGATGATGTAAAAGTGTTTTGTTGGATTACGTTGCTGTAGAGACTTTAAGGATTACAGTAGCACTAACCAAGGTAGCTGCATCCCTGCTCTGTTTGGGCAGCTGTGTTCATGTATTCCAGCCAGATGAAAGTTATTCTCCAAGTACTGTGTTCAATAAAAAAAGGAATTGATTAACTTTTTCTCATCAAGTTCTACACAACCCAGTTTTGAGTGTATTTTACCTTGGAAGACTTGTTGTATAATAAAATCGGAGACAATTAAGCTATTAGCTAATTTTACCAAACTTTAACTCTTACATTTTCTCTCAGTAGGTCAAAAAGAATAGATTTACACAGTGTCACTCGGATATTCTAATTCAAATAAATCTAAAACACTGCAGTATTTTATACACAGAAATCCATAATCATGTTGGAAAGCTAAAATGAAGAATCACGTTTCATTTCCTAGAAATGAACTATTAAAGGCATGTACTATAATTAAATAGTACATATATCATAGTATAACAGGATTTATATTCCTAACTAGCCAATGTGTTGGCTTCTTCCTTGTCATGAAATTCCAGCTGCAATGTAGCATGGCCTTGGCTTCACTTCCAAGCCTCTAGCTTCTCCAGACAATTGAGTGTGAAGTCTTCTTCACGCTCTTCAAGTGGAGATCAGGTAACTTAGCCTAGTTGATGCTCTCTGGCAAGAGGGAAACATCACTGTTGATGTTTTTTGTTCTACACTGTGACCTAGTGCTATCTCTAAATCAAAATTCATTTACCTCTTTGAAACTGAAGAGTTTTCTTTCATTTTGTTTAGATGAATGTATTAATTTTCCTCCCTGACTTTTATATCATAAATGTATTGACAATCTCTCTATCCTTATGAAAGGTATGAAACACAGGACAGCTTTATTCTCTTTTTCCTAATACAGCAAACTTTCTACATGGCAATTCTGCCCATTCTGCATTTTTCACCCAAATATCTAAACAGAGATATCCACATGGATTTTGTTTTCATTTTGCCTACATTAGAATGAATCCTAACACTTGGGATATTATAATGCTACCAAATAGAACCTCCAAGGAGAACACCATGCTTTATCCAGGGCCATCTTTCTTGGTGTATTACACCTCCTGATGATGTGAAAAATGTACCCTCCCATTCCCATTGAGAACATATTCCTAGGAAAAGATAATTTAAAAAAGCAAACACTTTCTTTTTAAGAAATCAGTCTTTTACAACTACATTAAAAGCTGAAAGACTTCCAAAAACTGAAGAAATTTTTTTTTTTTTTTCTTAAAGCTGAAGTCTTACCGATTCTTCTCAATAACTCAGATCTTCAGAAAATACAGTTCAGGGAACTTTAACAAGTACCAACTTTCTGAAACTTCAGCAAGTTATTTTAAACAGGTCTCTTAGTTTCCTCCACTTTGCTGAGTATTGGATATTTGAATCATTTAGCTTCTTTAACTGAATTATTTTGCACACCACAGTCCAGATTTTGCAGTATCAACAGCTCATCATGAAACAGAGCCAATGCAGCACCAGGAAACAGCTAAAGCAAGAGAAGAAACAGATTTGTTTAATTTTACACACATATTCCTTAGAAATCAGTGATGAGGGTAAAGAAAATCCAGAACATTTATAAAGCTTTCCTAAAAAATGTTTGGATAAAATGAATTTCATATTTGTGAAATTTTCCAAAGACTGTTGAAGGCTTAGTAGTAACTGTTGCCAAAACCTTAATTTCAGTCAGTTTTACTGCACTTGACTTATTCCTAAAAGTATTTTTCAGAGAACAGATTTAGAAGATAGTCAACAGTCAGGCTTCGCAAGTAGCAGGAATCATTAACAAATCAGCATCTTTTGACAGTGTTATCCAAGATGGTGTTTCCTTCTCTTCAGAAATACAATTAACATCTGTGTTTAAACTTAATGATGAATACTGGGTGTACATGTATATGTTGTGTACGTGTGTATGTAAGTCTGTAAGAGCAAACAATTTTGCATGCAAAATGCCTTCTGCCAGGCTTACAGGAACAAAATATGCTCCAGACAGTCTTCACATTGGAAAGGATTTCACAATTTCATAAATCAATACAGTTGTACACTCCCAAGGATAAGAAAAAACACTACAAGAGACACAAAAAAGATAACATACGTAACTTCTATGTGAAACACTTTTTACTCTCTCTAGCTGTCAGTACTGAGGATTGCAACACCTAGAATATCTAGTTGCTTCATCTGAAAAAAAATGTGATTTTACAGAAGATTTGGGATGATCAGACTCTTTGTGTTTGGAAAATCCAAAATGCACAATTTTCTCACAGCTATAGGGTCCTTCTCACAGCTGTGGAATGGAAATGTCTTTGCATGATTTTTCTCAGCTTCCTGGAATTTGTTTATTTTATGTGTATATATCATAAATGTATTACATGTCCCTTTTCTATCCCTCAGCCTTCCCTGGAATACCACATGGCTAGCACTAAATTAAAAGAAGCTTTCTTCAGTTTACAGTGAAGTAAAACTGGAGAGAGATGTGCTCTGGAGTAATAAGGAAAACATGGAGATTGAAAAGTATTTAACATTACTTACTGCCATGTTTGCAAATGTCAAAGACCACTTGCAGATGGATGTTTTTTCTGTGTTTAAAGACTTTATTGTCCACAAGAAAGACGTGAAATATTTCCATGAAGATGTCAAGGGATAGCAGGATGGTCATTAATACCAGTGTACTGAAGGGGAAGGAAAAAAAGCAGAGTCAGGAATGCTTGTAATGCTGCAATGCAAACATGACCTGGAGCTCAGAGCCCAACAGCAACAGGGAATACTGCAGAAACTGGGCGCACAAGTTAACTCCTTTTCTGTCATCTTAGTCTCTTCCATTTTAAGTACCTTTTACATCTTCCCTGCTGGGAGAAGCCAGAATGTCAACAGTGAACACACAATCTCAGATACCACAACTATAGGGAAAGAAACAAATGCAAAAAGGCTGGCCTGCTAGCCAGCAGGGTGAAGGTACACCTGCTCCCACCTCTTTTATAGCACTCTCCTAAATCCCAAAGATTTTAAAGAAACAGGGAGATTTACCAACGCTTTCTTACACAGTATCAAAGCACCAAAGGCAGGCGCAGTCAAGTAGAGTCTAGTTTTTACTGTTAAACATTGGGATTGTTTCAGATATGTGATCTCTAGGGAAGCTGTACAGCCCAAGAACCAGCTCCAAAACATCTTCAAGGTGTTCTGGCCTGACCAACAGCTTCTGCATGGGAAAGAGACGTTCACAAAACCAAGTCTTTAGACGAAATAACAGCAGCTACTTCATCCAAGAGATCTGTTCAATACATAACGCTAAAATACAGAACAGCATTAGCCAAAGACTAACAATCTGGCAGTTCTATCAAAAAGGACAAGAAGGGGCGGGTGAGCAGGTTTTAGTCACATCGTGCTGGTTTTCACCTCTCTTAAAGACCAGAAAACAGTGAGACTTGACCATTTCAAGCCCTAATGAGGGAACTCTGTTTTTAAGGCATTGGCAATCAGCCACTTCGGTGTCTAGTAGCTTTTATTATCAGACAGGTATTTCTTGTCTAGACCTTTGTATATGGGTTACAGTTGTGCTTTCATTAGCATGGTTTCTCAGTGCCTGCCGGTAATACTTTGGGAGACGAGTGGCATCTGCCACATGTGGTTTTTTCCTTCTTATCATCTCCCCAAAGCAGAAATTGTTCATGAAGTGAAATTGTTTTGTCTGGTAGATTTTACTTCATCATATGTACATGCTGCAATGTGCTTGTGTTAAATAGACCAAGGTCAAAGAAATGATGGCTCCTAGTTCCTGTGGGAGTTCATTTCACTGTCTGGCACCACAGCTGAAAATCTCTTGTCTCCTGTAAAGACTCTTACCCCTGGGGTAAAAAGTTGTATTGCAACTGAGGGTTTGCCAACAACTTAAATGGGAATATACCTGTTTAGTAAGACCCAGCAATTTTTAATTTACTGATTTAATTCATTCTTGTTCTTCAATTAATGATCAGCCACTCCTTTCTTTTTTTTAAAAAACAGAATACATTCTGTGAGGATTTACGCATTTTGATCAAAGCATCTGAACGACTGGATACACAGTGATGAGGTGAGATTTTACAACTATTCAGGGCTATCCTGCAGGACTACTGGTCTGCCAGCTTACAGTATTTTTTTGTTGTTTTACAACTTGACATTCATTTTGGTTACCTCTCTGCTCTTTTCTAGGAGAAAAATACACCTCCTAAACCAAAAAGGCCGAAAGGACTAGGGAAGGAAAGATTGTTCAAAGTTCTAAAAAGACAAAGCTGAACATAGGAAGAAAAAGAAAACGGAATAAATACAGTCATATTGGTCCTGCTTTTTGCACTGCTTTTTACCCTGAGTATTAGCTTACTTCTACTGGTTTACTTATGGCTGTATGTGAATAAAGTAGAAGATTCACTTTCAGCATGAAGTTTTCACTGCAATCAGTAAAGACGGATATCATATGCTATTAAGACAATTGTATAGTTATGCTGAAGAATTAAAGAATCACTAAAATTCCCAATGAAACAACAGATCAGGTATTGTTATTGGATCCAAAGTACTGCAACTGTGGAGAAATATTGGGACAGAAAGACATTAGTTACCTTTCAGCTAATGGAAGCTGAGCAATTTCCTAACAAAAAAGGAAAGGAAAAGTGTTAATGAGAAAATGTAAGTTAATCTTAGAGATTTGCAGTTCTCATACAGTAGCAAAATATAAGCAGACAGAGCAAACGTAATTCTCTCCTTGTTGTTCTAAGTTTACCAAAAATAAAATTCCAGCCCCCTGAACATAGGCAGCACACTGGGGTAGGGAGCGTTTATCTAAATGAAGACATGCTCCTGTGTAACCTCTGCTTCTTTCCTTCTTCTTATCTTGCAGTCAGGTTGAGTAAGAAGGCTAAACACTGTGCTCTCTTCAGTGTGAGCCCTGTTTAGAAAGAACCTCCACAGTCAAAACACAGCTGGATCACATCTAATATATTACACACGTACCACTCACTCTATATACGAAAAATAAGGCAGAGCATCAGATTTGCTTAGTGTGGGCAGAGAACGCTGTGAGACTCTGTGATAAAACTTAATACGCACGTCATACAGAATCACTCCAGCATCATAACAGGTGTTTAATCAAAACTGTGAATCACCTAGATCCGCAATTTTCTTACTCAGAGAAGAGGTTCTTGCTTCTGTACTAAAGAAAGGAATTACACATTTCCTTGTCCTAGATCTCTGAAAAATCTAACTTTGAACAGTGAAATAGAAATATATCACGGCCACATACAAAATTGTTTAAGAAGCCTTCTTTTCTTCCATATATTTCAGTGATTTATGGAGTTCCACTAATCACATGTTTAGACTTTGGGATATGTAATTTTGGATAAATACCAATATTTTACTACCACTGTCAACAGTTTTGATACAGGTCACTTTAATGTAAGATCTAGGGAAAATGAAGTAACAAAGGCTTCATTTTTCTAGGACTTTAGACTAGAGACATGTTATTCATATGTGCATATATAAAACAGTAGTCATAGTATTGCTATAGTTGAAGTCAGACCAAGATCAGACAGCTACCCGCATTTCAGTTGCATGTAAGAAGTGATACTCTTGTCAAAATCTCAAGTCAGGTTATAGCCAAGAAATACAGGCATATTGTGAGTCTGCTCAGGAGGGAAAAGTAGTTCGGCAGACAACTTTTCTGGCTGATGTTCTAGGTATGTAAAAGAGGAGGAAGACAAGAATAAGGGACATGAAAGAAACAAGACAGAAAAAAATCCCCAAACCACAGTAGGTATTTTTACACTGTGTTTTGAGAGATGCCCAGATAGTGAACATGGAAACATGGCTCCAGGTATTGCTTCCTTAACAAAACGAGACACCATCTCTTAAGCATACTTAGTGGTTCAGTATACTGTTGACATGTTATTAGCTCAGCATTAGGCAGTTTGGGTGCTCTCAGGCACACCTGCATACCGTACCCGTAGTCTGCCTGCAAGCCTTTCTGCATTCATTATACCTGCTGCCTAGGACTTGTCTGTGTAAACTGGAGGCAAGCAGAGCTGGAAATATGCCATGCTTCTGGCTTCCTGGAGATTGGTAACACGATCCTGAAGAAAAAACCCTCCAAACCCTTCTAGAGAAAATATTTGTGTTGGGTGCTGATTGCCAGAGATTTGGTTTAAATGATAAGGGATTTTTAAAAGTAAAAATAGATGGACAAAATAACCTGAAATGAAAGCAAATCTTCTTTTAAGACAAATTAATCTGAGGCCAGGGGAAAAAAAAAAAGGTGTATAAATAGCAGTAAGAGCAGCAGGTATTCTGAGACACAATAAACATTTCTTCCTGCCATCTCTCAAAATAAGGAGTAATAATGTTTTTCTGTCATAAATAAATGCTATGCCGGTCTTACAATATTCGTATGGTGCAAATGTGTCCACAACTGTGCAACAAAAGCGAGCTACATCCTCAGCAGAGCTATGCAGCTGTAGAGCCGCACAGGGCCTACAACCAGGCACACAAGAGATATCTTGCCTTTCTCCAGCTCTGCTCCTGCTTGTGGGTTAAAAGAAGACAAAGGGATAGCATTTTCTGCCTTGTGATTTTAAGGCATGTAATTAACCTGCTTCTATTTACTGGATACACAAGTGCTCCTGTGAGAGTGAACTGTGCTCCTTTGGGGAGTGTAACAAATAAATAAAATGGACTGGCTGTTTAATCAAGTAATTGCCCTAACGATGCCCTCCTAGGCACAAACATTGGTGGGTTTGAGAGAGAGCTTGAATGCTGTTGACTTTTGGTCATGTTACAAAGGCCGCTTGTTTACTCAGTTTTCTTCTCAGAGAAGAGCTGAATGGACAGAGTTATTTCCTCTGATCATGATCATGGAGGAGAGTTTTTGTCATTCTGGATAATTTGATTATATATTACTACTCTGTAGCTTTTCTTTTCTAAGTTTATTTAAAAAAGTAGTATCTTTTAAGATGTATTCCAACTCACTAATCAAATAAAATAATTTTAAGACAAGTGTAATTTTTTCTGTTTTAAGGATTTAGTCTATAAGCAAAATTCCAAAGAAAAATTAAATATTAATTCAGTGAGTTTCCTAATTTCAGATCAGTGTGGTGTATGGAGGGCAATATTTACAGGGAATTCACTGTGCCAGTGTGGCCAGTTGTATTCAAACGGAGAACTGAAATACTCCCAGGAGAAAAAAAAAAGATTAGTTGCTAAAAAAATACATATTTAATTATGAAATTATGATCATACTATCTTAAATAAAAGAACTTTCTTTCCAAGCTTTGGTCATCCTTAACAATTTTTTAAACAGCTATAATCATAAAGTAAGCAGTCCGCAGCAATTACCCATTGATAACACTGCCCCAGCAGAAATGTAAACCCACAGAAATTGATTCTTCACACTAGCAAAATAAACTCCACACTCCTGCCTCACCCTTCCTTCAAGTCTGAAGACTGAAACTCTTTTTTTATGGCATAAAACTAGAAACTAGCAGACAGGTTCATAAAAGACAAATCGACATGGCTAATGAGTGAAGAGACAGCTTTACAAGACAGCCCCCAAATTTTGCCGCCCCAGAAGCTGGTGCTTTGTGTACTGCTCACCGCCTGTGTCCTGCGATAGGTTGCTGTTGCGCTGTCTACACCTGGAAGAAAGGAGGTACAACCTCCCGTCATGCAAAGCTTGTTAAACCCCTCACACTGCTAATATCTTTCTAGTACACCTTTGACTGCACTTGCTTTTTGTAGCTACACTAAATGGCTCATAATCATCTAATAATTAATGACCACACACACTGATCCAGCTACTCCTTTAGATAAGAGCAATGATATGAACAACAATGTTATCCCCAAAGATGCTTCTCCTCAAATAGCTGGGGGAATTGGGTTCTAAATTTCAGTAAGACACGGACCTATAGCTCTATCAGCTCCTTGTCACATTTTAATCATTTCATTTCTAAGTGCTGGAATGCAGTACCAAGCTGCCTGTGTTACCCTGTCATCAGTCTTACTCAATTAGGACTGGGTCCCTGTTTGCTTTTAATCAGCACTGTAGAGTTTTCCAATACGTAGTTTATTGTCTCTCATCTAACAGACTATTGCTTATAATTTAGGGCTGCGTGATAAATCTGCCTTCCTGGTAAATGGCGTAGCTAATGGTTCATCCAACCAGCCGAACACAGATACAGCTAGCAGGACAGAGCCAGGAAAATGTGGTGTGGGTTTTTTTTTTTTAATACCGTGGTAATTTATTAATGATCACTGCTCGCATTCTGGACTTACATAACTCATCATGGAATCCTAAAGTATTATTCACAAGTGCATATGAAGAGGGATATAAATATATATTGTCCTTAAAACCAGACTGAGCATAACTCACACTAGAGTGTCCCAAAACTTGATCTCATCAACGTTTTTGTCAGATAACGTGATACAAATAAATCAGTGCAAACCAGCTGCTTGCCATTGTTTGCAGACAGTTTAAAACAAATAAAAAAATTGAATGAAAACTTCCTGTAGCTTCTGTAAGTGGAGATGTGCATACTCACACAGAGTGTCAGTCTGTATTAGAGGGTCTTTCATTGGCATAAGGAGTGAAGCTATGCTCTCTTCTGCTTATCCTTGACGGCTGTCCAGCAGGGAATAAGTTGGGAATTTGTACTGCACATTTGCTAAAAGATCATGGAGGAAGTCCAGTAGCTCTCCCAACATTCCCTCTTTTACTAAAACAAGTTGTAATGGCCAAAATTATGCATAAGCTGTTACTGAGGTCATATAATACTTGCTCTGTTACTTTCACTAATCATGGGAACCACAGCTCATTCTGTCCTTTTTGTAATGCATTTTGTGATAGTTCAACGGTGAAGGCACTACGTCTGACCAAATTTCACGCAGGCATGGGAGAGTTATAAAAAAACATAAACATCATTTGCAGTAGAAAAACACAGTACACTGTCCTTTGTGTATAGTATCTGTTTTCCTTCTTTCAAGGAGACCTTGTGTCTGAATGATACATATTTCATCATCCCTGTTTTCCTTAATTTGTTTATATTTATCTCTACTTTAGTACTTGCTGACTGTTCCATTCTAGGAGCAACTCTTAAATGAAAATATTGAATCTAAATATCGTGTGAAAGCCTTCACATGAGATGACTCCTATATTTGTACTGCTTGGAGACGTGCTAAAAGAAGTGGATGATTATTGTTGCTTACAATGGGCTCCGCTCCAGAGGATCAGAGGAGGTAAAAGGGTTTTTGGGGTTTCTTTCTTTGTTTTTTTTTTCCAGAGGGGAGATTGCTAAACACTTCAACAAACCTACTGCCTTGTTCAACAACTTGGCACAAACTTCAAGGTCTATTCCAGCTGCATCTGATCGATCCTTACCATGAAGAGCAGAGAGAAGAAATAGGCTTTCTGCAATTATGGGTGTCTGTCTTCTTTCATTCCTACTGGACTACACAAACTTCCCTTCACACCGGCTAGTTTTCAAGCACGGAAAGACAAGGTGTGAAATGCATTTTATTGGACCTAAGTGTTTTTTGTTATATAAGCAGAACAAAAAGATCTAGCAAGGAAAATAAGCAAATACTGTATTTTGTTAAATTATCTTGACATGAGACTTTATCTAAGAGAAGCTTTGTTTCCTTCCTTTTGCAAACACATTCCTTTGAATTCAACAAAACAGAAGGTATTTGATTTGTGTCCAATATTCCCAGGATAATATGCCCAGTTTCATCAATCTTTTTCACATTATTTCTTTTAAGACATGCTAATGTGTCACGTTCATTGCTCTCATTTATGTATTATGATGACATTTCAGAAGTCATGTTGCACAAAGTTACATACTTATGCTCACGACTATGCAGAGGCAGTCCAAATTGGCACCACCATTACATCTGCCAGGAAAAGGCATGTTTGCATAGCGTATACAAATTTATTTACAGTCAACAAAGCAATATAATGAGAGGTGTCCACCCAGCTGGGTAGGATACTCAAAAAATACCTTTACATAATGAAAGGGAAACTGTGTCAGGCAGAAGTCCATCTGCATAGGAGATAAGGTTAAGAAATATGTTATTTTCTTAAATCCATTTGCAGGACTGGAGGCTCAGGATGTCCTGAAGGGAAATGTAGAAATTCAACTTAATTCTCACAGCCTCCAGGGGCAACACTGAAGCTCAGATAAGGGAGAAGGGTGTCTGAGGTTGTCAGGATATTTCAGACACTAGTCTTCTCCACTGTCTTTTGTTCAATAACTGCTCAGCTCCCTATGCTTCCCATATTGCCACCCTCTTCTCACAATATGGGCCCATATGTACTGCCTTCAATGTACTCTTGTCTTCCCTGTGTAAGATGCCCACCAAGTCTACCATGATCTATTAGACCCATATTTTTGTATCTCCTAAGATTAGCTTAATTATGTTGGCAGGATTATGAATGGTGCAATGTCAAAATGTTCTTTTTTCCCATTGATTTCAATTACCTCAGACTCATAGCTTAACGAGCAGTGAGAAAAGATATGTGGATTTAATTTGCAATAAAGAGCATAGAGAAAAGAAGGCACGCACTAGACAAGATTAAGATTTTGTTAGTACTGTTTATTACTAGATTTGACAGTCCAGCCTAAACCTAGCTTAAGCAAAAGGGGGTTCATTCATTAAGTTCACTGGCTTAGGATCACTCTTTTGTGACCGCCTGAGGAACGTGAACATACACAAGCCTATGGGACCTGATGAGATGCACCCCAGAGTCCTGAGCGAATTGGCTGATGTGGTTGCCTAGCCACTCTCCATGATATTTGAAAACTCATGGCAGTCAGGGGAAGTCCCTGGAGACTGGAAAAAGGGAAATGTTGTACCCATTTTTAAAAAGGGTAGAAAGGA
>JAVKLA010000027.1:17395504-17452129 GCA_034782735.1 Sagittarius serpentarius
TGCTCACCGCAGGGGGGTTGGACTAGATGACCTTTGATGGTCCCTTCCAACCCAAGCCATTCTATGATTCTATGATCCTAAAAACATAATCTTCTAATTTTGCAGTCTACTAGCCTATTGAATTGAAACAGTTCAAAAAACAAACCTACAGTGAGTGTAAATGAGGCGTTGGTTCACAGACACATGAAACTAAAATCTAAGAATGTCTAAACTTTTTGTGTTAGTAAAAGTTTCATGTTTACCTTTAGAGCACGGCCAGCATTCTTGAATGTTGTGATTTATGATATGACAAGTGTTATGTGGGTCCAATAACATTTGAGGTGTCACAGATATCACTAAAAGATCTAACATGTTCTCTCTGTTAGCTTATTGCCATTTAAAACTACTGTAGACTACTTACAACGAAATCCAAAAGTACCGTTACTGTAGCAGTACTATACTATTTACTGTAGAAGGGGAGATAGATAGTTAACTACAGTTAATTTGCTGCATCTAAGGTTACTTCATGACAGCAAAATCCTACTACTAAAGACAGCACAAAAGATTTCCTTTTCATCACGTTCTGAAACAAATATGATTTATCCAATGGGCATGTTCCTGATGCACTAATTTGCCTCAGATGTCTTCTCTGACTCTGAGGTAAGTACCAGTTTCCAGAAAGCGTCCTACATTCTTCAAGAAAACAGCTTGGACAATCAAGTCATGTCTTAAGAGCTTTGAGACTGGCTTTGATATACTGCTAGTGTGAGAAAATCCCAGTGTTTACGGTCCAATACAGAGAATTAGAAGTTTCTGAATCACTGAGTTATGGCTGCTGACATTGGAGTCACTGACAGTTAAGGAAATAATTACATCTAGCTTAACTGGAAAAGATGATCATTCTTGTTTTGATATTACTAGTTTTGGTTGTTGTTGTGTAGTTGCTATTTATACCACGTAATTTCTGTGTTTCCATTCTGATTAAGCATACCGTCTCCCTGACAAAACCAGAATGTTTTGTTTCTGAGTCAAGTATTGAGAATAAAAATTGAAACTGAAGGAAATTTCTAAAAGAAAGTGAATTTATACTTGAAAAACTGAAAAATATAATTTAAGAAATTACAACAGAAACCAGTAAGATCAAACTCAATAATTAAACTGATATTCCTTCACTGCAGAAAATACAATATACTGGGACAATTTCATAGAACATATCAGGTTGAGCTAATTTTTGGTTCTTTTGAAAATAATATAATAACAAAAGAATTTTGACATAAATTTTGGCCCAGTTCTGCCAGAAGTTGTCTTCTGAATCAGCACAAATTAAGTGCTCAAGACCAGAAACTCATTATCCCAAATGATCACAGTTTGAGGGAAAAAGTTAATCTTTGCAACTGGGTCCTAGATAACTTAAACTTATAAAAAGACACTCCAGTTGTGCCTATTCATAATCTGAAAGACCATACGGGACAGCTGATGTGATTTTTTTTTACTCTATTTTACTTAACAGTAGAAGGTAGGCAAATCTCAGAAAGGAACATCACAGCTTGGTGTAAGATGCCAGAGTGCAATTCATGATAATAAGAAACATAACTCGAATGAAGGGAGACTGAATCCAAGGAGGTACCGACACTCTGAAATTTCTTCATAATTGCAAATAAGTATCCCTGCCAAAGGACTGGGTACATAGCCCTTTGCCAAACTCCTAAAATGTTTGAGTGTTTTTTAGGGCAAATGTGCTTAAAAGAGAGATGCTCAGTTCTAAATCACGTGGAGGCATTCTGGATTAACTACCTTTGGGTCAGATTTAAAACACATTGATGAAGCCATGTGTGGAGTCTTATACGGTACTGTCCCCATTCCTCAGATAATGCAAAATTTCACTCTCTAAGCCTCTTGATTTGGCAGTTTTCATGAGATGTATGTTGACTTTCAAAAGAAAAAAGTGAGAGTAATAGAAACTTTTAGGCAATAAAAATAATTGCTGTTTAAGCAAGAATTTTAGAGTCAGTTGTTCCTTGAAAACATGTCTCTGACCATTTAATTTTTGGCCTTAAACTATGTAGGTGCTTTGCAAATTGTTAGAGTTTCTATGCACTGGGGCAATTTCAAATGAACCTATTTCCTCTGCTAAAACTAAAGAAAAATGTCCTGGCACAAAAATAAAAGTTGTTGACACTTGCAGAAAAAAAAATGTGAGTACTTATTTGAAGTAACGAGCAATTTCTTATACGTAAAATGCTTAAGCTGCCATTGCAATAATTTTCTATGTTTTACTTTCCAATTTATAATGGGGATGTTTCAGACATTCAGTGCAGATTGTATTACCATGTTCACCAGTTACTCTGGAGAAGTGAGCTCTTTGTGTCTTCTCGAAAGTCATCCATCCTTAACCTTAAACACTTCGACATTTCCTAGAGAGCTTAGCATTGTATCAGTTCTAATGCCCAACTTTAAAAGACAGGAACATTTAAGATGTGTTAAGTGTAGGAGAAATACAGGAAGCGTGAGTGATCTGAGATTTCCAGATGCTACTAGATTATAAATGTCAAAAAACACAATTTGGAGAAAAACACAAGTAGATTGTCTTTAACTGTCCCTTCTCTGTTGAAATCCATGACTTTCCTTCCTCCTAGTATTTCTCTTTTAGCAGTGAGCTTGACACTTACCGTCTAAATTAAGTTCTTTGAGAACTGGCATTTTCTGTGCATCTACAAAGCAGCTGTTAAAAATTATTTTAATTCCTTGTATTACTTTCACAAAACAACTTCAGTATGACTGATACTACAGCAGCACATTGTAATCAACTAGTCATTTTTATCATGTTGAAGTTATGTAGTCATACAAGCTAAAAGCCCCATATAACTAATTTCTACTTGCATTCCTGTAGTGTCGAATTCGAACACCTTCCAACCCGCCAAGGAAGCACTCATCTGCAGCCTAAACCAGAGGCCTTCCCAGTCCTCTTTTTGGTTTTTTTTGGTTTGTTTATTCATTTAATTCTATTTTGGCTAGCTAATGATATCAGGTTCTTCTACAACCTTCACGTCTTCCAGGAAACTTGGAGATAACAGCTATAATTCCTAAAGGAATGAGTCCTAGTAGTCTCTTGGTATTTTATATCTCAAAGAGGAGAGAAGTGAATCTGGTGTTATAACACTGCAGAATTCCCCCGTGAGGGGAGATACCCAAATCCCATAAGCTATATAGTTCTTTTGCTAACAGGATTGTTCTCCTTTCTGCTTCTCGAAGTCTCCTCCAAAACATATAGTGTATATTGTCCAAAATGACGCTTGGATTCTGGTCCTTTAACTTCCAAGGATCCTATCTTAAGTAATTTGTTTTTTTCTGGATACTTGGCCATTTTCATATTTTTCAGTGTAGATACAAAGATATTTGAGAACACTATCCTGCTAGATGTGAGTCACTTTTGTGAATGTAAAACTGGTATTTAAAAAGACCGGGTGATTTTTATGACTAACTTTTACTGGACACATTTTAGAAGTTTCTTTGGAGAGACGTGTCTTGATGAATGCTACCTCTTTCTTCTTGCATTCTTTTCTTTCTGGGTGTGTTTTTTTATTGCTTTACAACACTTAACAACCTTTTGTGCTTTAACCTTGGATTTATACCTCCAGATAATGTTTTTAATTCCTTTTCTTCCCAATCATAACTAATAGCTGAGCCAGCAAAAAAAAAAGGAAATGGTAATTCATTTCTATATAAACAGTAGATATGTTAATTAACATTTCCCCCTGAGGGAAAGACATGTTTTCACAACCATCCAAACATCGTTCTGTGGCCAGCTCACAATTCCAGAGTTCAGTAGATCCAGCTTTCATGCGATAATGCAGAAGGTATTTCAGAAAAGCTTAAATTGTGCTTTTATAAATCCTTTACTATTTATTTTGCTGATTATGTATGTTTACTACCACATAGCATGAACAGAAAAAGGAATAAATCCCTGTGAGAATAACTTATTCTCTGAATGGTAAATTGTTGAACTTTCTGTAATTTTTGTAAGTCAATCAAAAAGTGTTTCTCTTACAGAACATGGATTGCTCATACGCTTTTATTGCTGTCTCACTGATAGCAACCAGAATGGAGCCATACAAAGTGATGTTATGCAGTGAGAGACAAGGATTTATTAAGTGACTATGTATGAGAAACAGGAAATTATATAGCTTCATAAATATCTAAGATTTTGTTTCCTGACTGGAACACTTTCTGAACCTCACTTTCTTCGGTTCCACCCACTGTTGCGCCTAGTGATCAGCTGAAAGAAACCTTGATAAATATTACTGCAAAACACTATTATCTGAATACTTTCCATTCCATTTGAAAATATTTTTTCATCTTTTACGCTCTAACTTTACAAAAAATTTCCTAAGGTTCAGACACTAATTCTCAGACAATAAACATAATTCTCAGTGTTCATGAAGCTAAAAAGAGGTCTTTATTATTGTGCAATTAGTTGTAGAGTACAAATCATAAATAAGAATACAAAGTCTGCATTTCATTTGAAGTTGTGAGCAGTTTCTTACGGGTAATTTTTAGGGGTAATTTTATTTATCTGTGATTAGCTTGTGCTTGTGTGACTCTCTGCAGTTCATAGAGTTGTACACACACAAAGAAGTCCCCATATGTAGTAGGGACCTGCTCCTCTTTTTTATCTCCCTCCATCTGTTATTTCTCACCTGAAGAAGAAAGCTTAGGAACAGCACTTTCTTTTCATCCAGGTGGTTTGTAGATATCCCAAGATAGTTTTAATGTCTTCTTTGGACTTTAGCAAAAAACAATAGTTAAAAGCACCCCACATCCCCAGCTTATTAGTGAGACATTTAATTTGTTTTATTTGGCGACCAGTTGACATTCTGAGCTTGCAGGAAAAGTTGCTTGCTGCAGCTGAGTGGGTGAGAGACTAAAAGAGCTGGAAACTTTCTGTTTTTAAAATATGGGATGAAATACAGATCAAACAATGTTTAGTACAATATTAATCCTTTAGACTGAGTCATGCCAGAAATGGTTCTTTTAAGCTGTGGTTAGGAAGGAAGAGGAATCCAGAAGCAGTCAGCTAGGAGCAAAGTTACCTGTGAGCAATAGAAGACTGTAAAGAAGACAGGCACATTTAAAAGATAGCAGACTTATTGGGATGAAATAACAGCTGGCCAGAACAGCCATCAGGAAAACTGTTCCTGTTTCACGTAACTGTCCATCCCTTTCCCAGCAGGGGGCAAAGATGGGATGACTAGTTTCCAGGAAAAAAAAAAAATTAGAAGTCTTTTCTGAATTACAAAACCTAATTCATCTTCCCGGGAGGTGCAAGACAAGCAAGGTTATGCAGTGGTCAATTGAGCAAGACCCTTGTTTCTAACTGTAGCTAGCATCAAATGCTGTCTGTAACAAAGGACCTTGTGGTAGCTAGATAGCTACCAAATAACATAGCCTTAGGAAAAATTTCTTCCTGTAGACATTAGGCTAAAGTTTGGTGTCTGTTTTCAAGCAGAAGTTTTATTTCCTAGTGGGTAGGCTTGGTTTTTCCCATTCTTTTGCATTTAAGTCAGGAAGTCTTTCATCCATCCTTCTCTTTTGAATTCTCCCAGGTTTTTTACATTAATGGTACCTTGTAGTGACAAGCTCTAGTGGTTGACAATTTGACTAGAAATGTAATTGCTTTTACTGGTTTTGAGTTTTCTTTTATTTACTTTCAAATGATGGGAACTCTCTTGGCTCTATCTGCCTCCATTTAGCCATTCATTATTTTAAATCTCTCCAGCTGAGCCTCTCCTATTTCTCTCTTTCCAAATAATGAAGTCCCAGGCTGTTTCAATCACTCTTCATATGGAAGTTTTTCTGCACCTCTGACGTCTCTTATCAGGCACTTCTATTAATAGTTAATTAGGGAATTGGAAATTTAAACTAGGACTAAACTTTTTGCCTCGGTTCTTGCTTGTAAAATGAGGCAAAAAGAATCCAAACTTGCTCAAATATTTACTTACAAATATGTATGCACATTTTGTCATTTGTTCACACTTTTATTTCCTATTTTTCCTTTTTTCTTCCGTATCTGACAGCCTTTGCTGTCTCCATTCCCATGCACCGTTCAACTTTGGGCAGAAGCTACCAGGATAAAACCAATCTCACGGGATCAATTTTCTCTTCCCTTTTCTATTTCATAACTGCCCTATCATCATCAGTATTTGATAGGTGACACTGGAGTTTTGTTGCTCTCCACCCCGAAGATTACCTGGGAGGTCTGTACAGTCGTTGCTGCTTCTCCTCTCCTGCCCCTACCAGCTCTGTGCTCAGCAGGGGATGTAGTCAGTAGGTAACTGCTGGAGCATGACATTTCCAAATGGGAGGTGTATGGTCGGCTATCCCTATGAATTTTCCATATCCTATCCTATTTCAGTTTTCTTTCACCCTGTTACTGGTATTAATGTTGAACACATTAAAATAAATGCCGTTATGATCAGGCTTTAATATGTCACTGCTCATTTTATCAAGTTCATACAAGATCAACAGAAAAAATACACTCACAGAAGTTAGTCATAATCTCAGTATACAATCCAAAATGGAAGTCCTAAGCGCAGGGCAGTTTACAAGACAAAATGGACGTTACAATTTAATACAGGTATAATCCACACTGTTGCAATGCGCAATGTACTTCCTTGGTTCCTTAAGGACTGAGTCTAAGCTTTTCTAAAATACTAAGCAGATTTCCCTTTGACCTGGTGCCTTATGGATCCAGTCAGCAATGCCAGCTGAATACCACCCAGAAAATCTCAGCACTGCGAGTTTATAAGAAGTACAGTGCTAGCAATTTTCTTCAACACAAGTGACAGGGACAGAATTCTTGCAGCAAAGAAGACGTGGACACGTTTCGTGACATGGCCAAGATTTTATTTTTTTCCTAATGTCTGCCAAATCATTCAAAACAAAAGGAGGCAGCTGGCAAGACTTCAAAAGGAGTTTTGTGGATGAAGTAACTCAAGCTGCACTACTTTACCTGGCTAAGCTCTTGGAGACCAACAAAGATAAAACATATAGCTTTTGGGTCAGCCAGGAACCTCTTTGCAAAACTACAGATGGAAAGTTGCCTGGTCATTGTAATGTAACAAGGTATCAAAAGACGATAAAACAGTACATTGTCCTTTAATTTTGGATGTGCATTTCTTTAAGAGGTAAATCAAAACTGTGCTTTAGATATGAGAAGAAATATCTTAGGACAAAGCAAAAGAATGCATACTTTACATGGATATTTCCTTGGTATAAGGGCTTGTTATCAAATTTTTGTTCATTTTATTCAGCCTACAGTTATTCTTAAGTATTGAAACTGCTAGCTTAAAAAAGCAAGTATCTACATGGTCGAGAGCAGAACTGGCCAGTTTCTTTTCCTCAATGCAAAATTTTGACTGTTGATTGTATTCTAAGTGGAACCAAAAAGGCATCTCTGACTGTTTTGAGGCAAAGCTTAAGGTATGATGGTAAAATACCAGTTGGATCTAGTGGCATTTAACCATATTCTATAGCCGTGTAAAAGGAGAAAAATCGTTAAGACTAAAAAAAAAAAAAAAAGAGTGAACTCTAAATGCTTATGGTAATTTGTCAACATGGCCTGTTGTTTGTAGTAAAGTCTCAGGAGAAGGGATTTAGAGGCAGGAGCCTAAAGGGGATAGTATTCCAGCTTCAGCAGTGGCATAGGATAAGGCATGGAACAGTTACTGACAGAAGGAACAGGTTCAGATACCAGAGCACAAAAATGCTCGGGCCCTTATAAGGGCCACATTAAAAAAATTGCTAAAATCAAGGAGAAATGTACATTTGATTGACAGGTAGAGAGAACTAATAGAAGAAATCAAAGAAAAAGGTTTTGGAGCAGCAAGCAACAGGCAAAGTAGTAATTACTGTTAACTTCTGGCTACCTTAAAACAGCTGAAGGACAGCTCCAAGGCCAGAGAAGTTACAGTATTAATGTACAGGTGCCTATATATGCACAGATGCATAATACAAGCATATACACACACATACATGTGCATACACATTGCTTTTTTCCCTTATTGTCACCTGTGGTTATTTTTATAACATTGCAGGCCTGATAATGAAAAGCCTCCTGTTACAAAGTCTGGAAACTTGGCCATCTGTAGTTGATTTCTACTAGATGATATTTCTGTGGAAGAATGAGAAGGTGAAGCTATAAAATCAGTTAATCTTATTTATCAGTTCTGCCGTGTCGTATCTGTAATCTTCAAAACTGACACAAAAGAGCATTACAATGAAGTAACAGATCATTTTCCCATCATAAATTAGTGCAAACTCACCCAGCACCAAACATATTTCAAACTTTGTTTCATTCTTACAAAGAATTTTGTCTTTCATTATGTTATAGCTACATACCCTAAACCCATTTGAAACAAACAGATTCAGTAATTCCACCAGCTTTTTCCCTGTCAAATACTCCATAATTACAGCTAAAAGTTGGAAATAACTAAAACCCTTTTTAATACCCTAAACCCATTTTATGGCAGGTAAGTAGGGAAAGCAAGCTGAAGAGCAGCCTCTTGACCAGCAGGCTTTTACATATTTCCCATGTCTCTTAGGAATGGAATAAGCAGGGATTGTAAAATGCTGTCTTAAACTTGTGTCCATACACAATGTGCTCTGTCATATTCAGCAGATTGCCCACAGCATATAAGTAAATTCTTTAGATTTATTAATAAATAGCTACAGTTTTGACTAGTTTCTCTGGAAAAAAAAAGGGCATGCTGAAAAATAACCGAGCAGCGCTTTTTTTTGATAACCTTGCTTATAGGCTCTTTTAGCACCACATAAATCCAGCAATTACATAGGATTATTTGGCAGCATGAGTGTGAGAAGATGGCCAGGCTGGCACTGAAAAATAAAGTCTTAAGAAAGGCTTTATAAGATTTATGGAAGGAAAGGCTGCCACCGGCAGAGAACTCTACGTGTCCTTTGACTAGTAGGAGAGGACAAAGTGTGTCAAGATATTTCCCATCTTTCCCACCAGGCTTGGAAGAGGACTGGCGGGTCTGTTTCATTCAGTCATTCCTCAGCTCTTCCTTGTGCCCAGCCCTACAGTCTCCAATGACATAACTGAAATCCAAGACAAGTCAACTGTCAAGGACATTGACTTGGGGGTATTTTACACTCCCTTAAATAGAAGTTGAGCGCATGGACTCAGAGTTGATTGAAATGAAAATGGAAAACTCTGCAGCTCCTAACATTTTTTTTCAAGCACATTTTTTCCAGGGTTGGGAGAAGCGAGAGGGTTTTGAAAGCGATGTGGCCTTCTGCCAATGCCAGAGATGTGTTTCAGAATCACGGGATGAGCTGGTATGATGCTGGGAAGTATTTAGTGAAGCTCACAGGACTGTACTGCAGCAGGTGCTGTGGTTGGGAGGCAGGCGTGACAGACAAGAGGTTTTGCACATGTAAGCCGAATCAGAATTGGAGATACACTGTTATTCATCAGCAGCCTGTCAATGTTAAGGTGGGAAAAAAAGGAAGTCGTATGAGCTATTTTCACCCAACAGTGTGGGATGTCCTCTGCAGTGTTTTTGGAACGGGTCAAAATTCATATAAAACTGTCACAATTGTCTGATTAACTTCTAGCCAAAAACTTCCACATAAAACATTAAAGATGAAAGTACATACGTCTTCAGCAGGGAAGACTTTCACAGATCCAGGGCAGATGCTTTGCACACATGGATGTTACTTTATTATGCTTCAATCAGCATTATATTATGTTATTGGAAAAATCACATAAATATGTCTGAAAGGCTTTCAAAAGATGTTTGTCCTTTAGCTTTAGAAAGTGAGGAAGGTTTAAAACTATTTTCATGAAGTAGGAAAGATTAGAAAGTTTAAGGGTGGCTCAGATGCTTTCAAATTGGTGCCTTTTTATCCACGTTGAACATTTTACAAAGCATTGCTGTGATCACGATTTCACGATGGGGATGATGTCTCATGCTGGATATATTCTAAACATCTCCAGCCTTCTTCTGTGTGCTCTCCCCAAAATTAAGGAGTCCACTGAGGTACAGCAGTGTTAGACTGGGGTAGGTGGAAAATTAAGCTCCTAGCCATGTAAGGGTGACACTGATAGTCAAGGCAACGTCATGCATAAATATTGTGCTAATGACTATGTGTGAGTTGTATACGTGGATAAGTGTTCTTCAGAATGTTTAGCTTACTGAGGGACAATGATCCCTCCAAAGTCCTATAAGTCAGGAAATAGCTGAAGCTCGGCCTCCCTCCCAAGGTATCAGAGGAAAACCATGTCTATGGGTGCTGGGGAAAGAGAGTATTTCTTTGTTTGCTGAAGTATATTGGTTCCCAGTATGGGGAAATTTTTCTGTCTTATTTTTGGACAGCATTAATTTATTTTACTGTTGTAAAAGCCCAACCTTCATGAAAAAGATATTGCTCGGTACTTATAGCAACAACCCTACCAATAAGCCTGATACAGGCAAAAGTTTTCAGTGAGAGAGTGACTATTGTAACTTTGATCTCCACTGGAGACTCTTAAAAACAATCTCTTCAGGTTTCAAGTTTACTGGCAGTCTGTCACATCACTGCCATAAATACTAGGACAAAGAGAAAAGATTTTTTATCTGCCTGCATATAGAAGGATATTAATTAGAAATAATGAGTTGAGACTGCCTGCAAAGCAGCTGTGGTTCTTTTAATTAATATTGTCTTCCAATGGCTGAAATAAAATGTCAAGACTGGTGGAGATTTGCAATTGGAAAAGCTATATCAGCTATTTATAAAGGGAAATCAACTGTAAAAACATTTGCTAAAAGTTTCTGGCTTCCATAGTGCAGCTGTACATTGAACTTCTTAGTAAAACATCTATCCTCGCCACTGGTACAACCTCCCAGAAGTAATGTACGTGCAGTTTACTTGGTGAAGACTAGCGAAGACTCTTCTGAAGCTGGAGGATGTCTTTGTATTTTCTATAAAGCTAAACCCAGCAATACCAACCACGCTGATGTTTTCGAAGAGATGCATAAGGGGACGGCAGGCCTTGTGCTTTACCAAAGGATTTTCGCAAAGGTGACAGGAAGGTGATCAGGCCAAAGCAGCTTTATAAAATAAACCTGCTTTAGTAATTCAACATTTCGCTTGGACTAAATAAGCTCACCTGAAGTTACGTAATTTTAGGCAAGCTATCCTATTTCTGCAAAATTTCAGCAAGACCCACCACGGCGCCTTAGAAATAAAAGAGCAAGCAACATCACAGCGTGGCTGTCCAGCGCTGCCGGTGCGCCGGGGGCGGGCAGGCCGCGGGTGGGGAAGGCCGCTTTGGGCAGGGGAGAGCACGGCCCTCTGAGGCCTTCCCG
The DNA here is from genome assembly GCA_034782735.1 of Sagittarius serpentarius. Lineage (NCBI taxonomy): Eukaryota > Metazoa > Chordata > Aves > Accipitriformes > Sagittariidae > Sagittarius > Sagittarius serpentarius. The sequence goes on from JAVKLA010000027.1 coordinate 17,406,850, forward strand.
CACCCCGCCGGGGGTGCCCGTGGCGGGGGAGCACCATCTCCCCGCTTCGCCTTTCCTCAGCAGGGCCGGCCGCCGCCTCACCTGCCTCCCTCCCCGCCTCGCCTCCGCCCCGGGAGAGGCGGCGGAGCGCTGGGGGCGGAGGGCCGCGATGCACCCTCCGCCCCGCTCTGCCTCCACCCGGGGCCGGCGGTAGCCCCGGAGGGGAGGCGGGAGGCGGGGGGTCACGGCTCTCAGCGAGGGCCGCGGGCGGAGAGGCAGAAAGTCCCGCGGAGAGCGGGAGACGCCCCAGCAGAACTTTGCCCGCTCGGAGCTTCGCGGTCGGGGCTGCGCCTCAGCGCCGCCGCCGCCGCCGCCGCCGCCGCCGCGATCGAGCCCCGCTCCCCGCCAGGTGAGTGAGTCCACCTGCTCCGTCCTCTGCGTCCCCGCCCCGGTTTTGGAGCAAGGCTGCCAGACGCCTCCCGCTGCCGCAGGAGCGGCAGCAGCCGCCGCCGTGGTCCCTCCTGGGGACGTCGTGCGTTTGTGACCCGAACTGGGCCTGTTCCAGCGTGCGGTTGTTAAGTGTTTCGTGAGGAAATTCCCAGGCAAAACCCATAAACAACAACAACAACAACAAAACCCCGGTGATGTTAGCTTGTCGTTATTAGTTGAGCAACTGAAAATGAGCTTAACAGAATGCTTATTACGGGGAAAAGAGAGGGGATGGGAAGGAGAGGGAGCACTGGGGGAGGTTTAAGGAATTGGAGGAATTCGTCTTCATTGTGGAGGAAATTAAATGTTTCTGCCTTTTTGTTGTTGTTGTTGTTGTTGGTTTGTTTATTTGTTCTTTTCCCTGTAAGTCGCCAGCAGATGCTTCATGAAGTTAGCCACAGTTCAACACTCTGTTGGAAAATATTTTTGTTTTGGAGCGGATAAAATGTTAGGAGTGCAGTAAACATTTTAAACTTAGAACTGCAGCAGTAAATCACATGCTGTTTGCGTGTCGGAGCAGGAATCCCTGGAGCTGCGCTCCCCACAGCAAGTTCACCTTGGGACGGTTCCCCAGGAACGTCTTCAGCTTTTGCAAGGCGCCTTTTATGGTCCCTTGTGTTTTCCCCCTGACACATAGATTGCAGTACTGGCTGATAGGTAAAGCCGGCCAGATTTTAGGCACCTGACTTGTGCCAAATGCAGGAGGTGAATAAAAGTGAGGTGCCTGGGTTCCTTGACGGTTGACGGAAACAACAGGCAAATCCAAGTATGACGTTCCCTCAAGATCTAGTTCTGGAGACGGCTCACTCTCTCAGGGAACCTGCACCCTAACACAGGCACTGCGGTTTGATGTCCTCACTCAGGTGACATCTGCCCCAGCTTTTGTGACTCAGTGTCCAGTATGGACAGTGGTCATTGCTGGTGCACTGAGTACCTCCCGGTCTGACAGCTGTCAGCCAGAGGACACTGATCAGCCAGGGAGAGCTGTAGCTGTCTCATTTCTAGATGGTAAATAGAATTAAAAGAGGTTGAAAACGCCCATTGCTGTCTGTTTATGGTTTGGGGTGGGGTTTTTTGTTACTTCTCAGCTGAGTTCATAAACTCAGTTACCCTAGCTATTACAGAAATATTTGCTAGTTACTGGTGGGATGGGAAGTGGCCTGCAGATTGTATGGGAGGGATGTGGTCTCCTTTAAGATGTGGTTCACAAAATGGAAAAGTTTGTGTAAAGGGAGTTGTCTCTGTTCTGCTCTTTCTTGAACAGGTGCCCACATTACAAACACCACCACAATTGGCAGTATTAGCAGAGAGGTTAACAAATTGGCCGATCCCAGCTGTTCTTTCCAAATATCCTTGTACTCTGAAATGTAACAGTCCCGCTCAGTGAGACTAGCTCAGTAAGATGGTGGCCTGCCGGCGCTGTCACCTCTTCTGTGTGTGAAAGAGTTTTAATATTTGCTTCATTTCCCGTATTAGAAGACTTTATGGAGGTTAAAATACTACTTCTTCTTCCTTAAACTCTTTTCGTATCTGTTTGCATTTTGGCTCACAATAATTAAGACGTGCTTCTAGAGGGGCATCTCACCACTAAGGTTTAGATGACCTTTCCAAGTTTGCCCATAAACTAAGATTGTGTCACGCTGCAGGGACAGAGGGAAGAGGGAACGGTTCTGTGACTAAGCCAATTTAATGCAGCCATATCTATCTAAAGCAGAGACTGGCAGGAGTAAGTGCCTCAGAGTCTAAGCTTGTTAATTAATTAAGTTACTAGCAAACTTTTTAGAGTAAGCTGTACACTCAGGAAATGAAATGACTGTAATAGAATATCAGAAAAGTGATCTTGTTTCTTTCCACAATTGAAAGAAATTACAGGCTCCTTTCACTGATGTTCTCACACAGTGAAACTGCAAGTTTCATCCCAGTTTGCTCTCAGTGTGGAAAGCATTAATGCTAACCTAGAATCGCCATCTTCATTAATTGGAACGTAGTATTTGTCCAATTTATTTTGAAATTAGCTACTATTTAAATGCATATAAACATACTGGTTTAAGGGTGCTACTCAGTAGATCCCTGAGTGGTTTACAGACTGGAACAAACATACTATCTTACTTTTCCAGATAGCTGATCACAAATATGATAGTATTTTCTGTTCATTCTGAGTGGATCCACTGCTAGTGGAACATCTTTATACATAATAATAGCTAGTGCTAACGCCGTATGTATCTAATGTAGCATGGCTTTTCTTGTTTGCTTGCCAGAGACAGACATGTCAGAACTGTGAAGGCCATTTGTCTTCAAATTTTTCTTACTGCAACTAAATTCTGCTCCACTTATTCTAATTCCACACCTGTTGGTACACACGCTGCTAAGACACATGGGCTTCAGTGGTGCTTTGGGGTTGATGATGTTCTCCTTTACATTTTTTTCAAAAACTCAGCCAGTGGGGTCATACAGGTGAGTCTGCAGGTAGAAAGAGATAAGCATGGGGAATGGAAAAGCTGCTGGCTCAAAACCGCTGGTATGATATTATCTAAAGAGAAATGAACAGTGAGGAATTTGCGAGGTGCTGGTTCTAGATCCCATTGTAGGTATCAGCTTTCCTGCTCTTAAGGTGGTGTCCAGATTCGTATTGGACTTTCAGATTCAGTAATAATAGTAACAATGATAGATGTCTCTCCTGTTATCCTAACGGTCAGGCACCACTGCCATTTTCTAGGCAGAGGTGTATTCTCTTCAGATTGAATTATTGCAACCCATTCTGTCACAGTTGTGGAAGGCAGAGCCAAAATAATCAATTATGGAAGAGAGAGCTAATACAAATGAGCTTAGGATGAACACTCCCATGGCAGTACTTTGGAGGTTTTCCTTTCTGTTGCTTCCTTAAGCAGTACTTCTATTGCTTGTATTGCACAAGAACTTTACTGAATTTTAGTTCACACTTTTTAGGACAATTCAAATAAAATATGTATCCACTCATTTAAAAAACCCGAACAACCACATTTAAGAATATTTTATCTTCGATTTTCCTAGTATAGAGCACAACATATGCATCTCATAAATGTTACCAAGTGTACATGATATTCCAGCTCTGTGGTAAATGGAGACAGGATATTGGGCATAAACACAGAGGTCACACAGCACCGGAAAGAACTGCCAGACACAGCTCTAGTCAGAGGAAGGAACCAGCTGATACTGGAAGCAACTGCTGAAATCAGTATCTATCCCTATACATTTCAGGCATGAGTAGCATTCAGAGTCATGTGAAAGCAGTTAATGTGATATTTTGGAGAAAAAGGCATCAAGGAGAAATTAAGGAGTCTTCAGAGAATTTACTAAAACAACTTTTTTTTTTTTTAATAAAAAGATTTGTCAGTTAAACTCAGATCACAGTAAATCTAAAAATATCTTTGACAGAGTCAGAAGAGATTGGGTGAGCTATACTTCCAAAATAGAGGTCTGGAGGCTAGTAGATGCCAAGCAGGGAAACAAGAAAACATAAAATTATATGACTGCAGCAAAGGTGCCAACACACCTAGGGAGGTCATAATTTAGCTGTCTCGTTTCCAAGAATACGCATTTGAGTAGCACATGGTTTCTTGTTTCAAGACAAGCATCAAAGTAGCAGTTCTGATATATTAGCAGACATGCAGACTGAGGATGTCAATAAATGCAGCAGTCTTTCATGAGATGCATTTCTCAAATGTGGCATGTTGATTAATATGCTAATTAAAAGTGAATGTACAAAGCAACAGTGATCGCAGCCTTGTCTACCCCACATCTCCACCATCGCTGTAGCTGGCAGAGCACCCCGCGGTACATACTGTTTCAAACTGACAGAAGGAGTTTTTCTGGCATAGTTACACCACCTCCCTAAGTGATGTAAGTTGAGCCAATATAAGCTCTCCCCTTCTGGCAAAGCTGCGTCCGCACCAGGAGTTCTGCAAACATAGCAATATCTGCTGGGAACCTGAATTTTTCACACCGGGAACTGACATAGCTATGTTGGCAAAACATTATAATTTAGAACAGGCCTAGAAAAAAACCACATTTATCACCCCATCCTCAGCCATTTATAAAGCATTAGAGAGTCCTAAATCCTTAACTTTCTGATAATGGTTATACTTTACAGACAAATTCTGATTTCAGTGAGAGGGATAGTGTGTTATATTGGTTAAAAATGCACTGCTTCCTAATTCTGGCCATTTCTATCCCTAAGGTGTCTAGTGTCTTTGCCAGTAAATACAATTTAACTGCTCTACAGAAGTATAACGCTTGAAGTGACTGACTGCATCTTCTGTTGGGCTGGAATCTGGCTCTCCCATCCCCAGCTGGGTGAGGCTGGAAGGATGGCATGTACAACCATGGCTCCTGGGACCACACAACCTAACTGGTGTGTGTGAGTCCTCCTTTTCAGAGTGACGGTCAGTACCTGTAGTGAACCAAAAATGGGATTTTTTTCAAAAGAAAGTATTTTTACTTTAAGTAATCTTATCAAAGCGAGTGAAGTAGCAAATTGTTTTTGCAGCACAACCACAGTGACATTTGGGCAAAGCTCAAGTAGGCCTGGTTTAATCGAGCACCTTCCATCTGGAAAAAGTTTAGCTTGTCTCCTTGCAGTCTGTGGGTGTCTCTTATCACCCGTCGTTCCCCGTTTCCACAGAACATCAGGAGCAGGGAGGCAAATGTGAATGTTTGCATTCGCCTTTCCCCTTCTGCTGCATCAGAGGTTACCACCAACTTGCTGGGGGTTACCCTTTCTCCCGCCAGCTAGATGAGATGTGGCTGGGAGGGTTGTCTAGCCCATGTCAGCTAGAAAGAGATGGGTAAGCAATAATTCACTGTTTAAACAAGCTTTAACTAAGCTGGCTCATTTTAAGCAGCAATTGCAGCAATAGCTCAGCCAGAAAATCAGGAGTGGGAGGGCGTACATAACCTCTAGGAAGAGGGTGGTGACAAGTAGCTGGCTGAGGGCTGCATATGGAAACCACTTCTAGTGGCACAGCAGCAGCCAGAGAAGAAAGTATGACTATACTCATGGTTAATACTGCTGGCAGCTTGCTACTGGCTTTATCTGGATGGAAATCCTCTAGATCCCTCACTTGAAAACTGCCTACAAGTGAAACAACGGAGCAGGGGGTGGAATTTCTAATATTCATGGGGTATCTCATGTCTTTCACATGAAAAAGAGAAGGCAAGAAACTTTCTTAATCAAAAGGAATAAAGTAAGGGCAAATGTAGGCAGGATATCAAAAAGTATCTCTGCCAGTGAAATCCATTAGCCTTGAAGTAATCTCCTAAGGGAACTGAAGACATTCCCATCGCTTGGGATATTTAAAACTAGGTTAGACAAAACACTAGGAAGTGTACAATGGGGGACAATCCAGAATCAGCAGGGAGAGGGATTAAATAGTCTTAATAAGCCTTTAACATGGATTCTGTGATTTCAGTGCCAAGAATTCACATGTCCCCCTGCTCTTTCTCTTCCCTGCAGCTGCCATAATGGGAGATTATGAAATCACTGTAAATGTGGGCAATTAACTATTCTAATAGAATTTGATAATGTAATGGTGGTACATTATTCTTCCTCTTAGTCTCAACTAAGACACCTCTACAGTGGATTTAACTTGACTTTTAGTAAACTATTACACTCTTGCGGTACAGAGACTTAGTAAGATTACTTTGTGTTTCTAGTAATTGGCTTGCGTTTCAGACTGATTTTGGTTTTAGCTTAACCTGTCTTTTTTTTGCCCTCTCAATTTCAAAATTCCTAAGTCGTTTATCTAAAACTTCCGGCTTTTACTTCTGTGTTTAATCACTCATTGTTATTATCCTACATACTTCTAAATCTGTAGTCTTTTGTGAGTGTAGAAGAGCCAAGGGGTTCACTTCAGTAAGATCAATAGGTAAAAGATGTACTTTGTGGCATAGAAATGAGTTAGTATTTATAACTGTGTTCTGTAAATGTTAGGTCACTGCTGAAGTATTCAGATCAACAATGTGTTTATAAACATTGTCTAAGAAGAATTCATTGTTTCACAAATAGCGCTATTTGCTGTGATCTCTGATAATTTTTCATATTTTCCTGGTGCGTTGATTTGATAGTGTGTCCTTAAGTCCAGATGACTGCTTGAACCACGTTCACACTGGAACAGGGGGTACTTTGTTTAGTTTCATTGGGGAAAAAGCCAGTACACTGTGGTTTAGAGGTCCTACCAGTGGAGATAGCTCAGTGAAACCATGGTTCATGGTGTAAGTAAAAATGACTTACAATGACTTGCAATTGACACCACCTTGAAATCATTCCAGTTTACGCCCTGATGGAATTCCTATGAAGAATTGCTTTCTATGTGCGCCTCCAAAAAGCCAAAGACACACTGCAAAAGAATGAGGTTTCAATAACATGTTTAATTCTGTGGTTTCTTTGTGTAATTTTGCATGATAAATATTGGGCCTGTAAATCACTGCTAGTCAGTTTTGCTCGTTTGAGTATTTAACAAATTCTTTAAGTAACACATGACATTCAATTTGGATGTAAAACTATCTTCAGCTAGAATAAGAATCTTATATAGAAGAATGTCGTTAAAGTCAGAAAAATGACAATTTATAAGTGGCTTTCTAATAGAGAGGTTTTTACAGTTCTGCGGAGTTACAGCTGCTAACGTGAATGATAGATGTACCAGTGGGGAAGGAATATAATGATTGAAGAGTGAAGTGGCCTCCATTTTTGTTTTCACACCCAAGTGGTGCTTACAGAGACAGATTCTGTTCTGTACATTTTTTTCAGGGGGACTGAGCAGATTGTTACCTGCAAAACCTTTAAACAGTACACACATAAATCTAGAAGCTCTCACCGTAATTCCATGATCGAGATTGGATTTTCAGCATGTAACATCGTTAGAAAGCAAGCTCTGTGCTTGGTAATTGATTTTTTTAATGTCTTGAGAATTAACTTTCAGCAGGAAAGTTTATGGTAGCATTTTTACAAATGAAGTAAACAATTGTATTACACTGTGGGAGCTGGATCCTGACATACCTATCCATCTTAAGAGGACTCATTCTTCTCAAAGCTCTTCTGATTTTAACCTGACTTTTTGGATGACAAAGCATTGCTCAAAGGTTTTAAGAAATTTATTTTATATTACTTGCCAATATTTTATTATTATTGATCTGACATACAAATAAAGGTCAGTGAATTTAGAACAAGGATGAATTTAGAACAAGGATGAATTTAGCCTTTAAACTGCATTTATAACAATATGATTACCAGCCTATTTTTCCCTTGAGCCTTAAAACTCAGTTGATATATTAGCGAGTATAGCTGTTTTTAACTTTCCGCATCCTATTTTCTTGACAAAGAGAAAAGAGCACACACGGCTTATAGTTATGCTAGTAAATTTTAAAGTGCCAGCGAATGCTCTCTGGCATTGAAGAGGCTGGCATGGAGCATCCCACATCTACGCGATTACATTACTTTCTGAGCAGTGACCACCTGCAAACTGCCAGTCTCTGCACTGTGCTGGTTCCCAGACTCTCTCCAGTAACTGCCGGGAGAATCCAAGCTGGCCCAGGCTGAAAGCACTGCAGGGACACTTCTTACAGTTTAGTGGTATACATTTATGCTTACCACTGTATGCCGTTCTTTCCATGTTCAAAATTCGTTACGAGCTACCACCATGTCTTTAGGGTTTGTTTTGACACATTGCATGGGAGATCACAGATACATTTAAAGCTCTTTTTCTTTCTTTTTTTTTTTAGTTCTATTGGTATTTCAAAAAAACTCCTAAAGATAAAAAATTAAGCCAAAATACACAGGTGTTCCTTGGCAACATGCTCAATGTATAAAAACAATTACAAAGAGGCATACAGTCGTAACCTCTGCCCCATGGCTGTTCAGGTAAGCGACAGCACTGCAAATGAGTTAATAGATAGTATTTTTTTAAATGTAAATAGGCTGTTCTGTTTTTCTTTAGGTTCTCAGGCACGGAGGCAGAGGATTTTCTCCTTGTCTTAGTAGAATGGAAGCTGTCTTTACCCAGATAAAGTAATTGCTAGAGAATATACATCAATGCTCAACATCAATTTGGTTATCCACATTCTCTCCTCTGAATGCAGTGAATTTAATAAATATTGACACTTGAGAAAATATTTTATGTCTCAGTGGTATTTGTTTGCCCTAAGACCCACTGTCACCCTTGGCACCATTGCAGTGATTCAAGGACTACATGAAGATTTTGCACTGTCTAGGAATTCCCTCCTCACCAGGAGAGATGCTCCTGCCCACAGCCCTTTCCCACACCTACAGCACGCAGCTCTGGACACAACCCTCACTAATATTACTGTTGTGCCATTGCAATGGTGTAGTAATTTCCTTAGAAGACAGATGCTTTTGTGGTGCAAGTCAGGATGAAGGCTTTGGAAAACATCCCTTTGTGTTTAAAAAATGGAGTGATGTGAACTTTAATGGGTTTCCAAATAGCTTGTCGATACTTATTTTAAATGAAATGTAGTTTAGCATTTAACTATTTGATATTGTTGTTGTAGATGTGATAATAAAGTATTTCTAGCTTAAAACTGTGCTGTCTAGGCTAGAATTTTCGCAGAATTTTAATATAAAAAATAAGACAAGAGCAGACACAGCTTGTGTGTCTTCTGGAGAAGAGCCCTAGCGTTGGCATAGCTGTATGGATCCTTGGGAATTGCCATAAGTTCACGTGGCTCCAGGGTACAATGAAGAACCTGTCCAGGCACACATACATTTCAGTTGGATGGTTTTGCTTACAAAGCTAGGATCTGAAAACGTCCATCTGGAAAGCATACTGAAAGCTTAAGGAAGCATAAACAGTGTTCCTGATGATTCTGGGAGAAACTGTCTAAGGAAATTTGGTAAGACTCCAACTCACGTTTGTATTTCTTTAACCCCTTTTGTTTAAAATGCTGGCTGGTTGACTAAGCCAGAAAAAAACCAGCTGGGGTATCCTAAGAAATTTCCTAGATATTTAATCTGGGTCACTCAATCACATAGCAAGACAATGACCTCAGTCAAGGAAATAAGATAATAATAAAAGTGGGTTAAATAACAAAATTAAGAAATTGGATTTTAATCATAAAAAATTCACTGTAAACTTATGAAGTATGTGGAAAGTAGCTGGATGGATCATAGCTATATTTGCACATAAGAGATCTTCTAACTGTGTGTGCAGTTAGAAGTGAGGTGATAAGACAGTGAGGTGATAAAAAGTGACCCTCCATTGCAGGGAATCTTCATCTTGAAGAAGTCACCTGCAGTGCCCAAGTGGCTACGGCTGCTTTGGGCACGGTGTTGTTCCTGTTAATATTACATAGCCACCCGCTTGCGTATGAGGATTGTAGTATGATGGGACAGATTAGGTCTGCCTTGATGGGGGTGTGCAAAGAACAGATCCAATCTGAGGGACTGGAAGGGTGCTGTAGGCTTCTCCTACGCTTGTGTCCCTGACTGACCTCTGGTGCACGGCTGTTCCATTTAAACACAAAGGGTGTTTTGTCCTGGCAGCCTTGCAAGCCTTGTCCGGGAGCTAAGAACCATCCCACGACATCTCGTGCTCTGTATTCTTATGAGTGATCATTCTGTAGCCCACGCTATAATCATACTTTATTTTCAGATCATTATGCTCTGCCACGCTTGCACAACACAGTTACCCTGAATAGGATTTATATAGATGGCTCTTTTAAAAATGTGGCCTTCAGGTAGAGTCTTCCTCCAGTGTTAGAGATGTGAGAGGATGCTAAACCTATTGTTTTATTTTAGCTGTGCTGACTGTAGAACATCTAATTGAAGTATTAAAAATGTTTTTCCCTCCTATTAAAAAAAAATACACGAATTTGCATACCTTAAGAACAGACTGATAATGGAAAAGGTGTCATTTTCATATAATCCATTCTTGTAGTAAGTGTCCTCTTCAAGCAAGCTGATTATCAGTTTTATTTTATTTTTGGTAAAAATTCTATGCATACAAGATAATTGAAGATGTAATGTTAGGCTTTTTATAAATGTAGTAAAATATATTTAAAATATAAATAAAAGGTAGAAAAAATTAATAGAAAAATAGTCTGAGTATGTCACCCGTTTGCTGAAATAATACTACTTTCAACACAGGTAATGAAAATCTTTGTTTCACTGAAACCAATGGGAAAATTTCTCTGACTTTTAAACTGAGCTGTGGCTTAGATCTCTTTTCTGCTTTGAATGTTTTTCATATTGCATTACTAGGATTTACATTTAAGAAGGCTCCTAATCTCTTCCAGTTGAGCGTATATATATTTACACACATGTGCGTGTGCCTGTGCAGAAACAGGCCCGAAGAGAGTTATCAGTTTGCTTTTTCAGAGGGAGCCATTAAAATGTCAGTGTTTGCCAGTGCGTGCCGCAGAGTTACCTCTGATTTCAGTGACTGGAGACAGCTGTAGCATTGTAGTACCACCACCTGAGTAACTCCTGGTAAACAAATGCCAGGTTGACAAGGAATGCTCCCAGCTTAGGTACCGTGCTATATGGCTAAATTATCTAACAATTCATTTGGGCCACTTGGGGAAAAGGCTTCAGGCACACGGGTGAGGTTTTTGACAGCATCGCACCGGTTTGCCTCCGCTCTCACTGAAGCTGATGGGAGCATTACCCACGGCTTCAGAAGAGCGGAGCTCAGCAGAGCTGCTCGCAGAAGTCACAGCCCACGATTCGCTCCTTCTACTTATTCCAAAAGGAAAAAATGCCTTGACCTATGCATAACTTCCTCGTGCTTAATTTGCCAGCTGGTGAATGTCACATGTTTAATTCGGGCCATGTAAATAACAATCTCTTTAACAGTTAACATTTTCACCGACAACACAGTCACTGAGCTTAGACAGCTGATCGCTGCTGCTGTAAAGCTAAGTCCTTAAATATTATCAAACTAATACCCTTGTATGGTCACACTGGATACAGATTAGTGAAAGCCATAATCCTATTTAATTTAACACAGTCCTAGGGATTTTCCTCTACAAAGAATTTGGTCACATGCGTACTGCATAATATTTTGCATAGTTCTTAAATATATGGCCCCTCTGTAGGAGCAGGGCTGCCTGCCAGTTTTAATGGCACTTATTAAATCCCATTGTACTCCGCACCACAGTCCAGATGCAGGTATCTGCTAGAAAAAGCTCCATGGTTAGTAAGAATGTGTTGCGGCTCTGAGCTATGCCACAGCTCATTCTCTCAAGTCGGCCGTTTCACCCTCCGAGGAGAGGTTATCCCTCAGCAAAGTTAAGATGACGAAGGACTATAATTAATTTTACCCACAGTGCAGCCCAGCCAAGTCCCTGTCGTCTAAGAACTCAGACGTATAAAAACTGACTGTGCTTGAACCATCACGGATTCTGGGGTCTGTGGTTAAGCAACTCACTTCTGAGTCATAGGAAAGGCCTGATTTTTATGTGCTGAGCACAGTTAAGCCCATTTGCCTTCAACACTATGTGATATCTTTGACACAGCAGCAGACTCGTGGAATTAGGGCTATCCCATGTACAATCTTTTATTTCTTCTTCTCCCCCCCATAGAAATATTGTCTGAATGGAAAAAGGAGACTTTGGCCCTCTGTCAAGGTCTCTTAGCTAGCACCGTTGCTTATCATGGCCCAGCTGTAGATTGCAAGGACCACATGCCTGGCATGTCACAGGTACATTGCGGACCTTGCTGGGCACGAGGGTACAGCTCTGTTGGGTGACCCTGGGCGGAGGAATGGGAGTCTAGAAGAAAGGAGGCATGCTGAAAGCAGTAAGCTACATGGTCAGCTGTGTGTTCAGACAACAAATATCAAATCCCAACAGGCTGAAACCACAGGATGCTCTGTCACCTAGTCAGAAGCTTGATTTCCAAGCACAGTGTCAGTCCAGCTAATCTTGCAGGGCTCTCAGTTCAAGTTTATTCCTGTTACACAATGTTTAGAGCATTTTATAGGGTTTCAGTATTTATTGCAGAGAAATCATAGAATCATAGAATGGCTTGGGTTGGAAGGGACCTCTAAGATCATCAAGTCCAACCCACATGCCATGGGCAATGATGGTGAAATTTTGATCAACAGACTGCTGGGTAGTGAAGCAGCTCCTGCTGGGGAGCAGTCTTCTATCTTTATTTTCCTGACAATTTCCAGGCACGCTGGGACAAATGTGTTGGCCTGGGTGATTTCCACATGAGAGTGGCTCCGCTCTCCTCAAGAGTGCTTGGTAGATAAAAGCAGCTGAGGCAGAGAGACTTCTTCACCTTCTCTAGCACTATGCTGGAGGTAGAAGCCTTCCCCTCCAGGAAGCGCAGAGAGTGGTTAGAGTTGATTAGGTTTCCAGGTTATTTTCAATAACTTAGGCACCACCTGAATGGCTGTTGGCTTAATGCACAGAGTAATTATTAGTATTATTACTACTATTACTATTAATAATAAAATAGTGCTTCTTCCAAAAGCGCCTAAGGAGCAAGCTAAGGTAAGCTTCATCTTGCTAGCTGCTCTGCAGCTTTGGGCTGTCATTCAAGAACACAATAAATCCTGCTTCAGGGCTCCCACTGCTGGATCAAAAGCACCAAAGCCACATGAGCCAAAATGCTGATGCTGTATGAAATGATTCTGCAAATTCAACTATATTTTTAAATGTTGGTAATTTAGCTTTATATTGGTTGGCTTTGTGCCAGCTTCGGTATCATCTTCCCCCCAGCCATCCAACGTTGTACCAAACTAACTGCAGCCTGTTTTCTCAGCACTGGCGCAGAGTCAGCATAAACCCCAGAGCACGTGCTCCCAAAGTGCGGTTGTGTGACCTCTTCTGGGTCAAATCTTTACTGCTCACAAATCTGGTATTAGTTTTCAAGGCAACATGGTCTCAGAAGATCCAGTGGTTTTCTCCTGAAGAGCTTGCTGACTACACAGGCAAGAGAGCTGTCAGAGAAAAGGCTGAATGGAAAAGTGAAGGGGACAGAAAGACAAAATTCATTGGTCATTTTTGGAGGGGCGGTAAAGAAGAAGTGAAAGATTATAAGGAGACTTGTAGAATCATAGAATGGTTTGGGTTGGAAGGGACATAAAAGACCATCTAGTTCCAACCTCCTGGCCATGAGCAGGGACACCTTCCACTAGACCAGGTTGCTCAAAGCCCCATCCAGCCTGGCCTTGGACACTTCCAGGGATGGGGCATCCACAGCCTCTCTGGGCAACCTGTTCCAGTGCCTCACCACCCTCACAGTAAAGAACTTCTTCCTTACATCTAATCCAAATCAGCCCTCTTTCAGTTTAAAGCCATTATTCCTTGTCCTATCACTACATGTCCTTGTAAAAAGTCCCTCTCTGGCTTTCTTGTAGGCCCCTTTAGGTACTGGAAGGCCGCTGTAAGGTGTCCCCAGAGCCTTCTTGTCTCCAGGCTGAACAGCCCTAACTCTCTCAGCCTGTCCTCGTAGGAGAGGTGCTCCAGCCCCCTGATCTTCTTTGCGGCCCTCCCCCTCGCTCAAGCAGGTCCATGTCCTTCTTATATTGAGGGCCCCAGAGCTGAATGCAGCACTCCAGGTGTGGTCTCACGAGAGTGGAGTAGAGGGGGAGAATCCCCTCCCTCAACCTGCTGGTCACGCTTCTTTTGATGCAGCCCAGGATACGGTTGGCTTTCTGGGCTGGAAACGCACATTGCCAGGTCATGTTGGGAACTGGAAAGCCTGGGCATAACTGTGGAAAGTTGCTGTACAGTACATATCCCCTGCTTGGGCTGCTTTTGCTTTTCTCTGCTATTGGCTGCAGCTTTTTGGCTTCTCCTCTCTGGCCTTCCCCTGATACCTTCCTGAAAGAGGACCCAGGAGGCACTCCTCTTGCTCATGGGTAGCAGAAGTATCTCACTGAGCCTCAGAAACCAGCCTCTGCCACATCCAGAGCTGTAGTCCCTCCTTTCATCTACTTTTCTTGCTGCTCTTTGCTGGTTCTTACAAAGCTTCCTCTATGATGGAGATGAGGAAGGCGGAAAGGACAGCAGCTGCCTGAAGAGTTTGCTTATCAGAAAAGGATGAGCTACTCTGTCTTCTAAAACTGACACCTTAGCAGAAATGCAGAACTTAATGACATTTATCTCTCGTTACAAGTATTTACACGTATAGTTAAGACGTGTCAAATTTACTGCACTCAGTCATGCATAGCAGAGTTTGACTTATTTACAGTATGTTTTCACATGTCATACATCTTTAATCAGACTGGAGTATGGACTGGTTTGATTTTTTTTCCATTGATGGTTCCTGCATGTCGATTTGAAGAATTGTTATTGCTTTGGCTTATCTAGTGTCACACCATGAAGAAATTATTGGCAGTAATAATTATTATTACGCCCTCCAGATCCTTCAATCTGATTATAAAAGTTTGGATTAGTGATGTGTTTTGCCTGCTGTGTCAAGATCCAAAAGTAGTCTTTTTTTTTTTTTTTTCAGTATTTCACGTGAAAACTAGAAGGCAGCAAACTGTATCCATCTGTATACTGAAACCTATTACAATAAGTAAGGTGATTGTAAATGGGTGTGGTATCACCATCATACAGCTCCGTCATCTGCGGTATCATCTTCTGCCCTGTTCTGGGCTTCTCCCACTGCTTTCTGCCCCCGACTGGGGGGAAGGAGCGGAGAGCAGGTCTGGAAAAGGCCCATGCTCTTCCCTCAGCCTTCTCCCGAGTGCACTGTAGCAAACTAGAGCTGCCACAAACGTGAGGCATGTGGGTTGCAAAAGCAATGTTTGAAGACCACAGTGACACCTTGTTTTCTTTAAAGGAAACCGCTTGTGCTGTTTCTTAATGGTGTTGTGATATTACTGTGAATATCTGTGTTGGAAAAGATTAAAATGCTACAGTCTGTATCTACTAGAGGCCACATTTTCTTGCATTTTTTTTTTCTCCTGCTGACCTGCTGATTTTTGCGTAACTTTTAATGAGTCTAGGCCTGCTGTCCCTGTTTCACAAAAACCAAACTTTTAGTGGTGGCTCAGTATTTTCACTTGGCATCTTTTAGTTTTTAAAATGTGTATAACCACAAAATGCTGAGGTGATACACATCGCACAAGGAGAACGTGGCTCCTGAATTGTCTTGGCAAGCAAACTGAGGAATTGGCTTGTGAGGAGAGGGGAAGAAGGCAGAATGGATCTGGCAAACAAATCACTGTATGTCTCCCATAGTTGAAATATCTCTTGATTTACTAAAAAGAAGATAAAGGTAGCAATCTAATTTAGAAAAGCTTCAAAATCTTTCTGAGTAATTCTAAAATTCTGAGGTAAGTAGATCCAAAAAGAAAAATCTTTACTAAGTAAATAGTAAGTGATTTATTATGTATGTTACAAAACACACAGAATATTACACTGCAGATAATATCTTCTGAACCTGTGAAGTAGTAATAAGGTCACTGGTCATATTCTTTGTTTCTTTTCTGCTTTTGAAAATGCCTCAGTACGTGAATGTTTCTCTGCATTAACAAAAGGATCTGTTTTACTGAACATATTAATGAAGTATTAGTTGCTACTGGTGTGAGCTGAATGCTCCATAATTTTATTTTTTCTGTACACTGAAGTAAATTACAAAATTGTATTCCTTGAAGTATATATAGATTATTTTGCATTATCTAAACACTGATTTTACAGCCCTGCTTCTATCGGAAATGAAACAAAACTGCAAAAGGTTAAAACCAAAGCGGATCTGCAAGTTAAGAATACGCTCAGAAGAAACTACTGTGATCAGGTTACTTGCCACTGTGAGATATGTATATATATACACATATGTATTTCTGTCCTCAAGATTTACATGGCTTTAGGGAAATTCCTACCCCTCGCTCCTTCTGTTTTTTGAGGAACTTGTTTTATGTGATGGCCCTTTACTTTCCCTGAGCTCCCGTGAGAGTTTTCAGAGTGGTGGACCAGAGTTTGCAACTCTGTGGGCTTCCTCCCCTCGCCTCCCTCCTTCCCCCCGGGGCTTTCACGTTTTCTTCTAGAAAGCCTATTTTATTAAATAAATCAAGCTTAGATTCGAGTGTGTATCAAAACGTGCTCGCAAAGCTGGGAGTGCTAATAAAGGAGCCTGCGGGTGTGCGGGGCAGCCATGGTGCTCTCCGGGGGCAGGACAGGTAACCGGTCAGCCTCACGTACCGCTGTGCTGCACCGCCGCTGCCGAGGGAGAACATGGCAGGAGGAAGGCAAAGGGCTCCCTTCAACCTCTTCAGCTTGTGCTACAGAGCCTCTAAAAACATCTGGTCTTGACAAATTGAAAGGAAAAACTTTTCTTTTACATAGGAATACAAATTGGGGAACGTATTTCTTTACAAGCCCTTGAAAATGAGCGTCACCCACCACATACATTATGTCCCTGAACTGAGCTAGATTGAAGCCAGACATATATTTCTCTTTGATGACTCCATCAAGGTATGTTTTAACCTCTTTAGCCTCTCAAAAGATACATGTGTAGATAAGGGAGCAGCCTCAAACTCATGCAAAGTAACAGCAGACAAACAAGTGGCTTTAGAAAGAAAAATCCAGCTTTTTAACTCTCTCTTCCTGCAAACAATTTCCTTTTCCAGTTATAAATTTCACCTCCAAAAAAAAACAGACTGGAAGAGGCAAAGGAGACAGGCAGATAAACACAGTTTGAGTAACCCTATGTATTCTGAAAGTGGAGAAATCTAAAATTTTCCAGGCATCTCTCAGGTGTACAGATGATCATGTAAAGCACCTCTAATTTGCCTGCTTACCCGTCCTGGTTGGTAACTCAGACAGTGTTGGCATCTACACATGCTTGTCGAAGATCCAGTGGTTTTTGACAGCCTTGCTATGCGGAGAGTTTGAGTAGGGTACAATTGTTTGATAGCGTGGTTAGTGTTAATGAGATTACTGTTACTTGAGAAATGCTTCTTACTCTCTATTACCTCTTGCTGAGTGTCAAAAGCAGCCTCCTAGCTTATCTATATTTGGCATATACTGTCAGGTCTAAGAACCGAAACCTGTTGTGAATTATAGTTTGAAATGCTGGACCTGGTGAAAATATACCAGATACCCTCATTTGAAGCCAAACTTAAACTTTGCTTTTGCAATTGCTCCTGAAGATGTCATCATTTCTTCAGAGAGAGATAAACGGCTATAATGGCCCCTTATAAGATCAGGAAGACTGGATGAATCTGGAGAAAATGCACTTCCCCACCAATTCCCATCTCCATAGAAACTCCGTGACTCTGCTCTGTCTTCTGCCTATACAGATTAGGCAGCCTGGTTTTCCAATAACAGACAGTGAAGTCTGACGCCTGCATTGTCTCGCAGAGAGGTATCTTGAAGAGCAGAATTTAGGCATAAAAAGAGAACTTTGCCAAGTGCTTAGCATTGCCTCCCCCGACTTTCAAATTCTTCCTGTTGCTTTTCAGGTTCCTAAGAAAACTTCTCATGAGAATCATCAGTATTTGCTGCCAGGGTACCCACAGCTCTCATGATGCTTTTGTCAACCGTTTTTGCTTCAAAGGACGCAGTGTCGTTGAAAGACTAGTGCACACCACCCAGTATCACAATTCATGTCACTGATGGGGAAGACAAGGAATCATCAGGAGCAGACTATGGGATGCTAATTTAAACATATCTTTATTTTCAAATTCATTGAATAGTTTATGTATGAATGGATGTGCTTTTTCAGCAGTTCAGATAAGCAGATAAAGACAGTTGGGTTTTTTTAATGAAGTGAAATATATGAGAGAACATATTCATTGATTATTGTTAGGAAAAGAAGAAGTTATTAAACTGCAGTAGATAAACATCAGCATGCAAACTTCTTTTGTTAATAAGAAAAAATTGATAGATTTACAGACTTTAAATTCTGGCAAGATCATTTGATTGTCTCATCAGACCTATAAATCAAAGCCAGTAAATTTCACAGTATTACCTCTGAGCTGAATAGAGCTAGACAAAACATGTTGGTAAAGCAGTACGTGAAACAAAAGATGCAATTCAGCTTGACAGAAGCTTTATAGCTTTGGGTCAAATCTACCTTCCTTTAGTTTTAAAAACAGAGAGAACAACTAAAATTGAAGTGCTGTTTTCTCCAGTTTTTCAACTTTGGCTAAGTACACTGTATTTTGGTTTATCTGTGAAAATGGCATGTCTGTTTCCTTTGTTCTAGACTTAGTCCATAACACACACACACACACACATCCCCCCCCACACACCCCCCGCAAAATCATACCCCTCATAAAAACACCCAGTTTTGACATGAGGATTCAAACAACAGAAGTTTCTAAAACTTCTCTTGTTTCAGAGGTTGATCATCCATTCTCTGTGAAAACCCAAAGTGCATAATTTCTTGTATAGATATGTCCAGCTTCAGCATTCAACCTTTATCATACCTTGACTGTTAAAGGGCACTCTGTTTTCTTCTCATAAATGTACTTATGCACTGTAGTCAAGTGACTCTCAATTTTCTTTTTTAAGTCTCTCCTAGCAAGGTATTTTCTGTGGGTCTTGAACAAATCCGTGACTCTGCTTCTAAGAGCTCCAATTTTTCCAATATATCTACCTTTCTAATGAATTCATCTTTGCTATAGAGAAAAATGAAGTCGTCACCCATTTTTCCTACATTTAGACATCCACGGTTTATATTAGCCCTTTGGCCACAGCATCGTACTGGAAGCTTGTGTTCTATTGCTTGCCTGCTTTGATCCTAAATCATTTCAGAAAGGTTGCTTTTCAAGATACTACTTTAAATAAATTTCAGAATGCCATTCTAACATATGCCCTAGGTTTATAAGTCTGCAATAGCCAAAATTCATAGCAGTTTTGTCTTTTGAAAAGATTGTCTTATCCAGCAGTTGAGATCCCTTTGTACATGTGCTCTGCCTTCATTAATACATGATAACATTGGTGTTATGTGCAAATTTTATCTGCAATACTTTGTATTTGCAAATTATTAAATGAAACAGTAATTGGATTTAGGCTTCATGCTAACCTGACCAGAAACATGCCATTCAGTGAAGATTTAATCCCAATACAACTGCTGCTGCTTCTGCATCCTTTTCCCCAAGCCTCCTTGTCCCTCCATGAGAAGTGTTCCCTCTCCCATGCTCTCCAGTTCATTGCTCATGTTATCCTCAGGTTTGTCTCCTCCACAAACTCTTCATCTCAGCTCCATTTTCAACACAAACTCTCTTACATTTTTCTCTTGATGGTTTTTGAGATACCTTCCCTGACCTACAGTTGAAAGCACAATATAGAAATAGTATTGCTGGGATGAAAGATGAAGAGTTGTGCACTGATCTCACGCTTCACCTGTAAAGAATTTCCTCTCAGCCCGGAGCCCCAGCGTTGGGCAATTTATGCTGTATTGATTCCAAGGAGGAAGAATTACTGTCTGACAGCTATACCACATCCTTTATTAGCACCCAAAGTAGAGCTGGGGTTTAGCTAATGAGGCTTAACTATCTCCTCTTGCAGCTGTCGGAAGAAGTAGTCACTTTGGAGGTGCAATTAATATCAGGGCTCTGCCCTCTTGTCACACTTAAACACCTGAAGCACATTGTCCTTGGAGAATCCGGGCCCTTGCCTGAACACCACGTGGGCAGAGTTGGAATGATTTCTCTGTCTCTGTTCTGTCATTATTTCAACATAATAAAAATATGGAGAGAGATGGGATTTTTACAGTTTAGAAGAAATTAATTGTTCTTTTTGCCTTTGCATACAGGATTTATTTCCTATACTTTCTGTAATACTGAAATAGCCAGGTAGCTATGCAGTGTTACATGTATTAGGCACAACGTAAAGAGTCCTGAGGCATCCTGACCCTGACTCTTGATATGTCCAGTACAGCCAAAGCAGGAGGCGTCTGTAGTTGTTTCCAGCAGCAGCCGTTAGACTACCCTCTGTGCTTAACACACTTGATAAGAGTTTCTCTCTGAGTGATCATACAACGTAGGAGAACGTGACAAACTTTCTTCCTTTGTGATTTATGAATAGCACATGATAGAAGGTATTATTACAAGGCTAATATGAATTATTGTAACAGTCTGCTTGGCTCCCTTCTCCCTCCTTTTGACTGCTTAGCCTTTTAAGATTACAAAATGGCTCTGGCACGAGCTGTCAGAAAGCAGTGCACCCAAGTCACTGCTGCACGTGAGGCTGTCTGCACACATTAACAAGGAATTTGCCACTACTGTTAGAAATCCTTGTTCTCATTCTTTTTTTTTTTTTTTTTTCTGCTTAGGGAGCTCTGGGGTCACTAGATGTTATCATTTAAGCCCACTTATTCTTTGCACCATCCTTCTGCATGCTCGTGGAATTCACGTGAACACCAGCTTTGTTAGTTCTCTTGCACAGCCATCGGTCAGCCGTGGCACTCCTTGCAACCAGGCAAAAACATGGGATTCATCAGTTCTCTATAAAAATACTGAGCTAGATACATAATTGTGAGCCTGCATTAGAAAGCAGTATTTTCTGAATCAGTGTCATCACAAACAGCAGCTTGGTGTTTTCTTTTCTATTCCACTTTCTCTCTTCATTCCCTGTTTCGCTCCATCAAGGAATATTGAGTTTTATTTTTTTAAGAAGTACTCACAGTAATCAGGGTCCCTTTATCCCTATCATGCCCCTGCAGGGATATCATGTCAGATTATCCCTTAAATCACTGGTTTTTAAACAGCAGGGGACAAACCAAAGTGCAAAAGGGAGTTGGAAGGAGCCATCCTCCTCACAGAGCTGGAATGCACTCCTTCCTGAGAACAGGGGGGGAAATGGGAGGATTTGGGAGGAGAATATGGGAGTGAGGGGGAACCCTTCTGACTCAGAGTGACTGGGCAAAATGGACGTGTAACCTGAAGTAGCTATTCAAGTGTTAGTTTTATGGGTGATTTTTTTTTTCTTCTGGTTCCGTTTTTCTCCCGTTACCTAACAGCAAATAAATGCTGATATTTCTTTCCTAGGACCACTTCCCCTTTACAAAAATGGTAAGCCATGGAGGTAACATCACTGCTCGATTTTTCAATAAATACACCCAGGATTTCGATGGCAAGTTTTGAACTGCTGAGCCCAGACTTCTGTGGGAGTGTATGTAATTGTTGCCACAGGGATGGGCTAGGACAGAGGGAAGAGCTGGTGATATTCTTACCCAGGTCAAAGCACATTCAAGTGCCTGGTATGATTCCAAGCTAGATTTAGGGAAGGTATTAGGAGCTTTCACTGGTGATCGAAAGTGATAGATTACATCATTTCCACCCAAAATATCCTGATTTGAAAGGATTTTATCGTAAACTGCAGCACAGCTCTATAAAAATTGCACTCTTCTGTCTTCTTTTTCAGCAACTTGTTCTTTTTCTCCACTTTACTAGGGAAAATTCAGACTGTCTTGCTTTCCAATTTAAGATGTCTTCAAATGGTTTTTAGTCTCTAGAGAAAGCTCAAACAGCAACTGTATATTGGTCTTTCCTCAGCTGGTGCCTATTACTGCCCTTTCCTCCTGCACTCTCCAGGCCACCTTTTTAATTTGTACCTAGAGCAGGCAGTTACCAGAAGAGTTTCTCTAGGGAAACCTCATCTACAGTAATTCAGCTGTTTTGCTAAGAAAGCTTTTCTCAGGTAGCCTTTCAAGGTACTTAGAAAGAAGAACGATTTGTTTTAAAATCGCGTTTTCCATAATATTTTCAGCTTCTGTAAGTTCCTGCTTTGGAGAAAATAGACATTAAGAGCTCATAGATATATATGATTATTATTTTTCCCAGAAAACATTTAGCACTGAGTCAGTTTTGTCTTTTGAAATACTTGTCTTGAAAATGGTTGCAATGCACAACGAGAACTTGCTCTGAATACATTACAAAAAGGTTTCTTTTCTTTCCATGGACAATTGAAATGGAAATCCTTCTAGTGACTGGTCAGGCATTTATACAATTTGTTAATGATTTTCTTAAGGGACACATTAGTGGTATTGATTTACAGCTGAGGAGAGGAAAAGGTTCATTACTCTGGTTAAACGTGAGTGCCAAAAAGATGACTGTTAAAGGTACCAGAGGTTGGCTAAACACAGCCTCTTCATGACAGGGTTTCTTGTATGTTACTTCTCCCAGAAAGCCAAACTAAATGCTATATGCCCGATTTCCCATGTGTTTTCATTCACCATGACAACTAGCTAAATGTGACCTTGACTTGTAAAACCATGTGTTGCCATCTGTAGTAAAAGAGAGCTAAAGATGAAAAACTCCTTAGCATTTTTTCTCCCAAAGGAAAGGTAGGGGTATTATGTGATTTCCTCTACCTTTGGACAATGTGGTAGGAAAATTCTATTTAATTAAAAATAAGACAGAAAGAAAAGAGGTGCATTTCTGTTCAAGGCTTGAAAAGTCAAAGTCAGTGTTAAGGCATATTTTACTAGGGTAGTTATTAGGATTGTTCAGACACTTTCCATTGATACTGCTTTTCAATGGAAAATAGGTTTTTAACAATTTTTTTGAGCCTGAAGTATTTGCTTTTTATAAAATCCTCTCCACCCCTCTTTTTTTTAAGGTTCTCAAGTATTGAGTTAGAATCCCTTTTCCAAATCAGAATCCATTTTCCAAATCAGGTTCACTGGAACCGTCCCATATGAACCAGGTTTGCAGCCAGATCACACCTCCTGTGAGCAATCATAGGGACACCCAAGATTCAAATTGCCTCAGAAGACAGGAAAAAGGAAAGGAAAAACCTTTGGGGTTTGGACTGAAGGTAACCCAAAAATGCCTGGGTTTCTTTTTTCATTTTCCTTTTTTTTTTTCCCATTCCCCTCCCACCACCACCACTTTAGCATTTAATTGGGGAAAGCTTTCAAGAAAATGTAAGTCAATGAAGGAGAATTTTAAGAAAGGTAAAGGTTGGTAACTTCCCTTTTTTTTCCAGAAAGCCTACCAGTTAAATCTTTCTTCCAGAACTGGAAAGCTGGAATCAATTTTCTGATCCTCCAGAGGATTTTAACATATATATCCCTTTTTCTAGAGCAATGTCCCAGCTGTAGAGATGGGATGTTCTTCAGCTAGAAATTTTCTACTGTGCTAAAACAATTACTCTTCTCAAACTTCTCATACTATTCTGCGGTAAACACCCCTCAGTTGTCCATATGAAACGATCCCATCCCTTGTAATACAGAAGAACGTGCATTTCTGGCACACGGTGGGAGTGACTGGGGCTAGCCTCCTGTCAGAAAAGGGCTCTGCTCTTCTGTTACCCACATCTGGCCAGTTTTTAAGCCTTAAACTGTACCTTGAACACTCTCACTTGAAACTTTGTAAGTTTTTGGCAACTCTGTTTCCAAAGAACATTTTTACATTGGAGTTGGATGTGTAATTGAAATAGACTGTTTTGGGCTGTTCAGGCTATCAAATCCATGGAACCATGTCCTTAAGGATTTCCTGCCAGGTCCCAGCAACATGGAAAAAGAAGGTGTTGCATTTGAATGAAAGTGAAACAAGGCTTGTACAGCTGAGCAGCGATGGGAAAACTAGAAAGAGATGGCAATAGGAATTAAAGAGGGAAAGAGATTGGTTGGAAAATAATACTGGAGGAGGAATTGGGGTGGGAAGGGGATTCGGACCTAAGATAACTGGGCCTGACTGGTGTGCAGGGTAGACAAGATGGTGGGGAAGAGACAGAGGTCTGTGCATGCCCCGGCACACCTTTCTCTAGAGGACAAGAAAAGATCACGGTGCTTCTGAGTCTCGCCTGTCTGCAGGCAGGACACAGCTCTTACACCCCGCAGCACAGCTACCCATGCTGGATATGCTCCAGCTTGCGCAGGTCCCACAGCAGCTGGCAGCTTTCCATACCCACAAGTACCAGAAGTTATTGCGATGGCACTAAGCCTTCCAGCTCTGGGGATGTCCAGCACAGGTTTTGATATGAGAACAGAAGGGAAGATTTCTATTTTCAATCAAAAGTTTTGTGATTAAATTCCCAAGGTATTTTCTTTTTCAAATACCAGCTTGGAAGAATATAATGTTACAAAGCTAAGCAAAGAAAGATGAAAAATGCCAGAAGGTCGTTTGCCTGCAAAATTTCTTTCTCTCGTGCACCGTACCCTGGCACCTTGCCCATACAATCCCATCCTCCTCCGACTCAACGGGCTCATAGGGGCACCCAGGGGGAGTCTCTCTGACTGACACTAGCCATCCACCCCACTGAGGTGGTCAGAATTGCTCTTTGGAAGCACTTACCTCTCTTCCTTGACTATGCAGGAGCTTGGTTCCCAACTGTAAGGTAGATCCTTAAGTGTGAAGGCACCCAGATGATTTGACTCTGCTGTTATCCCACAGGACATCACCTTCACTCTACAGAAAAGCTAGACCTTTTCTGAGAAATAATCAAAGCTATTCCACAGAGACACTGCTGTTTGTGGGACTCTGTTTGCTCAGGGCAAATAGGGTAGGAATGGCAAGAAGGGCAAAATGAACCTTGTTGTTAAATTTTGGGTTGCTCTGTGATTTGCAGCCGTTCCAATTTTTCAGATGGTCACTTATTTTTGGCATTCCTTTCTGGAGGGTTGTGGGCATATTTGTAGAGGAAAAAATTGCTCACTCTTGGAGCTGAAGTAACCAAAGTTATTCATGCTTCAAATAGATGAAGCTCTTCTTAATGTGAAAGTCTATCAAAAATACCAGGTCCTGGTTCTTTAAATTACATGCCTGAAATACTTTTGGCCTTTTGACCTTAAGTTCCACCTCTATGATATGATGATAACACTTGCCTCTTGCAGTGTGTCCCTGTCCTCAGAAACGTACTGTAAAAATAAATTCCTTTTGTTCACAAAGCCCTTAGATACAGTATTGTGACTAGAGCCATGAAAAAGTTCATGGGGAATTCAATAACTCTGTCTTCAGAGCAGGATATGAATTGTGTATAGTAAATAAGGCCTGCAGGCACAAATATTGTGTAGCTGCTCATTATTTGAACTTTGCCCATCCTGTGCATTGAACAAGAAGAGAGGAATGGGGAAAAAAGCTGATTTTACTTTTTATATTTAGACAATTTTACTTTTGATACTTCTCAGCTTCTGAAAGCTTGCCTTGCCAGCTCTCGTGGGCTTTTAAGATGTATTTAACATGCAATTAAAAGAGCATTCTTCAAATCAGCAGGAGGTTTGCTTTGCATGTAGCTCCCAAATTTCTCCTGGCTACATCCATATTTTGATTCAGATCAGATTCTAGGCAGCTGAAAAGGGTCCATAAATATATCTGTTCCTCAGAGCAGGCCTTTTCACTGCTCCCCCATCTTGATGTCAGGGAATCTCAGCTGCCATCAGTAAGAAAACCTGTGCTGATAAGAAAACCTTATTGTATTTTTTGGCGCTGAAAGTAGATACAATTCCTCATAAAACTGACTGCTTAAATTAACATAAAATAGATTTTTGAAGAACATATTTTTATTCCCCAACATTTTTGAATTTAGTATTTAAAATTATTTTATTCACTCCAAAGTTTAACTTAAAGGTTTTTGCTGAGTGTCCTCTTGTCTCTGAGTTATAATGACCATTGTCCTGAAAACAGTAGTGTTCATGGTGCATCATCTCACATGAAATAGAGGACCTGTTGTTCCTAAAACATAGCAAAGAAATAAAACAACTATGCAGAATGAATCTTTCAAAAATGTAACTATAACAAGGTGAGAAGTTATTTCATGTCATTCTTTTCTTTGTTCTATTTAGATAGAAATCTTTGCATTCTCTGTATAGCTATAAAGTAGACAGTACTGATAAATGAGCATGAGTCTAGTTTGCTTTCACTGATCTTGCTTGTTTTCCATCTTTTTTAAGTAAAAGTCAAAGGTATACTTCTCTTTGGTCCCTGAAAAGGCAGGGGGAAGCCCTCTGCAGAAGTAAGTACCTGATCGATGAGGTGAGTCGCCTGCCCGCCTGCCTGCCTGCCTGCCTGCCTGCCTGTCTGCCTGCCTGCCACAAGGGTAGCCAGAACAGCTGGGGGTGAGCCCGCCTGGGCTGTGCAGAACCACAGAAAAATCAGTCAAGTTTTCCCTGTTCAAATTTGAAAAGATAGCCTCCAGTACAAGTTCTTATCTGGAGTATTCAAGTCAACGACTGCAGCCTAGTTTTCTTGAAACAGCTGCATCATGTCATGCATCATCACACATGCACCTCTGTGCTGAAGGCGGAGGAATTTCTCTTAAATCTAAAGCCCTGCTTATTATACACCAAGCCTACTAAAGCCAAAGAATATCTTTCTCCTGAAATCCCTTTTTCCCAGTTAGCCATTTCAGACATCTTCAGAAATAACCATCTGTGGTACAGATGCTACAAGCTAAAGATCAAGTGGTAGACTTAATGCTGAATTTCACTTTTATGTTTAGACTTGTATGACCAGGTCTCATTCTCTAGTGGATTTATATGATTCTATTTTTCTCTTAAAAATATACAAGAGAAATGCTCACAGACCCTTAAATGTAGCAGTATGAGTACACCACTATAATTAATGCTCTGGTCTACTCTCTTTTTTTTTTTATTTTCAGTGTACAACTCCTGTGGAGTTTGCAGATTGATTCAATTGCAAAGTTAGATTCCCACTGTGATGGCAGTTTTCAAACCACTGGGCCTTTCTGCCTGTCCTGCCAGCCAAGGAACAATGCGTGCTAATTAAAACCCTGCTTAAAAGGTTCCCCTTTACTTCAGCATCTGAGGCTTTCAGGGGGCAGGCAGGGGAAGGGTGCCTTGTTCTGTTTATGCATATGCAAGCACTTAGTGAGCTGGGCGGCTGACTGTGGGTCGAGAAAATACTACAAAAGCCTGGTGCTTATAGGAAAGGGCTGGATTTCAACCTGATGAGGTTAGTTAACAGACTAGACTGAAGAGGGTCCAGCTGTATTTTCTTTCCAAAATTTGAGGCACATTTCAAAATAGGGCTTGCTTTTTTATCATTTGCTTCTACTGAAATGTTCAGGTCTCTGTCTTCTTGTATTAAAGTGAGCAGTTTTCTTAAAGTGCAAGGATAAGAAGTAATAGTGTTTCCTTTATTTTTACTAATGAGATTAATATTTTAAACAACTGGTTTTGCTAATCAGCTGGGCTGCCTGTGCCAAAATGTATATATGGAATAAAATTACTTTTCTACATCAAGGGTTTGTTTCTTGGGCCACTGTCTTTTTTTTAAATGGAAAAGATCCCATCAGACATTTCTGTTGCTCAGTGGTATAACTGATTTCTAAGAAGTATGCAGACTTTTGCCGGTTTTGGGGAGGAAAAATGAAAAATGAACTATACCTTAGAGCTTTATTTGTAAATGTATATAAAATTGCTCAGTACCAGAATATGGCAGATAAAGAATCAGCTTCATTATGTCAAGCATATTCAATATGCTTTGGTTTTCAGCAAGAGCAAAGAACAGAAAACACAGCATTGCAAATAAACTCATCAATAAGCCACACAGGTTTTTGTTTGATGTCATTTGTAACTGACAACTTGATCAATTCTACATTGAATAGTCCCTTAGAAATACGAGAGTAATAGGAGCAGAATCTCTCTCATGTCTTTTGTTGAATTGCAGTTTTCTTGGTGGCATTCACAAACCTGTCCTAGCCTTCTTCAGCTGTTTTTCTTGTATAAAACTATCTATCTCGCCCATTGAGATAGCAGAAAATATTTCATGGGACAAATTGCATGTCATTGATAGTGAATAGTCAAAATGAACAATTCACGGATAACCTCATTCTTTGACAGGTATTATTCTAAACCTTTTTTATTTTTCATTCTCTCTGAAGAATGAGTGCTTGTGCAGAAATCAGGAGTGCCTTGCAAATAACTCAGCCACCAAAAAAGACTATTAATTTGTCTTTTCTTCCTGTCTACAAACATTGTCTGAGAGGTTAGCTGTATAGCTATTTTAATTAAAGGACCAATAAGATATTTCTCATTTTTATCTTTACAGCCATATGCTGTAATAATTAATACTGCTTAATAGAGCTACTTGCACGCTGAAGACTGCTTAAAAGAGTAAAGATGTCTAGGATCAGGGCATATGGCCTTTGTTGTGAGCCACATGCACTGAGGAATAAAGGCAGCGAAGGCCAGCCTCCTACTCCTACTCTGTCACTCAGTGGCTGTTCACACTGTGATTCCTGCTGCGGGGAGAAGACAACTGCTTTTTTTTCTTCTTTTTTTTTTCCCCCCCTTTTTTTTTTAAATTGTTTTAGTTCTCCATAGAAGTGGAGAAACGAGTGAGATCGTTTGGGAGAAACCTGCCTCTGCCCCTGCGTTTTCCTTCCCCATTTACGCAGCTGGGCAGGCAGAAAGGGAAAGTTCCCAGCGCAAAGGGGACAGGGCCTGATGCAGCATGCCCCCCCAAGCCACCCTTCTCGTGGGCACAGCTAAATCCGTATGAATGCAAAAGCAAGGTGCTTCTGACAAAACAGCAGTCCCCAGATGCACCGGTCAGTTCATGGAGTGGCGGGAGCTTCGCTGGTGCAATGCTCTGCACGGCTACTGAGCTCTGAAGGAGCACGGCTGTCGTGCAGCCTCCAGGGTCTGATCCCGTACCCGCACATACCGCTCTGCCTCGCCGGGGTGAAGAGACGGGAACCACCTGAGGAGCCTCTCTGTATGGCAAACACCTACAGCAGGTGCTAAGGACCAGCTCTGCAGAGGTCTTTGAAGGCATCTTGAACAGCCACTTGAGAGGGTGAAGATGATTTTGGGAACACCTCAACCAGGCCGTTACTTCCTCATTCCCTGGAGCTTTTTCAGGGAGGCTGCATTGCTCGACAGTAGGAACTGAAATAATCGAATCATAAAGGCTGTTGCCAGACCTCTGTTAACAAAGAGTGAAGAGCATTTTGCCTGGTCACAGGAGAAAGCGGTGATTTCTCAGTTGCTGTGGCTACAGGCAAGAATCCAAAAAAGATCTACAAAACCCTGTTAGTGGATAATCCCCGGAAATGTACTCTAACAGAAGACTTCTCCCTCTTCTGTCAGCATCACCCAGTCTTACTTAGCTTCTTGCTTTGATAGCTAAAGCTTGAGAAGGTGCTAATTTCAGCTAGACAGCTGGCCAGCTTTGTACAAGCTTGCTCTAAAGGAGATGTACGTCTCAGCACCAGGTGCCTTCTGATCTCGTCGTCTCACCTGCTCATCTTCACATCTGCTGCTGCCCCTGCCACCTCAGGAAAAGGCAATGCCAGCTCAGGGCTTCATTTCTCATCAGATAAATAGATCCAAATGGTCTCGCCTCAGCCCATCTATCTCCATTTTCCTAAAGGATCATACCATCTGTTCCTCAGCTTGATGCTAGCTAGCCAGGAGCAGGTAAGAAGATTTTCTCTGGAACATGCTACTGATTGCTCCTGGGAAACTAAGTCAGGGATGCCTGGGAGACTTCGACAAACTATGCCCCGCTGCGGTAATGTAAAACTGGATACTGCATCTCATCTGTGCTGTGATCTTCACAAGGATACTGCGTGAGGTGGCAGCAAGAAAAGGTTTTTCACCATTTTGACGCCTATTTCACACGCAACAGTTGGGCTGTCTTATCTGGTGGGTCCCAATTGCCAGCAGCACAGCTTTATGTGCTTTAAAGCCAAACGAACTCTGTTACGTACGCTCCTTCACTGCTCTCTGCCAGGTGTGGACAGGTCTGGTGTAAACCTGAGCAGTCAGCCTCTGGAGCAAACTTTCAGTCGGAGTAAGGTGGGGAGGGATGGGTGGAGGGGAAAAATATTTCTGATTTTAGGGACAGTGTGTACATGAAGGAATTTCATGATCTGGGAGCAGGTAACTAAGCTGATGACCCAGGAAGTTTCTTCCAAACAGCTGTAGTGCATAAATTTATTCGGTGAAGGAAAATGAACCAAATGTTAGCCTTGGGTAAATCCAGTCTGATCTAAAGAGGATGCTTCAACTTTGCTGCATGATTGGCAGAATATTTTATTAAGGTGCTGCACATGGACTTTAAAATACTGAATTCTCACCTTTTAATGACATTCTCCAGCAAATGATAGTGTGTCTCTGATAAGTAAATCTCTTGTTTGCTTAAGGACAGTAGATTCAAGGTTAGTCACCAAATTCTTTTCTTTTCAAACACCTAATTTATACAGCTGCTGAGCTTCAATCTTGAATGAAGCGCATGGGTGCCATGATTAACATAACTATATGCCAAACACTTTCTTCTTATCCCCTGTTCTATCGGTTATGACTAAACTTTAGTACCGTCTGTGAGACTGGAAGGGGTGTCATGTCAGCTTTTGTACAGGAGAACTTGTGCTGTGCAGAGCTGAGTCAGTCAGGGATCCTGTGGGATCTTTCTCTCATCCCAGTTACCTCTGGCTCTCCAAATGTCTGTCACTGGCTCTCCAGTGACAAGTGGCATTCCTCAGGGGTCAGTACTGGGACCAGTACTGTTGAATATCTTCATCAATGACATAGATGGTGGAATTGAGTGCACCCTCAGCAAGTTTACAGATGACACCAAGCTGTGGGGTGCGGTTGAAACTGGAGAGAAGGGATGCCACCCAGAGGGACCTTGACAGGCTGGAGAGGTGGGCCTGCGCGAACATCCTGAAGTTCAACAAGGCCAAGTGCAAGGTCCTGCACGTGGGTCAGGGCAATCCCAAGCACAAATACAGGTTGAGCGAGGAGTGGATGAGAGCAGCCCTGCAGAGAAGGACTTGGGGGTATTAGTGGATGAAAAACTGAATATGAGCCAGCAACGTGTCGCCCAGAAAGCCAATCGCATCTGGGCTGCTTCAAAAGAAGTGTGACCAGCAGGTCGAGGGAGGTGATTCTCCCCCTTTGCTCTCATGAGACCACACCTGGAGTACTGTATTCAGCTCTGGGGTGCCCAGTATAAGAAGGATATGGACCTGCTAGAATGGGTCCGGATGAGGGCCACAAAGAAGATCAGGGGGCTGGAGCACCTCTCCTATGAGGACAGGCTGAGAGAGTTAGGGCTGTTCAGCCTGGAGACGAGAAGGCTCTGGGGAGACCTTATAGCAGCCTTCCAGTACCTAAAGAGGGCCTACAAGAAAGCCGGAGAGGGACTTTTTACAAGGGCATGTAGTGGTAGGACAAGGGGCAATGGCTTTAAACTGAAAGAAGGTAGATTTAGATTGGGTATAAGGAAGAAATTCCTCACTATGAGGGTGGTGAGGCACTGGAACAGGTTGCCCAGAGAGGCTGTGGATGCCCCATCCCTGGAATTGTCCAAGGCCAGGCTGGATGGGGCTTTGAGCAACCTGGTCTAGTGGAAGGTGTCCCTGCCCATGGCAGGGGGGATTGGAACTAGATGATCTTTAAGGCCCCTTCCAACCCAAACCATTCTATGATTCTGTGAATCAGTGTGACTGCTTAGATTGCTTGATGGCAGAAAGCTCAAGAATGTATGGAGCTTTCTGGGAGTCAAGGCAGCCCTGCAACGTTTCCTAGCCTGGCTCTGACAATGCACGCGCTTTACTGTGTGCTCATGCGTTAAGTGTTGCCCTAGACTCTAATGAACTAAAAGCTTGTGATTTCTGTAGTGTATGTTTTAACCTAGATCTGTCTAAGTTAAGCAGGTGGTTAGATAACCTACCACCTAACCCAGCCTTTGCTCTCTGACAGAGCCTAGCCAGGAGCTAGATACACTGGATGTCATTTGAAGCTGGCTTGGAAATGTCCTTAGTTTAATCAAAGGCACCCTCATCAGCCCTGTTCTGGTAAGTGTAGACCACAAGAGAGATGAGCTTCCCCTGTTCTCAGGGAACGATCTGAAAAAAATTCTTAAGGGTCTATAAACCAATGGGAAAGTATTTATCATCATGTCATTCTCTGTTATTAATTTATACCCGTTGCCATGGAAGTATTCATAATTCTCAGCAACCAGTGTTTTGGTGGGTGCTGGTGATGTGCTGTGATGTGATGTGTGTTTGTTTATGTTTCTGATGATAGCCTTTGGAAGCCTATGCCTGAGCATTTTTAAGAACCCAAGAGCAATTTTTATTTATTCTACAGTTTGCTACAGTAGTGCAGAAGAAAAGAGCTTTTGCACTGGGACAAAGTACGACACCATTTTGTGGTTTTAAATGTGTTTCTCAAAGTATACGTGGATGAAACTTCCAGCAAGGAGTGACAGTATGGGGGTGGATGTTGATCAAATAGGTGAATAAACGTAATAAATATACACTTACCACATCAATTATAAGCATCCTTTCCGTATGTTATGAAGAAACATTTTCAGAAACAGTGCCACTTAATTTAAATGTGATTTGAATACAGTTAAGTAGATTCTACTGGGTTTGGTAACAAAATGCAGGGGATTGATAGGCACAAAAAAGGTGTAGTGAAATCATACAGCTTGCTGACAGTGGAGATTTCACATACCCATACCTTATCCTGCTCTGGGAAGCCTCAGAAAATGTATCAGAGAGAATTTTGATAATCCAAGTATATTTATACATAATGATGAGACAAATGCCCATGCCTATAATGTCTGTTGAGCTTTGCATAGTGGAAGTTTGTTCAAAACTGACATCAGAATAAGTTTTTACTAAAATATCAAAACCTGCCGTCTAAGACTGGTAGCAAGTGCTCAGTCTGAAAAAAAATCTAACCAAAAAATAACAAAAAGCTGCTTTCTGTTCCCTGTTAGTGCTAAGGACCTTAGCACTGCGCACATAGTATATAAATAAACCACTGTGATCAACACCTGAGTGCTTATAAATGTCTGAAATGTATGGTGACAATTTGCAGAACTTCTGCATTGCTCCCTCATGCCCACTTACAAACTATTTGGATAATCTGGAACCTGTTAGGCAATACCATATACCATTGTTTGCCGGTCTCCTCTAGGCTTGCACAGCGCAATAATAAACACTGCAAGGAATGCTTCAGTTTGTGGAGGGGAGTGGCAGAGACATGCAGCTCTCCTTCGCTTTTTGTGATGCAAGTGTGCCTGATAAAATGAGTCGCAACTGAACTGCCTTAGCCACCTGGCAAAACCATGCCTGCTTTCAGCTACCAGTCTTACATCTTAGTAGTTCACTGTTTTCAGCCAGATTTGCAGTGTCCTTCACTCCATGCGTCTGGGTGTTTGTATTACTGTAGTTTTATCACTCGGGGTCTGTTTGCTGTGGGAAACTAGGTCTAGAAAACTGTATACGCTGGGCTCACTTCCCCTCGACTGTAACACTATGGATTCAAGCATATTTGGCGGCCAAATTCCCCTGAAGCTGTTTGTGGCGAGCAGATGGAAATTCCACAGAGGTCTCTGGACCTCGTTCAGAACTGACCTGAATGATTGTTACTCATCAGGTGTAACTGATCATTAAAAGGCTTTTAAGTGTTTCCAAGCTGTTCCCCAATTTATCGCACAGTTTGGATGCAGGGCGGGGGGGGGGGGGGGGCCACCCCCCCCCCCCCCCCCCCCCCCCCCCCCCCCCCCCCCCCCCCCCCGGACACGGGAAATCACGTTCAAACTGAAGAAAAGAAACAGTAAAAAGAACAGAGAAGGTCCTGTTCACCTTCTACCCTCCTCTCTCCTTGCTTCTTTCTTGCTCTTTTCCCCTTCTGTGCTGTTGTCCATCCATACGCCCTTCACATATCCCCCCCCATCACTAATTCCTACACTGTCTAAAATGCTTTTGAGTCCTGTTTCAGTTCTGGTGTTCAATAGATGTGAGTCCCATTGATTTATGCCAGGGCTGAATTTTGTCCCCATAGCATACCAAATTGCTTCTGCACACACATGGAATGCCAAATCAGCATACAGGCATACTACTTTGTAACTACTTTATTACTCATTTACACTTGGCATGAAATTTATACCCTTATTTATGTCACTGCTGAATCTGGACTGTTAAATGAATTTGATCCTGTATGAAGCTGGCTGGTTTAGAGGACTGGCAGTGGATACACCACCTATCCCTTGTAAATTATCGGCTCAAATTCTAATCAAGTCATTAAATCAAACCAACCAAAACTTCTTTCTGTGTGATGCTGTTGTAAAAAATGAGGTTGGTCTCCTCCTGGTTCCCAGTACACGTGTGTCAACACCACAGTTGACTCTAATTAGCACCCTTGCTGGCTACGAAAGCTCCTGAGCCAAGGATTTAAGCAGGCAGGGAGACTGAACTCTTTGTCCTGGCCTCAGGTCACAGCAGGCTGATGAACAAGCAAGTCCTACTTCTGCCTCAGCTGTAGCTGCCTTCGCTTTTCTGGGACTAGCAGCCTGGCATCTTCCACAAGCACGTTGTTTTCATTAAAAACATTTAACTCTGGTCTCATTGTATACTATAGGTATTCTTCTCTCATTTTTAGGGAAGTTTTAGAGTTAATAAGACTTTGGTCTGAGTAGGCATGACAGGATTTTGACCCCTCTGGGATCTTTGTCCTAGATTTCAGCCTTGGCAGGTGGAGCACTCTGTAACCAGTTGACATTTTAGTGGCTGGTTTGTGAGTCAAATATCTTGTTTTATGTTTTCCTTTTTGGTTTGGATGAGTTTATATGGGTTTCTGAAGTATTTGGGAAAGTTGCATGAGCTTCGTGGTGCCACTGCACCTTCCTTGAGCCAAAGAAGTTGCTTTCCTCATTGAGAAATCTCACTTCAAAAGAAGTTGTGATGTTTTTTAAATTACTGTTTCAGATGGCTTTTGTTTCCAAATGTCTGCATCACTCAGAAAATCTGAGTTTATCCTGGTTTGTGGTATTTCTGATTTATTTTTCCTATTTAGAGGACTCTCTTTCTTTTCTGTGTGTGCCCACTTCCTTCGTACACAGACACACACACACACAAAAAATCTGGAGTGACCTCTGGTTTTATTTCAGTTTGAGGAAAGAAAATAAGAATGTAAAAAGATTCTGGATCTCAGCCATTACAATGAAAAACATCTGTTGAATCCTTTGCAAGCATAAAATTGTCTTATCATGGGCATGATTATTAATGAAAATTCAGATTCTTTTTTCTAGTAAGTTATTTCAGCTTCATAATCTGAAAAAGGACAGGTAGAAACCTGTTGTACTTTGGTTCTGCTGTAAAGCAGAGATGACCAAATTTTATGCTATGCACTACCCGACGGTGGTCCAAAGACCTGGATGATCACACAGTGCTGGCTCCTTTTCTCACTTTCTCACTGCTAAATTACATAAAATAGTTTCCTACTGTTGTGTTTCCATGTAAGCAACCAAACAAAGTACTATGGAGGTACGGTGGAGTCCCAGATCAGAGGAGTGGCTTCTGTGACTGTGAATGTGAAAGGCAGTTTGAGGCAAATCTGTGAAACTACTGTTCATATTTCACCAAGTCTATCATATCTGAGGAATGCAAGGTCTCCAGAGCTGCAAGGACACCAAATTCCTATGGCCAAGGTTAGTTTTGGCAGTCTGGCTATGAATGTGCATTACACAGTCTTGCTGGGATACCGATCTGTTTTGGGATCTGTGTCGGAGTTGGGACTTGCCCTTGCCTGAGTCATAACAGCGGATCTGAAGAGTCAGAAGCGGCCAGACCTGGAAGGGTGTCAGCCCCGCTCCTGCGCTGGGCAGGGAGCCCTCAGGAGAGGCTTGCCACAGAGGTCCCCGCACTCTCCCCCTGAAGAAATTTTGGTGAAGAAACAGGAAAGCACTCTTTCTCGCAACAGATCCCATCACACGGCTTTCTTCGGCGTGGAATTTTTATATAATTGCACTGATGAAACTCCTCCCTGGGATTTATTTTCCAGGACTTCTGCAGGTTTAACGAGGAAAGTGAACGGTGATGAATGAGTGCTCTGTACAGTTCTGTGCAAACGACAAATGTGTCTTCTACAGAAAATCCCCTCTTCATGCCCCTGTGTTGTTTTTTTTAATCCTCCAAACCCATATCTAATCTAAAGGCATAAATCTCTTCCCAAGATACAGTAAATTCAACAGGTGTGTTATGCTGCCTCGAACGGTTGGCCAACGAATCTGGTCATGGACTTACTTAGCAATGTCTGATAGAAATTGTAAATGATGCCTGTTTTTATTGGAGTGAAATAACATTTAAGCATAGGTAATACAGATGATAAACTTGCAACACTAGCAAACTGAAAAACACATGGGACCCGTATGCGTGCCAATTCAAATACAGTTTTATTAAACGCACCTGATTTTAAGCTACCTTTTAGTATTCCATTTAGCAGTTTAATGAGAAACAGTTATAACATAGTTGGGTTTTTTTCTGTGTTCAGAATTCAGCAAGCTACCCAGCTGACATGCATATCAATTTAGGCAGACGGCATCAGAAAAATCCAATGAAGGCCTTTACTGTAAGTAAACATAGGACATCTATGTGACCTTCTAAACCAACACATCATTTACACAGTCTGCTGAGAACATCTAAAGCAGAAGCTATCAGTGTTTCCTTGAGACCTTTTAGCATAAAGACTGTATCATGAATTAAAGAGCTCAAGCTGTTGACTACAAGGACTCTGGCATTACTAGAGAACGGTACCTAGCAGCGTCCATTCTTACATTAACATCTGCAGACATTGAAATGGCCACTTGCTCCCGAAGGCAGGGGAGCAGTCTATTATGGACATGTTAGAGAGTCCTCTTTCAGCTGCTGTTTCACTGAAGTGCCAGGTGCAAAAGATGTGCTCAGAAAGAGACTATAGAAGAGGGTAATGGTCACATCGATTACAAACTGGTAATTGCTCACTCACTATTTCCTCAGTATTCAGCCAACTAGCTGTTTAAGCAATTATTTTCCTGTTCTTTATTTCTATTAATGGTGTGCCCAATATTGGGGACTGTTTCCCCTCTCTTATAGCTCTAACCCGCTATTGAAATCCTGGAAGTGTAATGTATAGCATTAGCTTTAGTGTGTATGATTCATGTAATCACAAGCTTAGCTCTGGAAGGAATCCACCCTGTAGTTTACATTAGCTGTTAGATGACCTAGAATTCTCCCCTCTACCCCATCCCTGTGCAAAGAACTGGTTACATGTTTTCATTTTTCATTTATTCTTATGATTTTGCTAAGTCTGGTGAAAGAGCTGACTGCCTGCCATTTTCCACATTTGCAGTAACCTTATAGTTCTGGGTTCTGTTTTCAGATGCACGGGGATGATGAGGGTCACAGAGCACCATACGTCTTTGTTAGCATAGCTACTGCATCTGTGGCTGCTGATTTATATAGGTTAGAATACAACTGTTCAGAAAGATATTCACAAAAGCTTGCAGGCATCTCTTTTTCTTTTTTTTTTTATTGACAATTCTTCATCTTCTTTTTCCGGCTGAGATATTATGAGGAGTGACACCCTTTGTGCGAAGTAATCAAATCATTGCTTTTTAAAGATAGGCAAATTATGACCATTTGCTTTCTTTAGTTATCACTCTTTTTCTCAAGGTAAGAAATCTTGGCTTACATAAGAATTTCAAGATCCAATGCAATTTGACTGTATTTTATTTAGGCTCCAGAAACATAGATTCTGCTTTTAAAAAAAAAAAAAAAAGTTACAGAGAATCAACTTCCATGGCAGCATATACCAGTTAGTAAAAGAGGCTAAAAGAAACAAAACCTGCAATTTCCCTTTCTCTGAGAAGAAGAAAGTGAACTATTTGAAGAGGCCAATTATGGAAGCTGAGATCAATATAGCATTAAAAATCAGTTAGGATGAAATGCCAGACGATGACAGATTATCATATGAATTAGATGTTTGCTAGAAGGAATTATCACAGCACCTGTTAGAAGCTTTCCATTGTTATTTCAGTACAGCAAATCTCCTCTTATCAATGAACAAAACCCTCAATAATATTGACTAAAAAAAAAAGTGCTGGCAGATTCCCTACTGTGATAAAGAAGTCAGGGAGCAGTATAACAGACAAAGTGCCCACTAAAATGTGGCAGGTTGCAGGTGGGAACTGGAATGAAAGTGATCAAATTCTTTTTACCAGATTTCTCTAGAATATGAGGTTCGTCACAGTTATCCACAAAGCTGGTGAAATTCGTGAGCCCAGAGCAGTTTTCTTGATAGCTGCAAGAAGGCTCTGATTGGCAGCAGCTACATCTTACCATGCAAAATTTTTGAGATAAGGATTAGATTCAGCCAGTGAATTAAGATACTATACAAATCCCCAACAGCAACTGGAATCAAAAATTATTCCCTCCCATACAGATTAAGCAGAAATAAAAGGCGGGGCTCTCTGGGGCTATCGTTTATGCTGCTGGAAACTCGGGAATACACGGAGTCTATGCTCTGGCCTGCCTCGCTGCCAATGTATGCTAATCGTTTTATTTCTAACCTCAGAAACTCAAGGGTAGCAAATCTGGGGCAAGCTAATTGTCTAATCCTGTGTTTAAATGTCATTTAGCCACAAACAAAATTTGCTGCGTGAATCATTTGTCATTTTTCATGAGCATTATTAAATCTGCTCCGGCCGTATCAGAATAAAGGGTGAGTCTACCCCAAACAAAGTAAAAGCCGATCCCTTTTCCACTACAAGCAGTCTCAAATACCTGCTGGCTCTGCAGGCAGGCATCTCCTTGCCTCCCTGGGGCGGTCTGCTTGCTGTTGGCTGACGGGGTGTTACTTGCCCCTTCCGTTTTGAAGTGCTGCTTTCTGATGGCAACTCACAAGCCTGGGAGAAACCAGCAGTCCTTCCTCATCCTTTCGGTACGGTGCTGTACAGAAACCCTGATCTGCACTTCCCTGTGAGGAGGAGGAGAGTGCGTACAGAAAACAAGTCTAAACCTTCTCGTGGTTATTGCACCTAAATACAGGGCAGGGAGCACAACCCTTACCTTGGAGCTGCCGTGCCGGCGGAGCAGGGCTGCAGGAGGGAGCCTGCGCCGAGGAGCTGGGCTGCATGGCAATGCCACGGCCTGGCCGATGCATTGTGTGAATGCCCTAATTGGGAATGCCAGGTCTCATCCATCCAGCAAAGCGTGCTGAAAGCACAGTCGCCTGCCGGGGCTCGGGACTGTCCTACCCCGCTCCTGGCTGAGAAATGAACTGTAGTCACAGCCAGACGGTACAGGGGCTACTTGCGGTGAGTACTGTATGTGGCAATATGCGGGAAGGGTTTTAAGCCCCTTGTCGCAGTTACAGCGAGTGCATAGGGTGTTGTTCTGTGTTCTCTCTCTTTCCTGAACTTTTAACCTCATCCTACCTCTAGCCATGCTCAAAATGACAGCTACCGAAAAGGGGGGGCGGGGGAATGCTTTCCATTCCTTTCTCTGTCTAAATATGCAAATATACAAATATGCTTAAGCGGGCCATAGGCTTTGGTACGGCTTTCTCTCCTGCTCAGTGACTCCATCCTCCCAGCCAATGTGGTGGTCCGCATGAGTAAAAGGGAGATTATTTTGAGGTGAGATACTTTATTGTAGGACAGATGCCAAAAGAAAGCAAGAAAGCACTTAGACAGTTTTAACGGACAATGGTTTCACTGATGCTCTCAACTTTGAGCTAACATATGGGGTATTATGAGCTAAGTCATCCAATTGTATGTACTCACATTTCAAAAAAAGAAAACATTTTCAGGAGTATAACCTCTTAATGTTACTGGAGAAGGCTATTCACTTTCCAGTTCACTTCTTGCTGATTTGTGGATATTAAAAATGAAAACCCAAAAATAGTTCGCAGCTTTGCCACCGAGATCCACATCAATGCATATCTGTCAGTGCTACCTATTTAGCCTGTGATTCCTCTGCATAACTCAACAGAGGGTCAGAGCCATTCTGACAGCTCCACAATGAGAGTAAGATGTGGTGACAGGCAGTGCTGAGGAGCCGGAGATGTCGACAGGATCTTCAAATGTCCAACGGCCTTGAAAACCAGAACTCTGAGCTGCAGAAAGACAGTAAGTTTGTCTGATGTAGCAAAGGCAATCTTGCATGAAATGGGTCCTTTAGACAGAATCAGAGGATATCTGGAGATACTGGAGTGCCTAAGCATTTATGCATCCTATTTATGGACTGCTAGGGTACCCAAAAATCACTGAAGTCACTCTGCAGCTGACTATCAAACATTAACCCATCATATTTTTACAAATAGAGTTGTTAAGTGGCAATCTTTTTACACTCCCCTAACGAATCCCATTAGAAAAGATTACTAAATTAATTCTTCTCCATTTGGGATTTTCTCCTAGTAAGTACCTATGGCACTATATGGTGCATTTTTAGTGGAATATAATTATTTCATTTAGATTACTGCTTTCTTTCCCAAAGTACCTCATAGCTTGCAAGGAAGATAACAAAAAGGATAATCATTCTTTTTTTATATTTTGCGAGAGCAGGGGTAACTATGGCTTAGGGTTAGATTTGGAATTTATGAATATATGCCTTGTAATCTGGTATCTACACTTTCGCCATCTGCACTTGCTCAGTTGAATACAGAATTAGGATTTTAGATGGCACAGGCTTAGATTTCCTGCTTTACCACGGACTTGGTTGATCACTTAAGGTAACTGCGCTGGCTTCCCAATTGATGTTCAACAATGATGGGGGTCATTTGGAATTTCCAGAGTTAAAAATGGGATGTAATGGTAAGATCATCACATGCCATGTGATGCCTATAATTCTGTTAGCTGCCTGTAATACTGGCAGCTAACAGAAAAGCAGCTAGAAAGGTTTGGCATGTTGAGGAAATTTAGAAGAGGAGGTTGACATATTCATTCTCAGGTGTGCACGTAAAAAATCTATGATGTTTTTGTCTAGATACTATTATTACTCCATGGAGCCAATGTGAAATATCTAATAACTCTAGAGGGAACACTGAAAAAAAGAAATTTTATTGCTTCCTGGGCACTCAGGTAGTAGCTTTAGTTAGCAGCTCCTTGTTGAAACGAAGATCTTGTCTTGGTTAACAAACTGGAGCATGAGGTATGTAAAATCCAGCAGGGACATGATTCCATGGCGGCTGCCACATCTGATGGAGACAAACCTGAAGGCATGGAGTTAGGTGCAAAATTTCTCAGTGCTACCAAGGGGGAAGGTCCTGCTCCCCCTTCGCAAATCTCCCTCCTTGCCCACTCTCTGCCGCATTCTCCCATTGCTTCATTTTGGCAGCACCCTCCATGAGCCAGCTCAACTTCCCAAGCTGACAGGAAAGGCAGCAAAAGCATGGGCGATTCTCTTCTGGTTTTGGTGAGTTAAATCTCTCAGCTAACCGACTCTGCCACAAGGCAAGCGCGGGAGGAAGGCAAGAGACGAAGAAGGAAAGAGGCAGAGGGCCAGGCAGTGGAAGGAGCAGGGCAAAGGAGAGCATGCAGGACGTGATGCCCAGCTTAGCACGTGAGACCACAGCGGGAATGTGTGCTGGAGGCAGAGAAGTACCACCATGCAATGCTCTGCCCAGCTTCATTGACCAGGAGAAAGAGCTTCATAGAAAATCTGCCACTGTGTTGGGAACACTTACGCTTTAATAATAACCTCTCTTTTTTTCAAAAACATTAGTAATTTGGATCTGGGACAAAGAAAAAGGAAATTTTGGTTCGTCCTGCAGACAGGATGTGGGTGTTTATTTGAGTGAGGGATATTTCTGTTTTTAAAGAATTGTATGACATGCTGCATCTTGCTATGCTATGGACTAAGGCAGCCATTCCTAAATCTTCTTGAAGCTACCATATTCTGCTTTTCACCTTCTGACTTAAAGACTGTCCCTGGAAGAGGCTGCAGGGGAAAACTTAAGAACTGCATACAGAAAAGTGTAAGTGTCCAGCTGACTCTCCGCAAGTGTGATGCAGATGTTTCAAATCACATTTACATTCCAAGAATGTGTGTTGGATAAGCAGCAACTGAAGTGCGAAGTCCCAGACAGAGGGATTACATTGCCATCCTTATGGCCTAGTCACCAAATCTTAAAAATACGTATCGGTATTTCTGTCACTATTAAAAATGTTCTTATACCATCGCTTATGCACAAAGTAACTGTGTGGTAGTTCTTGCCAGGCCCCGATTTTTAGCTGTTAGAAAGACTTACATGCAGAGGTAAAATACTGTGAGATCTTTAAGGGTTAAATTTGACAGCTTAAGGTAAATTAGGCTAAAGATCCTTCACGGATCTAGTGGGTGGAAAATCTGACTAGCTTCCACCATAATCTCCACAGAAAACTTGCTGGTTCCCTTTTGCTACAGAGATATTCAGAAAGCAGTAGACGAGTGCTAAACCACTCTCAGGTCCTGCCATGGACCTACTGTCCATGTTGCAGTCAGAGGTACGTACATATATTAGAGCTAGAGTTAATCGCAGGTCCTGATATCAGTGGAGTACTGCTGGCAGCAACCAAATAGGCAAAGTCCTGGTGCCTCATTGCTGCAGTAAGTGCCATCCCCCTCTCACCAGCGACCTTAAGCTTACTTGGTATTCTGCAGTCGAACCTCCAGCTGTAGTGCAGATGCAGCCTCTGACGGGCCTGTTTAAAGTCCTGCTCCCACTGTCCTAGTAGCTCTTTCTCGGGGTAATCGTATCCTAAGCAAGAAATCGTCCTCAGCATTTGCCTGGATGCCTTTTAGATGGCACACTGTTGGGAAACCTGGGTGACGCTTCAGAGCCTCGGTAACATCTCAGCCCTAAAAATGGGCGAGGAGCAGGTGCAGAGGTGAGAAGTCACCTGCCGCTCTCTGCAGGGGGAAGCAGAAAGGGTACCCTGTGCCTTTTTCCCATTCCCCTAAATTTGCCTATCTTCTTTAGCTGAAGAAAATAACCCAGAGGCAGAAGGAAAGAGGAAACTGAGTAGCTGTTACTGAGACTGTGGTAGCTAGCTGATTT
This sequence comes from Sagittarius serpentarius, assembly GCA_034782735.1. Classification (NCBI taxonomy): domain Eukaryota; kingdom Metazoa; phylum Chordata; class Aves; order Accipitriformes; family Sagittariidae; genus Sagittarius; species Sagittarius serpentarius. The sequence goes on from JAVKLA010000027.1 coordinate 17,450,003, forward strand.
AGTGAAGAAAAGAACAAGATACATTTATTTAAATGCATAGTGGTAAAACACCATTATGGGACTGTAACGTAAGTTTTAACATCAGTACGTGAAAAAACCCGCAGTTGAGAAGCAGCTTTTGGGGCTCAGAGCCAAGAGACGCTTCTACAACAGTGCTCCAGAGGGGTTAGGGTGTTGCGGTGGCAGGTGATCCTGGCCACACTTTCCCCATCATTCAACAGCCTCACCCCAGTCAGCTGCCCCTGCCTCTGCTCTTTGCCCTCTCCTCACTCCACCCATGGACCCATAGAGCAGAAGCTTTATTAGTGGAGGTCTCCAGGGTCATAAATTCTGTGCATTAGGGTAAGCATACCTAAGTCCCTGGTACAACTTAAGAAATCTGTACATTGCAAGTTGGGTACTTGCCGAGGCAGAAAAATTCAGCTGCAAGAAAGAGTTAAACAGCAGATCATCAGAGACATCTATGGCTCCAGGCCTCATTTGGAAGTGTGCAGGGCTCCAGTGCTCTGTTCAAGCACACGTCCATCAGACAAACTACCAGAGGAGGGGAAGCCAGCATTTGCAAAAAATATGACTGCCTGATTTTTCTGGGACGTAGGATTCATATGCTCCTCTGTGCGTTTTAAGTTAGTTGGAATGTCCAGCTACTTCCTTTCGTGAGAAATGTTTTCTGACAAAAGCATTGCTGACCCATCCGTCTGCAGCTAGGAACTCTTTGACTGGATACTGTTATGATGTATAGATTAGCTAATGACTCTTCTGTGTGCAGTGATCTTTTAATGAGCAGCAAGATCCTGGGAATAATAAAATAATTCCCCCAAACCAAGAACTTAACTCACTTTGAAATTCAATCAGAAACCCCAAATGAATGTACTGGCTAATCTGTATGAATGTTCTGCCTAGGACGGATGGCCAGTTGGTCTAAACATACTTCATTAACTGTATGACAGCTAAACCTACTATAGCTGGAGTACTTAAAATTTAAAGGGTCTAATATTTCCCAGACTTTTTTTTTTTTTTCCCTGAGCCTAGGTCCTTACTAATTAAGGAAGTCCAGCTTTATAGGTGGAGCAATACCAAAAAAGTACCAATAAAATTTTTAAAGCTCTCTAAAACATTTTAATACCTTATTTCATGTGGCATATACAGAGTTATGATGGTTTGTAAGGTATAAATTTTTTATTAGCGCTCCATTGGGAAGACGGCATAACTCAATCATTGCTTTGCAACTCATTTAATGCATATCACCACAGCATTTGACTAGCATACTTATCACAAATTGAAGTCAGTAAAATATTTGACTCAGCAGCCCATTACACACTTACACAAAGAGAGAGTTAACTACAAACTAATTTAGGGAATTAGTGGTCAGTTACAAAACACAGCATAAACACACCAACTTTTCTCCAGCTTATGCTATGTTATTCCCAAAAGCTTCTAGATCTCACAGTGTTTTTCCCAAAGAATGTGTGGTACAAAAATTGTAAAATCAAGTGACTTATGCTTTAATATCTTTTTATGAAACAAATGGTAAAACTGATATAGGAGGTATAACGTTCATTTTCTCCCTGTCCCTTCACCTTCTTCCTCCCTTCCCAACATTTAGAGTTTCACTTCAGGTAAGTTAAGCAGGACTAGAATGTTCCCCTTGCAAACGCCTGCTTCTTCCCGTGCTTGACATCATCTGACTGTACTGGGTTTGCATGGCAAGGTTTTGGTAGTGGGGGCAGGGGGGCAACAAGAGTGGCTTCTGTGAGAAGATGCTAGAAGCTTCCCTTATGTCCAATACAGCCAATGCCAGCCGGCTCCGAGACGGACCTGCCGCTGGCCAAGGCCGAGCCTATCAGTGACGGTGGTAGTGCCTCTGGGGTAACAGATTTAAGAAGAGGGAAAAAAGTTGCTGTGGGAGAGAAACTGCAGCCGGAGAGAGGAGTGAGAACATGTGAGAGAAACATCTCCGCAGACACCCACGTCAGTGAAGAAGGAGGGGCAGGAGGTGCTCCAGGCGCCGGAGCAGAGATTCCCCTGCAGCCTGGGTAGGACCCCACGCCGGAGCAGGGGGGTGCCCGAAGGAGGCTGTGACCCCATGGGAAGCCCGCGCCGGAGCAGGCTCCTGGCAGGACCTGT
>JAVKLA010000027.1:17452229-17464858 GCA_034782735.1 Sagittarius serpentarius
CCCGCGGGGGACCCACGCTGGAGCCGTCTGTGCCTGAAGGACTGCAGCCCGTGGGAGGGACCCACGCTGGAGCAGTTCATGAAGACCTGCAGCCCGTGGGAAGGACCCACGTTGGAGAATTTTGTGGAGGACTGTCTCCCATGGGAGGGACCCCACGCTGGAGCAGGGGAGGAGTGTGAGGAGTCCTGCCCCTGAGGAGGAAGGAGCGGCAGAGACAGCGTGTGATGAACTGACCGAACCCCCATTCCCCATCCCCCTGTGCCGCTGGCAGGGGGTAGGTAGAGAATTCAGGAGTGAAGCTGTGCCTGGGAAGAAAGAGGGGTGGGGAGAAGGTGTATTGAGGTTTGGTTTTATTTCTCATTACCCTACTCTGGTTTGATTGGAAATAAATTAATTTTCCCCAAGTCAGGTTTATTTTGCCCATGATGGTAATTGCTGAGTGATCTCTCCCTGTCCCTTATCTCAACCCATGAGCCTTTCGTTACATTTTCTCTCCCCTCTCCAGCTGAGGGAGGGAGTGATAGAGCGGCTGCGTGGTGCTTAGTTGCTGGCTGGGGTTAAACCATGACACTGACAAACCCAGAGGTTGTAAGAACTCAGTCGGCCTGTCCCCAGAGTGCACAGTGATGGTGACACCATGCATAGTGCAGTCATTTCTCAGGCGATCATTGCTCTTGATTTCCATCTTACACAGGAGGCTAAATGCAGAGGGAAAAATGGGGTGACTAGCAGAGCATCCCAGATGGCATCTCTATGTGTCCAAAAGAGAAGAGAGGCTGGTCATCCTCTGTTATTCTATATGTCAACAGCAGAGCATTGGGAGATTAATCATGTTTTCAGCTGAGAATTCCCTTTGAATTACAAAAGTCTTGGTTAAAAACCTCCTCCTCTTTATCATGGAACAAACACAGATGGCTGTAGTATAGTGTTTTGTTGTCTTATGATATACCATACTGGTCTTCTATAATGAACTTGAAGCTTGATGCGTGCAGCAGTGCAAAAAAAAAGAAAAAAAAAAGCAACGCTTAACAGGAGCAGTTTAAAGCCCCAGACATACAAGTGTTTGTGAAATAAGGATTTTAATTTAGATCTTCAGACATTTAAAGAGTAAGGACTGTTTGTTTCTACTAGTAAGATGATAAGAGTTATTTCAAACTGTCCCTACTAATATTAGCCTGTACCAGTTGTATGTATAGAAGGCACACTTTTCAAGGCTACATGTGGCCAAGAAATGAAAATTTATTTGGTTGACATTAGAACAAACAAATGATCTCCTGGAATTATTTTCTTGCAAATGTGAGAAAAGCCTGCTGGTTACATCATTTACCTGAAACCCAGAACACCAGATGAAAAATTACTGTGCTGTCCAATTTGAAACAGGGATATGAACAATAGACCAGAGAAATGTGATAACTGTTGGGGCTATAAAACCAGTCTTGCTTTGGCTTGGATGTTTAATTATTTATATAAAAAAGTATATTCCCAATAAGAGACTAAAAACTTGGCAACAGAGAATAAAAATGTATTATTCCTTGACATCCTTTTGAAAATCTATCTACGACTGGCTCAAGTATATATATTTGAAAATTGCAGAGTTGCAAAAAATTCCAGTGCACTGAACATGCTCCATCCTCATACAGCTCTGATATGTCAGCTGGGTTGATCGTGTACCTTCCCAGAGCTGCAAGAGAGGTACAGGTCTCCCCTGACATTAATTGATATTTACTAGACTGGAAAAAAGATTGTGTATGAATTTAACATATTGTTTGCTATAAAACAGGAGGAGGAAGAAACAACCTAACTAATATAGAAGGCTGCAGATTTTGAAAGAGGCAAGAATAAACATCCAAAACGTGTGTAGATGAATGAGAGAGGAGTCAAAGGACACTGGGATAGCTTAGAAATAGAAGAATGATTTTAAAAATGGCATATCTACGAACATTCCACCCCTGACTATGAAATAAGTAACCATCAGAGTATATTTCTCTTCTCCATTCCTTAGTAGCTAGTCTACAAAGGGCATGATATCCTACTTCATTTTTTTCAAGAAGCTGGGAAGCCAAATCTGCTATAGACTTTTGCTGGGGGACATCAAGTTGGTGTCAGTTTTTCAATTTTCCTTTTTTCAAAAAAATGGGCAAAAAAACAGGTAGATGTTACCAAAACATATGTTCAAACCACCTAAAATCTCAGGCCAATGGCTTCAGCCAGAATGATGATAATCTGAGAAACTTCAGGATTCTCTTGTATATCCCCAACTATAGTCCTAAACTTGTATGTGACCTATGCCTTATTAAATGACACCTTAATTTGAGAACTTCTAAGTGCTTTGAATACTTGATCATTGAATCTAAATGTTCTTTTAACTTCTTTTAACTTCCTTCTTAAAAAAACATCAAAGTACAAAACATATTTCAAAGAGACAGTCCTTTATCAGCAGTTAATAGCCGAGTTCTGCTGTGCATACGCAGGCAAAATCCTCATTGAAGTCAGTGTCTAAGTTCAGAGAGTTTCTTTTCACTGGATTGCTTTAAAGAAGTATGGAATTGCTGTTCCAGAAAGTGTATGGCTCAAATTAAATTGCTACAGCAGTTAGGTTCAGGGGCTACAGCCTGGGGACTGGTGGGATTTATGACTGGGTGAGTTCATCAAAGCCATGTGGTCTGGGAAGCTTAAGAAAGCCAAGGTAGATGTGGAAGAAAACTGGCAGTAAGAAAGGACACTTGGGTGCCATTGTGGTGATTTAGAAGCGATGCAAAGATGGCCTTGGACTTAGACTTCCAGAAAACTTCACATTGTGCAGAAGCAACTACACGCAGAGTATACTCTGTGTTGGGCTGAAGCTGTACAGGAATGCTCGCTGAAAGGTTACTACAACTCCAGCAAGGCAAGTGTTTCCATTTGCTTAGCAAAGAACAATAAGGGACCTCATCCTCTGACCACCTTTTGTCCCTGGAGACTGACAGGTTGTCATCCCTCCAATTAAGGGCACCAAGAGGTGCCTGGAAAGGGGAGATGTGCATCGTGTTCTGCCCAGCTGCTCTCCACCATCATGAATGTCTTGCAGGGAAGCTGGATATAGCTAGAATTTGTAATGCCTTCAGCAGGGAGGATTTAGCTGCAGCCTACTAAGATGCTACCCTGTGACTGCCTGTAGCTACCTACTCTCCCTGTCTGCTGGAAATAGCCTCTTCCCACATTTCCTATTTGGATCTAAGGTGGTTGGAATAAAGAATGGGGAATTAGTCCTAATCCAGCATATTATGCCAAGCACATGGTGAAAGTGATTCAACATATTAGCCCAAGACCGTAATGAAAGTGATCTTTTCCTCCTACATGTGAGCTGGGCAGACGAAGCGTGGACCCACCGTAGTTTCTCCCTGCAGGCTGCTGCCCAGGCAGCTGCCTGTGCTGCCCGTTCTCTGCCTTTGCCGTGGAAATTCCTGGGTGGAGGAGGCAGTTTCGTCTCTCCTTCGGGGCAGTAACTCCTTGGAAGATTCCCCTGCAGGTCTTTGCTTAGACAGTAACTCTGGCTTTCACGTGCATTTCACTCAGAAAATTATTTTTAACACCATAATATGAAAGCTGTGCTTGCAATATGAGGACAGATATTCACCTCCATGGTAAGAAATGGCTCTTTGCCATTTTACACCACGGAGAGCCATTTACAAAGATAATCAATTCAATTAACAGATAAATAAAACTGGTGATACATATAATCATCTAAACATTATAATCATCATTAACCTCATCTTCCTTCTGTAAATTATGAAATTTTTCTGAAAATAAATTTGCATGCAATCTTTTATATTTACTAGAATGTGAGACTAGTGCAAATAATCCATGTTATTTTTCATATATCGTATATAATACATGTCTTTATTTTTGAAAACTTGTGCTTATTGTATAACTCTTCCCAAATTGCTCCATTTGGAAGCACTGCTTTCATAAAGACCACATCTCAGTTAAGGTCCCTCTTTAATTCTCAAGTTAAAGGACTACTTCGGGAAAACAGTAAACACTTGCAGTCAGATGGGTTAACCAGAATCTTAACTGTAAATCAGCTTTGGAGTTGGCAACATCTTGTGCTTACAGCAGGAAACTCTGAGGAAGCTTTCCCACAGTAGCAACAGGTACAACAGGTACTTCCAAAGTCATAGAATTACTTTGTGATATGTTTGTCTGTTTGGCTAATGGTTTGGGGTTTTTTGTTTGCTTGAACCGATCATGGCGATGCTTTTGTTAAAGGTAACTGTGGACTGAAGCTTGTGCTGCACAGTAGAGAACTACTCCACTTTTTCCCTCTGAGAAAACGTACGACTCCTATCCCACTTCATGCACAGTTTCCTGAGTTTGAGCACGGGTTCCCAGGCATGGAAGTGGCTGTCCTTGCCTTATTGAGACATTGACATGAATATCCCTGGAGGAGCAAGGAAAAGCTTAAACATTGAAACGAGGCTTGGGGCTGAAAGTTCTTGCCATTTATTTGCTGGTGTTGTGTGTGTGTGGTACACGGGAGATTTAATGAATATTGCAAGTTAGAGACTGTATATGAATCTAGGTATTCACACAGAGAGAAATATTTATATATTTTTAGTATGACCATACTGTTGAATCAGAGGTTAGAGATGACCATGATTCATTGGTGGCAAAAGATGATCTACCTCTATTTAAGAAATTGTATGTATCTACTATCTTGCCTGAAACCTCAAAGGACTGAACTCTCTGTGTAGATCCCAGGTCACTTTAGTGCCTGCTATAATGCTTCTGGATGTCCTCTCGTACCCTACCACAGGCCCTGTTCTGTCATCAACCCTCACTGCTCACATTACCATAAAACTGTTACAGGAAAACTCTTCTTCACATTCCAATGACCTCTCATTTAAAAAAAAAAAAAAAAAAGAAAGAAAAAAGAAATTCCCAAGGCCTTTCTAGATTTATACAATTCAAAGTGAACTAACAATCCTGTGTGTCACATTCTTCCCAGCTTCATCTGATCTGAATGCGGTAAAAAGCACAGAATAAAGCAGAATCTGAGACTGGCTAAAGCAAGTCTCCTAAAAGGGGCCACTCGTGTTCTTTGTGACACGAGGAGATGGTATTTCCTTGGTAGTGAGTTCCACTGGAGCATTACTTCAGCTCAGAAAACACGCATGTGGCACCTTGCCGTTTCGCCTCTAGCGTCAGCCTTCGGCACGCCGCCCGATTCTGCCAGGGAACTGAGGAGCTTTCTTCCTGGTGGACTCCCCATGCAAAATAGGTCAGTCTCCTCTTAGTCTTCTCTCGTAATGAGCTAAGCAGATAGAGTTCCTTAAGTTTCTCCCTGCCAGCTGTTTTCTCTGACTCTTGATTTACTTGTTCAACTTTTCCCATATGTAAATGTCCTTTCTAAAAAGGTCACCTTCCAGACACTTACCTGAATTTTACTATAATTAGTAATAATCATGGGTGAGTGTTTTAAACTCAGTGGTTTTGAGTGTTTCATGCTCTGGGTGCTCACCTTGAAAGGCCAGCCTGAAGGGGCCTGGAGCTTATGGAAACACATGCTTCTCCTTTTGAAAGGTCTAAAACTTATTTGCATACAGCATCACCAAAACACAGTTACCTCTGGTACTGACAACAGTAATCAAAAAGTCACATAAACAATGAAAGACTGGGGAAGAAGCCAAAGTTCTGGGTATATATATGAGGGCAAGTAATAGTTCCTATTAAAAGATCCCACGGTACTCTTCATATTCACTGAGACAAGACCTTATTTTTTAAGCCTGCATCTCAATGACCCAAACACAGTAATCATGGATGCGTGTAATTTTTTTCCCCTCCTCCTGCTTGATCCCAAATTTAAATCATAATGCTGAACTCGTGACGTCACTCTCAATCATTTCCACATGGCTTCACTTGTAGGCTCAAAAAGAAGGTGAAGCTCTCTTGTGTCAGTAGAAAGCTGATTTGGGGGATGGCAAGATAGTTCAATGAAATTTCTAGTAATGACAAGAAGACTTGAAAGAAGCCTGCAGGTAAAGTACTATTCTTTTTCAGTAAATATTTGTTCTGCCTCAAATTTACCACATTGGTAGAGTTCGGTTTTAAAGGGGGCTGTGCTGGTAAAGAGTTCCCGAGTCTTCAGATGCTCTGGTTCCTTTAGAAAACCTTTCCTGAACTTAAAATCCACAGGTGAATTCCAGAAAATAAACCTCAGTGACAAACAGGGTAAGATAACAGCACGTTGGGTTGCCCAGCTTCATATTGCCATTTTCTCTGGTACGTTAGTTTTCTAAAGGTGGCATTTTGGCTCCGATCGAATGGAAGGGCAAAGGTTACCGAATGTGAGGCTGTGGCTGCTGGAAAAGAGAACAACCACTACAATGGTGGGGAAAGGCAGGCCACCAGTGCTAAGCACAGAGAGATGTGGGAAACTGGCAAGTAGGAAGAGGATGTCATTTTCTGAGAAACCAGGAAATGAGCTCCGCATTCAAGCATTTCTATTTATGGGATAAGCATTGCAAATATCGCAGGAGATACTTGATACTGAAATGAGGAAATATGTGTCAGGCCTTTTAGTTTTGAGCCTTTGTCTTTGCATGGGCTGCTTTTGTTCAAGGGAGCAACAATGGAAAAGAAGGGATTTGGAAAAAAAAAAAAAGGTTTCTGCTGCAGCATTTCCCAAACTATTTTTCCCGTCCCCTCTCCCAAGTGAACTCTACTGTTCGTGACCCTTCGCTCCCCCTTTCCTCCCCAACTCACCCAGCATCCAGCATTCAGGATTACAGCCACTCATCTCAGCTTGCAGCCCTGCCAGTATCTCTCGTACCCCCCCGCCTTCTTTCCCAGAGGGTGAGTCCTAGTTTGGGAACTGCTGTTTCCACTGGATTGCAGTTCCTGGCAACCTATCTGTAAAATACTTTGACCAAAAGGGAACTGTTCCCCAGAGACTGCGATGCTAATTCTGCTGTGTGGCGCTGGTAGGAATTCAGAGTAAATCTCCTGGCCGCACACCAGCGTTGTCCTGCTGGGCTTGTCCCTAAATGCGTAAAATGAGAACGTCTACAACACATTTTTTAAGTGTAGCACCTCACTCTTTGGCCCCTGGGGTTAGCTGCACTGTTTGGTTAGCAAAATGTCTCTGTGCCCATTTCTGTTCTGCTGCAGCCTAAAAACGTTCTCCCTCTTCTGCCAACAGCCTTTATTAATTCAGATACTTTTCCTTCAAGTTTCATTAGTTCTACGTTTTGAAGAAGAAATCAAGCATTACTTGAGGTGGGGGGTGGGGAGCACAGTTTTCACTGCTCTTTCTGGAAATGTGCAAGCATAAACTGTGTAACTCTTCTATGCCAGGGTCTCTCCGAGAGCTACTTCTCGTCCCTGCTTTTCGTTTACACTGGTGGCTCACCAGAGCCACTGACTTGCTTGCCTGAGTGGCTGCACATCTCCTGGAAGCCATTTGCTCATCCCTTACAAGGTGAAGGCAACAGCAATGCTCAGCGCTATTTGTTTATCTATCCAAATATAGATTTTAATTAGATCATTACAGTCATTTCAAAACAGACTTCAAAACATCTTGGCCCCAGAATACCAGGTAATTAAAACCAATAGACGATTTCATGGAATTTCTGCTCTTTTGTTCAAAGGTTTCCGAGTTACTCAATCATCTCCTCTCTAAACCAGTGTATCCTCCTCCTGGTATCTGTTTCTTATTTCAAGGCTAAAGCATATGCATCCAAAACAAGGAAAACAATAGTGAGATGCTTTGGGAAGAATATGGAAGTGAAGGGAAACGATTAGAAGTTGTGATCTCAGTGGTAATGCTAGACATAAGGCGCTTGCCTGGCCCACGCTCATTGACCCTGAGTGGGGGACACCAGCATGACAGGCACCCCATTCCTCACACCACCCTTCGTCTGAGACCCATTTAGCTTCCCTGTCGTGCGCCGAAGTTAGAAATTGCTATGTGTCATCGTGGCCCTTGTCTCACGTGCTTCCCCTTGGTGACAGCAGGTGAATTAGGATTATATAGGGAGATTATTTTTTTTTGCCTGAAACCCAAGAGCTGCTGCTAGTCACCGGGCATAAGTCTGTCACGAACAAAATACGTGGCGGTTCCAGCCCTATGCACACGAGAGGTTTTTCTGCCTCTCTCTCCCGCAGTAACCTCTGCGGCGAGAGGCCCGCCCCGGCTGCGTGCTGCCGGCCGCCCCGCGCCAGAGCTGCCGGCTCTGCCCGGCAGAGGATGCGAAGCAGCTCCGCAGGGACCGCGGAGAGGACGTCCATCACAGTTCCTGTCAGGCCAGCACTTGAACTTGCGTGAGATGTAGGTGATTGCTAAATTTGTTTCCGAGACGGCTTGCAATATAAAAAAAGACAGTGACAGAACTGCACGGAAATACAATCTGATGTAAAACCACAGCGGTTTTCTGCTTTTTGGAAAGGTTTTGTAATGTGTTTGAATTGGCCACCTGGCTATCTTTGGCTTCGGTTGCTCGTCCTTCAATGTCCTTAACTGGTGTCCTTGATACTCTGAATTAGCTAATATTTCTAGAAGATTTTATTTTTTATTTTCAATTATGCAATGGATACATCACCAGATATTTTTCATGTCAGTACGATTAAAATGCTTAATCCCCTCAGAGAAATTTGCAATGATTTAAACCGCTGTTAGAATTCAGCTTTAAGATTTAGGAGAGTAAAAAGCCAAGTAAATGTAGGAGACAGAAATTTTTCCAAAAAGTTTTTTCACTCTCCTAAAACATTGGGACAGATTCTTTGCAGAGCCAAACTCGATCCAGGTTCTGTTGAGATACAGGGGGATGTCTTCTGCATTCATAAAACTGGGGTGCCCCAGGAGTGGGGTCCCAGGCCAGCAGAGAGTTTCTAAGCAGCTGAAGCAGTGGTGTGCCCTGACCCAGCGCTGGGGGCAACTGAGAGACTGCATGCTTGTGTTTAGGAAGAGTCAAAGTGGTCCAGATCTCACCCTGTGGACAAGACCTGAGGCTTAATTCAGGATGGGAAGCACTCTCAGCAGTGACTGCTGCTTTGGCAAAATGGTCAGAATTATACTCCGATGAAACAGCCTTCAGAAAACCCGGAGGGTCTTGACTGGGAGCTCTGTAATGTCATCCTGCTTGTGGAAGTAAAGAACCTCAGAAAACAACCTTTCTGTAAAGAAGATTAAATGACCTGACCAATACATTATGTTCATAAAGGCATTCTTTCTGTCCATCATTATATCAACTTTCTCCATATTTTTCAATATATTCCTGACTTTTCACCGATCAGTATGTAGTGGAGCTTACATATGTTCATATCTTGATCTAATAACTATTGAGCTGTAGTAATTAAACATTTTTAATTTGCCTAGGTGAGGTTCAAATTTAGGCCTATGTTTCTCAAAAGTACTATTGATACCACTTGTTTTTAATATGTACTGTATTGTACAATCTGTATCAGAACACTTTCCAGGGAATTTCTGTGGTCTAAACAAAGGTCTTTGTGATTATTAATATTCAAAATATTAAAAGATGCTTTGTTCTTTTTGCATTTTTTTTTTATTCTCCCTTAAGAGAGACATTGAAATTTCAGAGTCAGAAAGGTCTTTCAAGTATATGGGAGTCAGATTTCTCCTTGGAAATGTACAGATAGTTATTTTCAAATCCAAGGGGCCTGTGAAGACTGGGTTGTTAGAATGAATTGCTAAGTAATACATACAGGTGCTAAGTGTTATTACGTCAAAGCGTAGGTGCAGGAAATGAGATCACCCACAGGTACCACAGGCACTGCAATATTAAGAACTGGGTACTGCAACCATATTTATCTCCTGTTTTCAAATCTCCCCCTCTTAAAACCACTCATTAACAATTCTCTTGATTGCTGTGAAGGAGACCGGGCTGGGGTGGAGGGATACAATGAATTTGGACTGAGTTTTCAATTAAAAACTACAGTCTGTTCTGTTTCTGATAATCTCTAAATTCTTTTGAAGAAGTGATCATTATAACTGTGTTTCATCTGTTTTCAAAACAGACTGTGAAATAGCCATTGTGTATGCACCTTCTGTTTTTATAACTTCTGCGCTTTGATATTGTAATTGATGCAAGTGGGTGCAATTAAATCTTTATTTGGAAACTTGCACCAAAGCAAGTCATTCAGAAAAAAGCCACCAATGTGCTTTGACTCTAGATTCTCACACATATTTGCACTTACAATCAAAGCTTTTGTTCTGTTAAACTAACAAGGGCTGTTTAGCATAAGAAAGAGTTAACACAAGCTGCCTTAGGTTGTGCTAATTTCAGGAATAACCCTTGAATGGGAAAAAATCTGCAGGAAACTATGCTGTCCTAATAAAAATGACCAGTTTTTATTTTAATAAGTAACTCACCACAAGTGGAAAGGTTTATTGTATTTTAATAAGTAACTCACCACAAGTGGAAAGGTTTATTGTTAAAAATGACTGACGATATGCCAACGATTACTGTCATTCAGTGATCAAATACCTCTCGATTTTCTTAAGTGAAAGATCACAAGACAGCAGAGCAGATCTTTAGCTGAAACTACTTCTAAAATAGTCAACAAACTCCACTACTTTCACTTCTTGGGCTTTTACATCAGTGCATGAGACAGGCAGGGATCGCGATCTGCAATTAGCTCTAACGCACGGTTTGTTAGCAAGTTTTTACTATTAGTGCCGACACAGCTATTGATCATCTATCACATTACTATGCATGATTCAGGTACTGCTGTCTTAAAACTGAGCTGTGGTTTCATTTGCTTGAAAGGATATTTTGTAGAAGGCTAAGTGTGATTCACTTCAGTGAAATGATCTGTCTGCTGGGTCCCACTGCAGGGCCAGGCTGTCAGCTGCTTCTGGAAAGACCACAGGTCAAAAGCTTCTTTCTTTTCCTCGGAGACTCTCAACTAAAAAGGAAAATCTTAAGTGCAATAAAAGATGGTGTGTATATGTATATATGTATTTTTACATATTTATAAAATATGATTTCTTTTTCTTCTCAGAAAGTTCAGGTAGACCATTTTACCATCTATAAAGCAAAGTCATGGTAGCACATAGTGGGTGTAGTCAGGTTTAAAAACCCTTACAGCAGGTTTAAAAACCTCTGTATTCATTTATCTGGAAAATACCATCTTGGTCTTCTTGAGAGCCAAAGAAGACAACTTCAAAAGGGCACTCTTTGGCAGAATACATCTCCAGCACAAGCCAAGGCTATTTATGGGGTTCCTGCTTCAGGCTATCTTCCTGACAGGGAAGGTCAGCCTCCTCATGTCTCTCATGTTAGTGGCAGAGACACTAACCTCACTCTTAAGTCTATCACTATGAGGAAATCAAACTCGAGTCCACTGAAAACTTCTTTATTGTCGATGAGGCTGGTTTAAATAGCATCTGGGCTAGAGCCTAAAAAAAGTACTTGTTTTCTGGTGATTGCCTCTTGAGGTAATTCAGCATCTCAGGGACAGCTCTCATCTCCTGTAGTAGGACAATTGCCCATTAGTACAGCACTTTCTGTCCCTCGTGCTGTCCTTCAGTAGGTGATGGTTGAAAACCTTCTCTAGTCTGACTTGCCTGGAGTTTATGTGGTTCCAGAATTTGATTTTAAGATCAGCTCAAACCCATTTAAGATGAGACTGTCTCTGAAAGGAAATGTGTTTTCTTCCTCCTCTCCCCACACTGTACGTTTCTGTGCCTTTTCTTGTGTCAGCACTAGCATTTTCATAGCTTTATGGTCTGATTAAACCTGACAGAAATTTAGCCATTTAAAAAAAAAGAAAGTTGTCAGCTAATGTTTATGTAAAGGAGGCAGCAGGAACAAGAACTGGGAGGAGCAGAGCAAGGAAAAAGGATGGATTGTCGCTTCCAGTAGTTTCGCTGGATGTGAACCTGCCCTCTGAAGCTGCATCATCTGCAGTTGGAGTGCAGCTCCTCACTGCCTCTGTGGAGCCAGGTGTTGGACTGCATGTCAGACCACAGCCCTTACTACAATTCTTTTGCAAATTCTGATTTTTCAGTGTAAAAGTGACTCTCTGATAGCATTCAGTTTGAAGAAAATGTTAGAAAGGCCTTGGATTTATTGAAGTGTGGAATGAAAACAAATTTCAAAACTAGTTGCAAAATGGCATTTCTGTCCTTTTTTTAGAACCATGTGTACAGCCTCGGGAGGAGAATGAGCCAACTATAGAAAATATTCCAAATTCCCTAGGACCGTACAGAAGTAAGAATGGCTTTGCCTTTTACACTAGTGTAACTAACCAGGTTCCACCTTCCCACTGATCGATACCAGAATGAAGGAAGAGGAAAAATATTTTTCCCTCCCTTCAACCAAATGTGGAATTCAAATAAAAACAAAATAAATCAGCCAGGCAAATATTACAACTTCCTGCTCCAGTCCTTCTAAAATTCAACTTCACTGACACAAGCTTGGAAAAGATTCAGTGCCCAAAATTACCACTGAGAGTAAATAATAATTATATTTGCCATAAGAGGAGGTTTTGGGTAAGTGTCAGCCTAAGGACAGCAGATGGGACTATCTGTTGGGAGTTTCCCTTTGTTACTGTAGTAGGTTTTGTTTGGACAGAGAGAGGAGAGGAGAGGAGAGGAGAGGAGAGGAGAGGAGAGGAGAGGAGAGGAG
>JAVKLA010000027.1:17472545-17675959 GCA_034782735.1 Sagittarius serpentarius
CAGCGACGCGGCGGGCGCGGGGCGGCTGCAGCGGCCAGGGCGCGAGCGGCGGGTGCGCCGCGGTGCAGGCCGGGGAGCGCGGGCGTTTACAGCGCGTGCGGGGAAGGGCGGGCTCGCGGGAAGGACCGGCAGGTACCCGTGCAGAAGTCGAAACACTCGCCCTTTGGATCTCCCCTCCTCTGCCCGCCTCGCCCCCCCGGTTTTCCTTCTGCCTGGCTCCGCCGTTCCCCCGGGAAGGCTGGAGGCGGCCACGGGGTGATGATCACGGCACGGTAAGGCGTTGGGATTTCGGGACGCAAACGTCACGTTGCAGCGCAAACGACTCCCACATTAGCACTTTATCAGGATTTCAAGCCACATCTTTTATCTCTTTTAGACAAGCGTCTCTCGGAGGAGATTGCCCTCAATAGACCCGCCATAAAAAGATTTTAGTGTTGCTCTTGTGCTTCGGTGCATCCCACTGCGAGGGGGTCCCAGCGGTCCGTTGGGAATACAAGGAGTTGTGAGAAGTAACGCAACTGGCCACCGGATTAATCCACTCCCTCTACCTTCCCGCTAGTACCTCCCCCTTCTGCTCTTTTTTTCAATAGCAGCCCTCTCTCAAAATCTCAGGTTACTTTGCTAAAGAGTTCTCAGCCCTATAGTTTCTGCCCTTGTCTCTGCCTCCAGCTCCTTAAGAGCCACCCAGCCCCAGCGATTGGATTGGGCAGCCCGTCTTGACACACCACTGTGCTGAGTGCTTGAGGACGTGTTTCAACAGATGGTTGGGGTTAGTGTGTGTCATCACACTCGAGTGGGGATTAGGGGAGAGAGGCAGCCTCGCCGGAGCTGTGTGGTCTTCCCCCAAGTGTGAGCTGCAAGCAAAAGAAGAACTACCTAGCTTTGGGGGAGAAGAGGGAGGAATCGTTTCCAGCAGCTCAGAGGGAAAAATAAAACCCCGCACTTTGTTCAGGTAAAGTAAACGGCACCTCATGCCTCTCTTTCTCTCTCTTGGGGGGGGGGGNNNCCCCCGCCCTTTTCCTTCACGGTTTTCAGAGGAATGCTAGCACAGCACACTTGTCAAAGCCAGTTGCTGCTGCCTTATCAACGCTGCTATTGCACGGCTGACAGATAACAGCCAGCCCAGCCTGATGCTCGGCCGCCTTCATAGAGCTGCCGCTCGCAACGCAGCTCAGGTCACGCTTCGGAAGGTGCCGCTCAGAAAAGCCCCGCGGGAGCGGTGTTACCTCAGCGCGGCGGGCGCCGCCCCTCCCGCCGGCCCCGCGCTCCTCTCCCGCACGCACGTGCTGCGGGCCGAGACCCGCCCGCGCGGGGCCGGCGGCGGCGGCGGCGGCAGCAGCCGGCGGCCGAACCGGAGACCGCAAGCGCCGCCGCCTTTCGGCAGGGCGGTGGGGACGGGGCGGCCGGGCGCGGGAAGTCAGTCGCGGCAGAGCGCTGCCCAGGTTTTGCCGAGGATGCTTGAGCAGTGCGCAGCCTGGCCGGGGGCTCAGCCGGGCGGCGAACCGGAGCGCCTCGAAAGCGGTGACCGTAAAGTTTGAAGACTCCTTTACAGAGACCCGGCTGGGCTTCTGGCGGTCGGTACCGGGACGGTTTGGCTTACGCCTGGGCTTGAAGTTAAGAGAAAATCAGGAAAGCAGGGAGAGGGAGGCAGCCTACGCTGTAATGCTGCTCTTGCAGCTGCAGCAGAGCAGATGGATGTAATTCATTTGCAGATCTGTTTGTGAAAGTTTTACAAGTCATTGAAAACTAAGTAGCATCACGATAATGGATCATTAAAGCCTCGCCATATTTACAGATTCTAAACTAGCGATCTGAAGTGTTAATTAAAAGTAAGCAAAAATATATGTTTAGGAAGGAAGAGGGGCAGAAATGTAATTAGGAATTAGTTATGGCAGTACTCTGCTATCATTTTCATTTAATTCGACTATTAACTTCATTGATGTCTGGAGCGGGGGAAGCCCAGCAAATTAACAAGTCAGAAATGTTATCACTAATTGCAGTATGTTAGCTTATAAGAGAATTAAGGTGTTCTCATTGTTTTACTCTAAATGACCTAGACGGAGAAATTAGAGGATGGGTTATTTTCCTTTTGGTTTTTTTGTGTTTGTTTTTTTTTTAATAAAAGATGTACTGGATGTGTATATATATATGTACTGTCTTCCTGTGCAGAATAACAAAATTATGTTTCTTTCGCACTGTAACAGATCTTCACACTAACTCTCACATACCTGTGGTGCTTATGAATTATTGGCCTCCTACTTGTGAAAGAAATCTAACACTGTCCTCACCATTTACAGGTGAGATATTCTATAAATAATACTGCATATAATGTGTTCTGAAATAAGATCTGTTTAGTAGGCTGAGCAAGGGGATTTATAGCTGGTGCTTTGTGATTTTGGCATTCAACTGTGTAACGATGCCTGTAAAACCATGTTTCAGGTTGCACATATATTTTTGCCTCAAACCAAATTTTTTGTTAAGTTTGTTGGTTTTTTTTTTTGAGCAGGCTATTTGGCCCCTTTACAGGTTGTTCTCAGCTTGTGTTTTCAAACACACTCTTCAGTAAGAAAGTGTCCTCAGAAATGACCCACAGCAACTTGAAACAGAGAATTAGCTAAATCCCTAATATGACTGTATGACCAGACCAGGACATATGTGAATAAATTTGACCGTTTTGATTTTTTTCTCAGTCCACTCTTTTTCATTGTAAAAAGTGATGGAAACTTTTACAAGCTTAAAAATGAAAACCAAAACCAAAGCAATCCCTCACTATGACTCTATGTCAAAGCCTTGTATATTGGATTTCTCTTCTTCACTCTCCCTAGCGTGTCCTGTGAGAAGCCCAATAAGCCAGCTTCGGTGCACAGAGGTTTAGTCTTCCAGCAAAGCTAAGGTGCAGCACTGTGAGCTGCACAGCCTGCTGCTGTCACAGCCCAACTGAAACGCATCCCTCTCTGTGGGTATCGTCAGATCACAGATCAGATGATCTATAAGAAAACATATTTTTCAAGAAAGCGCATAGCTAACTGCACATGCCCAGCTTGTTATTGTTTTACTAGGAAAAAAACGAGTTTCTCTAGCACTGCCAGAAAATCTTGCTGAGAAACTAGGAACAGCAAATCGTGTTTTTCCTTCCTTTATAATGATGGGGCTGTTTAAAAGACAATGCCCACGGGGCAGTCCAGCTTCTTGTCAAAATGTAATCTACTGTTCCAGATGGTAAACATTCAAAGACATATTTATGGTGACTTCTACATACCTTCCTTTGACATTGGCTTTTTTTTCCCTGAGAGCACTTGTACTGGGTACACACATGAAGTTCCCATTAGCATCCTAGCAGCTGTAAAAGTGTTCAGAACTCACAAAGATGTCCCTCACAGTGAGATAAAAATAATCTGAGGAAAAGATCTGAGACCAGTACAAACCTCAGTAGATCCACGATACGCTCAAGGTGAAAAATTCCGGCGGTATGAAAAGATCCATAAACTGCTGCATGAAAGCTGTAATACATTTTTGTTGCGGCTAATTCATCTTTGCTTGATATGGAATGCTGAACATACCAGGCATGTCTGTACTATCAACTGTGTTTGTGATGTGAGGGAATCTGCACTGCACAAAAGCTGGTGGGTTTCTTTTTCCTGCAGCTAGTGAAGACTAGGTGGTATACTGATAGTCTTCATAGAGTTGTTTTCAAAGTGTCACCTTTCTTTTTTTTTTTCCCCTTGCTGCTTTGAGCAGTGAGACAGAGCCCAGGAAAATGTGTTCCAGCCAGAATGTGTTCTGCCCTGAATTGTCTTAATTATGTGTCAGTTTATTGCTTGTCAGGGGCTTCCTCTTCTTAGCACTTTATAATCGAGGTGGGTGAGCTTGTTCCATCATAATACGCAACTTCAATTTCTGCTGCTTGGCATGTCTCCTTGGCCTTTCATTGATTTTTTGTCTCCATTTCAGAGGAAAAAAAATTAATTACGATTGCTGTAATTTCACATTGGGAAAAAAAAAAAACCCTTGGTGAATTTCCAAATGGCATGTAAATACATCTTCAAAAAGTAGGCTAAATGAGAGGTCATTAGGGGGAAAAATGCATGTAGGAATTCAGAAGTATCCTTGAGATGGCAAGTAGCAGTGCGAAAATTATTGTAACAGCTCTCATTCCAGTCAGAAACTGATAAAAACAGTTTATTAAAAATGCTGTGATGCTGGGGACAGTGTTTCCAAATGTGGAAGCCATTATAAAACCCACACTCAGTGGCAGTTAGACAGCTATGGAAAAAAATATTTTGAAAGATTTGCAAATTCTGTTCTGACTAGATCACTTTATTGCAGACTATTTTGACAGTTTGCCGTTTATCATCCAGCTTTGTTTAACTTACTGCACTCGATGTTCTGCGTTTGTTCATGCAGGATCAGAAGTTTGAGCCTTGTGTAATGGCAGGACTCATTCTTACCCAGGCGAGGCTGGACACTTGTTGTAGATGTGATGGGAGTCGTGGGTTCCATGATTTCCTTAGCTTTACAAAGGGCTTTGGGGGATTTGTGTTTGAGTGGGAAGGCAGACTGATGCGATAACAATTGAGAAAGCTCCTTTCTGAGTGCCTTGAGAGCTGCAGTGTTCAACGGAGAACGAGGGTCCCGTGACAACTCTGCGGTGACACAGAAAGAATCCAATTAGCGACCACTCCTGCTGTTGATACTAGATCTCTCCTAAAAAATTTCCACCATTACCACCCTCATTGTAATCCCATCCACGACACTGATAATGGGATCAAGAGTGTATTTTCAAAATGCCTGTTTAAATTTTAGCTGCTGTCTTTGGAGATTTTAAGGATATTAAATTAGAAGGCATAGCACAGCTCACAAGAATAGCACAGCTCAGAAGAGAGCTACGTGACACACGTGTCACCAAGCAGTTGTCTTCCTTATACTAGATTTTCCGAACACCTCCATCACAGGTAGAGCTGCTGTAAGGGGGCTACAGATGGAGTAGTGGGGGGCTGTATGTACAGAGTAAATAATCCATTGAGTTGCGGCTGTCCCTGCACTGCGATTACCTGTAAGCTTTGTCCCTGTGCAGCTACAC
The DNA here is from genome assembly GCA_034782735.1 of Sagittarius serpentarius. Classification (NCBI taxonomy): domain Eukaryota; kingdom Metazoa; phylum Chordata; class Aves; order Accipitriformes; family Sagittariidae; genus Sagittarius; species Sagittarius serpentarius. The sequence goes on from JAVKLA010000027.1 coordinate 17,477,626, forward strand.
GTATGGAAAGCAGTGGGAGAAGGGAGTGGGAGGTGATACAGTCCCCTTTGCTGTGCCCCAGTAGTGGCAGCAAGTCAGCCTGCTTCTCCCTTTACCAAGTCCTAAATCATCACTCTGCCTTCCCAGCTGGACCAGCAACAAAATATTCCCCCCCCCCCGCTTTTTTTCTTTTGTCTTTCATTTTTCTTTCTCCAGCACTAATTCACCATTTCCATATGATCAGAGTGCAGTAACTCCCGTTGTTCTTACCAAGCAGTGCACGTTCAATACTGTCATGTGCTTGTAGAGGACACTCTGAAGTGGAAAGACTCAAGGCCTTCACCTCAGAATGCAACACAGTAATACATGAATTACCAAACCAGACACTTTTTAGCTGAATTATTTCAGCGTATTTCAGTTATGTCAGTAGACTCCCTTTGAGAGCCCCTGCAAGATCTTTGCTTTAGTATTGCTTGTTCATGCTCAAAATTTATTGTTAACTGGTGAGATTAATTCCTTTTTAATTTTTGATGTCTTAAGACTTTTATTTTCTGAGAAAACTAATACTTGTTTCATCTTCTGGTTTATGCATTGTACACAGCAGGTTTGGTATCAGTGCTTTCCCAGAACTTTAATTCCCACTTTCATAATCTGCTTAAAAGGTTTGGTAAGCCTATGTTACTGTGTGTGCTCTATGAATCCTGGAGCTCTGAGCCTTGGTAACCCTAAACATCACTGGTGATTTGGTTACAGTGAAACATTTTTGTAATAGTTGACCTTTTCACCCAAAATTTTGTCACGACTTCCTTAAAATCTTGTTTTGGGTTATTTTATAGCAAAAATTAACTTACAACTGCAGTTGACTATAATTCTACCTTGTGATTTTTATAGCTCCCTGCAAAGTTGGTAATAGTGCTGGAACTCCAAACACTTTTCACACATTTTATCACAGGCTTGCATGACAATACCACCATCATATTCTGGAAGATTTCTAGATGTGGTACTGTGCTATGGAAATCCAGAATGTTTTGTAGATCAATGCTAGATTATCCACAGAATATTTCATGGAGTTTCTAAATGGAAGCAAAATACTGAAAGTCAATAATTTTATGTTCTAAAAAAAAATCTCTCCTGATGCTGTCTGAGTGTAATTATGGCACTGCATGTTGCCGTTTCTCTGTGATGTGACTCTAGCCCATCTTAGCAAGGAGAGGAGCAGCTCCACAGCAGCTGTATTTTTGTGGTGCTTCACAGGAGGTGAACTCTGTTTGGAAAGCCCACAGAGAAGATGGGGGAGATTTTGGCACCAGAGTTCTGGAGAATAAATGTGACAGGGAGCTGAACATAGGGATTGTTTTTCTCAAAAGCATCCATAAAAACAGAATAGTGGTCTGTTCCAGTATTGTAATTGCAACGTGCCAAGATGTTCATTATTCTAGCATGTGCACTGTTTTGTCTGTTTTCACTTAGAAACAGAAAAATGCATTACCGAGCCCATAAATGTCTGCAGAACTGCCAGCTCTCCTGACTTTTATCAGTAGTCTCATGATATTTAGCCTCCTTTGTAAATCTTCAAGTGTTAAGAGTCAAGATATAACGTGAGAGGTTCAGATCTCTCCTTTCTGTTTTTTTAAACCTAATCCTCCTTGTTGCTGAGGAAGCTGACTTGCATGCGGCTCCAGAAATAAGAAGGAAACTAAAGGAAATCCCAGATCTCACTATGTAAATGCATGCAGACTTTTTGAATAAGGTGGGTTTGTGTATGTCACGCCTGGCAATTAAAAGAAACTTTTTTTTTTTCCCTGAGGTTTACCATAATCAGCTCCCCCCAAAGTTTCTGATCATTTGTCTGATAACTCCTATTTTGTTAAAGACATTTTATGAAAACGGAGGGTGAGGCTCCTTGACTCCTCTCAGCCGGTGGAATAGCTTGCTGCCCCGGAGGAACCCATCCTTGATCCTCCCATGCTCTGCATCCAGCAGTGTGTTCCCATCTCCTCCCTCATGCCAGGTTTGGCTCTTGGCTCCCCTCCTGGCATGTGAGTGAACTCACCGGAGCATCGGGAAGCTGTGTTGGCTGCCTGCCTAGTGAGTTGGTTCAGTTCAGCAGGTGGACAGAGGGTTCACGTGGTGTAAGGGAAGCGGTTGGAGCTGGTGGCTTGGGGTGAGGGGGAGAAATGTGGCCACCCCTCTGGGGGGGGATGAGCTGTAAGACCACTCAGCTAGCTGGTGGCACCTCACCCTGCGAGCCAGGGCACTGTGTGTGTCTACAGGAGAAGGTGTGGTAACAGACATGCGACTGTGCCAGTGTCACCATGAGCAGCAGGCTAAATGTACATATTTAATGGGTACCTGTCCATTTTTATGGAGAGGATTGCTGCAGTGTCATTCAGAATATGGAAAGGCCCCTCTTACTGTTTCTGACTTTTTAAATCAACAAATAGGCTTTGGAGAGAAGCTCCAAGAAGTGTGGGGAGAAAAGAGGAAAGAAACACAAGTGCCTGCTGAGCTGCTACTTTAAAACGGTGAATGAGATTCTGAGGGTGGGATCCATTCTGCACAGCACTTGAGGTGCCCCTGGGTCTTAAATACTTATACAGCAGCTACCTAAAGGCATGTTCTCTCTGTGATCAAGGAAGAGAGCCCTTCTGAAGGCCTGCAGACATTGTGGTTAGGCAGGCAGGATTTCCTCTTGGAAACCTTGAAAGGCACCTGCCTCTTTCAGTTGCACATGTAGGGATGGAGCTTACTGCCTTGCTTTACAAGGATTGCTAAGGAGATTAAGCTGGAGGGACTTGATATCATCTTGAGCATCTTGGTTGGCCCGCAGATGAGCAATGCCATGGATAAACACTGTTTGTGTTTGAACAGCTGTGATGTAATTCCTACGCAGCTCTTTAAGGTGTCTCCTATACCTTCCACAGAAGAAAGTATGAAGCAGGCCTTTCATTTGAACAGCAGGAGCTGTGATTCACTTGAAGAGACTAGAATGTTCATTTTAGATTAAACGTAATTGTGGTACTGACTGTAGAAATGGAACACTGTACTCCTCCAAAGTGTCATCCATTTCAGTGCTGGGTTATGCCAACAAGAAAAATGCATAGCCTTTTATTTGTAAATTATGTAAGTTTTAGAAATCACCCACTCTTGTTACTTGAAGGAATGCGTCAAAGGCCTGTGGGGCAGATAGAGCTTAGGGGATCAGAGATGTTGTTGGTGCCTGCAAGGACTAAAGGTGTAGTGAGGAATAATGGATGATCTTACAGCGGTATGATGGTGGACAAAGAATGGAAGAAAGACAGAATTGTCAAAGATTCAGTACCCATGTTTCTGGATTTAGCTATGCTAAATCTTTTGAAGATTATCTCCCACTGACTCGGCTGCCTCCGGGCATGCCAGTCACAAATTAGAGAACAGTAGTGCAATAATAAACTGAACATGCTGTAAATAACCAGTACAGGATACATTTTAACCATCACTTTTTCCAAGGACTGCAAAAATGCTAACAATAGTAGATTTCAGAATAGTATTTGGGTTTTGGTAACTCGGTAGCAATAGAGGTATGCATTAAGCCAACATTTGTAGTCATTTTTAGCAAAGTTTCACTTGGTGTCATTCCCCACTATTTTACTGAAGAGATTAGCTGTAATATCTGAATTCCTGAATGTGCTCCTAGTAAAGCATATGTGAATTTACCTTGTTGTTACCTATTTTACATCTAGAGCCAATTTATAAACTGAGACTGTAACCCTATCTGCTTGGCCACCATTGTGTAGGATTTAGAGAGACCATTACCATAGTAGTTTCTTTTATCTCTGTATCAGTAGAGGGTTGGCATTTCTTATCTCACTGTAAACTTTAGTCCGTTGCTGGTACGTAAGCTCACAGAGGAAGGCTTCCTGGCCTCTACTGCTCTGCAACTCAACTCCTAAGCACAAAAGGCCGCTGAGTTAGGTTTTTGGTTTCTTTCTGCTTGGTATGGAGAATTCCTCTAAAGCATGGACCCTCTGAAGCAAGGAAGGGTAAAATGAAGAGACTTTGAGGATGCATAGTCAGAGATCACCAGGCTCATCAAAAAAATGACAAATAGTTCAACATAGGAAGGTGTGCAGCAACAAAGAGGTGCTGAAACAGGTACATCCCTTTTTTAGCTCTTTTCCATCCTGTGCAGCTCACATCCAATTTTCTCTTTCACTAAAATGCTCTGCAAACTTTTCCTCTTCATGAATTTTGTACCTTTTTGCACCTCAGCAACTTGTGAAGAGTTTGAGATGCAGTATAACCATATCTCAAGAAACAGATGTTTGTTACAGATACTTGTTTTGGTCTTGGGTACCATGGATAACTTTAACATAAAAAAGAAGTCTGTCAAATCCTGTGAATCCTGTAGAGTGGAGAATAGTTGCCAGTGCTGGAAGAAAATGGTCTGCAAAAGCAGGTAAAAGAAGGGCAGCGCTAGCTAGAATTGATGTCCATGTTGTCTTGGACAAGTGACATTGTGCAACCATATCTTGACATCGTCCATTTTGAGGAACCCTGTCTACCTTGTGTGTAAGCCTGGAGAATTCACTGCTCTTTCTGGCAGCTGTACAGCATGAGTAGTGTGAGAATATCATGTGTACTTTGTATACTCCTCCCTTCATGTGCTGTGTAAGAATCCTTGATTGTTATCAGAAACCCACGAGGTTATTGGAGAGAATCATGTGCCAAGGAGCTTGAACGTATCCCTGTGTTGAGTGAGTTCTGCGATCATACCTACCACACTGCTGACATTCTGTAGATTCTCCCTCTGGATATTGGTTAAAAGTTGCTTTGAATAAAGCTGTTTTCTACATACTGTGCACTGTTTACTGAGGTCATTGACACGAGCATCAGCAGCTCCAGTTGGGATGAGTGACGCTACTGCTATGACCTGTCTCCTTCACTCCTCTGCTGGACATTACTAGTGCTGTGCATGCACACACCCCAGGGGCTCCAGTGCAAAGTTCAGTGCAGAGCAAATTTTAATTTGCCACAAGAATATTTGCCCTTCCATCAGAGACATTTCAGATAACAAGCAACAGTGATTCAGCCATTCTACATTTGCTGCACTAATACAGCCCTATACTGAAGCCTGAACTGTGACACTAGTGCTACCATGACAGTGGAAAAGAGGCACAGACTTGTGGAGCACCAGTGTGTTGAATCTGGTAGCTTTGTGAACTACTTACTGTTTTTTTCAGTCTCCAACCACCTATAGCTGCCAGAACTGCCACTTTTCCATGCTTGCAATAGAAGAATATGCTGGTCTTTTCATTTTGGAATTTATCTCAGTAATGCATGTATTTATGGGTCTGGGATTTTTTGAAGTCATACCTTACTGTCAAACAACTCATCTTTAGAGAAAGTGTTGCAGTTAGTTTGGATGAGAGCCTAACACAGGGCAGAGCAGATCTCCAAGAATGCCTCACCCCTCTCTTCCAGACACCTTGCTGAGTCACTTCTGGTATGAAATGAGGAGCCCATGTCTCAGCTCTTATCTTCAAAGCCCTGCATGGGCCACTCGCATTGTTCAAAGAAGACCTTTGTCCCACTTCATCATGAATCATGAACATCTACACTTAATAGGAACAATGTTACTGAACAATGGAGGATGAAAATTAAGGTGGGCAATAACTCCCATGCTGACAGCATAGATACAGGCATCACAAATGAGCTGAGTGAACAGGCAACTTCTAAATCAGACAGAGCAGGAGTCCGAATCATGGCTGATGGGTCTTCTGAAGGAATGTAGGCCAGATTTGGCAAGTGGAGGATGGAAAAAAAGTACATTCTCTCCCTCTCTCCGTGGTGTTTCAGTGTGCTGCCTGCATATCTATTGATCTAGTCACATATCAGTCTGCTCAAAGGTATACTTACCTTTTCTTCCAGGAGAAATCCTGAGCATGGTATTGCACAATTAAACATTTCTAGGACATTTACCATATATCATATTCTATTGTCCAGTACCTCTAGTTGCTGTAATGGATGTGGGGAGGTGGTCGTGTCAAAGAGGAGCTAATCTGTTTTCTCAGCAGTTTGGAAATGACATACCTGGAGACCTTAATTTTGATCTTACTTTTTTTGTAGTGCTGGAAGAAAATTCTTTCTTCCTTAGAAGCCTCATGTAAAACAAAAATCTTCTACTTTGGTAAAGCCATGTATGCCCTGGGAACTCTTCAGCTTGAAGTATGTGTAGATGGAACTATGCAGGATGGAAGATTACCCTGGGCACCACGTATTATATAATTTGCAAAGGCTAAAGGTATTATTTCTGTTTTGCTGTTTCTTATGTGTCCTTCATATTTTTCCCCATTTTGTATACAGTACATGAACTGTTTTCCATTTACACTTTTATCTTTTGATTTTCCTGCTTTAAGATCTTATATTCAATGTTGACAGGAAACTGCTTTAAATGAAAATGAGGAGTGATGTGGAATAGTTTTAATGAAAGCCAAAAGAATGTGAACTTAATCTTTTTCGTAGGAAGTTTTGTTCTGTTCCGTCCTGTGCCCTGCTTAAACACATTGGCCTTTTTTGACCTTTTCCTTGATGAAGGTTAAGTAGGAAATATCTTGGCTGCAGCCTTTCCAGCTTAACCAGAAAGACTTTCCATAGTTCATGTTTACTTTCCCTGCTATAGACATTCATCTTTCCTGAATCAAAATTGTTAAACTGGATTTTCAGAGAGAAATTAATAGTTTGTGGCAATGATGATGAAGTGTCAAGACTTCGTCTCTCATGTCTCCAACTATTTTGCTAGTGATGATGTTGCCAGTCCTCTTGCTAGAGATTAACAAATCTCAGGAGCAAATCTCCATTTGGTTAATGGGTTCCTCCCAAGCATCTGCTTTATTGGCATTAAGAACAAGTGTAAAGAATTCCTATATTTGCAATTTATGAACATGGATTGCATTGCTTCTGCAAAAACCTAGAAATGTTGCCATGTTTTCCATCTCTATCTGGGCATCTTTTGCACTTACTGTAACAGACACAGAGTTAGACAGAATGCTTTCAGCTAGTGAGGGGGCTATTGCCTGTCCTTGGTGTGCTGGCTTCAAAATACTTCGGCAGTCTCCCTGCAAAAGAGAGAGGAGGATCTATGTCCTCAGGACGCTGCTGCTTTTAATGGAAAGGCTGTTGTGTTCTTCAGTTGTCATACTCCTGAGAGGAGAAGAGCTTGGTCTGAAACTCTCTCTTGCCTTCAGTCCCAGCAGTATCCATTGCAGAATTTTGCAGTTTGGGCTGTTTCCATTTGTTATTCCACAGCAAATTGTGCTCCATGGAGCTTTGCTATGAGAGATACCACAATGTGCAGAGACAGTGTGAGAGCTGATTTTGTAGTGCAGGGAAAGAACTAGCCATTTTTTAACCTCAAATTTCATTTTGGTTTAGTTCTCAATTTAATTGAGCCACTTCTTCCCCCCACAAAACATAATCACATGATTAGCACTATGTTCTTCTGTAAATAATCTGAATAGGGATGTTCAAGTCAATTCTTTATCCCTCTGTCAAGAAAAAGAAGGTTACCCTTTCCAGTGAAGAGAAGACACTCTCAACCAGGCTCCTCACAAACATATTAAATGTTTCATACATTCACAGAATGATCACAGAAAATTCAGGTTGGAAGGGACTCAGGAGGTCTCAGGTCCTGCTCCAAATCAGCTCAGCTATGAGATCAGATCCAGGGCTTTATCCAGTTGGATCTTGAAACTCCCAGAAGATGGAGAGTTCACAATGTCTCGGGTAACTTGTTCTGCTACTTGACTTTGTCACAGGGAAGAAGTTTGCTTTTATTTATATCCAGTTTGACTCTCTTCTGTTTCAGTTTATGCCCATTACCTCTTGCACTCCTGCCATGCATCGCAGTCTCCTGACAGAGCCTAGCTCTATCTCCTTTATAACTTCATTACAAGTACTGGACATTTGCTGTCAGGTCCCCCAAAAGCCAGCTCATCTCCAGGCTGAACAAGCCCAATTACCACAGGTTCTCCGTCCCTCAACTATTTTGATGGCCCTCCACTGAACTTATTCCAGTTTATCATTGCTGTTCTTGTACTGTGGGCCCCAAAAGTGGGCACAGTACTCTAGATGCCATGTAATGAGTTCTGAGCAAAAGGAGATGATAACTTCTGCCAATCTACTTGCTATACGGCTGTCAATACAGCCCAGGATTCTGTTGGCCTTTTGTGCTCCTTAAGCACACTGCCGGCTCAGGTTCAGCTTGCTGTCTAACATGACCCCCAGGTCCTTCTCAGCAGAGCTGCTCACCAGCCAGTCCATCCCCAGCCTGTATCATTGCAAGGGGCTCTTCTTTCCCAGGTGCAGGACTTAGCATCTGTCCTCACTAAATTCCATAAGGTTCCTGCTGGCCCACTGCTCCAGCCCACCTAGGTCCCTCTGAAAGGCAGCCCTCTCTCGAGGGGATCCACTGCTCCCCTCGTTTGGTGTCATCCTCAGACTTGATGAGAGTTGCTTATTTTGCTTAAAACACTTTCCGTCAAACCATTGTTTTCATTATTTACTTCAAATTAAGTTTTATTCTTGTTTTTTGTCCTGGCTTCTCAGGGGCTCTGAGCAGACTAGGTATTTATAAAAAAAGAGTATATTAAAGCAGTCGTCCATTCCAGCTTCTAATCTGTTCCTGATATATGCAGTTGTTCTTAATTCACCTTTAAATATCTCTTCCAGTCACAAGGAGCTGCTGGACAAGTATTTCTCCAAAATATATATCACATGGGATGGTCCTCTTCCTGGTTTTGACCAGGTTTGTCACAGTAGACCTCTTTAAGAAGATCTCTTTCAAAAAATCTCTTTCAAATTCAATGGGTTTCTGTGCAGCCCAAATGAACCTAGTGTTGAAGACTACTATTTAAAATATGTAAGCTAAAACCATGCAAGATTTTTGTTTTGAGCTTAAGCTTTACTTTCAGTTACGGATTTTTATTGCCTTTTTCAGAAGTTTGAGAGGACTTTAACTGCACTGTGTGAGTCCTGAAATAGATCAAACAACTGCATCCTATAGTCTGGAGCCCTGAAAACAATCTTTAAAATTTTGCATCTCTTTTCGTCAGTGGTATTGTTTCCTCTGAGTTCCTTGCTGCTCTGGCAATGCTGTCTTCCCTCGTCCTCCTGTTGCTTGAAGTTCCTCCCATTACTTCATTGTCGATTCTCAGTAATGGCAGTTCTTATATGTCTCTGTGACTTTAGAGCGACTAAATAAAACAATCCAATTTTAGTCCAACATGCATATCTTACTCATGCATGTATTGTCCTTATAAAGTTTTTTTTAAATTCTTTTTGTTGCCGGATAAGGAGTTAACCAACAGAGCTTAAATGTATGAATTCAAAACATGCAAAGTCCAAAGCCATCCTAGTTTAGTGATTATTCTGGGTAGTTTCATGTCCCAGTCAGCCTGTCCTGTTTCTACCTGAGTTTGCTCATACCTGCCCTCTTTAAAAGCTCCCTGCTGTCTGAGCTTAAGAACTTTGTGAATGGCACTGAACATTCAATTCATTCAATGCCAAGCATTTAATTAGGAACACATGACTTCTACCAACCTCTGGTAGTGTTCTAGGAAACATAATTTCTTTTGTCAGAGTTTTGAGGCAAAATATCTGAATCACTTTTTTAGTGAGAAGGTTGTTGGGCATGTAAGAGAGGAGATCAACTGCTGACTCGTACATAGTGCAAGTGATGTGACCACCTGCACCATTCAGCCAATTCTTGAATATTTAGAATGGAATACATATTTCCTGAAACTCGGTCCACATCTGATCTATCTTTGTCAGAGCTTCACAGTGTGAGGAAATAAAGAGAAAGGAACTTTCATGGATTTTTACAGGGTTGTGGTAAAGGGGGAAACTTGTTTTGGATATTTGTTTATAAGGTTTAGTATTGAAAATACTCAACCTAAACTTTAGTAACATTTATTTCTTAAAAACTGGTTACTGTCCTGCTATTTTTGACCTTTTCACTGGGTTGAGTTGCTAGCAAGCATGATCTGATCCAGTTTTTACCCACCCTTCTTCACTATCCATCATCTGGTAGCTTCTTTTGGGTAACTAATACATGATAGCAGTCATCACCACAAACCTGTAAATGCCTGTGAAACTAATGGCTTGTCTACAATGGCATTTATTGACTTTTTAAAGCAGTGCAAACTCGCTTGTATAAATGCATTGAAACTGGCTCAGCATTCCTTGAATAAATGTAACATTGGACCCACACCAGCTTTGCAGCTGTATTGTAAATGTACCCCCATAGGACAGACGTGTGTGTGAGCACTCTCATTGGGGGGATGTTTCTAAATTTTTTGGCAGTGCTTTTTCAGCCACAAGAGCTTTGACCATATAATGGTTGAGGACCTCCTAGAACCTGCTCAAGAGGATGAGCTGTCTGTTCCTCAGCAGGATAATCTAGACACTCAAGATCTGAGAAGGCAGAGGTTTCCTCCTTGCTGCCTAGTTAGGTCTACTCTTTGCTTAGCAAGGTGATGGGTCTGAAATGCAGTCTTGGACTCCTCGCTTGCAACTTGGAGCCTCAACAGGGACCTTTATTCTGCTCTGATCCGTGATCTGTGATGTCTGAGAGAGATTTCAGAATCACTCCTCCTAGCTGTTGCCCCATTAATCTCCTGGAGATTAGAGGTCCCATTGCAAATAAAGCTGAATGTGCTTCATAGCATCTCCTCAACTGCTCCCATCCATAGCTCTGCATCTTGATGTAAATTGAAGTAGCCATTTTTTAATGTCAGTTAATATGCTGGGCTGTAAACAAGAAGCACTGCAGAGATCTCCCATTGGGACAGACCTCCCATTCTGCTGTCTCTGTTAGAGGGTCAGTTACCTTGACCAGAGATGGGGGTATAGAAAATGGAACAGCTGGAAAAACTAACTTCTTAGTTTAACAGAGTGCGAATTTCTAAAATTGTGCAACAGGGCCTTGAGTTTTACTGGTGTCTTGATATTGTGCTATCCTGTATACCGAGATATTAAGGGAAGACTGCTGATACCAATTTTCCAGCTTTTATGCTACAGGAAAAGTTAACAATGTACAGTACAAAAGCTGAATGAAAGAAAGTAGGCTCAAGTTTTTTAAGATCTAAAATAGCTTTTATAACTAAGAGCTTTTGCAGCCCTTCATATTGCTGGAGAAACTCAGAAGATGTATGTTTTTAAAAAAATCTCCTTGGATGAGGAGACAATGTAGCGGAAGCTTGACTCTAATCTAATTTAGATTTTGTGAGTAGGACATGGAAAAAAATCGTATTACTAAGAACTAGTTCCACCATCATGTTTTAATAAGGCAAGCGAATGTTTGTTCTGTGTGTGCATGTGTGTGTGCATGTGGGAGGCACAGCAACATGGGTAAATCCCTGTAGCCCTAGCGTTAGAATTTTTAACTTAGTTTTCACTCTTTTGGACATATTTTACTTCAGGAATTTCCCATTTTTCAGTTTAGGATAAGGACTTCCCTTAGTATAACAAATTACACTGGTATGAGAGAAGCAGTACAAACTATAGCTCCCAGCCAATCAATGAGTTCTTTTGCCTCCATCTTTAATTTAGCTATGCCAATATAGTAATGTAAGATTTCAACAAAAGAGAGTTTTTTTCCCTGAGAAACAAAATTTACTAGCATTCGGTATTATATAATGTACTAAGGATGCAAAATGTCTCTGGTTAGACTGACAAGTCACCTTTTAGACTGATAAAAGTATATTACAACTGATTACTAAAGCTGTGTTGCTTAAGGATAATGGTGTAATAGATACAAATTCATCCTGTAATTCCTTTAACCTCAGTAAATATATTGCAAATGTTTAGTGTCTATTGTGGTAACACAAAGCAGAAGTCTTAATTAGTCTAAACAAAACAAATACATAGGAGAGTTTTTAAGTGTGTTTCCAATTTCAGAAAAAATTCTCATAGATTTGCTTTTTTTTTTGTTTTTTCATGTCTTGAATCAGACATGAGCAAATGTGTTTGTATGTGTGTGTTTCTCCCAAAGCACTGAGAAGAATGTTGTGTGAGAATTATCTTTTCCATTCACAGTCATGCTGCTATTTGGTCACATTTCAATCCCCTGGAAGAAAAAAAGAAGGTAGGGGGAACTGAAAGCACAACAGAACTGCTTAAATGAGTTCAAACTTCAATGGTGCTGCAACCCGTAACAGAAGGCAGAGCTCAGTTGTGTCTATGGAATGGTGCCACATTTCTCAAAAAAAAAAAAAAAAAAAAAAGCAATGACATTAACAAGATACACAAAATATCTATTACTTATAATTATTTTCATTTCTTTTTCAAGTAAACTTGTGTGTTCTCAAAATCAGAGAGGCAGTTTCCAGTAAGTAGTCTTCTTTGCCTCCTTCCTGGCCTTCCCATGTTTCACTTTCCTAAACTGCTCCTTAAATATTTAAATTAAGGTCATCTTGCTTTTTGATTCATTGATTGTAGTGACATTGTTCTTTATGTTTAGAAGGCGATAAGGAGTAGTCAGGTTTCAAGTCACAGTGACTTTGTTATTTTAAGTGCTGAAATATAGGAAAAGCCTTCTTTATTAAACCCCTGAGTTATTTTTCTCTCTGAAGCAACCTTGTCTGTAGTTTATTTTTCTCGCTAAACAAAAGGCTGCATTTGGCTGCTGAAAAAACAGATCTGTCAGAACAGTAAGGTAAAGGGAGATGCTGATATTTTATCAACTAAGAAAGCACACACATAATTGGGGGCTCATTAACCCTCATCAAGTCACATGTAAAAAATTTCCTGCTCCACCTCCCCCTTCATGTATTTTGAGTATCAGTTAACATTTTAAGTCCATTTTGGGGCTGCTAGAGTCTCCCAAATACCTAAACTGAGAGATATCCTTTTGAGTGCAAATTGTTTGTTTTCTTCTCCTACAATTGCACAGCAGAAACACAGGAATACCTTACACCCTGAGAAGTAATAACAGTTTGTATAAAAGTAATTTTTGAGGAATAAGTGCCTGTCAGGTTCAGTCTGTTTCAAAGATCAGTCATATTTGCTTCCACTTTCCTCAGTGGTTAATTCCACTGGAATAATGATAATGGGAATATCCCCTAAGCCTATACATCTATTCAGTATTAGTACACCTACCAAATCAAACCTTTTGGTTAAATCAAAGTAGGAAAAATCGCAAGTTGAATGTAAAGTGGCTTGCTATATCAGGGCTGAATTGAATCTTTTCTCTTATTTTAGAATATTTATTATATTTTTATTGTCTGCTACTTTGGTTTTAATGTATTTTTACTTCACGACACTTGATGGTAAAATTTTTAGTTTGGCTTTCTGCTTGTAATTTAAAAAGCAGAATTTGCTCTTTGTTCTTTTGAAGTGTAAGAGTTGTGTCCAGTTTTGTCACTAGCTAGCTAGCTAAGCACTTGGAAGCAGACTCGAATCCTATAGCCAGTGCATTTTTAAAGTGTAGCAAAACAGATTCATGCATCAGGCTAACACATTTTTCCAAATGGAGGGTCAAATGCTAGGGCAAATTTTTATTCATATCCAGCAAATTCATGATGAAAAGTTAAATGCACAGTCTGTTGTCGCAGGAAAATAGATGTATATAGATTATTTAAATTAAGGGGTTTGTTCATAACAGTTAAAAGCAATATTTCACACTTCAAAAAGGTGACACCACGAAGTTTTCTTCTGCACTTTTTCACCCAGAAATGGGGGGTAGGAGTCATTGCACATCCAGTATATTGATGATGGAAGTTCTTTTAGCAAGGAATCTTTAGTAGTAAGTGACAGAAGCCCTTTTGGAATTAGTCCACTGAGATAATCCCACTGAGTTATGAATATCTAGAAGCATATGAGACCAGTTTTAACCGTCACTGTTTTGCAAATAGAAATGGATGTTGTATTGATCTGCATAGGCCAATCCATTGTTTTTTTAAACAATAGATATTTCTATTGTTACGGCAATACTGCTGAACGAGTGGTGAAGTCAGTAATGCTCGTAAGTTGCTGGCATTTGGTGCCTTTTTACTACTCGATCTTCTGAATCTATTATGAGCAAGGCTGGACAGCATGATAACTGCCAGGCAGTGAGAGAGCTCTGCGTATGCTGGAGCTGCCTTATGTGTCAATAATGGAGCTGCAGTTCTGAGAGATATTAGGATATATCCTTATTCAGAAATACTTCTTACAGTGCCTACTGAAGGCAATGAGAAATACAAGGCCAGAGGAGAATCGAACACTTACATAAACTGCAGTTGCTCAGACTGCTCTGCAATCATTCCTATAGATGGTCCAGCAAAAAAGTATTGGATAACTGGAACTGGATTCTCTTCTCCATTTATTGGCATTTGTGAATTCAGCCACCAAAATGTTTCCCAGGTCATTCTGTTTTCAGTGAGTTACAACTGCAATCATCTTGCACTTGTAACTTGTGCATAGAGTATTTAAACCCTGGAAATGCAAAAGCACTTTGTGCACACAGAAATCACCAACTTCTCCACTGGAATAAATTTGTGTCTGAGTGAAATGGGAAGCTGCTGCATAATGACATTCTTTATACAGCGTTGGTCTGAGGAAGTAATGAACATGTCTCTGGCTGAGTCTGTAGAAAGATGTGGGTCTAGTATTTTCCTGTTTTCTGAAAGACCTCCCTTCTGGCATGAAACTGAGTACGTAAATTCAGGACTGACTCAGAGATGGAGTGAATCACACACAACACTGCCCGCAGTCCCTCGGGTCTTCCTTGGAGGCTTTGTGACTGTGCTTCTTTTGTGAACTTAAATAAGATCATTGCAGCCCCAGGACATGGTAACAGTCATGTACTACCACTTCTGGAATTATTTGGAAAACTCTTTATCACCAGTATGTCCCAGGTATGGAAAAAGTCCTGCACACAGTAAACCCTCCTACGTTTTATTCGTTATCTGTGTTATATATGAAGGATTTCTCTCACTGTCACACATACACCTACACTCCCCCAAATTCCCAAACAATATGGCATCCAGCAGTATCTGAACACCTGCTGTTCAAAGGCAGAACAGTAAATAGTGATCTTGCATTACAGCATGCTGTAAGTCTTTCTCATCGTGGGATGATGTTAAGTCTCCATCTGTACCACAAGTTGGAAACGTGTGGTGGCAAGGTTCCTGACTAAGGCTGTATTCAGAATTTGAGTAGTAAATGGTGCACAGAAACCTGAAGAAGAAAAATGAAAGAAGAAAAATGAAAATGCTACTGCAATTTCTTTAAACACAGCAGCATTTAAAGAAAATAGAGGGTCCTTTTTCCATTGAATAAAATTATGGCATAACATCGTCTCTAATGTTAAGCCATAATGAACTCGTTTGTGCACCTACTGGAAAGTATTGTATTTTCATATGCTCATGAATGTGGAAAACAGGGATGTGGAAACTTTGACAATGGTAGCTACCATCTCCATGTGTTTTTTTCTGCTCTGTAATGCCCACTAAAGTAAATGGAAAGATTCCTGTTGATTCCAGTGCTATTGGATTCATTCTTCTGTATATCATCCAATGGCTTATTTCATTGTCACTCTGCTGCATCATCCAATATTTTTACCCTTTTGTATGTGTAGATAAAGAGGTTCCTAAAGCCAATGTTTCACTCCAGCTGGTGCTGTTAGGTGATTCTTGATTTTGCCTTATCACATGTACTTGAAATTAGCATCTTAAGTGCAGTGGTGAGCAAGAAGGAAGAAGTAAAAAAATCATGTACCTCTTGCAATGAAAGAAGGAGATATTTTAAACAGAGGAAAAAAGAGCTTTTGTTGTACACATGCAGTCATTGATTGTGAACAGGGATGATTTGAGGATTGTTTTTTAAGCATCTTCCCTCTGTTTGATTTGCTGTTCTAACCATTGTTTTCTTCATTAGCTTATTTTCATCTTGATAATTTATTATTTTCTTTGCTATTACATTCTTGGCCATTAGAAAACACTTCCCTTCCAAAAGTTCTTTGCCCAATTTGTTTCCCATAACAACAACAATAATAGGAGATAAATACTCTTTTTTTATAGCAAGTTAAGGGCCAAAATCCATCCTTTGGTACTTACAAGCAGTCACCCTTTCAGTGGGATTTGCACTCACGTAACTGAAGCTAAAAAGCTGGCCTGTGCATCACAGCCCACCCCTCCATGTGACTACAACAAGTAGCTGTAACAAAGCATAGTAAGACTTCATTTATGTTTCAGAATTGAGGGAATAATTTCATTAATGATCTTCTAGTGTTTGCATACCTGTCCCTTCTTCACATCCTCTCATACTGTGACTGATAGCTAATCTTTCATTGCATCATGTGCTTGAGACTTGGTCTGGTTACTACAGTAAGTGGAAGAACCATGTCAGTTGTGATTTCTTGGCCTTGCATTATATCACAAATTTTGCTGGGGGAAATAATTGCTGTAACACTACTGTGCATTCAACCAGGTCCTGTGGGAAGGGGCCTGGTGCACTCACCCATCCCTCACGTTGGTCACCGGGGAGTTACTGCACTCAGAAGGTCAGCAGGGCGTTGCTGGCTCCTATGATGTGGTCAAAGCAGGACTTATGTGGCCATTGGGACAGATAAGTTGTGTTGACTGTGATTGACTATGAGAGTGCTTTTTTAAAATCCTAGCCTCTTGGCCCAAGCCATATACATGCTCAAGAGTGCTGAGGGTATCCAGAGAGAAAGGCAAGTCTTCATTAGTTGCCCATAACTTTATGTGACGTTAATGGTGAGCAAAAAGGTTCAATGGTAGCTAGTGAGAATGACGAAGAAACCCTTCAGTCTGATTATCCTAGCTATTACAGCACTGCTAAAAAAATGGAAATCGATCAACAAAAAATACATTATTAAAAGCTGGAGACACCAATCTCAAAGAAAGAGAGCCAAAACCGCGTATTAGTTAATACAATAATAACATTATTTTTCACGTCTCCAATTATTTCATACCTATGTATTTTTGTTGTACATTAAGAGTGTTCAATCTAGATTCTGAGCTTAAATTTTCAAGGTGAAATCCCAAAAGACCTATTGGTTTTCACAGCCACTACCAACTTGAAAACCTAACAGCACATTGGTTTGTTTTTTGATTTATTAGGAAGCAGGCTTAACTGAACTTACTGGCTGGAATCTAAATAACTCTTGCTGGATTTCTGCTTTGCACCTGCGAAAGCAGCTTTAGAGAGCTACTGCCCCCTGTAGATACCATACACCGTCCGTATAACCTTCTCAAGAAAAGAATTAAAGAAAGAGAATTGTTGATAAATGAAGAAAATTTGCAGTAGCAGTGTACTTTGCTGTAACCCTTTCCTGCTGAAATTAGAGGCAATGGTCCCAGTGAGGCTTATGGGACAGCTCAAAAAACCATTACTCTATGCAATGCCTTTCTTATTGTGCTGGGATATATTCCTAGAAATAGTGTATAGATAAATGCAAGTGATTTGTTTGGGTTTTTTCTTTAAAAATATTATTAAATTTATTGCTTAGAAATTGTTATAACTTTCTATTGGTTTATTTATTACAGCAAGAAAAAAACTGAACTGAGGAAGAGTGGAAAAATAATGACAATATTTCTTTCTTGCATAAGAAAAAGGTAAGATTTAGAGGATTGTACTATTGCAAGTACATATTTATAGCATAATAATAACTATGAGGTAATTTGTTAAGTTCCCAATTATGGCAGCTTTTTATTTAAACTTACTCAGACCTTCACAGTTTGGGCCGCCTAAAAGCCAGTGATTTAAAACTCACAATCCTTGCTGATTAACTGAGACAATGAGTCCACTGCCAGGCACTGTATATATCACTGTATTGACCTGTTCTGAATTAGAGAAGCAAAGGTTAAATTTCATTTTGTAGCAGCATATTGGGGGTGTATGTATTTCAGGTTCCTTGACTGACACTATCTTCATTTTGGGTTTGTTGAAGGGAGGGTTCATTCTCGCTTTTCTTTTTTTCCTCCCACTCCATTCCCTGGAACCTATAAATGCCCCACTTCTTCCTGGGATTTCTTGGGTTTTTTTGGTCCCAGGTACCCAGCTGTGCATGAAATAATGCTCCCCATATGTGTTCATTGTTCTCGTTGCTGGTGACTGTGCAAGTCACCAGAGTTTTCCTAATAAGGTTGGGTTTGACCTTTCAGAAGTTCTCAAATGAAGAATCTAACTGCGTTCATTATCCTCAAAACAGATAGACTTCCTTGCCACTGCCCTTATAAAACAGCTGTAACAAACAGTAAAGCATCCTTGTTCCAAAACCGAAGTCAAGCCCCAGAGCAGTTCGAGTGCGTAAGCATGAGGCAGCCAGGCTTTGGCTGGCCCTTCCCAGAAGGGTGGTACGCCAGATGGAGAGAAGTCCTGAAGAAGGGAGCAGACAGACTGACGGAGAAAGAGACTTCATAACAGAGGAAACTGAAGCCTGGAGAGAGGCCCTTTTGACAGGCTGGCTGAGGCACGAAAACCCTGTCCGGTGGTTTTAGTGCCCCCATGTCCAAGGGAAGGGTTTCATGATGTATATGCTCACCGCTGGGGTGGTGGCCCCCAGTTCTGCTCCTTTCTTGTGATGGCACTGGCAGCGGTGTGACAACACAGGGAGCCAGATGACAGAGCTGACCCATCTGAAAACTAACCTGCTTGCTGGTTTGCTGGTAGGTTTTTGGCTGGCAGGATGAATACTTGGTCAGATGAGTTCTTTCACCTGGCTCCCCTCAGCGCCAGGAGCGTGTGTGCTGGCACACTCAAGAGAGACGCGCCACCAGGACAGGATCGGAAGGTGATGTCTCTGTCAGAAGCCTGTGACTGGTCGAGGCTAAGGGAATGTGAAACTACAGCTCATGTCAACAAAATATTTCCTGTGTTCATGAAAATAAATGAAACAGAGCTCTTGTTCTGTCAGTGAAACTTTCTCCTGACTGGAGTCACCTATGAGATCTTGCATCTTAATAGTAGCTCAGGTCAGAAGAGGAGAAATTAGATATAAACCAACTGGTTGTGCTAATTTATACTATTTTATATATTTCATTATTACCTCATTTCAGAAAAGAGCAAATAAATGAATGAACAATTATGAAAGCCAAGACAAGTATCTCCAAAACTGAAAATTCTATTAAAATATTACAAATATTCTCAGAAAATATCCTGACAAGTAACAGAACTTGGTGGTGGACATCTAGCTATTTCAACCATCCATTAGAATCTGAGGCTGGAGATGTAAAAATTTTGTTAGCCACACAGACTACGCTTAACTTGAAGACACACATTTCTGTTAAATTTGATAAAGCTTTCCCACAGAGAACACAAAAGGAAGCACTTTAATTTGATTTTGACAGCTAAATAAAATATAATCATTTCTGTACAGTTCTTTTACAATAGTAGAAATAATTCTTTTTTTTTCTCATGTAGAAGAACATCTGCCATAAGTTTTCTCAGCTGTATTAAGGCACTGAAAAAGCAGGTACACATTGATAGGTACTTTAATAATGAACAAAACACAAGGAAGCCAGGATCTTTAAAAATTAATGTGTGCGCTTTAATGTTTCCATTATTTTAACTATGGCAGCTTGCTAACTTGTAAGCAAGGTAATTAGACATGAATAAACTTGGTTCTTCAGAGTAATTCAGCAAAGTAAATAGGAATGAATAAGTTTAGTTTTGCAAACAAATTCTAAATCTAGCATGAACAGAGCTTGTGTTACAACTAAAATGTGTGATTCCTAGCAGCAGTAAGTATTAATGTGTTTTCCCCTTTTTGCAGGTTTTGACTATAATAAATTCACTGATCAAGACATACAGACTTCTGTCCAATGCTATGAAAATTAACCAAGGCACATTAACTGCAGGAAATCTTCAAAGGTACATAAATAAAATGCTTATTCAGTAATTAATTAAACCAAACAAGCCATCAGCATGTGCTACATAGCCTAAGTATTATGTCAGGTCAATAATTAAGCTCTAGTAAATCTTCTGGAGGTTCTATCCTGCCAAACTTTAAAGGCTCAAGACTAACCCAAGGACCCTTAACATTTTAGTGAGCCAGTAAATGATTACACAGATAGCGTCTCAAATCCAAACTTTGCTGCTATTAACTTTCTATTTTTTTGAGACATCCAGAAATTGTATGTTTGTGGTTGTTGAATAACATCCTGTGAACAAAATGTATGCCTTTCTTGAGCCTATGAAAAGGAATATTTTATAGGCTTGAGTTATGTCAAGATGAAAGTGCACTTTTCCTGAAGGGACAGATATACATCAAGCAAAAAGTAACGGTTTGGAATTTTCCATTGTTTATGTGAACATGACGATTATGAAAACTTGAAGCTAATCTCACTCTATGCAGCTGGTCATGGTAAAGAAAAGCACTATGCAAGCTGTCTTATGCGACTCTGCCAAAGCAGTTCCAAAAGATCTGCACTAGGAATGTGCTTTCAAGGCCTGGCTGACTGTTAGGTGGAATTAGGAGGTCACAGCAAGTTGTATGGTGACCTTGTGATGTGGGAATTATGGCACTAGGCTGAGTATCAAATCTCAACGAATAACAATATAAAGCCACATGATAGAGCCCAGAGCAGGAAGCTTGAAATGCTCTGAGATTCATTTTTTCCCTCATCTGTATTATTTTCTGCCACTTCATTTACATAAAATATTTCTGGTTAAACAATTTGCAAATGCATGTGATATAATAGCAGGTATACATGTGGCAGGAGTAAATTTGGATTTAAAATTAAGACATCAATAGCAATGAAAGGCAGATGGTATACATCAAGTTTATTTCACATGTGAGTCTTTGTATAGAATTTTTTTTGGAACCAGTTACTATTTGACATGTTAGCTCATAGTTTATTTTAATTACAGAATATTTAAATTACCAGATCTTCAGATAACATTTTGTAACAATTAGAATTAATATAAGATTATTCAATCTGCTTTATTTTCCCTCCAGATGTGTGGCTGTATATTGGTCCCATATAAAGCAATATTGTTTGCTTGCATACAGCATATCAGGATATCCAGGCTGTCCTATCTAAATTTTTACTAGGTTTATCTATAGGTTTATCTATATTTTTCCTAGGTTGCTTTTAAAGAGGTTAACTAGAGTAGGGCCAAGAAAATGCATGCCTTAGATTTCTACAGAAGTGGAAGTTATGAAATAATATGATTTAGATGAGTGGTCTTGCTTTTGTTGAAGAGAGTGAATTGGATTATTATTTGCAGTACCTTCCTGTTCTATTCAATGAAATGACAAGTGACCATTCTGGTGATGTTCCCAGTCTACCAAAGGCAGGAAGCACAAATAATCTTATGAAGGATTTTACACTGGAAGATTTCCAAGCAATTTTTGCAGATCCAAAGGTTAATTCTTTTTTTTTTAAAAAGCTTGGACATTGTTTATCTAACCTGAAACTTTGGAGTTTCACTCTTCATTGACTACATCATCTGCTGTTGTAGAAAGATTTCGCAAGAAAAATTTATAAACATACTTTTTCTCTGCAGATTCAGGGTCACGGTATCTTGTACAATGAAACATAACTGTAATTCATATCATCAGTATTAGGAATGCCTTCAGAATATTTATTATGAAATAAAGTGTTATCACTTGCACCGCGGATAAAATACTTGGAAAGTTCCAAGAAAAATGAAAAGGCGGCTTTTTGACCTGGAGCTTAAAAATTGTGCCTCTTATGTATATAATCTATTAATGACATTCTCAGTGCAAAGACTTTCCTGGCACATTATCCGCTGACATTCTAAAAGCCAACTTCACTTAATTAAGTCGAATACAACTTAACCCTTGGGGTCAGGTTTTTTTAGAAATGTAGTTTCATTACTGCACACACGCGTATCCCAGTCCCAGTTCTAAACAGGCTTTTGGATCCCAGTATATTTTGGGGAAGTGTAAGAGCTTGAAAAACCCATTTCACTCCATCTGAAATGAGCATGATCTTGAAACAAGAACTGGAGAGGCTTGCATGCCAGCATCTCACTCCAGGTTACAGGGCTTCAGAATGTGAATCTACATGAGGGACTGATAGGTCAAGGGTACTAGGCTGACCAGTGGTGTGTCCCAGCAAGAAACCTGAGTAGATGGTCAGATGGGTCTCACAGAATAACTTGGAAATTCCCAAGAGGCAGTAGATTGTTAGGAGAGGCTGGGAAGCTGAGGAACAGAGACATAGAGCAAGTGCAAGTCAAATATTTTACAGTTCACTACATCACCCTTCATTTTATGGTATGCACAATGAGGGCACTATCAGCAGAAGGTATTGCTGAGCATCCTGCTAGAAGGCGTACAGCAGAACTATGATCTTTTTGTAGGGTTCCTCTTTCTGTGCTGTGATATTTCATTGTTATTAGTTGTCTACACAGGATGCAGCCAAGTCATGCTGAATCTGTAATGAAGCAGCCTTTCTCTAGCCAGGATCTTGTCAAGCGTTTTGATCTCCTTGTCTAGAGGTTCTTTCTTTGTCTCCTGCTAAAAGGTCACAAGGAAATACTTCCCAAAAATAGGGATGTCCCATGCAAAAAATCCTCTAACACATAGGTACATCTCTGTGTTGCATACACATTCATGTTCTGACATGCACCCACACAAAGATTATCTGCTAAGGAGCATGGGCTAAACCATTTGCTTCAGTATCCCTCGCAAGTGATCCCTGCCATCAGTGACTTTAGTTCTATCTCATTAGTATATTCCACTTTTGGAAATAAAACTGATTCGTTCTCAACTCTTTTTTCCTCTCATGCTGTCAAGTTTCTCAGTTTGGAAAAGAGGGTTACATAGAAGGGGATTATTACCTGAAAGATAAGGAGGTGTCCTCCTAAATACATTAGGGTCAATGGCTTTTAACTACAATAGATATAGCTGGTAAAATGATATATTCCAAGGAGACACAACTTTGCCCCTTCATTTCCTCTCTATTTTGTGACTTTCTTGCCCACAGCACATTTCTGATCTGACCTGGTAAACGAGTGCCCTTTCCATTTGGTTTTCTTTTCCATCGCCCTCTCACACATAACCTTTTTCTATGTTTTTCTATATACTCCATTGACTAAGATCCAGAGGGAGTTTTTTACAGTCTGTCAATACAGTAGAAAGTCTGTGATCCTAGAGTTTTCCCTTTAGAAGCTGTGAAAGTGAAAATTCTGAGTTTCACTTTTAGTATATCCGTAACCTACCACACGTCACTTACACAAAGCAACAGGCAGTTGTTTGCCTTTGTGGCTGCTCATCCCTATTAAATTAGTTCACACCAGCAGAGCTCCAAAGAGGAAGTACGAGGTTTTTCTCCTTCGTTTCCTGCTGCTCCTTAGTGGAAGGGGTTCTCAGCTGCTGATTAGGTTGCTTCATTGGTTTTCTTACCGGAGTGTTTCTCTGCACTGCATGCCTTAAATGAGGAACAGGCAGTCGGCAGTTTGGTGGGCAGTATGCTGAGAGTATGCTCACGAAAAGAGACGGGCAAGAGAAAAATAGATCCAAAAAACTTCCTTCCCAGCCTGCACCAAACTGAAGGCAGGAACTTTTGTATAAGTATACTCTTAAGATTTCAAGACCCAGCTTTCAAAATGCCAGTCTCTGGAAGTATTTATGAACCTTTTCCCACGTTTAGGTGGTGTTTTTTTCCTGTAAAAGCCAAGTCACTTCCTTCCTATCTAGTACTCAGTTGTATTACTGTGCCTTCGTGGAGAATTGGTGCTATGCAAGGGCATCAAAATAAGACATGCACAGTCTGATAAAAATACTTCTAATATTTCATGTAAGGAATGTTTTCAAAGTGGATTTTGTAGAAGAATTGTATGTGTCATTATTTCCTCTACCACTTCCAAATATTTCCATTCAGATACATGTTTAAGAAGAATGGAGAGTTTTTTCAGCGACACACTTCTGCTGCCAGTAACTTGATCCAGAAGTATCTTATTGTTTTTCTTGCAAAAATGCAAAATGTCTCTATTAGGAAGTAGACCTATAGCATCATTAAGATTGTAATGATGATATAGTCGGGGAATGGAAAAAAAAGAAGACTCGAAAGAAAACTCTCTTCTGGCTTTATGTGTTAAGACCAGAATGACAAGAGAAAACGGCTAAAGCAAAACCATACAAACAAACAGAACTCCCTAATGTGGCATCAAGGGTGAGATACAGTAATCTTAAAACTGTAAATGCTTTTTGAGTGAAGTATATGGATAAGATTAACATTTCTTCACAGGGGACTTTTTTGGTCTTCTAGAAAAAAATGACATTATCTGCAAATGCTTAAATCTACTTGCAGTGAGAAAAGCACTTGTACGTGTGTTTATATATGTATATGTGCTATTGACATAGCAATGAAGCAACTTACTGACTCAGGGCCAAGAAACGCTAGTGGGAAAACTTTCCAGCATTTATTGTTGCCTTGCAGATTTACAGACCTAAGACAACACTTCTTTGCTCATTGTTGCCTCAAGTTATAGTCATTTTCCCTACTGCCTCCTCAATCTGTTCCCAGAAGAAAGAAGAAAATGGCCTGTTTTCTGTGTCACATGAAGGCCTGGTAGGTTTTAGTCTTGACAAGAAACCAGATTATGCACTAGTGAAGTGCAGGCTCTCACCTAAAGAAATGCTGAGAAGGAGGATATTACTTCTGGGGAAGAATTCAACCATGTTTTACACTTTATTCCTCACGTGGAAGAAAAATGCATGGGTTGCTGGCCGGTTTTGCAGTTCTTAATATATAGGAGTGCGTACAGATGAGACATGAGGTGTGCATGTGAGATATTCTAAGTCAGTCATCACCCCCTTCTCAGCTCCTTTGGTGCTACGCTGCAGTGAGAAAGCTGATGCACTAGTTAGTTGATTAACCTGGTATTTAGAGGAACTGAGGAATTCAGTCTCACCTCCTCGCTCCAGTCAAGACTTCCTGTACAACCGCGCTGCAGTCAGTCCCACAGGGAAAACGTTGCTTCACCATCTCACAGGAGAGCTGCAGAAAGAGATACACGTAAGATTAGGGAGTGCTTGGATAATGCAGTAATGGGATGCTCATAAATGCCACAGAGAAATCCCAGGCTTCATGGCTCAGCAGCTGTGTATCACACAGTGGCCATGTTTATCTCTAGGAACTCGTCCCGGAAGCTGCAGGCCACGCCGGTTCCCCCTGAAGGCGTTCTCAGACCCCTCCGTGGTCAGGTCCACAGCTTCTATGGGATTTTGAAATCCTGGGAGGCGTAAATTAAGATGACTAAAGCAATAAAATATAACCACTGATTAACAAAGCAGGTTTTTATAGCCATTAATTCTATATTTATAAATAGCCGGAGATATGACTGAGTGACGATGTTCAACCATGCGACTAATTGAAAGCAAATAAAGATATGATGACACAGTAATTGTAACTGAAATGAAAACATACTTCACCAGCATTTTTAGATTCTTATACACACATTAACTTTTTCTTTTAGGTAGCAGGCCTTCCCCAGAACTTTTTGTAGTTTAAATAGTACCAAATTAAACCATCACATACACTGTGTGTTCCTGAATATTTAAAACTATGCGTAACTACTGAAATCATCCAGAGTACCGTAAGACAAGGAAAGAATACACTTTTTCTACGGAAACTTGGACTTTGAATTTAGGTTGTGATTTAGATAAATTTGTAAATATCCTAACTACTGGCCATGATGCCATGGAAGTGGTGAATGGTGTTTGCAGGGCCTCATGCTTAGATTACACTTAATATTCTAGGAGGATTATATTCTGTGATGCTCCGAACAAACATAGTAGATGGCCTTTACACATCAACATACTCAACTGGATCATGATTAATTTTTAACCTCATGAAAGAAGTATTTTGAGAATATTTTGGGGTGGTGGTGCTGATTTTCATCTTTTCCCCATGATTTCGCTTCTAGGCACTACCAAGTGCTGTTGTACCACCTTCTGAATGCATGGTCTGATTCTCAGGTGCACCGAAATTTTCTGCTGGGTCTCTGCTGGGAGACTTTTCTCCCAGTCTGAATATTGTATCACACACATGGCGTGGGCTGGGATAAAAATAAAGAGAGGTGATACAGAGGTGAAGCATGATGCTGAAATACAGCAGCAACGAAGCTCTAACTATTAACTCAAAGGACGTTAACTGGAATAGATGGCACAGGGATGTTTATAGGTGTTTGCTGGGAAAAAAGGTGATAAGAGAGAGCTGAGTGGATCTGTTTCATTCCAGGAACATTTCAAAGGTAGACCTGTTCTGTTTGGACTTTCAGACTTCTGAAAAATTTGTGGTGATTTTTATTAATGTGCAATTCTGTCATAAAACCAGTATCATGAGGTTTCCATGAGGCCTTCTGTGATTCATGATGGTTACAGCGAATGTATTAAATTTATACAGCTTCTGCTCTCCAGTAAGCAATTTTACAAACATAACTTCTATCTTGTAAATCGCTAGTACTAATCGTGTATAGGCCACATTAGACATACTCCTTTAGCAAAGATTTGCTGGCTACAAACTTTAGACGCCCTATATAGAGTTACTCATTAGGTTATCACCATTATAACAGCTGAACAAGCCGTTTACCTCTGGATGACTTGCCCCACTGTATCTGACAGGAATGTAATTAACTATTGAGTTAGTACACAAAGTGACATAAAAACCTGTTTATTTTTTTGGCATTATTGGGCAGAAAGAGATAACAGGGGGAAAAAAAAGACTAAACTTTTCTTCTTTTTTGCTGTTGGATTAGTTCTGAAGTTTGTTATTCACTAAGGACATATTGCTGAATAAGAAGGTGTCACTTTGCAAGCTGAATTTTCAGTGCAGAACATCAGTTTATGTGCATTCTTGACCAGTACATTGAATAGCAACAAAATACTTCCATAGATCAGAGTTTTAAAATACAAACTTGAAATGTGTGTGCCTTCTATCTAAATAACAATAGAAGACATTTCTGGCACTTACGTTTCACTGATATTTTTTTTCTTTTTGCAGACTTAACATCTTTTCTGTAAGTATAAATAAAGAGATACATTTTCAAGCAGCACTGTTACTTCACTGGATGGAGAAAATAGGAGGGATCATTTCACCCATCATTGAAATGAAGCCATTCAGGGATGTGGAATTTTATTGGTGCTAGCAAACTAAACAAGAGTGCTGTTAAAACTGCAGAGATAAAGTAAGCAGGATAGAATGCAGCTACTTAATTAAAATATTTTGTATATGTCTTAGAGACGTTTATTTTAAATAATGGGTATTTTCTTTAGCTGTGTGAACTCAAATGCTGTTTCTATAAAGGGAGATGTTTGACCTGCTTCGAGCTATAAAAGAAGATTTGTGATTCTCCTAAGTCCACATGCCCTAGATTAATGTTAGTGACAACCCAATTCTGTGTTAAGCTTATTTAATGTACCTCTGGGCTATAAGATGTTACTTTGCCAGCAGCAAAGGTCACGTGTTTTCAGGTATTGACAGTGCAAGTAATGACAAGTTGTTTCTGTGTTTGAGTGGATCAGGGTCTTTTTAGCATTCATTCAGTGAATTCAGCAAAGTGTAGCCTCTGCCCAAGAGGGCTCTGTGCCTTTGAGCTTACAGCAGAGGGAATTATTAAACTTCCAGCTCTGAAATCTATAGCTTCATTTAGCTCAGACCTCCCGAAGGAATTTTTATGCCTTTAGCTAAATAGCAAACAATTTTGAAGCTGACTTTACCTAGGCAGCAAATTTCTTCTTGATCATAAAAAGAAACAGAAAGAATCATTTATATATTTATTGTTTTTTAAGCACATTTTTTGTTTAAATATATTTATGTACAGTAGGTCAAACTAGCCTTACAACTGCAGTTATAAAAAACAACAGCCTCTGAAACTTTGCAAGCGTCAGTCCTGAGGAAGGAAGCCTGGTCAAATAGCTGAAACTCAGGAGCAGAGCTGAAGTACTGCTTTCCTGGCTGCTTCCCGGGTTGCTGAGTGATGAAGCAAGTCGTGTAATACCAAGATTTACACAATGTTGTGAGTCATCTTTAACAGGTAATCAGAAAATGCATTAAGCCGCTCAGATGGGAGCCTGACATTTCCCAGTCACAGACTGGCATCTCCCATACATTTTAGTGGGGAAGAATGCTCAGAGAAAAGTTTTGCTCTCTAAGGCAAAAGGCAACAAAGTGAGTTAGGGTTATGATGCTCTGGGAGTAGAATTTGCTAAGTATTATCAGACACC
This sequence comes from Sagittarius serpentarius, assembly GCA_034782735.1. Lineage (NCBI taxonomy): Eukaryota > Metazoa > Chordata > Aves > Accipitriformes > Sagittariidae > Sagittarius > Sagittarius serpentarius. The sequence goes on from JAVKLA010000027.1 coordinate 17,505,791, forward strand.
TGCAATGTGTGTGGTAGATTTTTTTTCTCCCAGACTGGGATCTGAGCAAGGGGAAATGGAAACAGCTTATAGGGGATGGCAAAGTGATGGATACCCTAGATACGTCTCTTGCGCAAACACAGAAACCTAGGTCAGGGCTACAGTCAGGCTTCTCTGGGAAGCAGATACTTGGAGCCTGAAGTCATGTCCTTGGTCTCAGTGCTTGCTCCTAGACTGTTTATACATTATCCCAAAATTGTCATTTGATAAAGAGCAGAAAGGTCTCAAGAATGCCAGCACTCCGTCCCCACATCAAGTGATCTAACCTGCAGAACCAAGCCTGCTCCTTCTGCTCCCCAGCATATGGATCTTGCCTAGAGCAGCTTTCCCAGGAGAGGTAGGCTGAACCTTTTGTCACCATTGCCTGGTGACTGAGGAACTCTCCTGGAGCTGGAGCTGGAGCTGGAGCTCCAGACATCATCATGAGGAGGAGGGCTTGAATCTCAGACTTCCACTTTTCTAGTGGATCCCCAACATCCCATGAACTTTCCATGGCCAATGTGTGCCTCACAAATGGGGCTGCTTTGGAGACTTATGCCTGTTTTGCATCTCCCAAACAGCTTTAGCCAAAGGCAGGATCTTTGGCAATTAGTGCAACAAAGACAGGGTGACAACTGAGCAGACCCAGAAGCCTAGCATTAGGTCTCCAAGGAACTTTAGGTATCTTAAGCTGTGCAGCATGATAGGTATGGATTATTTTAATTGCTCTTCTGAAGTTAAGCTCCTAAATTTCTCTGAAAGGGCACTGATGTGACTTGTTGAATGCTTGCTGAAAAGCACATTGGTTCATGCTGTAGTGACCCAAGTACCGTTAGAGATTGTTCATTTGTTTACATATGTGTCACACTTCCCAGAAGTGTCCATGCAAGGGTTTAACTGAACCTGATTAGCTTAATCAGCACAGACTTGTGCATGGACATGCCTTTCTCACATCTGTGCCATTTGTTTCACTGCTTCCCTTCTCTCTTTCCTCTCATCACATTTTTCCTTATCAAAGTTTCCCTAACTTTAAACACTTCCCTGAATCTTTTCCTTTTTTTTCCTCTTCCCAGTTGCCTGTTTGCCTTTGTAGCAAGCTGTGGAAGATGTAAAAATGGCAGATGGGAGATGAGACTAAATATGATCTGAAAATGCAATATAGTTTGCCCCTGAGCTCTTCACAGCAAAATTGAGGATCTGGACAGCTTCCTTAGCTTGCTTAGCACAGCTGAGCAGAGGAAGGGGAACAGGGTACTGTCGAGTATGATGGTATATTAGGTTTCAGGAGAAAGTAAAAAAGCATTAGAGGGCAAATTGTGCCAGGCTTTCTCTGACAGTAGCACTGGGTACTCAGGCACAGCTTCCTTAAAGCATAAGGAAAGGCTATAAGCGAATATTTTTAGTGTTGCAAGTGAAGTCTTTTGTCAGTGTCACTCTTCCAAAGGCAACAGTATTATATTGGCTTATATTGTTAAAATTCAGGATTACAATTGATGCTTCTGAACACAAGCCTGTATTTTTCCTCCCAACTGCAGATTATAGGACAGTAATATGCTTTCTCTACCCTTATGAGGAAATAAGTGTGCTGAGTTTTAAATGCATGTATAAGAAAGGAAAAATATGTATGTGTGTGTGTGCCTGTAGGTAGATACAGATAAAGACATAGGTATAATCTGTAGCCTTGTTTTGTTGTGGTGATCATTGACTCCCCAGACATAAGCTGGGAAATCATGAAAATTTAAGAAACCCTCCCCAGTGTGACTCTTTTGTCCTCTTCCTCTTTTTCTGTACCTTTTGTAGTTACACAATAGTTGTACCTTTAAGTACAACTCGAAGGAACATCTCCAGGGAGATTTTAGTCCATATATGTACAGTAGGTTGATTATATCCTAAAAATCTTTCAAATTTGTGCTTTTCAACATATTTTCAGTAAAAGCAGTTAGGCAGTAGCTCAGAAGTGATGCCAAGTAGCTGATCTACTGGGCAGGATTCAGAAACCTAGATGTAGGTGTAGTGTGTGAATATCTGGTCTCCCATTATAGGCAATAGCATTTTAGTTGATACAGCCAGTGGGGCTTGGAGAGCTGCACCTGGACAGCGAAATAGTTTCCACGTTCCCCTAACTGTACAGACTAGATTCCCCTCTGACTGTCGTGAGAGCTTGGACACCTACCTCATGTAGTGACACCAACATTTTGAGAATTAAATCTAGGTGTCTACAATGTGGAGGTGAATCCCACCCAGTGTAATTATGTAAGTAGATGCAGATATATGTGTGAAGTAAAGATGGTGATTGGATTAAAACTGCTGTGATTTTAACATGAATAAATTCCAACCTATTCTGTTATGTGGCCCTCAGGGGTAATTAAAATCCAGTGTATGGCTAACTTACCTTTATGTGCGTTTACCTATCACAAAAGGTATATATATATGCCTGTATTCATTAGGCAAGTAACTCTAGAGTATCTTTCTCATAATTAAGATATTCATGGTGCTCAGTCAGCATTTAGTAATGCTAACTCCAATTAAGCATTACAGAAGTCAATTACACTTATTCATTTCCAATGAAAATATTAAAACCAGAAGTTAAAGAGCTAGTCCTGTAGAGTCCAAACAATTCCAGATAATGATTAGTACTATAAAGTAAGAGCACTCATCACCTTCAGAAGTTGTTTAGCACTAAGCAGGGTGGAGTCCTCAGGGACACGCTCATACCTTAAGAGAGGCTTAGCCTAAGACCTAAGAAGCACTGACAAGTTGTCAGAACAGACCTGAAGTGATTCATAGATTTTTGTGCTCGATCCTGTGCATGAAGGTGAATCTGACTACAAGTAATAAAATTCCTTCCTTTAAATAATAAGATTCAGTCTTGTTTTTCTGTGCAAAACAAGCTGCTGACAGCCTAGAAATAAAGAAGGGTTTGAATTTCTTTTAGACTCGGAGCTCTTAAATTCTTCTGTCTCAGCACTGCCTCACTAGGTATGTTGGTTGTGCACCCATTCAGAAGCAGGATACAATCAGCACTTAATTATCCATGTGTTGCAGACTACTCATGCCACAGATATTAGCTGAAGCTTGGAGCCACATGAATGTGGCTGCACTGCTTCCAGGAGCTTCTCAACTCCATAATCAGTACAACTGCTTTTGCATTACACAGAGCTGGAGTTAATAAGCCCACATGAATCTTATCCGGCTCCATGGTAAGCCAGTTCCCTGGGAAACACAGAGGCCCTTGATGGTGTCAACCTGTATCCAGCTGGGCTTTATTAACTTGGGCTCAAGGCTGCTCTGCCAAGCCCATAGTGGAGCTGGCGTTGATGGCAGCCCTGAGGCTGGCAGGTGACAAAGGGTGGGGGGAGTGAAGCAGTTGCTTCTGTACCACGGTCCGTTTTCCTAGAAAAGGAGTTTGTGGTTTATTAGTGGAGGCACAGTGCCACAAGATTTCAGACAGTTTGTTCAGGTTGTTGTTTTTTTTTTAACTAATGTGTCTTTCTGAAGTGCCAGGAGGAGTTGCACGGGCCTGTGTTCAGTCAGAGCAGTCCCTGTGTTCCAAAACCCACCCTGGGTATCTATAGATTGAGGGGGTGCTTACTTAGGCTTAGTAGGATAGATGTTTTTAAGCTGTCAGTAAGAGATTACTTGTAAGGATGTGTATTCGTCTCTAAACTGTACTTCACATCAGGAGACTCTAATGCATCAGTCCTAGACTGACACTGGCACTGTGACCTGGGCAGCTCTTGAAAGCCTATGGCGTGACATAGCACTCCAGCACTGATGCTTTCAGTTTCTCCAAACTTTTAACATTCATACACATGTACTTTCTTCATATGACAGTGAGACACACATGGTTTAGAGTAATCGTGAAAGCCTGGCCCCAGATTTATTAAAATCTCAGTGGTTTATGACGGTTGTGAAAGTTGCTGCAGTTGAAGCATGCTGTTTCCATACCTGATGGTGGCACTTCCTAATGAAGTTGTTCTTAGCTGCCCTTGATTTTGCCTTGCCAAAAGCATAGAATTCTGGACAGTAAACTTCTGGGATATTCCCCCAGCTTCTTTATGATTGTATACTCATTTCTTTATTTTTACTTTTCTTTTCAAAAGTCCTATTTCAAGTAGTGGAGTTTCTGGAACTATAATGTTAGCTTGTGTATAAATGAAATCCAGAAACCTCAAACATACTGTTAGACAATGGAAGACTAAGATCCATGAACAAGACTGAAACATTAATTAGAGAAAATGTAACAAGAAAAGCATCTTAATTGTGCTGAAGCAAAGGTTTCTATGGGCTGCAAATATTTTTAATTTCTATAGCAACTTATCATCAAGAACTTTCTAAAAAATATTAATTAATTAAGCCTCACAATTTGAAAGGTAAAAAAGAGTTTTATTGGGATGGTTCTGTTTATCGTTAGGATACAGTCTGATCGGTTTGTGGTTGATGTTTGACAGCATATACCTCTGTTGACCCAGATGGTAACAATCACATACAGCAAGTATTTCTAGACTGTAATGGTAGACAAGATTCTGACCAAAACTTCCTAGACATTTAATGTAAACAGTGGCACAACCAAGACACTGCCTAAACTGTAAAAGGCACTAGTGTCAGTATTATCTGTTAAATGCATTGGGAACTCCCATAAATACAGGTAGTTCTAACCATGTCTTGGTATTTGCCTGGGCAAGTTGCTTAATCTTTTCTTATCAAAACAAAGACCAAAGACATGCCATGTGGAACAGATTCTGAAAGCTCTGTGAAGCCAAGAAAATCCATTGCCTGTAACCCCAGAGAAAACTTCATTAAGGACATTTGGTAAGACTTCGGTGTGCTTGTACTTCTTTGAGCCTTTCTGCTACAGTTATTTGAACGATGTCAGTAATTGCCCGAGTTTGTCTACATGAGATGTCATTTAAGAAATTACTTACAGAAGTAGTGAATTTGATGAGAGTATAAGTTAAGCTAATTAATCATCAATTACTCACGGCCTTGTATCTAGACAGTGCTAGTTTTGCAATATGCAGTGCCTGGGGGCAGTACGTAAGAATATTGTATCTCACATGGAGCTTTGGGGGCATTTCTTTTTTATCTCAGTGTAATTGTGCTAGCCTATAGACACACTATAAATACATGAAATGGAAAACCCAATGTATTTTGTACAGCCTCTGCCCTTCTAGTGGTGTAATCCAGTCGCTGTATTCTTCAACTGAATTTCCTCAGCCTGTTGGAAAAAGAAAGCTCAGACTGCAGAAGTCCCTGTGCCACAAGCACGCTTGTACCTTTCTCTAAAGCTTCAGAAACTTTAAGTGTATCCAGCAGGTAAACTAACCTGTCTTCAAGGTGTCCCCATTGCAGCACTGTAGTGCAGGAAAAGAGGTGATCTGTTAGGTATAATGCTCAAAAACATTTCTTTGTAGATGAAAATCAGTGCTTATCACACCATCCAGAAACAGCTAACCAGAGCAGCTTTTGTTAGTGCATCATTTCTGTCTGGTAAGAATGTTCTGCAGCAGCTTCAGAGCCTTAGTGTGTTTCTAACAACTCATAGCCACGCATGATGCAGTACCGTAGCTGAGTGTTGATGGGACAGAGGTTTTGATATCAATAGTGGGTTTTTATCCAAGAGGAACAGTGTTGCTCTTTTTATAATAGAAAGCTTAAAAAAAAGCCTTTGTGGTCTCTGCTTTTCACCTTTAAGGATCTAACTTAAGGGCCGTTCAGCATATGTAGCTTTCACATGGCAGAACTGTTATGTGTTCCTTGTCTGCTGCCCACGCTTCCCTACGTGAGGAGCTGCTTTCAGCTCACGTGAGCAGACTTTCAGTGCACCTGAGTGAAACTCTTTCAGCTGCTTCCGTGGCTCCTTTCTACTGTGCTTGTCAAATCTATCTGAATTGTACCAAAGTTAACAGGGCTGAAAACAGAGCAGTAACTAGGAATTAAGAAGCTGATAATATCAGTGTGGCCAAGTGTACTAACCATAAAACAAAACTGTAAAATTTCACTGCTCGAATGGCAGCTTGTTTGCTATACTATACCGGTTCCTGTATTTTACATGCTCAGTTGAAGATCGAAGAAATGTCTCTTTTTCAGGGTATGATTCAGTTCATTCATACCATAGCCATAGGCAAAATTCCTCAGCACGCGGTATTTTGCTGTGAGAATATTCATGTTCTGAAGTCAAGCTCAAATGTTCAGTCACTTTAGATACTTGAACAAACCAATTGCTTAACATTTCATCTCACTTTTTAACAAAGTCCATTTCTATACAAAAACGCTCCTAATTAATTCTTGAGTTTACTTTGCTAGGCCAACCACACTGAACTCTTGAACACCCAAGGAGTAGGTGCAGTAATGTGAAAATACAGTAAAATCATATTACTATATTTACCTTAAGCAATTTAACTGCGTAGGAGGCCTTGCATTAGCAGGGTGTCCGAGGAGCTTAAAGCAATTATGTGATGCAAAGCCGTAGTAGCAATGTTCCCAACCTTGCCAGCACACAGTAAGAAGACAGCAGGTCTTTCTGTCATCTGGGAGAAGAAACAACTCTTCTGTCTCCCTCTTCTCCCCTTCTGCGCTATCAAAATGAGTACAGGAACCAGATCCTCACCAAAACCGTTATGTGATGTAGTGCATGACGAGGGCAGTCTTTTACACAGGAGGGACTTACCAGCTCATGTCTTGGTAAGGAGGGCTGCAGAGCTGGGAAGGGCTGAAATTTCAGCTTCGTATGGTTCTGTGGCTTCTTAGATAGGTCCCCACCCTTACAGATGTGAGATCAGTTTATTGTAAAGAAGAGAAACACAGAATTACAAAATTGTAATTCTATCAAAATGAAAAACATGCTTCAGAAACATATAGCTGGCTTGGCTCAGTACATAGGAGTCTTCCCTCCTACTCTCTATGTTTAAAAGAGGCACTGGGAAGCATGGATTAAATGATTAAATCAAATCAATTAACTAATTACATTAAAGCAGTAAGTTGGATAAATTATTCAGTTTTGCTTTACAATATTATGAAGGCAAATTCCTGCACAAATTCCTGCACAAATTCACACATAGAGTAGGAAAGACTCTTATTTAATGGGACTTGGCCACAGGAGTTGTGCAAAGGATCAGATCCAGAAATAGCAGTCAGAAAGAAATGATACTTCAGACAAAGTGGAGCAGTATTCCCTGACAGTTCCGCCAAATGTGTTGATTTATTTTAATGATTTTTTTAAGCACTGAATGATACTTTGTTTTAGTGGAGATAACCTGCCCAAGCTAGCAGGCTACATGACACTGAAGTCATGTTTTGATTAGCATCAAGATTCCTACCTGCCTAAATCAATTCATTGTGCAAAGGTACAAGAGCCAAAAAAAGTAATACTCAGAATTAATGACGTTTGATCATCCATTCTCCAGTAAGGCTGGAAACACAGATGAGTGTGATGCCCTTCCCATTGTGTGTCATCAGAGCTCTGTCTTCCTCAGCCCTGAAGAAAACCTATTTTTAACATTGCCAACTCTCTCTGCTTTATCAGACGTCTCATTTTTGGCATCATATGATTCTAGGAAAACTTATCTCTCATTTGGAGGAAAAAATAAATGTTCTTTAGGATTTAGGATTGCCAAAAAAACTTTCAAAATGCACAACCATAGAGGCTATGAAGCCAAAAGATAAGTAACATGAACACAGCATTTATTATTTTTTAAAATATCATTATTTTGAAACATTTTCTTGATTTATCTTGGGGATTTGACTCATACCTTTTTTATTTAATCCTTGCTGTTGGCAGGAGTAGAGTCTTTTCATTTTTCAGCGGTTTTCCTGATTTCTACTGTTCAGTAACTTGAACATCTCTGTCATTTTCATCTGCACAGATCACCTTCTTTCTTTAATGCTACTGCTACTATTGAAGTAAGTGAGAGTGTTGCCAATAACTTTGGAATGGAGCTTAACAAAAATATCTTTTGGGAAATTTAAGCAGAGTCCTTCGGACTGTTTCAGACTGGACCTATTGTGCAGCATGGCTAAATCATTGTTATTCTTTTATTCCCTCTGTATAAATATAACAGCAGTATAAAAATCTTTTTGATGTCTAGGATAGTGTAGGGCATCACAGGAAAACTAAGGAGGTCTTCTAAGCTGATTAAATAAAACCAACAAGAGTCACAGGAGGGAAGGGAGGAGGGAAAACACTTGCTCGCCTGATCTGAGATGTTTGCAAAAGCTGCAGCAATTCTCCACCAGTTAAGGACTGAAGTTTCCCTGGTGGACTGATGACCTTTGATGTGATAATTGCTGGTTTTCCTGAAACTCCAAAAGAGAGCATGTATAGTAGGGTTAGAAGAAAAAGGGATAAATATTAATGAAGCATTGGATTTTCATTCAAAAACAGCAGGAGCCAAGCAGTTAAATGCTCCTTTTCATCCCATGAAGCAGGATAGAAACTAAGATCCCTATAATATTTGCCACATAACTTACATACTTTGATCTCTGAGCAGTTTTACAGTGTTGTGTACCTCTATGGGTAAGAGCTTATTCTGTTGTTGAAAAGAATATTCATTCTGTTAGGTTTTCCTTCTCTTGAAATTGTCATATAATATTTAATTCTGGATGTTATTTTAAGTATTAAGTTTTTACTTCCAATGTAACACATAAATATGTGTAAGGGTATTAATTTTGCCTTATGTTGGCCTTAGAAGTTTTATTCTTCACGTCAGGCTGGGTAGGCGCCACAGGACAGGAAAAAGGTGAAAGTATTATCCTTCTTTTGTTGCGATCCACATGAAAGTTTCTACCCTTTACCTGAATCCAGGTGGATTCTAAGTTACTGCTTTTCAGCATCGTCTTGCACACAGTTCGCCACCATCTGCTTGATCATAGACAATAACAGGTAAATGTGCTATAGTTAGCATGCAGAGCAAAACAGGGACAACAGTCTCCATCCCTGGATGCTTTTAGAAGTCGTGTAGATGTAGTGCTTAGGGACATGGTTTAGTGGGGGACTTGTCAGTGCTAGGTTAACGATTGGACTAGATGATCTTATAGGTCTTTTCCAATCTAGGCAATTTTACGATTCTAACATAGCCCATTGCTTACCGCAAAGACTTTTTTTTTTTTTGGTAATAGAGACACAAATGTTTTATTCACCCAGTGAAGTTACTTTCTTTTGGAGTTAGGTGTTGCTTTAGTTAGTAGGTGAAAAGATACCAAAAGGCTTACCATCTCCAGTCAGATGTTAATTTGCATATCTGTCATGGCTTTGAAAAGATTAAGTATTAGCCTTTCTTCTAGCTTGTCAGCCGTATTGTGCTGTTATCTTGGAGTATTTTAAGGCCAAATAAAATTAAGATTTTCAGACTGATTAGCTGGTGTCACTCCAAAGGCATTTTTGTATTCAAGAAATGTCTTTGTTATAGCAGCCATCATATCTGACCTGCTCCCTAGGTCAATAAAGATGAAGGGCTCTTGGTCCGTTGCAGAAGGAACTCATTGTGGCCCACGACTGGGCCTGCTTTCATATGCATACACTTACTGCCAACCTAGCAACATACATGTTCTCTTCAAATGATTAATATAGCATCAAATGAGACATACTGTTTCTCTGGAAAACATCCTTGTAAAGCTGACTGAAATGGGAGGTTAAATATCAAAGGGCTAACACAAAGAAAGGGAATGATCAAACAACTAGACTATTTTGTGATTTACATGGGTTATTTTGCTGATGATTAAGTAAAGAAAAACCTGCTGAGATGAAGAGTAAGCAATTACACATTGAGGAAACTCTCATACTTACTGCCTTATTAGTAGTATTCATAGACTGAGAGACCCTCCACAGGGTGATCACTTGCTAATTCCTTATAGCCAGCAACTTTGATGTGCTTACATTATGTGATTTACTTGGAGGAATGGAAAAGGCAGGAAATATTCACTGAATGCATAACCACTGAGCATCAGAGAAAAATTGTGGAAGTCAGGAAACATTTGTAAATAAAGAAGACTGCATGCTTATTAATGGCTGTATCCCATCTTCAGCTGTCAATGTCCTTTCCTAGAAGGCCGGTTAATAAGAGTAATATGTTAACCATAACCACTGGTTATTGCAAGATACAGAATAATTCCCAAAAGTTAGAGGGAGACACTTCATTGTCAGCACAGCTGACAACAGCAGTAACAGTTGGCTGTGGAAGTAGAGAAAACTTTGATTACTAGACCATAAAAGTTTCCTTTTACTGAAGTTGCAGTGTGTTACATGTACAGAAAAGACTTGGGAAAATGATACTTAACAAACATTTTCACTAGAACAGTAATTCCAGGTTCCTGCCATCTGCAATATGTCTTCCTTTCTGGTAAGTAACCTTGTCTCTATGCTGACAGTCATTTTAAGCTCCTTTCCCGCTGCTAGGTCAGGGGAAAGATGCTTGAGCAAAAATTAGGTACAGATGTCAGTTGATATTGTTAGATAGATGCAAAAACAATTCTAGCAATGGTGGATAGAAGAGGACATCTTACCTGTGTCTGTGCCAGCAGTGAACCAAAACATCAACAGATGGTGACGACTGTTCAAATGCCAGCAAGTGCTGTTCCTTGAAGCACAAGCATGTTGTGAGGACTTCTCTTCTGTGAGAGCACGTGGTCTAGGGACCTGTGAACAAAGGATCAGGATAATAACAGTAGCCTGACCATGGGATCAGGAAGTTCATCTACTGGCACAACTGTGCTAACTTACAGTTGTTCAACATGTGCTGCACTTGCTGCAATAGATGACATGCCCAGTTAACAGATGATGCATTTGCCATGACAGTCCATAACACAGCAGCAAGTAATATGTCACATTTTAGTCCCCACTGGTATTGTCATTACTGAAGTCTGAATGCCCTGCAGATTATACAATTTAAATGCCCTCTGTCTTCAAAGAGAGAAAAGGCATGGTGTTGAGGAGCATTTAAATGGAGAATGCCTGACAGCTGCATATTCATATATGGCAGAGAACCATAACACAGATGAAGACTGTAACATGAACCTGCCTAAAAATTTTGTATTAGTAAATAAATGAATATCAGTAAATCTTTTCTAGTTCCCTTTCTTAGCTCCTAAGGTAACACTCACCATACATTACTGAAGAAATAGAGTTTGTCTTATATTCCTACAGTATAAAGCAGTAAGTGAAACCATGGTTTTACTTTGAACATTGTCCCAAATATGGCATTGTCAGTTTATCATTTCTCTTAATGATTTCTGAATAGTGTGTGATCAGTTTACAAGTAAAGAGGTTAATTAAGTGTAAGACAGTCTTAGCTCAAATGCAAGGTTGATGAATGGAAACAAGTCAGGAATACATCTTCAGAGAGGCTTACCTGGATGATCATTAAGGATCTAAGCTCATGGTCCAGTCTAGCTTGACATGTCATCATCCATAATAAATTACAGAATGGTGTTGGTTTTGGAAAGTCCTTCTGGCATAACATCCTCAGCAGTAATATCACTGGGTTTTAAGGGAGGCCTTGTACTTGTGACTGTTGTCATTTAATATTGTAGGGATGTATGATCTGCACTATGTCTTTCATTAAAGGTAGAGCTGGCCAGAGGATGACAGTTTAGCTTTCAAGGATTCAGATTTTTTCATTTCACACTGCAATGAAAACAAAAGCCTTCCAGTGTTTTTTGTTTCTCTTTCCACAACATGAAATTGTATTGAAATTTACTTTCAGATTGAAAAGTTAAGGTTTTCCATCTGAGCCTCAAGTCTGGGAGTAAGCAGAAAGCTTAGCGTGGACTCAGAGTTGTCAAGCTGATCCTCCTGTGTTTTAGTTTGAATGCTATTTCGTTGATACCAGTGATAATCAATTAGCTAATTCTTTGCACAATGAATCAAGGAACTTATATGAAAGATGTTATGTAAGAAAACATGAAAAAATACTAAAAGTGTTATATCCAACATATAGTTTACAAATAGAGAATGACACATTAAAAATGTGTCCAAAAGCCCTATTCAACAGGATATTTCCATAACATATGGCATAAGGAGTAGTTTTTCAGCCATAAGCCTTAGGCAGATATTAGCTGCTAACTTATGACATTCATCACACTGTCTAGGAGACGCATATGATTCACGCTAGTCAATCAGCTGCCTTGGTTTTAAGCAATTTCACGCTGAAAAGAAAATGTATTAGCAAAAGCTCTTTGCTATTTGGTTACGGCTCTTTGCTTCCTAAAATTGCCTTCCCACTGTGTCCTCACCTGTAAGATAAAACCTGTATCATTCAACTGTTAACAGTTGATACATATTTTGTATAGACTGCTGAACTGAATATTAAACCACAGAAGATAGGATAATTTATAATAAATAGACACCTCTTTATCATACTGGTAAAGGTGATGATTTGTGACCGGCTCCATTCTACTATATCACAATTTTTGTTTGTTTGTTGTTGTTTACACCCTTCCCCACAGAACAGCCAATTCTGTGGATTTATCCGTAACAATTTCCTGGTGAAACGTACCTGTCCACTGCAACTTTTAAGTCAACTTTTTTGCAGTAATAGATAATGGGGTTTGATTCTCATTCAGCTGGATAGATACTTCCTCAGTCATTTACAAATGATGCTGTTGCTGCCTGTGCGCGTCATGGCCATGAGGCACTACTGGCCCTGCCTGCCCCTGCCCAACCCCTGGGGCCTTCACCTCCCTGCCTACAGCCCAGGACCCCATTCCATCGCCCCCCACCCTGGGAGGATTTCATTTGCAGACACATAAAAATTACATTAGCGAACGTAGGAAAAACATGCCAATGCTCAGACATTCTGCTCTATCTTTCCCAGCTCTATTCCGTGAAAAGCTGAATATGTAACTCAATATTGTAATAAAGGCCTAGTTTTGGGAGAGAAAATCATGCAAAGAAATATGTAAGAGTTTTACAAATAGTTGCAATGTTAAGATAAATGCCTCTGACCAGGGGTCAACAGAGTTTTAAATGCAGGCGATAATGGAAACATTATCAGGCGCCACATGATACCTTAGCAAAATGCATTTTTCATTTCAGATCCTTTCTCTCTCTTTATACCCTGAAATGTTTGGTATATTTTTGTCCAGATTTTAACATGTCTATGATTGAAAGATGCTTTACCAGCTAGGGAAGAGGTAGGTTTCTAGGAGCTTTCAGTAAAATGGAAAAACAAGGTGGGGTAACCTGAGCGGGCGACCGAGCAGTGGATTATGCTATGTGCTATATGGGCATTATGATCCCCGTCCTGCAGGTCTGGGGAGGGGATTTAGGGCGTATCATTTGCTTGAAACCACTCTACTTTTAAAGGAGATGCTAAGGACAGTTACGAATTTTATAAAAGCCCATTATAAAACTGAATTAAAAAAACAGAGATAGGAAAATGTTGTATTTTCAGGATATCTTCCTTTCTGTAGTTTGGTAGTCTTTTGCGTTGCCTCTCTGTTTAACACCACCACCACAGTTAGTGTTTTTTCCAAACAGTCTTCATGCTTTTCTTTAGGTGCAAGTTACAGTTTCCAGATATGCTTCAGCACACTACACACGAATAACAGAGCATTTTCAGTCTGGAAGTTTTTGTATATTAATGTTCAGTGTTGAGTTCTTCTGCCATAAAGGAAAATGTTTGGGCAGAAAACGGGGAGATTCATGAAACTCCTTGTAGAGTTTTTCAGAATATTCTCTCCAAGAGGCATTTGCTCATCACTGTAAGGCATGGAAAGCACCCCTAATTTTGGACAGAAGTTATCTGGAGGCTGTGTTAGTCTAAGAAACCTGTGACCCTCAGTCTCAAAGAGTATCTATTACTAAGAGCTTATGATCAGAGCTGCCTACACAAGTAACCCTTCCTATGGGGAAGATTCTGTGGGAAAAAATGCAAGTTAATAACTTCATTTCTAGTACAGAAAAACTCTGGGAAATACATTAATCATTGTGATATTAATAGATCATAATGATATCTTCAAGAATAATATGGGTTTTTATAGATTTTAAAGTATCAAGAAATAAAAAGGATTTGTAAAATTTAAAACATGCAGGGCTGGTTATGATTAGCCTTTTTTCCAGGAGACTTTTCCTATGAAACTGCTTTTTTGTGGTTATAAACCTTCCGTCAAAATCCTGAAACTAAATCTAGAAATAAACACGTTTTGCACATGCAATGCCATTGTAAATAGAGGTTTGGAAAATTATCATTATTCACCATCTGCAGCTCTGTGTTTAGAGTTTTGCAGTCTTCTAAGAAACTCATATCAGCCTGAATGATATTTTCAGGAACAATTGGAACTTGTTGACAGCGCTAAAAATTTGAAATTCCATATTTTAAAGCAATAACTGTTTCACATAGTGAGACAGAGGATGTAGCATTTAAACTGCCTGCATTTAGAGTTTAAAATCAGCCGTATGGGACAGAAGGGGTCCCTCTGGAAAAATACTCGTTTAACTCCTGATAAATTACTCATTTTTGCTTGTTTATTTTAAAGGACAACATACACAGGAATGTATTCATGGCAGATGAATTAGCTCCTATACTGTGAGTGTGCAGTGTGGTTAGTGTGAAACATGTACACCACCCAGCTCATCAGAAACCAGTCAGATCATTTGTTTCATTCCAGCTGTGCTCTTTACATTTACATGAGGCCTCGGGCAGAGGGGATTTCAAATCTCTCTTTTCTCATATATAAAGCTGCACTTCTTTTCCAAATCCTGACTGCTTTAATCACTCTGTTCTATTAACAAAAAAAAAACACCACAAAATGATGTCTAAGTCAGTTTTCATTTCTGCTGAAGCAGTGACCACTGAAATAATTGGAAGACTTCTCCCCAGTTCAAAGGACTTTGGTCAGCCTGTAACTATAGCAAAACTAGCTTTTTTAAGGCACTATTCATTTCTGGTCCTGCGAGTAACACAAAAAGTTCAGAAATAATCGGAAATAGAAAGATCATGTTTTCAGTCAATCCAGCTACTTGAAAATCTTCATTGATTCATTCACTTTAAAAGGAAAGGCTCCGTGAAATGTTTGTTTCACTTAGTTCAGCTCACTTTTCCCTAATAGCAATACCTCTTTAAACAAATATTAAAATGTATTTGAAACAGCACTTGATAGACATAATCTATAATATTATGTCCAGTTCTGGGCCCCCAATATGGGAAAGACATCAATAAACTGGGGTGAGTTCAGCAGACAGCCATCAAGATGGTTGGGGTTGGAACCCTTGCCCTGTGTGAAAAGGCTGTGGGAGCTGGGATGTTCAGCATGGAGCAGAGACAGGTTTGGAGGGTCTAACAGCAGCCCCCCCGGCGCCTACAGCGAGGTCACTGAGAAGATGGAGCCCCATTCTTGACAGTCATGCATGGCAGGAGGACAAGAGACAACAGACATAAATTGAAACACAAGAGGTTCAGACTGGATATGAGGAAAAACAAACTTACCCTCAGGACAGTCAAGCAGTGGAACAGGCCCCAGACCATTTGGGCGGTGTCCATCCTTGGGGGTTTGCAGGGCTTGACTTAGTAAAGCGCTGAGCAGCCTGGTCTGACCTCACAGCTGAGCCTGCTAAGGACAAAGTGGATTCTCTATATGTTGGTCTAAGCATTCCTGAATTGGGTCATTGATACAGTTTATGAGACATCTTTCATGTAAGAACATCTCATCTACATTTAGGAAAAAAACATCCAGTAAAGCAAGCATCGATGGTTTCCCCACAATAATCACTGTAAACTGGAATGCCTCCCAAATTCCTTCCTACACAAAATGAAGAAAAGCACTACAGTTCTGTCTTTTGCCTTTCTATCTCCTCTCTTTTATCTGGGAGCGACTTCTAATACATCCTAGTCTTTCCCATTCCTCATCCATTCTGCATTATTCAGAAGCTTCTGCCTAGAGATTACCAATTTCCATTCTTTTCTTCCCTCTCTATGCATAACGCACAGTCAGGTGCTGGGACATAAGGTTGACTGCCCGCTCCATCACTGCTAGAGAAAATAATTCAGGATGTGCTGTGTCAGGCATCTTAGTACAATCTTGGCTCATGAGTAGGCTTACAATTAACTATCTATAAAGATACAAGATACATATATATATCTATATCATTTATAAAGATGATATAAAATCATGTCTCTTCATTGCTAAATAGGAACTTTGCTTAAGAAGAAGTGCATTGGAAATAAAAATATGTGTGCTTGAATGTATTCAGCTTCATCTTCCATGCTTTAAAACTGCTCTCTCATCTACAAAAGCCAGGACTCTGAAACTGAAAGTAACTGTAATGGGCTTGAAAGATGAAGTAAGTCTTTACGCAGGCATTGTCACTTGGAAAATGAAGGCACATTTATATGTGCTACCCTTTCAAAATGTTTTCTGAGATAAAGTTATTCAGAGAATAATTTCAACAAGTCATTCTTAAGTCTCTTAGATCTCAGACTGAAGATTATTTTCAAACAGCTCTTTGAGAACAGATTTCCAGAACTCAGGCTGAGAAAATTGGTATTCCTCAGACAGATAAGCTGTATATGGTATATTCTGTCCTTGAACAGGCAAGTGTGACTCTAATTTCAGGCTTTTTTGATAGGAATACTAATTTTCAGATGAAATTCAGTATCCAGATGCTTTGTACATTTTGGCCTTTCCTCATGTGCTACTGCTGGTTAGCTTTTTTTGAAATATTCAGCATCTTTGCACTAGGGATATACTGAAGAGCCCTGCAGGAAGTTGTTTTAAGGAGCTGAGCAGTCCTGTTGAATCCAGCAGACATATTTATTTTGCACAGCAGAACACATGTATCAGTGTCTAAGTAAGGACTTGGACACCTGATTTGGCAATAAGATCCATCAGTTGTATTCCTTGCTCATATTTGCTGCCATTCCTGTCGAAAACTTTTTTCACCTGGTAGGACATGGCCATGTGGAGATGACTTTCTGAGTTTCCCCACAGTGGGTTAGCTGCAGGTCACTCCGGGAATCCCCCCCAAGCGTACAGAGGTGTGTGCTTGAATGGGGACTGTGGGTCAGCGAGGTGACGGGAGGCGAGGGGACTGGAAAGATTACTGTGATAGCAGACACATGTCCCCCATATTCCTGGGCTGGGGCTGTACCTTGTGTCCCCCCAGGTAACACAGACTGGGGAACACTGGGGTCCTCCTGATTACAAAGGCAATTAAAAATAAGATAGCAGGGGTGAGGCGCTTCTCAGCAGTGCCTCAAGTCAGTGCAGCTTCCTTGCTGGTTAGTCTTTATGGAAAAGGATATGAAGCATCTGGTTTTTGTAACAGATTGTTTTGTTTGGTCTGACTGTCTGTTTACTATTATTAGTAGGCTGGTTTCTCTATAGTACAGGTTTGTCAGGGAGGAACTTATTTAAAAACACATTTCATGGTCTGTCAAGGAGCTTTTACGTGTATATCAGTGAAGGTAAAATTTATACTGTGCCCGGACTGGAAAAGCTGCTTGACAAAGAGAAGCAACCTAGTAGGGAAGATCTTGCTTAAAAAATGGTACTCAGCACCTGATCCACTGAGTCTGTTTTAGTAGTCCTATTAAATTCAGTTTGAATGTATTGAGAGTAAAACTCATTTGAATATAATGGGACTATGCAAAAAGAAAAAAAATTAGGCTAGATCTCCAGACCTGGAAGTGAAAGAGAAAGTCAGCAGACACCACATGCAGTCTGTGGTGAATCCACATGCAGAAAGGCACGCTCACTGTGCATGTAAGCACACAAAGTACTCATGCTACGAATAAGTTAACTTTCTGCACTGTAGTATAATAGAGTAAGCTTTTCAAAAGCACTTACAGGAGCTGCCCAACTCTCCTGCTTAGCCAGGGGATGGCACCTATCTAAATTCCTGCGGTGGATGGCACCTATCTAAATTCCTGCGGTGTTTCTGAGTAGACAATCCTGTGTTACAGCTAAATGTACACCTGAGATCCTCTCCTAGGAGTACAGGTTTACATGCGTACACTTATATAGCTCCATACTGCCAATTCCTCACGCTTCACTCCTTACATAGACTCCTCTCGTCCTCCCGCGCTCCTGCTGCTTGCCCTGTGCAGTCAGCAAGGAGAGTGGCCAGAGCAGCCGTGGATTAGGCTCACCTTCCACCCAAGACCACCCACCCACATGACGGCACAACCTACCTTAACCTCTCCCTGCGATAATGGAGGTGTGTACATTACCGTGAGGAAATGGGCATGTTCTCTCTCTTCTCCTGTATGTGTAGATCCTTAGATACTCTGTGCTAAATATGCTGTATTCATATTCAAGTTAATCACATCCATTTCTTTAGGAAAACAAACTGTTTCCCAAATCAAAAATCCCTCTTTCAAAGAGAGCGACAGATCTTTATGGGGAAGTCAACATATCTAGAAGGAAGCTTTTTAACTTGAAAGATTTCTCTGTCTAAAGGAGATCTGAAAAGCTATGTCCTTGCACAGTTTCTAAAGCCGATGGACTTAAATAGGAACTTAAAGAAATGTGCAAACTCCGTCACTGTTGTTCGCCTCTGTGATATCATCTCCCAACTCAAGACTGCTTACTGGATCACTGAACTGTTGTAGGGCATGTTTTCATAATGCCCCACACTGCTGAAGTGAGCAGGGATATAGCAAAGAGAGGTGGTTTTAAAATGGAATTCTAAAATTACCTGAAATTCCTTCATACAGAGAGTTTACTCTTTATATTTGAAAAATACTTGGAGTCTTGTAGCAATTATATTACCTGGTAGCTGCAAAGCCACTTTCTTTAAAGATAAAAAAAATCCGGTATCAGAAGCCTGTTTGGAGCCTAGTGCACATCTCATTATCTTTCTCAGTCTTAATTATTTAGCAAGTGCTAATAAACTGCACGTATCATGACACTCATGTTTAATAAGCATATAAATTTAATTGATTTTTTTCCCTCTCTTTGAAGACTAACAGACATGGAATTCAATCAAAAGGCAATGGCATTATAACTTCCAATATAACATCAGGTTTTAATAAGCCTCCTGTTTGCTGCACACATGTGCTTAAGACTGCCTGGAAACCAAATCAGTAGAGAAAAGGGATTACTTTAGATTACTTTGAAATGTGCATTGTTTGAAATGGCCTCTGGTGACCAGCTTTCATGAATGGCTGATTTTACTTGTGGGGCACGTCATCTGGCTCAATTATACCAGGCTCTTTTGTATGACAAGTGCACTTCTTGGCTGTGTTGAAATATGAAATTCTAAAACAAAGTAAATCAGATGGTGAGAAATAAATTTAAGTAACTGTATATTATTAGAAGTTTGTAACTTAGCAGCAAGCACTCTTAGTGAAAAATATGCGTGAATTTTCTTTTTAAACTCCCACAGATTTGAAGTTAATACAAAAATATTATTTTTAATTTTCTTTAATGTTTTGTTCAACTATATTAATGGCATTAAAATCCAAAAAGGACATATTTTCCTTTTCTCAAAGACAGATCATTTCTTCTACAGTTACATATTTTTAAAATGTTTTTGGAGTTTGTTGTTTTATTCTGACATATGAAGTGCTGGAAACTTTTACCTACTAAGAATATCCCTTAACCTGTACAAAGTTATAAAAGTGGGTTAGCAAGTGTGCATTATACTTTCAAGTCACTGCAGGCTTTTTCCTTTACTGTCTGTAACAGTTTGCAAAATTACAACGTAAAAACATAATATAAGGTTATGATGCTCCCTGCCTGCAATTACTTTAAATTATAGTTACTTTAAATTAATCTAGCCTGAGGCACTGATGATACATCATTATAATACACAGATTACATTTAGAAGGTGAGCAGGTAACTGATTGATCAGTAAAGTGTGTTGGAAATCCAATAGGTAATGATTAGATTAGACCCAGATAGGAAGTACATTCTTTGTGCTCACTGTAAATCCTACACTTTACAACTAAGATTAGGGGATTAACCTTTAAGAAGAGATGGTAGGTCTTGCTTTTTCCTGACTTCTGCCGTACTGTAAATGTGTTTCCCATGGCTGCAGGCTCAATATTCCCACAGGAAACTGACCCACAGATTTATGCGGTCATGCCTGGTAGTCCGAGATTGCAGTGTTTGCCTTTTAAATACAAGATAGAAGTGTAAGACGTGAGAAGAGCATTAACATTACTACACTTAAAACAGTCATCTGTCAACTGCTTTTTCCACTTAAGTGCTTCACTGTATTAGTGAAATTGAGAGCTGTTACTGTTGTTGTAGTGTGTTACAACCCTCTAGTCACCAAGGCAATATGATTTAAGGAGAGATTTAAGGCTTCTGAACAGCTAGGTTGCTTTGGTGCAGATGAACATCTCGCCTCCCTGACTTTTTATAATGTAATTTCAATCTGTCTGCACAATCTTCATGAAATTACTAATCTCATGAAATTACTAATTTTGTTGGGTGTCTAACCACACACCACACCTGTTATGATTCATAGCATAGACTATGTGAGACTTTAAGAGGTCTATCCACCCTTTGACATAAACATCAAACATTCGCGGAGACTGTACGTGTGTTGCTGAGAAAACCCCTTTCACTCCCTTTCACCTTGGAGTTTCCATGTATGCAAAATGTTCTTCAGTACAGCAGCATTGCTAGGTGCATACATTTCACTTTAAAGCAAAGAAGAACTGAAAATGGTAGGCGTAAACCACTGAATCTGACCTTTGCAGGGGCACTGGTGGGTGAAGCCACCTCCAGTTAGTTAACATGATGCCCATGACAGCGATTTCTGGCACTACACGCAGACTGGCAGGTTTTTGAAATACTGCTGAGCAGGTGCCCACCAATGTGACCAGCCTGTAAGGTCATACTGGAAATTACAAAATGCTGTCGATAGCATATCCCTACTCTGCTTTTTATGAGCGACGAGAATTCTTCTTGTTGTCCTCTGCCTGTCTACTTTTCTTATGCAGAGTCTGATTTTAAGCAAACAGAGAACACTCGGGTCACAGTCCTGTAAAAAACACTCATCAAAGCTAAAACTGTCAGTCAGCAGGTCATAGGTAAAATACATAGGAAGATAATGCTCCTCTGCGTGGGGTGAGGAAGGAAAGCTCATTTTCTTGTGGTGATTGGTATCTGAGGTTTTGTTTGTTTGAGAGGTTTTATCCATTACTTTGTCAGAGAAACCTGCAAGAAGAAATTATCCAAGATGATCTTTTGCTTAAAGGAAATGAGGCAACTTATCACTTACGATGACAAGGCCTTCTGCTTCTTTTCCGTGCTTTTGATATATTTTTGTGCAAGTTCCTAGCACTTGTCAGCAAATCTCAAAAGTGCCCTAAGTAGCAAAACGTTCATTTGTGGACTATATCTTAGTCAGTTTTTGGAGGCAGGGAAATCTAAGTACAGAGAAACAATCAGTAGGATACTGGATAGTAATAAGGAACAAAACACTTTTAACCACAAAATTCCTACCGCATTAGGAGTTTCTTGATTTAAGATCCCTGTAGTACCTTACATTCTCAATTCACTGCGCACATTTATTGCCAATATCAGGGGAACAGAAACCAGAATTCTGGTTCTCAAGTTCTGCAGTCACAGTCCACATTATTACTAGTAGTATTATTACTGCCGTCTCCTTTATTGGCCAGAGTTGATCCATTTTTGTTTCCAAGGAAAGGCCACTAGAACAGCAGGCCTTAACCTATGACTTTGGATGATGTGCTGTCCTCACTGCTCATGCTCAAAAGAAAACACCAGCACTTTGGTGCAGAGAAGACAAAGTTGTCTGCCCTTTGTTGCCACTTGGTTGTGAATTACCGATGCAGGGCAATGCATAGGCCATGGTATTGGGGACGGACATATGTCCAGTATCCTTACTCATTATCCCCACATTTGATTTCCGATTTACAAACAAGAAAGAAATCTGTTCATGTAAGCCAGATTCCCTGTGCAAGGGTATGTAGAAGCCACATTTGTAGACTATTAAAGATGAAGAAGTTCATACATCTTTAAACCTTATAATAGAGTATACTTGTGGATACTCAGTGCCCTGTTTCATAAATAAAGTGTATGGTTCTGGACAAATTTTTATTGGCCAAACACAAAATGGCACTTTAAGTGAACACAGTAAAAAAATGTGGACATGAAAACAAAGTAAATTTTCAAAGGGAAAATGCTCTTTTTTGAAAACTAGCTGTCTTTTGTTGTGTTCCAAACTAAGCACTTTAGGGCAATGCACTGAAAAATCTTAAACACTTCTTGGCCAAGATGAATATAAAATCTACGAATAATTTCAAAAGATACTATTCTACCTTTTCCTTTTCTTCCTAGTCACTGAAAAGTATTCTCTTAAGAGACCTAGAAATAAAGTCCTCCTAGTTTTTATGCCACATCACACGAAGTGGCACCGTAGCCCTTCTTTGCAGTGCCCTGCCAATATAAATCAAGTTTCATGGGTAATTAACTCTCCATGCCAACAAGTCCTTGAACTGCCTGTTATAATACTAGCAGCATAGAACCAATTAAAGAGCCAAGTTTTCAGATTTTATCCCATGAAAGTTAAGTACAAACTATGAATTTGTGCTCCTGTGGAAAAAAAAAAATGAAAGAAAAAATTACATCCAGATGAGGAAAAATAGTTTATCTGGTTTCATTTATTTAATTACTATGTTTCAGCTGTCATAGGTAAGTTGTATAGGAAAAATAGAATTTAAATTTTCCAAACAGCATATATAGAAGTTATGATCAGCACTTGTTTACTTGGCTAGAGAAAAGCATTTTATAGTGTCGTCTTAATTTCTGAACAGCACACAAAAAAAATGATGTTTACTTCCCCATGTGAATTTGAAAAGGTCCCTTTTAGAATTTCTCCTATCTATTTCTCAAGACAAATACAGTGTCTGTAGGCGCACTTGCAGACTACCAGCCAGTACCCAAAACAAACATTGCAGTCTTGTCTTCCCTGTCAAGCCTGTATTTTGACAGTTTTCTTTACTTCATTTCCTTCTAGGACTGGGAAACAGGCTTTAAAAGGACAAGTTGTCAGAGATCACCTTTTAATAAGGATTTGTCATATGCAAAACTGAAATAGTTATGAGCAACAAAAGGTGGCATTACTGTGCTCTTGTGCAAGAAGCATTCAATGAAACTTGGATAATTAATTTTATATGTGCAGATCAGTCCTGATATTTTCCTTTATCCATCAAGGGGTAAAAATTAGAGTTGGAAAAGAAATCCTTCATGCTCTTTTTGCTAGAAAAGACTTGCCTAAGTTGGGCCTAACTTGCTAAAGCAAAAGGATTTTTTAAAACTAACTAGTATAGCCCAAAGAGGGTGAAATGAAGAATACTTGTTAATATTCATTTGGATTAGTGTAAATTTTATTAGCACTGAGGTGTAATTGTCAGGAACTTGTAGTTTCGTACTGTGGGGGATTATTCAAACACAGTGGTGCCAATGTTTGCTCAGTGCAGTCAGGATGACTGTGCTTTCTGGGTCAACATTGTCTGAAAAAGTTTGCTGTACAGTACGACTGAGGTAAGAAACTAAACATTGAGTCTCACTTCACATAGCCTTTGTGTTCTGTGAGGTGAGTCAAAGTTTTGCTATTTAAAGATCAGACATTCAGAGAAACTGTATTTCTGCTTTTGCACCAAGAGCCTGTGGTGTCTGGTGTCTGTCAGAAGAAGGCTGACTTCTCTGGTAACCCTGGTCTCCAGGGCTTTTGCCAGCTTTTATGTGACTTAGAACAAATACAAGGAAATTGAACTATTTTTAAAAGTCAGTCCAGACTAATTACAGACTTCCAGTCTATGTACCTGAATGTTGTGCAATCCCCGAAATGGCGTTTAACGTTAAATGCTGATCCCCTGTATTGGCTTTGCAGTGCTCTAATGTTAGTCGGAGGCTGGACTGTTTGTTGGTGCAGAGACAATGAAAGACAAGATTTCTCTGCAACAGACACTTGGGTTTTCCTTTTAAAGACGTTCACACTCTTCTGGTGTAATTACAGCCTGCCAGAGTGAGGAGCATGAAACTGTTTAGCTTGCGAAGCTTAAAATAAAAGGTGTATGTGAAAACAAGAACACGATCCTTTTTCTAGCAGTCCAGCACCAAGTCCCATCCCCTCCCTCTCCTGTGGCTTACTCCCCTGAAATTCAGAGCGCCTTCCTATTAATGCGTTTTTAGGTGAGTGATGGGGCCCTTTTTGTCTTCTGTGTTGCTCTCATTAAATTATTTCTGCGTATTAATCTGTATTTCATTTGCATGTCTGAATATGAAGTCTCAGGTGTGGGTGCACAGATCTCCTCATGAATTATGCTCCAGTCTAATTATATAATGTGCACCCCAGTTCCCATGCAGGCTTCCCCTTGGACAGACCTCTTGAATGTTCTTGGGCTTGGGTGGTTTTGTGGGGATTTTTTATTGACCAGTGTCACCATGCTTTATCCATAGTCCCAAAATAAAAACAGAAGGAACGTATGCGTCAGGTCAGTGCCCTGGAGGGAGCAGGCATGACTCTGCGGTTTCTTTCCCACCCCCTTCCTTTTTGCCCCCAGAGATCCCCTCCCTTCCCTTGTGTAACAGGATGGTTTTGCAGAGCTTCAGTCAGTAATGCCAAAAATTTTAAAGTGAAAGTGGCTACCCATTCCTCCCTGGGCCGATCAGTCATTTTCCGTCACAGGTTTAAATCTGCTGCAGCAAAGCCAAGCCTCTGTGCTTGCATCAGGTCTTACAAAAGCAAGGCTGTTTGACTGACAGGCATGGAGAGGGGGTTCTGATAACTGTACTGAGCCGAGTCTGGAAGCGGAGTATCAAGGACAAGGCTGTGCCAGAGGTACTGTGCATTATGGATGAGGCACTCAGGTCCATCACTGATTGATTGAGGGACAGTTACGCACTTTCACAATGCTGGGTAAGATCATCTGGACTGTCACTTAATATGAGCTTTCTTGTCAGTGGGAAGATGACTTTTCATGTAGCGATCCAATGCAGATTGCAAATGACAGCCATGCTCTCTCCTCTGTTTTGTAAGGGTTTAGTTGCTCATGCAGGTGAGTTAACCTAAAATAGCTTTATCGCTTGCCAGGTGCCATACACTGGAATTAACTCTTATTCTCAGAATCTCAGACTGACTGTAAATGTTGGAAAAGCACCTGCATTTGATGATGTGAGATATATGTCCTTTATCTTTAGCAGCCAAGGTGCCATCTAACCTCTGCGTAGGTACGGTATTAAATTAAGTAGGGGAGCTGGGGGAAATGCAAATTTTTTTACTCTCTTCTTTCAGGACAGAGAAAGAAGCTGTAACGAACAGTTCTAGAGACTTTGAAGCACAGCCACAGTACTGAGGTCTTTGACTGACAAGGCTTCTGCTTTCTCCTTCTTACAGGGCTCCTCCTACAGATGTTCTGAACACGTCTGCATCCTGGCAATTTTTTGCTGTGCCCAGGTACTGAATGTAAGGAACAAGCTGCATAAAAAGAAGCGTGGGGTGTAGGAGAAGCAGCACTGTGAGGAGTATACCAGAAGTCATGCCTATACAAAATGCAGGCAGTGGCATGACTTCAAGCAAAAATTATTTCAGAAAGAGTAGTTGCAGAATGACCGAGTTTCTTTTTAGAAAATGACAGAATAAAGCTTTTATTCAACAATATGGCTTATAATCATGTTAAATGGTATGTGTCAGGCTTGACTTCCCTAAGTGTTATCCTTTCACTGAGTGACTAGAAGTTTATTTATTGCTTGAACAGAATTTCTTTTCCTCCCTACAGGTCTTGAAAACTAGAGCTCAGGCACTTCTGGATCAGTCTTTTAATTGAAATACTGGAACTACTATGAAGTCTTCTTGGTTTGCAGTCATCTTGGCAGTGCTCAGTACTGAATTGCTAACAAGTCACTGTTCCACCGTCAAGTCCCCGAGGTTCAGAGGACGTGTGCAGCAGGAGCGAAAAAATATCAGACCAAATATCATCCTTGTGCTCACAGATGATCAAGATGTGGAGCTAGGTGAGAGATAATTGTTATTTGCTACTTCATTTTGTCACGTCTTTCAGTAATTTCTGACAAGCAGAAAGTACTTTAAATTCAGAGAAGGCACTGGTCTTGGAACAATACCAGAATGTGGGACAAGTTTGGAAAATGAGTTAACAAATATTATTTAATAGCATTCGTCACATTTAATTACAGACTTTAGGAAATATATGCTTATCAAAATCTGCCATGGAAGGCTTTAATCACCACCATAGAAGGATTTAATAATACATGCAAGGACATACAGGTAGAAAACTTGCATCAAAGGCCCTTTTTCACTTTGTGACTTTCTGTAGCATTTAAACATTTGAGCCTTATAAGGTTAACCTTTCCCTCAGTGCTGTATACATGAGTATCTATGTTCTCCACATATTTATGCATATATGTCACCTGACATGTTTATGCACACATACAGACTGGTCTGGTTTCAGGACATAAGCTTAATATTTCTATGAATTACTAAGGTGTTTAAAATCCATCTGCTTTAAAACTACGCTATATGTATAAAAATAGGGTAGTTTTGCTTTCACAAGTATACTAAATATCTGAGCACAACCTGGACATACCAGCCAGAAGTGATTTTCACATATTTTTCTTAGGGTGGAAAAAGTTAAAACACTTGGATGATGTTCCAGGAGGCCTTTGAATGTTTTCCATTAAGTAAGTTAGAAAGATATTAATGGTAGTTATGCATATAACTGATTTTTTGGTTCACTGCCCAAAGTGAAAAATCAAGGAGAGAAAGAGGATCATTTTAGGTTACCCCCAAGCAAATATTTTAGTTTTGGGGGTGGGAGGTAAGATCAAAAAGGTGAAAAACTGGCAAATCAATTTGAAATGAAATCTTGCTTAGTGTTCTTTAATGAAAGACATGTTTTTAAAAAAAGTATAGTGAATTTCTAAACAAAATGCCATATGACATTGAAAAATCAAAATGCTTCATTCCAGAAAACTTATGACAAAATAGTTCATTTGTTCTAAAATCACATACTTTCAGCTAGAAAGTTGTAGACAAAAAATGGTCTAGATCTAAAAGCAATTCTTTAGTTGCTAGCATTTTTGTACTTGTCATGATGCAATAATAATTTACACAGTCCTTCAGGGCTGTGAGAACGTAATTAATAAACTACATTTCGTGACTGAGAGTTAGTGCTTTTATGCAGCAGAGCTCCAAGACCAGGCCTTTAGATCTGAACATATCTTATCTTTTTTATTTCTCACTCTTTCAGATGTCTGCTCTGTTTAGCCGTGCTGCATAATGAATGGCTGTTCCCGGCTCTATTTTTGGCCTGAAATACAGCTATTACAATAGGAATGCATTTCTTCTTGATAGAGTCGTTCTGAAAATTTCATTAAAAGGGTCAGGTCCTGTTTTCCTTTCTGTGGTCCGAAAGAGCCCACTTTCTCCAGGCCACTGGGGGAGGTAGGTCAGCAGACACATGTCTCCGAATGTTACCAACTTGCTGTCTTCAGTCTTGCAAGCGGGTATGCAAGTGGCGAAAGAGGAGGAAGGACGTGGCAAGCCACTTTGTTCATATTGTGGAGCTCCTCTCTTTGAAAGCTGCTCTGGATGTTCACAAGGCACTCTGGCTCCTATTAGCAGGCAGCTGAGCAATAGCCTGGATGTGTATGCATTCCCACTGCGCTGAACGAAGACACAGGTTTCCCCTTTTCATAGATCATTTCACAGGAAACAGGATTCAGCCCCAAGACTTACTGTACTGCATTATTCACACTTCTGCTAATAAATCATTCTGCTTATTTGAAAAGCAAAGCCATACTGTTTTCCATGTGTGAATTATCCCCTCACCCTTCAGTGATTCCTGAGAAAAATCTTAAGTTTCCTAAAGGTCAATGGGAAGTAACACTTTCTGCCACAAACAGAATAAAACTTAGGCATTGGTATCCAAAAATCACAAGACTGAAAGTCTCTCAGTGTGGATTATTTGCTATTGTATTCCCAGCACGAACATTTCTAAAAGCTGTTCTAAATGAATGATTTAACATAAAAGCATATAAGGTACGTTACAGACTTCAATCAGGGAGGATTTGTCTCCAGAGCATGTACAAGCATTGAACCAAAATATTCAGCAGCCTGAGCGCAAATGATATACAGGGGAGTTATCCAAAGTAAAATGTGCAAGATGCAGGGAGCTTGTATTTAGTTAGTGCTCAAAGCATAGGAGTATGTGCATCTTCCTATCGATCTGCACCATCCACCTGAGTTTTGCACTCTGAATGCCAAAAAGTTCAGCAGAGCTGCTGTCTCATTCAACTTACCAGATAAAACCCACAAATTGCTCCACAACTCCAGTCAGTTCCTACCTATGCTGAGAGGAATGTGTCACAGAGGAAGGATATTACAGGTCAGCTGGTGGATGGCAACTTAAGCTCTGTGCACCAGCCTGGCTCACAGCTCTTGCACAAATTCAGCAAATACTTCGGCCCAGAAGCTGGGAAACGGCTGGTTAAATGGTGCCTCTGTGCACTTTCCTTCCCCCACCAAAATCCTGAGGGTAGAGAAATAAATGCCCAACACTGAGGCAAACGGGCATCTTGCTCAAGACACAGCACCAGCTCCCAGAAGCCAGAGCTGCCCAGAACCACTGCCCGCCGCCCCCCCGCCTCCGGCAACAACATACTGCTGCTCTTCAGGGCAGCGGCCTCAGCTCCCTCTGGGGTCAGGTCTGTACTCTGTTCAGGCGTGAGTACAGGTATTTCCAACTTTTTGCTCACTCTTTAGTCTCTTCCCTCTCCTCCAGATGCTCTTACCGCTTGCACGCATCAGTACCTCAAACCATGACCCCCTCAATCACTCTTATAATCCTCACTGTAAGGAATACCTTGCGTAATATCAGAAAGGAGCCAAAACTGATGAATACATTGGTAGTTCCAGTGTTTGTAACCCAGAGGCCTTTGAGATGTCAGAGAAGTGGGAAAAGGTTAAAAAAAAAAAAAAAAGAGGGAAAATTCCATTTGAGACAATTACTTTTTTCTGTACCCTTGTTTACAGCCTAATGCATCACCCAGTGACATCCATATAAACCATCCGCTGAGTACAGCGCTGGGTGAAGAGATCACAGCATCATCTGGATATATCACATCAGGCATAATCTGGCTGCTTTGCTTTCCAGCTTCACTTGAATTGAAGCACTAGAAAACATAAGCTGAAAAAATGGGGATATGTGCTGAGATCTGAGAAAGTCCATCACCTTCCTGGGGCCTTGCGTACAACCCGTATAAAGACAAGGTGGCTCTGCTGTCCCTCTGTAGAGATGCCCATCTGTGATACACCTGGTTGAAAATCCATAGCAACTTTAAGACCTGTTATGAAACCTTGGTTACCAAACATATTTCTTGATATATGAGAATAGACTGAGAAGTGACACTGAATTTCTTGCATGACAAAACTTGCTAACTTCTTTGTGCAAAGTGGCCGTTCCCAGTTATCCGGTTCCCCTCAGGTGCTCACCAATCGGTCACGTACAGCGCAAGTGTCCTGCTGTCAGGCAGTGCCTGAGTATGTGTGCCCTGAAGACTGTGGGCCAGATGGTAAAGAGCACAAGCTGTGAGGAGAGCTACAGACAGAAAAGGATTATAATTTATATCAGCAAGTTTTATCTCCTACTTTTGTTTTGTTTTCCAAATGAGGAAGTCTCACCTGCTTTGAAGTGCCTATTCCAGAATTTCCAGAGGGGCTAAATCTATTATCAGTGTCAGTAAGCGCATACCTGGAGGAAAAACCTACTCATAAACAGCAGGTTTGCAAGAGCAGAGGGCTGACCAAGCAGAGGAATGAGGAAGCGCTCTAACAGCTGCTCATTTATAATGCACAGAGGCATGAAAGTGCATATCAGCTCTGCTGCTCTTACTGTGCATCAGTGTACCTGAACAGTGCAGTTTCCATCTGAGGACCTCAAAGCACCTTACAGCTGAGCTCTCAGCAATAAACTGTGACATTTAAAAAACAGGAGAGCTATGGCAAAAATAAAACAAAACAAAACAAAACAAAAACTAAAAAGAACAGCCAGCCTGGGGACCGAGTTAAAGACATGTAGAGTGAGGATGATCTCCCTTTTGACTTTTACCTAACAACTCAGTGAAATGCCCCCACTCATACAAATGGCAACTTTTTGTGTTCAGGGACCTCTCAGTTACTCTCCTACTTCTCTATATCTCTAAACACATGGGTTTTGTCTGTATTGAGTTCAGGAAAGCACGAATGCAGATGCTCTGCATTTAGAAAAAAGGGGCTGTGAAAGAGGAAGGGTCCAAAATGAGGGTGACTTATATGAAGGGTATTAAATGTATCCTTGAAGATACAGACATTGGCACTGCCCCAGGAAATGCTGAAGAGCTTACTGCCTCTTCCTTTTTTTTAATCAAACAATTTTGATGCAAAAGATTTCATAGTCAGCCCTGCCTATTTAGCCCTCCTGCCAAAAAAAACCCAGAGCATGCTTAACTTTAACTAGTAAAATAAGCTGTAAGATTTTACTGCTTACACCTAAAGTTGAGCCTCCTTGGCAGTTTTGTGGTTTTACAGACATGTCTTTCATGTTTAAAAAAATTGGGTTTTTTAATTTGGTTTTCAAGTGACCCAAACAAAACCACCAAGAAATCTCTTACTGTATCAGTGGAATCAATGAATTTAAATTTAAGCCAGCTCCTGTCAACTGTGCAGAATTAATTGCAAAAACAAAGGAAAAAAAGAAAGTAGGATTCCAGAAACCTCTTTTTACCACCAAAATTGTGCGAGTATTGCAATTCACAAACTTGTTTCCTGGACACATACTGCCATATCCATGGTTCACCCTCACCCTTCAATCTCTGCTCTGTTGGATAACAGAAAGAGCAAAGTTAGACAGCTGTCAGCGAATACTGACAGACCCTATCAGGAGCTGCTCAGTCTTTCTGCGATCTGAAATCTGCAAGCCCTGCCTGTCTCACCTTGTTGTTCATGAAGATGTTTTGAAGGATTCAAAAAATGTCTTTGTTCTTTAAACTGGATCAATACAGTTTCTTGAGAAAGATGCTGAATTTTGCCAGTATTTTTTGCATACAGATTCATTCCCAAAAGCTGATTTTGAGCATAGTGCTTCAGTATCGGAGCCAGACATGCTGATCCTGTGTCCGGAGAAACTTTCCTCTAGAAAAATTGTTACCAAACTGTTTCTCTCTTCTCCTCTATCTCTTACTCCCTCCCTTACCTTCTTCCTTTCTCTCATTCTCTCTCTCTGATTATCTGATAAAATGGAAAGAATGGTTACAGGTTATTGGTAATCTCAGAATTTTATGTATTTTACTGGCACGACTAAAGATGTAACTGTATGTGTAACATACTGTTTTCCTACAGCAGTGTTTGAAGAACTATTGATCTATAAATTTTACACAGCTCTAAAGCTTTAACATTGTCTAACATTCTAGTCTATATTTTAATTTTGTTTTGAAGCCTGAGACAAATGTATTTCCAGAATCCTGAATAATATTTTTGGTGATATAATGAAAACCTTATCTTTTCTCCTGAAATTACCTAAACTACGGAGTAGTACAGACTGATGTCCAAAGGCAAGCTAATCAGTGATACTTTACTTATAATGGCATAGTAACAGCCAATATATTCTAACTATATTTTGCAGCACAGTGATGATCAGTACCTCTTATTGCAGGGTCCTTACAAGTGATGAATAAAACCAGAAGGATTATGGAGAATGGAGGGGCTTCTTTTATCAATGCATTTGTAACCACCCCGATGTGCTGCCCATCGCGTTCCTCCATGCTGACTGGGAAGTATGTGCACAACCACAACATATACACCAACAATGAAAACTGCTCTTCTCCCTCATGGCAGGCTACTCACGAGCCACGTACCTTTGCTGTGTATCTCAATAACACTGGGTATAGAACAGGTAAGAGGCAAATCAACAATAGGTCTTTGTTTAAAGTGAAAATGACAGATATTCAGCAATGGGTCTCGAATCACTCCCTAAAATGAAGCGACCTTTGTCCCAAATTGGATTTACAGAGCACAGGTTTAGTGTTATGGAGAGGGAGGGTAGTACTGACTGCTGATCCAGATCTGCAGCTAACAGCCATGTAAAGAAACTCGCTCGTAATGGAGCAGCATATTTTAATGTTTGGATGTGGGAAATAAGCTGCTGGGCAGTTACACCTAGTGTGAAAGAGGTGCATTTTAGTGGCATTGTGGGTCTGAACTGGCAGTTCCAGCTGTGATTATGGTCAGTATTATGGCCTGCTTGTGGACAGCTGCTAACAGTTATGGAAGAAGATGTCAGGGCCAGTCTGGGAGCTGGTGCCAAAGACCTCACAGGAGCGAAGTGCCTGTCATGGGAGTGAAACAAGGTGAATGGTATAATTTAAAGTTTGCCATGGGGCGATATTTCATTTGCATTTTCTGAAAAGGAATAGAAACATGCCTTTAAGAAGGATTGTTCTGCTGTGCACCAATAAGATTTGATAGTTTTCTTGTAAATTCCTCGTGGTTTTCCGTAGTCAGGAGATCCCTTTCCTGTCTACAAAGAACTCTTCTTATTCCTCTCGTCTGTGCTTCAGCTTGATGTAAAACCTGATTCATTTCTGCATCACCTATCCCCTAAGATTCAGTCTGTAGACACGTTAGGCTCCAGCCTGACTTCCCCTTCGCAAGGTACAGGAGTTGTGCAAGGTCATCAGGGTGCAATTTGTCCAGAAGCGTCGTTCGACCACAAAGACTCCCCTTTACAGGACTAACGAGGCGCAGATCTCGGTGCCAACTGCGTTCCTTACAATGTAATTGGCAGCAAAGAAATTTGTCTCTATCAGCAGCTTAGGCACAAGAACAGATCGCTTTCAAAACATACAGCAGGCGAATGTCTCCATGCTGTCTGCTTGTCCTAATTCTCTTAATGCTGCTATATCCAGTGCCTTAAATCTATCTGCCTGTTTGCCATCTTTTCTTCACTACACAGACAGCTCTCTTTTTTCTTCTGTCTCTCTGCATCTGTAGTTCTGGAGAGCTTCTGCATCCTGTTTAAAAAGCAAAAACAGACAAATGTTTAACTTCTTTGGACCTGGTGTTGGCTCTGACACACTGAATAGTACTTCAGTTGATATTAAGCTGGTTTCAGTGAAGTTGCCATCTGATTACAGTGCTGCTAAACCTGAGTAAGGGTCAGCATCAAGGTTTTGGAGGAGGAAAAGGGGAGAGAGAATTGGCAGTCACCGCTAGAAAAGGTGCTGAATTCACCCTAAAATATAAGCTTTGTCTCATGGCTTATG
Source organism: Sagittarius serpentarius (assembly GCA_034782735.1). Taxonomy (NCBI): domain Eukaryota; kingdom Metazoa; phylum Chordata; class Aves; order Accipitriformes; family Sagittariidae; genus Sagittarius; species Sagittarius serpentarius. The sequence continues at coordinate 17,539,040 of JAVKLA010000027.1, forward strand.
TCTCAGAAGTCCTTTCTGCTTGATCTATGGCTGCTTCATGTGGGACCTGGCTTTCCTGTTCTTAAAAAATGTAGTATCTTATTGATTTGTAATCTAATACTTGCACAACTAAATGCCTCATATGTAAACTAGATAGCTCTGTCACTAGCCCTCTCTGCCCTTCTAGGGGTAAGCACCCTGCTTTGGGTATATCTTCTGCACTGCCTTGTATTATGAAGGTACGTGGAGAGGTCTACTGAATGCAGATTTGGCCCTATTAAATGGAAAGAAAAAAGGGGTCAAAAGAACACGAAAAGGAAAAAAATTGCTTTCCAAAGGCAGGCAGAGAGAACATCCATCCTAAAACTGTCAGAGCAGGTGAGTTTTAACTAAGGGGCAGGAAGGAGAAGAAGGAAATGGAAACAAATGAACATACTTGTATGAAACTCCAATTCTGACCAAGGTACATTGTCTGACCCTATAATAACATGGCCCCAAAGAATTTATCCTTTTACTCCTTGTAAGATGAGCCTACCTTCTAATTACCCCGCAATTATTTTTTGAAGTAGCAGCTTAATTAACAGCAGATCTTATAATACATTTTTCAAGGACACCATTGCCTCATTAAAAAGTCATCAAAAGTCCACTAACCAACTAATAATCCACACTTCACAGCTAGAAAGTTTAGTAAAATTGTAATGGCTCAATAATACCTGGGAGTCAAGAATAATTGGGAGTGAAAAAGAGGGAACTGGGGAGAGAGAGTGGCTACATGCCACATAGACTAGTCGTGACTCTGCACTGATATTGCAGACCCTGTGGGTAATTACATTGTGGTTTTCTACATATTTTGAGAGGAAATCAGTATCCTCCTCAATGGGAAACTGAGGCAGACAAAGAGAAGTGAGCAACCCAAGGCCACTCACAGTTTGGTGACAGTCCTGATAAGGCAGTGGTCCAAGAGCTCCAGTCCAGATGAGACAATGTGCAATATCTCCAACTTGGTTCTCTGTTTGAAATGATGAGGATTTAGCTCTCACTTTTTTGCATGGGATCAAATTATTATATAAGTCAGTGGAAATAAAGAGGTGGGGGAGTGTTTATATAATGTGCTTACTTCTGTTCACTCCAAATAGTTTTCAACATCCATAAAGCATCCGCTGTCTAAACCTGCTGCAGCCTTAACCAAAGCCTCTGTACTGCAATTGGTCACATGTGGGCAGATTTCTTATGAGGGGAGTCCTGCTGAAGCCACGAGCACTCCACGCAAGCACAGCAGGCCATTTAAAGAGAGGTCTGAAATGTGCTCTAATAAACTTTGGTCATAATTAGAGCCCACTGGGAAAACCTGGCAAAGAACAGAATGGGTTTTTTTCTTTCCTTTTTCTATTTTACTCTTCTACTCTTGTTCTACTCTGATGTGACCTAATGGAGATGTTGCATTTCATGGAAACACCCCTTTTTGAAGATTATATGACAGTGCTAAATCATAGGCTGGAACTGCGCTGGGTGCTAGCAGGGCAGAAGATATTCAGAAACAACACTGCCAAACCAAAATCACTTTTGCTTCTAATTATCATTAAAAAAAATCCCAAAACAATTAAAGATGTTTCAATGTTTACGGTTTCCCTTACTCACAAGCTGTATGCTAATGCAGAATGAGTCAACTGCACAGCTTCCTGATTGTTGAAAGTCCACAAACTTGGTAATATTAAACTAGAATTTGTAGGAAATACCAGAGAAGACACAGTGAATAGGCAGAAAGAGAAAACAAAGCAACTCTGGAGAGCTTCAGGGAGATGAGTCGTTTTAATTACATAGGCTCCAGCTGCCTATACTGGGGAGGAAAAAGTGTCATTCTGTAATCACTTTCAAATTTTGTGGAAATTGTGAGAAAAGCTTGAGAAGTTTTCTTTCATCTCATAGTTTTTAGTGTCAGTAGACATCCCTTCAGCTATTTAGATTCAGAATTTTTTCTTGTAAGATTATTACATGCAGGAGTTAAAGGTTTTGCTTTGAGCTTTCCAAAGTATTGGCTGGTTATTTGCTCTTCTTTCAGTCCTCCCTGCAGTACTGTTGAAGTCTCTTACGCTCTTTGCCTTCTAGTGCCCTGTCCCAGCCTTACAGCACATAGCCTTGCCTCTCAGATGTGCCCTTCAGTGTTGTCAGTTCGCGCTGCCGTTCACCTACACAAACACAAAGGAAAACTCCAGGAGTGCGCTACCTCAAACTTGGCTTCCCCCAGTAGGAAAGGAGGACTGTGCTACATCTTAATAACCGAGCAGCAGCAGAGCATTGTCTTAGTATTTGAGAAGACAGAGCCACGACAGCAGCACAGCCACTATGCGGGAGACATAAATATAACAATCATTTTATTGTTCAGTAGTGTGTCACACTTTGTATACTGCAGGATTTTACATTTTTACCAGCTGAAGTTTCATCCCTTTGCAAATATGAAGAGAAATGCAAGTTTAAAATTCTCACCCTGACGTAACGTGTATGCATTCAGAGCCCTCTCTGCTTAGTGTTGCTTTGTAGACTTACTCCCTTCAATCCTTGCTCCTCTTAGCCCTTCACAGCCAGCCTATCTGTGCAGGAGAGAACAGGAGCCTGCCCTCGCTCAGCAGCTGCTGACAGCCTCACAGCAACACGCCAAACTCAGGACCAGGCTCTCCCCTTATGGAATCCCACCTGAAAGAACAGACGTCACCAAATTAGGCAATTATTTGCTTACATTTTTTTAGAATTGTCTTTGGGACGATGTATTTCCCAGTATTTTATTTCTTGCTCAGAAGTATCAACCAATCAGAATAACATTCAGGATTCATGCACGCAAGCGTCCTGACGGCATTCTCAGCCTTCCGCGGGACAAAAATAGTAACATAGCAAAGTTAAGCAACTTGAACGTTAGCTTATAAATACTAAATGCTTGCATTTGTAAAACTCAAAACTCAAGAAGCGACTGGACATCACGATGTCACTATCTGGCATGTTTTGATGTTAGTCACAGGCTTCTGTGTAGTGATGAACAGAAATGGTCACTTGCTTGACATCTAGTTAACATGTTCAACAGTTCACGTCAGCTTTTGATGCATGTCAGTTGACATCTGTCACTTACAGGTACATTTCTTAGTGTAGTGACCAAAGGACTACTAAAATGCTGAGGTGACAGGAGACTGAAAGCTAAGGAGTATTTAAACTGTGCCCCATTCCCTTCTGACACGCAGGGACAAGTTACCTTTCGTAAAGGGAGGGAAAGCTATGCCTCCTGAAGGTGTGGGCAGACAATACGTTTCCTCTGGAGGCAAAGCCAGTGTGTTTCCTGTTCACAGCCTTACAGTACAATTCACTGCCAGCACATGCTATTTTTAATCTCCATCGTTTCAGTGACCTAATTTGTATCCTGCCTCATGCACTCTTTCAAAACAGAGGGGGTGACAGGATATGATACAGGGGTGGGAATGAGTGAGCAGGTAGTGAGTCCTGGTTTTCCAAATATTTCTAAAGTGAAGAGAGGGAGAGAGAAAGAGGACTCCAAGCATTCCAGTTCTTTCTTAATTGGTATAAAAGAGGCTGGGGAGCATCAAACATACTTTAACTTGTAAATATTTTAAATAATTGAAAATGTGCCTCACTTTTAAGAATAAAATTGAACTTTCAGTCAAACTACGAAATGTATAAATAAAAGTGAAATATGCTGAATATATTCAAATAGTCCACAAAAAGAGAAATGTAGAAGAGGGAAAAGTCTGAAAAGGATAACATGTAGGATTTTCTAGGTCCAAGGTATCATGTGAAGTGAAACTTCTTTTGGTTTCTTTCCAGGACCTCATCAAAAACCACAGCATGTTTGCTTACTTATGCTTAAGACAGAATTCTATGCTATTAAATATTGCACAGAAAACCATACACTAAAAGATTTTTAGCAAGTTTATGCATTCAAATGCTTCATTTAGGAAAATCTGGGTAGAACATTGTCTGTGCAACTATTTCATCTCTCTTGTTCATGTGGCCAAATGATAGTCTTTAACTACATCATAACATATCGCTTTTTGGAGGGTGAAATTTCCCCAATTTAAAAAGATAGACTAGTTCTATCAAGTGGTATGATGCTGGCATCCGCATCAGCAAGGATGGGGGTCTCAGATCCCCTCTGCAAAAGTCTACTGCTTTCTTACCGAGTTACTAAGCACAGTGGGTTTTTAACGCATCATCTGGGTGCTGGGGGTGGCAGCTACAAGTTTTCAGATGTCTGCTGGAAGGAAGGTACCAGTGAGACTCAGGAGTCCTTTCACGCATTGTTGTGTCCTCCCCACTGTCCGAAAGCACTTCTGGCTCCCTTCATCGTACCCTGTTAGGCAGAGCTCTCTCGCCTCTTCAGTTTTCTCGTCCCAGTTTTCTGGCCCTGCAAGACCTCACTTCAACCTCTGCTCTGAGCCTTGTCCCCCAGCCTGTCTGTCCTCACGTCCTTCCCACCCTCCCTCCCCTCCTGTGTCCAGTCAGTCCTTGACGGACACGTCCTGTTCCCGCCGCTTACCGGTAGCAATCTCCTTTCCCAGACCGATCAGTAAAGCTGCTTCTGCCCCCCGGGCCCTTGCCTTGTCAGTCAGCTTCTTTCTCCTTTCTCCACTCACTGACCAGTTTCTTGGTTTACATTGCCAGTCCTGGGCCTCCAAGCCCCCACTGCTTTCCCCCCACTCACCTCCTTTGCTGGATCTCCTGCCGTCCCCCAAACTGCTTGTCTTTATCTGGTCACCTCCTGCCCTCTCCATTTCAATCAACTTTCTCCCACCTACTGAGACCACTCACAGGTGGACAGGGAATAAAGTCCTGAGGTGCCCAGATCTCCAGCACATGCAAACTGCAGGGCTTTTTTTTTCAAAACTGAGCAAAATTTGGGCAGATATTCACCAGGATGATAAAAGATGCCTCCTTGACAGAGAGTCCATCATGTCTTTGTCAGAGTTCGTGCTCTCAGTGCAGAGCATGGAAGTGCTAGCAAATGAAAGCTTGCATAATTTTTTTCAGATGTTAAATGTAATTCCTTTTCCATTACTGTGGTTCTCAAAGATGGCTACTGTTCGGGCTAAGAAGTTTCAAAAAATTCAGCCTGAGGCAGACATCCAGTGTGTGGAAAATTTCAGTCCAAGTATAAGAAAGTTATAAGCAACTGAAAACAGGGTCTTATAATGAGAAGTGTCAGACAACATCAGTACTGGAAAGTGCTACCAGCTTGGCCCATAATACAGGCTTTGTTAAAGACATCACCCCAGCTAACGATTCCTATATCAAGTTATAGGCTAATGCCTTTTGCAACTGCTGAGTTATAAAAACTTTAATGCTCTTTTTGGTTACAATGGTAAACCTGGCAGCAACTGGGAATGACCCACAAAGCTGGAGAAAAAGTAGGAAACCTGAGGTTTTCTACTGCGGCTAAGTTACAAGACTGGGAACTGCGAAATCTGAATAATATTCTTGGCAGTGCCACAGGCTTCCTGCGTGCCTTAGGTCTAGCTGAAGGTTAACCTCGTGGTGCCTCAGTTTCCTCACCACATTTTTGGGACAGTGCTTATTTCATTTCCTAGGCAGTGCTGGCATACTGAACTGGCTTTCTGCACTTTAATGATGTGGTACGCTAATCCTCTGTAATTTTTCAACAGAAGGGAAAAATCAGACTTCTCGGGTTTGAATCTATCACTTGCATAATGGGAAGAAAGCAAGGAGGGATTTACTGGAATAATCCAGAAGCTGCAGTTTTGTTGGGCTCTGTCCCCAGAAGCACAGAATCACTGTGTGTCAGCCCTGAAATGTCATATAAACAGTGCTTCGCAACTCCTGTAAATGGTTTCCTGACTTTGTTAAAGGAAGTGAGCTGTCTACTTAAAGCTCTTGTCTGGGTCACGGTGACTAAACCTTACTGCAGCATACCTTTTTAAAGGTTTGAGTTTGTTTTAAATCAGAAACATTCCCATAAGCCTCAACAAATAACAAGGGCGTAGAACATAATGTATGTCCTTTGATCTGTGGCAGTGCAGAGATGTCTCGCCAGTAGATGTAGCCCAGTTCACCTGTACGCTAATCTACTAATGCTGACAGGAGCCAGGGGACTAATTTTATTGTGTAATACTGTAAATGTTGGTCATAAATGCTTGTAGAAAATACTGGGGGAAAAAAGTACTGGGAATTATGAGAATTTGAATCACATTCAGCTATAAATATCCAGGCTTCAAACTCCAGAGATCCCCTGGGTCAAATTCTCCTTTTCTTGCACCCATTGCAACCCCCTGGATCTCTCAGTCCAGTTCAGGAGTCATTAGCTAATTGCTAAAGGGAAAATAAAAACCTGTGTTGTGGCATCTGTTCATGTTAGGTACCAAACGTGTCTATTCTGCAGCCACTCCTGAGACACATAGATGTCTGTATAACTGTTCACTATGCCATGTGTTGCTGTTTGCATAAACTTAATTGAACATAGTCACAGAGAATACAATTATTCTGATATACTAAGCTACTCTACATATGATTAAAAAATAACAATGTGTCCTGGGAACAGTTACCAAAACTGCCAAAATGCAGATAAAAACTGTCCTATTAAAATGCAAAAATCGGCATTTATCTTTCCTGTTATCCCTGTGGGGGCCATTACACGCAATAATGAAAAGATGTCCCTAGAAATGGCATTACTTTTTAATGAGGCTTTTACCCATTGAGTCATAATCTCTGTTTTATTAATTACAAGCAGAAATGGCTTCCTAAACCCTGTAACAGCTGAGTACAAGTGGCTTCTAAAGCTGAGCATTCCCAGTCAGTACTCAGACTTGGGCAATTCAGCAAGTGTTGGGCTACAGCTAAGCTAAGGATGTGGGTTGACTGTACAAGCCAAGTATCTGAAGATCCAGCAAGGACATTTGCACATCACTGTGTCAGCTCCTGGGCAGTTCCGTGACATATTCCATAGCGCTTTAATTGTTTACAATCCTCTGGTTAACAAAAACCAACTAGGACACCCATCGTGATTACTTGCTGATTATTATCTGGCCACATGGACACTACTGTGCTTTCTTTTTACTCTGGCACTTGTCTTCGTTCAGAGTGTGAAGAGCCAGACACTAACTGCTGGCACTGGGCTCCAGCTCTGACTCACTTGCCCTATCCTGTACTCAGTGGAACTCAGAAAACTCCACGGTGAAGGGACTGAACTCTTGTGTTTCAGTAAAAGCCTGGCTTTTCCCTTCATCTGCCTAATTACTCATATCTTCCTGAGCTTTTGACCAAAAAAACACTCTTGGTTAAAGCAATTTGGCAAATGTGATCCATTATCACGGCTACTGCTGCTTCTACTAGTATTCAGGTCTTTGCTATACATTTGACATGGGAACTGCTTTATTCTACAACACGGGGAAACATACATTTCTGCAAACTGTCACTCAAGGAGCTGCTTAAAACTTGACAGCTCTGAGATTATTTTTATGATAAAATACTAAATCATTGCCAACACAAAGGTGAATGGTTCAGGCTGTCAATCCGAAGTCTCATAACATGCACTGAAATATGGGGTTCAGGGGGCCAAAGGGGAGCTGACAAAACATTATTAAAGTTAGAAAATTAAGTAATCTAAAGCAAGGAAATTCCAAGATGAATTGGCCCCCACCAGCTCCAAGCCTCCCTTTCCTTTTCTAAATTCAGTTTATCTTTTCTCATCCTTATGCCCCAGGTCATTTCATCTCTGCTTTTTATGCTGGTGGCTTTCTCTCAGGTAATGCCTTAATATCAAAAGAGAGAGGAGAGAAGGAGAGAAAGAAGCTGACTGTTCTTTGTTTTAGTGCCAAAACTGAAACTGTGGGGACTTTCTCATGTCCATAAAGGAACAGCCTGTGGTGACATTAAACAGAAAAGCTGTAGTAAGTCTTTCCCGATCATCTGTGTGCTACAGTTTTTCAGAGCCTGGCCATTTTGAGACAGCTTTTCATAGCCACCTCTGTTATTTACAAAGGCACTACATCAAAATCTACAGACACTAGTACTTCCTAGAGAAAAGCTTGCCAATTACTTTTAAATGGGCAAACCCATTTATTTTTCCCTAGCCTTTTTCTTGGAAATTGCTGAACTGTTTGGCTAAAATGTTCCATACAGCAAAATGCAGCCTGAGTCAGATAGCATGGAAATTATCATCAGTAATGATTGAAGTTTGGCAAGACTGTAAATAGCAGAGTTCAGGTCTCAGTATTAGTCAATCTTAATTATAGGTGGGGCTATCAAACCATCCTACATGATAAATTGCCATAACTTCCATTTCACAGCTTGAAAGCCTCTGATCTTTGTGGGAGGCAGGTTGGCAGTAGAGCCCTTTACAGATAAGCACAGCACGCAGAGGTTCCCCAAGGCCACGCAGTAGCTGCTGGTGGATCTGGGATGGCATTCAGGAGGGCTGACCTCAGATCTCCCCTGTAGCCACAGACTGTCCTTGGTTTTGCTTGGCTCAGTAATGCTTCCTCTCTCCCATACTTTTCTTCACCGTTGTCTCTCTCTCTGGCTTCTCTTTCCCTTCTACTCTTTCCTTGGCTTCCCTTCCCACAGTATTTCAGCCTTTACCCTTACACTTTCCCTGGACATCTGACTCCCTGAGAGTTTAACCCAGTTTGGCAGCCTTAAAGGAGAGGTATGGTTTCCACTCCAGGAGGCAACAGTGGTAGGCATGTATTCCCTCCCCACGGTCACCCTCTTCACCTCAAGCTTGACTTCTGCTTGGCCTCAGGAGAAAAAAGGAGAGAGGGTGGGTTGCTTTCTTGGTGGCTGTGGGAGGAAGAGCTGGAAGCCTGGTTTAGTGTCTGTAGGACTTGTTTACATGTCACATTCCACGTGGTATAGGAAAGTAACATTATATGTGACTGTAATCTCTGGTTAGTGACATTTGGCAGTTATATGATTTGATTGCACCATATTTATGTTGCCTCAGGCAAGTCTTAATTATGAACATTTTGATTTTTCCACCAGTTTTCCCAGGAAGTTCACCATGCCCACATCAATCAGATCTGAATTATTTAAGACCTTCCACAAATGTGCTTTTTTGGGTTAGACTGAATGTGTCTAGGTTGAATGTGAGGTTTTCCAAAGTGACTTCATTTCCGAGTAGGAAACAAGTATGGGGGTTTGACGTGTGTCCCGAAGCTCAGCCGGGGAAGTGACGCTGGGCGGCAGCTCTCCGCAGGCAGTCCTGGCTGGCCAAGCCAGGGCCGGCAGCGAGGGCAGGGGCTGCGCACCACGAAAGGGCGCAGTGAGGTGGACGGCTGTCACTCAGAGAAGCTCTGTCCCTGGAAAGGGAGCGGTCTCCGTCGTTCCCTCCTGTTCAGAGGTGTCTCATTTTGTGAGCACCGGGAGTACCTTTGTGCTGACTGCTGGGGACGCGGGCGGCAGAACTGCTGGCACAGGTGATGCTCCAGGGGCTTGTAAACCTCAAGAAAAGCAAAAATGCAAACAGTGACGGTACTCAGACACCCCAGTAACTTGCTGGGACTGAGCTGGAGCTGATAAACCCCTGAAAACGCAAGTTGCAGGCCCGGTCAGGTGTTTTGTCACGGCAGTTCCCAGGCAGTGAAAAAGCAGGGCAGAGCCATCCAAACTGACTTTTTTATCCAGGCCAAAGACTATACACAAGCAGCTAAAGAGCTTCCATACCCATCTGTCCCTAGAAGCAACGCGGCTGCGTTTGCCGGGGTGCCATGCCAGCGTTAATCCTCCCTCCCAAAGCCAGTTGGCCGGCTTTTGGTGTCTGTGTATCTTTGGCATAAGCGATTCACGGCTTCCAGAGAGCTGGGAGTCCGCTGCTTTGTGAGATTGTTTTTCTTTTTACTTCCTTCCAGAGGAATTGGCAGGAGCACCTGCAAACCCTCCTGGGCCTGACGACAAAGGCTGAAAGTTTCAGTCTGAGTAGGTTCTGACTTGTCACCTGGAGCTAACGGAAAAAAATACACTTAGTTTGGCAGGCCAGGTAGAGGTGCTTGACCTCTAAGTCTTTGTCTCTGCATTAGTTTTGCCTTAGAGAAGCTGTGGCAGCAAAGCAGGGTGAGGATTCCCTCTTGCTCTACCCAAATGTGGCCCTGTGGGATGGAGTTTGGGACTTCTCAAACCTTTTTATCAAACCAGCGAACATAGTTAGGTTGCTAAGGCCAAACTTTCAAAAGTCGGAAGCCAAGCTCCAAAACATCACAGGACTTGCTTAAAACCACAAGGTGTTTCTCAGATGTTTCTTCTGGGCACTGAGTTTTTATTCCATTTTCAAGTGGAAACCAAGAGAAACATACTCATTCTAAAAAAAAAACCTGAAAATATTTCACGTGAGCACTAGATTCCAAAAGATTAAGGAAAAAACCTAAAGTCACGAAGGCTTTCAACTCTCATAAAAACTCTGGAAATAACTTATTTTAATTTCAAGACCCTCTAAGGTATAAAAAGAACATTTTTGATAAAGCAACTCTGACTCATTCTAACACATTTTATCTTCATTCATGCATGCTTTTGACTCAGACTAAAAGACTTGGATTGCAAAGCCTCATGTGTGTGTGTGTTTTTTTTTTTTTTTCTTTTTTCTTTACCTTCACAGCTTTTTTTGGGAAATACCTCAATGAATACAATGGCAGCTACATCCCTCCTGGGTGGAGAGAGTGGGTTGGATTAGTGAAGAACTCTCGCTTCTATAATTACACCATTTCTCGCAATGGTAACAAAGAGAAGCATGGATTTGATTATGCAAAGGTATTTTCCAGACACATAAATGCCGCATCATTAATCCATATAAAAATAACTTTCAGATAATTAATTAACCAGATAATTAATTAATTAATTAACCAACTACAACCAAGAGATTGAGATGTCATTTTCTCGCCGGGGCATTGCAGATCAGTTTCCATGTGAGAATATTAATTGCACAAAGGAAGAAAGTTTCCAAGGGCTCTTCAGTGGAGCCTGGTGAGTCCTCCCTCCCTCCCTCTGCTCGAAAGTTCAGTGCCAGAAGCAAGTAGTTAATAAAGGCCTTTCCCCAAAATAATTGTGCCCCTTGTGCTACTGAACTTTAAAGTTAGCTGAGTGTTGTCAGTTATTACCCACATAAGAAACCTTAGTTAATGCTGTTTTCCATTATGCAGCGCACACCAAGAAAGGGCTGTGCGCCCGTGGTGTCAGACTCCGGATATGACTATGAGAATAGATAAGCGCGAGGACACGGCCGTTGGAAAACTTCAGAGCTTGTTTGTGCTCTTGACAAAGTTTGGAAAGTATGCCAAGGTGACCTGCCCACTGCCATGAAGTTTCTCGGAAAGGCTTAGGAGTGCAGATTATAGACTTTCCAGCCTGCACAAAGCAATCTGGAATTTCCTCAGACTGTAGCTCACAGAAGATGATACAGATGTTGCAGCTGTGGTTTCTGACCCATGTAATGAGATTTTATTGGAAGCTCGCGATGCCTGTTTCTGATTTCCCCACCCGTAGAAATTACATGATACTGATTATATATTTATATAGAGTAAAAAAAAAAGAAAATAAAGAATATTGGTTAGTTACACATTCCTTACACACCCTGCGTACGTAGCTAGAATAAATAGGGAAATAGGAGGGGTGTGGATGCTTTGGGAGAGCAGTCATACAGGCATTTCACTTGAACAGTCCACAAACCCAGAAATTATCACAACCCTGGTGCCTCGTGCTCACTACCCATTTTAGAAACCAAAAAGTCACTTGCTCTCTCTTCCATGTCCTTGCAGGGACTGTAGCAGCCAGGGCTACCGTGTGTGCTCCCAGTGCGCTACCGGAGAGGGGAAGGGGCAGGGGGGACAGGGAGCGGGCGAGCGAGGAGGTCACAGCTGGTTGCCTTGTCCCAGCACCGACATGCGACACAGACCTTGTCCCTCAGGCTCTGCTTTTGCAGCTGTTTGGGGCCTCGAATCCACAACATATGATTAGTCATGCCTGGAAGTGCTTGAAATTACAAACATTGTCTCAGCACTTTCTCAATGAAGCTCGCACTCACCTCCAGGCCAACAGTGAATACTCCGAGGTGGCAGGTGGTTTAATTTAAGTTTTCATCTTTTTTTTCTTAGTTCCATTTCCTCCCTGCCCCTTGTGGGCTTCCATTTGCCACCTTGTCTGTGGGTTAAGCCAGTTTATTAGTGAGCCACAACCTTAATCTCAGCAGCTGCGCTGCTTAAAGTTGCACAATTAAATGAACAGAGCCTGCAGGAATTCAACTGCTCCCTGCATTCGCATTTACAGTTTCTTTGATAAAGTTTTTTTGCGACCTGTTGCCTGTTGTATGTTTCTTCAACTTTGTACATATGCAAAAGTATACTCTGAACAAAGAGCACGCAAGAAATGTTTATGTAAACAGAAAGCCAACGTAAGAGTCAATGATTTCTCGCAGTTAGGAGCCATTACCTTGTGAAAGTGTTTTATGAGTGAATTCAAGAAGCATATCTTTGCCAGTATAGTCTGTCATTGCAAATGTTACTTAGCATTATATTACAAAATCTGGTAATCATATTTACTTAATGCCTTCTGTTGTATCTGATTCGCAAAATACTGTCTCATTTTATGTCATATTGCCTGCTTAAGAAAGTAGTTACTGCTCAGTCTCCCCTATGCTCCCTCGAATCATACATCTCTTTGATGGTATGTTTTTACTTCCCGATCTGAGCTGTAACGAGGACTTGAAAATAACATAATAACATGATAGTATGTGATCTAATTAATCATGCGCTTTGTACCTTTTGCTTTGTGTTAATCGTATGTTCCAGGACTACTTCACAGACCTAATCACTAATGAGAGCATTAACTACTTCAGAATGTCTAAGAGGATATATCCCCATAGGCCCATAATGATGGTCATCAGCCATGCTGCGCCCCATGGCCCCGAGGATTCGGCACCGCAGTTCTCGGAGCTCTACCCCAACGCTTCACAGCACATGTAAGTCAAAATCGCACGCTGCCAGACCTGCTCCTTGTATCTGCTTCTTGTGAGGTATTTGTTTATGGAGACATTGCAGGAACAGAGAATTCAAATATAAGAAACTCATAGTAAGCAGTGAATGTTTGCTTGCTTCTCTTGCTGTGCTTGCTCCTTTCGGGGAGGAGAGTGACAGCTCTGCCCATTATTAAAGCAGAGAGCAGCTCTTTTCCTCCTGGGAAGTTGTGGGAGATTAAAAGGTCAGTATTTGGCTTTGCAAGGGCAGCTTCTTACAATACCCTGAAAATATGTAGACACAGGTCAGGATCTGTTGGAAAGATATTACTTCCTTCATCTTCCTCTGAGATACGCGCTTCCTGGGCTCTAACTCAACTGAATGCATTGAGAGTAAAGAAACCCTTTTGTAGCTTTTGAGAGCACCAGATTTGTTTATCGACTAGATACTGGCAGATTCTCAAAATAGCCTATTAGACTGCATTTTTAAATAACACGCTTAATCTTTTCTGGTGATTACACTTTAATAAAAAAAAGAACTCTTCATTTTGTTTGTAGAACTGAAACCAACTCCAGGTAAAAATCTGAGGGTAGTCCTGGATTCCACATCTTGCTTTATCCCTTGAATATTCTGGGTCCTTTTCCTCATAGTGAGGTGTTATGGAAGCTTTCCATCGCCCTTCTGTCTACTATAGGCATGTAGACCACTCTTTCCATTTGTGCTTAAACAATGTCTTTGCACCTCTTTCCACACAGAAAAAAAACTTAATAAAATGTTTTAGCTGGATTGTATCTTGATTTGGCCCTTGAAAATGAGGAAGAATCAGCTTCATCACACAGTAGAAAAGCTTCTTAGTTTACAAACTGCATTTTGGACACTCTGAGGTAGCTCACACGCAGCAATGGTTTTTGTAGTTACATTAACTGCTTGAAAATTGCAAGGAGTACCAGTTACTGCATAAACTGCATGCATGAACTGATCACAGTTGGGGCCAGAAAGAGATGTGCTGTTCATGGTACATGGTTAAATATTTGTTAGTGGTTTTTTTATCCTCTTAGTGGCTGCTACTTTTTAGATATGCCACTTTCCCTGACCTTACATTCTTAACTGTATTTTTCTTATCCTATTGTTGTGGTTTAACCCCAGCCAGCAACTAAGCCCCACGCAGCCCCTCACTCACTTCCCCCCCCACCCAGTGGGACGGGGGAGAGAACTGGAAAAAAAAGGTAAAACTCGTGGGTTGAGATAAGAACAGTTTAATAGAACAGAAAGGAAGAAACCAGCAATGACACTAACAACAACAATAAAGTGACAATAATAATAAAAGGATTGGAATACACAAAGCAAGTGATGCACAGTGCAGTTGCTCACCACTTGCCGACCAATGCCCAGTTAGTTCCCGAGCAGCACTCCTCCCCTGGCCAGCTTCCCCAGTTTCTATGCTGGGCACGACGTCCCATGGTATGGAATACCCCTTTGGCCAGTTTGGGTCAGCTGTCCTGGCTGTGTCCCCTCCCAACTTTCCTGTGCCCCTCCAGCCTTCTTGCTGACTGGGCAGGAGAAGCTGAAAAGTCCTTGACTGGTCTAAACACGACTGAGCAACAACTGAAAACCTCAGGGTGTTACCAACGTTCTTCTCATACTAAACCCAAAACACAGCCCTGTACCAGCTACTAGGAAGACAATTAACTCTGTCCCAGCCAAAAGCAGGACACCTATATTCTCAACGATCCTGCATTCCTGAGACTAGACTTTGCAAGTAATGCAAACCAGTCAGCAATGTTTCATCGTTATTTAGATATTCAGGGTAATTTCTACCTTTATACAGAAGTGATGAGATTGAGATATTAGTTTGTAAATATTCACTTGAAATTGGTTCTCAAGTAATCATCCTGAAGAATTGCTATCACTTTTTCACATCCTAAAGGTAAAATAAGATAGACATGAACACATAAACCTGTCATATTGGGTTGTATGAAAGAACTTTCTAACTCAGTATCCTGAATTATGTGCTTCAGCAGAAAGCAGCAGGGAATGCTTAGGGGGAAAAAAAAAAAAACCAAACAACAAAACCAAGAGAGATTCCTTTTCCCTATTTTCCAGCTTCTGAAAATCGCCAGTTTAGGTGAAGCATCCAGGCCACTATGCCCCATTCTCTTTGCATCGGTCTGATCCCTTTTTGAACCATGGTGGCAGCTCCACCATATTGTGGTGACAAATTCCACAGTGTCACCCTGTGCATCAGGGACAAAGGACCGCCTTTTCTTTCCTTCTAAGCCTGAAGCTTGACCATGCCACCAATGTCCCCTACTTCCTATTCTGTGAGGAATAATGAATAGTCACTACATCAAATTTAATGGACCTCTCCCATATCTTCTTTCAATCACCCCTTTTCATAGCAAGAGAGTTATATCTACTTGTTCTCGCTCTGTTCAACAGATCGCTTCCCGTTTAGCAGCACAGATTGCCTGGCCTCAGGCAAGCCATCCTGTCTGCTGGGGGACTATCCATCATACAGGAGGGTAGGATTCAACCTGTTTCCGCTTAGCTGTGGGGACGGTGTCTGGGAAGAAAAGCACTGAATCACTGTATCTCACCCTACCTCTCCCCAGGCCAAAGCAACTCATTTTAGGCTCCATGCTCACTGTCTTCTGATGAAAGAGTGCTTGTAGGAACTTGCACCTGTTTATCACGCTCCTGACACTTTCTACCATTTTCAGCCTACTTGTTTTCTAGCTTTTGCTGCTAGAACCAATGGGATTAGTTAGTCTCCAGAATTTTAACCACCTCTCCACTTCATACAGGTTGCATGTTACTTGCAAAGCAAAGATCGTGGTTGTCTGTTTGCAGGCTTAGTTTCATTTAAGTACTTGTGTAAATTCATTTTTATTTACGTGGACTCCTGGGATCTAAATACCTTGCTCTGCTAGGCTACTTGTGGGACAGCCCAGAGTATGAGACTCAGCTGTGCTTCTTGTCTTCTGGTGTTGCTGATTTCTTGGCAACCTTCTTGAAAAGAGTTTTTTCTCTAGTGACCTCAAGTGATCCTTGCTGGGTTGCTTTGCGTTGCACTGACTGACTGCATGTGTTAGAGTTCAGTCTGCAGACGAAGAAATGAGACAAACTGAAGATAAACTGCCAATTTGGGTGGCTGAAGCCTCCAAATAACTGATTTCTCTAGCAAAAATATTAGCAACATGCTCTAAAAGATGTAAGAAGTTCAGTTCTCACAGAAATATTTGGTGCTCCCTGTGAAAACAGTACAAGAACAATAAAATCCCTCCTGCCAAGGTTTGTGTAATTTGAACGTTTAACCCTTAGGTTTTCTTCCTTGGTGGTCAAGCACCATTTGAATCTCCTTCTTTCTGACCTTGGGTGACAGCCATCTGACCTTGGATTTTGTTTTTAAAAATGTAGTTGCTATATCATGTTACTGTAACGCCTACCTCCAACAAAGAAGGGAAATCAGGTCAAAAGCTGCTTGCTGGCTTTACAAACTGAGATGGAAGGTTATACCTACAAACCAAGGATTAAGATAGCCTGTCAACCACATGTGAGGGGTAGTTTTGCTTAAAAGGACAGCAGCTGAAGCAGACCCTTAAATTACATGACGTTTCTTTGCTGGTAAAGTGCCTGTCGTTTGATTGAAATACTGCCTTTATAATTTTAAAAAAAACGCAAACCAAAAGTTTGTTTAGAAGTTTTCCACTTACACATATGAAGGTGGGAGCAGCTATGGCAGGAAATACTCCAGTTCAGGGAGACTTCTGCCCTCAAATGTGTATGTTGGTCTCATTTCCCCACTTAACACGGAAAGAAGAAAATCAAGTGAATGCAGCAACAAAGTCTGTAAGATTTATGACAACCCCATCAAAGCCAAAAAGAAAAGGAAGGATTACATACCATCATTACCTTACAGTCCTCTCCTCCTCAGCACAAACAGCCTGCTGGAGTGGCATGAAATGTCTTACAAGGACAAGAAAGGTAATGACGTGTACACTGTTTAATCACTAATTTTAAGTGATCCTCTTAATTCTCATTAGCTCCAGTTCAACATGAAACACAGGCTATATCATACTGGAAGCAGCAGACACTTTCTATTGTTTTTAAGCATCCGTTCTTCCTCCCAGTCTCCCATCTCTCCTCTCATTAAAATGTGACCTGTTTCTGACACCTAAAAATATTTCTGGAAGTTTATGCTGGCTGCTGTCACCGTAATGAGTGATATATTTTCTGACAATAAATCATACTAATG
This sequence comes from Sagittarius serpentarius, assembly GCA_034782735.1. Taxonomy (NCBI): domain Eukaryota; kingdom Metazoa; phylum Chordata; class Aves; order Accipitriformes; family Sagittariidae; genus Sagittarius; species Sagittarius serpentarius. Next base: position 17,556,224 of record JAVKLA010000027.1, read on the forward strand.
CATGTACTCTAGCTATGCCCAGGAGTTATTTCTGTGGAAGAAAATGGGACCGGAGAAGACGTACTAGATGAAAGCAATACGTAGATCTTTGCTGTGGTAATGAACATCATCTGTTGGGGAGAGAGGTTGCTAGACCTTTGGAAATGTTGTTAAATATAAAGTTATGACACAAGAGATGGCTCTGTAGGTGTCCTTGGCAGCTGTTACAGGGGAATCTTGTTCCATCAGACAGCTGAGCAGGAAAGCTTTGACTCAAAGGATGCTCTAATGAAAGCCTGCATTTGCAGTTATGCTCAGGGCCTCTGGCACTTTAACGTCCCTTTACCTTCCAGTATGAACCAGTCTTAAGGGACCTGTGAATCAGACCTAAGCTGTTTATAAGCTGTGAAGTAAACAAACATTAGAAGCAAAAATCTGCGGGAGGCAGGTTTACTAAAGAACGTAAAAAATTGAAATTTTTTACAAAACACTGCTGGCTGTGCTGAGTTAAATACCCTTGGGCTGGCAGGAGGACTGACAACCAGATTTTATGGCTACCTGGAAGCAATCCTATTGCCAGGCTAAATATCTTAGGAGAAGCAGCTAGAAATGGTATCTGGGAAGAGATCGGAAAGCTTCCCAAAGTAATGTGAGAAAAGGTAGATGATGTGAAAGGCAGACCTTTAAATTTCCATTTAAAGATAGTATGAAAGGTGCTGAATGACCAGGTCTGGCAGTAGCGGTGTGTTTGCACTAGTGAAGCACGAAGAGCAATGCTGTTGCAGCTCCTGATCCCTAGAGGAGTCTTAACTGTGAATTTGGGGGGTGAGACGGCTGCATTCAGGGTGCCTTCTAGTCACTGAGGCCGAGTCTCAAACATCTGCCAGTTATGACAGTACTTCTTGTAATACGGACAATTACCCATGAGAGTGGGCTCATACATTTGCATCGGTAATAAATCTTGACATGTCAGTGTGCCTGAGGCCTGCTTGGACTCCAGGCTTAGAGATAAATGATCAAAATCGTCATTGCGGGTGTGACTTTAAACAGGACTAGAAGAAATAGTATGATATAGAAATGCGGTAAGATTTTAGCTACCCAATTAGCTTCTGCAGCAGCAACAAATAATTTTTCCTAAAATAAGAAGGTGTTATATTTCACGGGTAACAACTTTGTTTTCTTCTTTGTTCCAAAATACAGCAGTTGTGTTACGCTTCAGGAGTGAAACACACTTCAGGAGTGAAACTTTCACACCTCACATCCCCAGATATATAAATATCCCTGGTTTTAAAAGATTCCTCGTTTAAAAGGCAGTGAAAGTAGACCCAGAACGGTGAAATTCAACTTCATGTTAGCACTGACCATGTCACTGGTCATGGTTTTTTGACTTTTAATTTTGCGCAGAACCTAGGCTTCCTGCTTTCCAAGAACAGTGTCTAAACCTGGAAGTCTACTTTCCCTGGAAACAAAGGCTTTGCCTCCTTTGTTTATTTACACTTTTTCTAAAGAAACATGACCACTTATACAATGTTTGCTAATCATATTTCAAAGAAAAATACAGGTGTTAATTTTGTACAGAAACTATTCATTTTTCACAATGACTTTTACCATAGGTATTATTTTAAAATGTTGACTTTTATTTTTATGAAGCAAAAATGTTCCTGGGGCATATAAGTACTGTATTATTTTCAGTAACTGGAGGACTCCCAATCTAAACAGAAGATTAGCCAAGGACTTTGGGGATTAAAACCCCCAAGAACTCTATGGGATTATTCAAAACCAACATTTTTAGGCAGTATTTTTGCGAACATAATTTTCTTTTGTTGAATAGAAACAGGAGGGAATTAGGAGATTGTAAATAGAGGCAAACACAGATTTTTAGTATGAGCAATTGAGCAAATGTTTGTAAACGTGCTTGTTCCTTTCCACATTAACCCATCTGTAACAGGCATGTATATATTTAGATCAAATTTTTAGAAAACAAATGTTAATTTAGAGTTGCACTGAATTCTGGGAGCTCTTAAAACACGCTGTACTCCGCTTTAATTCTTTTCCACACAGATACCACAACTGTGTAAACAGCAGTAGCCAAGCTGAATCTCCCATTCTTTCCTTAACCTGTAAAATATCTTTTTGTAGTAATGATTTGCAGAAGGGCTGTATTCCATTTGTTTCATTGAATATCACACAAAGCGCAGTTCCGTTACTAGTAGAAGACAGTGTAATTCATTTCTGAATGATTTGCTATTTGAGGACCCCGTTTCAATAGGTCCTCAAGTACAAGCATGTTTTGGGTTGTTGTGGTTTTTTATTTCTTGTCTAATTTAAAGTTGTTGTGGTACCTTAGAAGCCAAATAAGTTGCGTTCTCTATCTTGAAGTTCAAATTTAAATATACAAATATAGTAAATATGTTGTCAGTAACAGAAATTGAAATGTGTGCTATGAAATGCTGATTGTTCATGTAACTGAAGGTTATTGGGGCCTTTTGGATTCAGGCCACAAAGCTGAATACTAACATAATTCCTTTCCTCTGAGCATAACTTTATCTATTTGAACTGATGCTTACAGATAAATAAATGATAGATTTCATGGTAAATCTTTCTTCAAATAGAAAAGTGCACTGGTGCTTATAGATATTTTGTCCTTCCATAACCTATAGAACACTTTATTATTACCACTGTGGGCTTTCCTGTTGCAGTTTAACAGGTGATAAATAGATTGTGAATGCAATTTCCATGATGTAGCATGAACAAAACAATGCACATTGATGCAGAGACATTAAGCGCTAACAGAACCCAAACCACAGGTCATTCCTTTCCTGAGGAGACTGTAATCTAAGTCTAGAGAAGGCTAACACTAATTTACTTTTTTGGTCTTTGCAAACATGCACATAAAATGGGATGATTTCTCTGTAAATTTACTCACATAGGTGAATGATTATGAAACCTCGGGGTGAATTATTTTTCTCATTCTGAGAAAGTGTTTATGGGAAAGTGCTTGACCGGATTCAGCATTTGTTATTGTTAAGTATTTGGGATTTTTTTGTTAGTTAAACTGGGGGTATCAATCAAAAACTTTACAAACCTGACATCTTCCAGTGTCCTGCCCAGTGCCACAACAGACACGTCATGGAGCGCCAGGAAGTCCTTGTGTAGTTAAGTTCTGCATAGTGTGTGTTGGACAAATGTAAGTGAGCAACTCAGCAATGTAGACTTGCCCAAGCTAGTATAGCCTACAAGAATGACAAATACTATACCTTTTTAGTAGAGTAATCATTTGCTCTCTCAGTCCTTACCCTCTCTACAGATTTAATATTCATGTAGTATGTTGCTGGTCATTTTAGAACAGACCTACATGAAGGGGAGCACTTTTTCATGTTATCTGTTTTTGTAACATGTAAAATGAACTCAGTCAGTCTCTGGGCACCCATTCAGAAGTTTAAGTGCTTTACTATTTGCTGATCAACTGGCAAGAATGACCTTGAAATCAGAAACTGCTCCTTACTGCGCTCTGGGACAGCACCTGAGCTCTGCTGATCATGGATCAACAAATGTGCTCGAGACAAGATAGCCTCCAGAAGCGAGAAGAGGCAATAGCAGACACAGTGCTTATCTTCAACCTTATATCCTCAGTGCAAAGAGGAATGAAGGAAATGTAGATGTCAGCGTTACTTTACAGTGGTACTTTTCAATACAGAGCAAAGCCATTCCCCAAAATGGAAGAATAGGAACAGTGACAGACTGTGCCATGATGACTTTCAAGGGCTTATAACAGCTGAACATTTAGTTGGTATCTCCAGCTGCTTCAAGAAAGAAATGCTGTGATAAACAGTTATCACTGACAGGGAAGAGGTCTGTCTACTTGGAAAGGTTTTCAGAAATCAGGAATATTCTCCCCAGAATTCACCTCTGTTGCAATTGTTCTGGGATTTTTTGCCCAAAAAAAAGGTAGACAGATCTGAGGGCAATGTCAGGTCTTGTGCCTGCAACGGCAAGCAGCGCCGTTCTGGTGGATTTCTGCAAGGCACAACAAAGAGGGGTATGCAGGGAACACAGAGAAGTTGTGGGGTTTTTGGATTCCTTCCTGTCTCTTCCCTAGTACTCTTTCCCCTCCGCTTTGGATCCCCATTTCACATTTCTCCATCAGCCACTGGCACTGCATATCTCACAGAAGGTCCTGTTCCTTGAATTGTCTGGGAGGAATATTCTGCTCACTCGCTGCCTACTGCATTTCTCACCCAGAAAATTCAAAATGCATTTGGAAAGTGTCTGTGAAAGGTTTTAAACACCCTGCTAAACCCTTGAGTGCTGCTTTTAAAGACTATCCATTATGTGGAGGAGGCTTCTGACAATGGCCTGGGAACATGAGACCTGAGCCTGCTTCAGCAGCTGGCTCTCCTTCCTGGCACAGCGGCAGGCTGTCACGGCGCTGCCGGCTGAGCGCGGCTCACAGCCACCTCGTCCCTCCGTGGCGGGGGCACTCAGGAGTCCGCTGAAAAAAAGCAAGGTTTTGCTGGAAAATGCTGATTAATCAAAACTGAGCTCTTTCATGGGAAAACATCTCGTCTGACAAACTTCCAAAGAAATGGAGGAAAGCTTGCACTGGAAGTATCCTTCTATTCTGTCAATGTGCCTAATACCTCGTAGGTGACCAAAACTCCTAAGACTTGCTTCTTCGAGGTCTAGGGCTCCATCGGTCCCTCTGCTATGGCTCCTGGCTAGCCAGCAACATAGAGGGCTGTGCTCCTGGGCTCAATTTCGTTAATTTTGCAGCAGTATAAACATTCCTTCTAAAAAATCAGACTTCAACCATGGGAAATGTCAAAAATTTTGACTTTTCAACATGAAATAAAAGAATTTCCAGCAGAAAAGGAATTCTAGTTTATGTTTGTCTTCACTTGGTAGAGAGTTAGCCTTTCCATACTTCTTAATCTCAAAGGTTTAGAAATCCTGTGATACCATTGTCTCAATTCTGTTTTCCCTTGAGGCTAATGGTTAAGTGGGTTAATCAAAACTAGCTGTATATACTGGAGAAATACGTACCTCTCAGATTCTACCTAAATTCCCAAAAATGGTCTCCAGTTAAAATGTGGACTCTATTAATTTACTGCAGTTGACTACCAGTCTATTAAGTTGTCCATTCAGCCAGTTTTTATCCTCAGAATACGTAGTTACAGGTTATTTGTACTATAGCTGATAAAATAAAATAAACTGCTTCAGTAAAATCAACTGCTTCCATCATTCTGTGATCACATACAACTATGTCAAGAAAAACGAAAACTAAAAGAAAGACTGGTCAAAGGTGTGCTACCTCTTATGAAAGGAAAACTACGCATAAACATTTCTGTGGGGAAAATGTAGCTTTGGGCAATGCACATGTTAAAATTGCCAGTATCTAAACAGAAAATCAATATTGAATTGCATTTTTGTTATAAACTGAAAAGAGAACCACAGAAATCAAATTAATCCAATCATACAACAGCATTCTTTCATTTTCTGTTTACATTTATTTTTCAAAGGTAATGCTGCAATATGTGTGTCATGTAATGCAGTGTATTAGAAAAAGGGAAAAAATAAAACCCAAAGAACTTCATCAAAATGGCAAAGCCTACATTCTGCAAGTGTTAAGAGAAGAAAACTGCTCATACGTAGGTGAAACTATTACGGGACATGGATTTTGTTTGGTTTCTCTTCACTTTTTAGTTGTCATGTATGGTAGGTATAAAACCAGGATTGATGGAGAGCTTTTGTACCGTGCATATGTGTACTTGGCATATTTTTTGCAGCATCTTTTCTTCAGAGGTGATATATCTGTGAATGTATTCTTGTTTCTTGTATGATACCCTTCAAAAAATCACCGGCTGTGGATAGACCACCTCTCTTAAATCTTTCCTTTGATGTTTGTGCGAACTCCTAAAGTACCATCCTTTTCTTCAGCAGGACTCTGTGCCATACTTAGTACTAGTATCAATAGCAGTATTAGTTCAATATTGCTGTCATAGTTCATGTTATGCCGGTAATGCACTGTTCTCTGTCTTCACATTAAAAAAAGAACACCTCAACAGTTTTTAGTGTAGAAATAAATGTTGTTTTGGTGTAGGCAGAATTTGCACGTCTACCACAACGCCGAGCATTACTGGGACGTAGCTCAGGTGAGGGCCACCTGAGGGCAAGTGATGGGGACTGAAGGTGGGTCTGGAGCCGAAGGTTCTGGTCGCAGCACTTTCTCAGCTCTCTCCTTCAAGGCCACAGCATGGCCTCGTATCAGAGCTGACCGTGCGCCCAGGTAGACAGCCCCGGGGGGATTGCACTCAGGGTCCTGGCAGTGCCTGCACTCACCTTTGGTGATGGGGAGGGGAAAAAAGTCACTGCTTTCCCTCTTTGGGACATCTGAAAAGCTGCTAACACTAGTGTTACTGTTCTTACCTCAGTACTGACTACTAAATTTCGTTATCCTATGGGAAAATATCTTTCTTGTGAGTTTCATTTAACTTGTGCTAATATAAAAGTAATTTCCCCACTGGAAGCATCAGGGGATTTTACATTAATATTAAAAGGAAGTACTCATCTTTGGTCTCTGACTTTCTTTATTTTTCTACTTATCTTTATGGGATGCATCATTCAGATAAGCATTTTTAACAATTAGATTCTTTTGAGAAATGTGTTTTGGCATATCCCAAATATTAACATGGATCTGATAGCGGTCTTTGAGCCTGAAAGATAGCTCAGAAAGCAAGAAGTTAAAAAATGTTGAGGAAATGATGTATCAACCAATGAAGCTTGGAAGCCACTGAAGTGATGTTTGTCAATATGATATTAGAAATACCAGCTATCACATGGAATATGTGATTTAACTGTTCGTTGACTATTCCTGTGTTAGAGGCGTTCCCACCTTCCTCCAATGCCTGTGATGCTGCACAACTTTTCAGATCCTTTCTTTTCCTCCCAGCACTCCCAGCTATAACTATGCACCGAACATGGATAAGCACTGGATCATGCAGTACACGGGGCCCATGCTGCCTATCCACATGGAGTTTACAAACGTCTTGCAGCGCAAAAGACTTCAGACCCTGATGTCAGTTGATGACTCTATGGAAAGAGTGAGTTCAAGAAATGACTGTGAATACAATCTTATTAGTCGGTAACAAAATTAAATTAATACCTTCTTTACCTTCACCAACCACAGCCTGGGGAAAGCCCTTGGGCTACAAAGAATTACTTCACATATCCCCAGTAGAAATGAATTCTGGTTCTCTGCAACAGTGCCAAGCTCCTCGCTTGCTTCTTTTAATTGCTGCTTGAATAAACTGATGACTGTTTTTAAAGGGAAAATTCACTGGGCCGAATATAAAGCCTGGTATTAACAGAAGATGCATCACCTGCATGTACACATGGATAGACACAGGTGCGCACATGACAACTTCTATTCATTTCACACACTCCCTTCACAGTTCATCCTTCATCTGAAATCTGGGAATTGGCAAATCACAGCAACTCAGGTGTCACTCTGCTAGTGTTTGCAGAAGTTAGGCAATGCAGTGTACAGCTAATTATAGGTAACGTGATATGTGAACTATTAGGTGTACTTTGCATGACTTTTTGTTAAAAAATCAAGCACCATGACCAAAGATCTTCCCCCAGAGAGGTTTCTTTAAACTTTAATAAAAATTTACAGCCTTTTCCCAAGCCCACAACTGTAAGGAATGAGAAAGTTGTAGGCTAACACAGTAAATCAAATCTGAGTACCATTTGCTATAAAGCTGTAGCAGGCTTTTTTCCCAAGCTGTGTTTGAGTACACAATGACTTTTGGACATGCTAATGCAACTACATTAGTAGTACCATATTTTGCTGTTTAATTTTCTGGATCTGTTTAATTTTCCCCTCTGTCTATTGTGAAATCTAACTTGTAAGTTGACTTTTTTAGCAGCATAGTAAAGACGAGATGTAAATATGTCCATCCCCAGAATGTCTGTTTCAACAACCTCATTGATGTCATGTTTGGTTCCGTGAATTTAAGGAACTAAAGTGATGGTTATGCATGATTTTGCACAAAACATGTTTTGCTACATTTAATTCAGTTTTTTTTCCTATGCTGTGTTTCAGTTATACCAAATGCTTGCAGAGATGGGAGAACTGGAGAATACCTACATTATTTACACTGCTGACCATGGTTACCATATTGGGCAGTTCGGACTGGTCAAGGGGAAGTCAATGCCGTATGACTTTGATATTCGAGTTCCTTTCTTTATTCGTGGTCCAAGTGTAGAGCCGGGATCAGTGTACGTTCTCTTACGTCTCTAGCACAGCTGTTGAACCTAATGTAAAATGTTTCTAAGAGCACGTAGTTATCACTCTGTCTACTTTCATTTCATAAAGGATGCCCTATTATTGCAGAACAATGAGTCCTATAAAGAGGCACGTCTTTCATTTTGCATATTATTAGTAAGTTGTAATGCAGATGAGAAAATTGTATAAAGCGTAGTCCTGTAGGGTTAGGCTTTGGATTTTGCTTTTTAAAAGTAGGTGCTCCCATTTACTGCTCACCTTCTGGTTTAGCAGAATGGATGGCGTCATGCCCTCATTGTCAGTGAGATAAGAGTAGTGTGGCTACTGCACCTCCTTGTTTTATTGTGCTTAGCTTTTTCTTTGGGATGACAGCCTGCAGTACTGGCCTGTCGTTCTGAGCCATAGACTTCAAAGCGGATTTTCTAAACTTAGCACTTCTGTAGAGCTTTACATCTTCAAAGCCCTGATAAACATTAATTACCATTCTATTTCCAAGAGAATGTGAGGACTTGCATATCGAACACGTAACAACTATGACCTTTTCTGTTGATTTGCAGGGTCCCTCAGATAGTTCTGAATATTGATCTCGCTCCAACAATTCTGGATATAGCAGGACTTGACACACCTCCAGATATGGATGGCAAATCTGTCCTAAAGCTTCTGGACTTGGAGAGACCAGGAAACAGGTGGGTCCCAGCATTTTTTTTTTAGCCAGTTCATAAGCAAACACGAGTAAATCAACAACTGAACGGCAAAAGAGATTCTGTGAAAATAAGCTGTGTCATGCCAATGACCACAGCTTTCACATGTGAAAAGTCTCTTAAATAGCTCAACTATAAAACTGCAGGTATATATAAGCGGAGAGGTGTTTTTTAAAAAATAAATTGTTAACACTAGCAGTGCTACACATAGGTGCCAGCAGTAAATATTATTATTTTGCTTTCAGGTTTCGAACAAACAAGAAGAACAAAATTTGGCGTGACACTTTTCTGGTGGAAAGAGGGTAATTATTAGGGGTGAGAGAGTTTTGGGAGAGCCTGCCTGCTAGGAACACTCTCTTGTACATGCTTTCCTTTCTGCTCCCTCCTCTGCCTTTTTATGGTCAGTGAAGTAGTAAAATTTGCAAGCAAACTTACAGGCCTAACTTGTTTCCTAGTTTCCCACCGCTGGCTTTGCAAGCTGCTGTGCTCCCAAATCCCTACCTCTGAAGAAATTTGAAAGCATGCTTTTCTGGTGACTCTCCCAGCCTGTACCTCCTCTTTCTCTAACATTGTACTTGTGCCCATTTCTGTCATCATCTGACTTGTTTTCTTACCAAATCTGTTTCAAATTCAGCTGTGCAGAATCCTCTTATCAACCGATTTTGTATTTTGCATCACATATTGGAAGCATTCTTCATTTTTGTTCTAAGAACAAAGAAAAGGCTTATGTGTACATGAGATTTCTGACTCTAACTGCTCCTCTTTTCACTGATACCTCTTTACACCCTCTCACCTTGCCAATTACTGCTGTGAAAATTTTCTCTGGTTAAAAATTTTACAGCAATTTCCTCGTGGCACTTTATGGCTTTACAGATTATGGAAATCTTGTGTGATATAGTGCAAAACAGTGCACATAAGACACATTGTAATATATAAGATATAGCTGAATGGGTATAGAAGCCCTGTAGTATCTTCAGCTGGGCTTTTCAGCCAGGCAAGTATGCTTCAGTGTGGTTTGCCTTGTGAAAGAACATACATTTATGTATGAATGGTGCTGAACTGTATCAGTCAGACATATTTCAGCAGCCCTTATTTCTCTTTGGGTAATTTCCAGCAAATCACCTGAGCCTTTTTTTCACTACATGACCTACACTGAAGGTCAGTAATAGAAATGTGGGGATTTTTTTCCCTGAGAAGAAATTAGGTCTTCAAGTAGCTTTGCTTTTCCAGTTGAATTCATCACCTCCAGATTCTAGAAGAATGTATCTAAAATATTCGACTTGATTTTTTTTTAAAGCAAATTTCTACGCAAGAAGGAGGAACCAAGCAAAAACACTCAGCAGTCTAATCAACTACCAAAATATGAGAGAGTGAAAGAACTATGCCAACAAGCAAGATACCAGACAGCCTGTGAACAGCCGGGACAGGTAAGCTACAAACAACTGCAGTCTTCTATGTGCCACAGGCATATACCTATTTTTCACTATGGGTCAAAAGAATTTGAAGAATATGGCGTTTAGAATAGACCATTATTCTGAATATCTCCAGAGCAAAGAAAACCAGAAGCAAATTGCTCTAAGCAACTGTCCAATTCTAGGTGTTGGAGGGCTGGTCCTTAGATTGCTGTCTCAGTACAGGGCTTATGGTACAACTCCCATGCTTAAATGTAACATTAGATGACTACTTTTTCTTTAATTCAGTGTATTGCTAAATAAGCAAGATAATTGAATGATGATTATGAATAAGGGAGAGATCTTTTTGAACAGTGAAAGCTTATATTCACTGGGCTAATTCAGAATTACTGAAGCAAACTAGTTAGTCCTCCATGATTTCATTTGCTGGGATGATCAACTGGACAACACACTTGGTAATCATTGTGCTTTATTATTTATTGAAACACCTTTAATAGAACGGTCCCCTTGCTCAGAACCACTTGCTGTTTAAGGTCACTGTAAGGATTCAAGCAGTGATATCCATACCCAGGCGTTACTTTTTCTTCTCGTAGCCTTAGTGATTTCAGTATAACGCCTGACTGATACAAAGGTCTAATTGCCTGCTCATAAAACCAGAAGTTACTGCACTCCTGACTAGTATCCTTCACCTGCAGCTCTGTAGTGTGTATACAAGGAGGGAGCTAAATTAAGAAAAAGTGAGTCTGACTCCAAATTCTCTTCAATCTGTTCTGAATTAATGCTATACCTATGGTAACATATGAAGATGAATTTACTAGGGAGATGTGGAAGGGAGCCGAATGCCTTCCCACCGACACCACCTCCAACCAGGCACATGCTGGGGGCCCCAGGCAGCGGCTCGTGCCCTCCCTGCCTTCCTCCCCCTCCATCCCCGTCCACACACACCTCCCCGGAGGAGTGTGAGGCGATTTCTCCCAGGCAGGCGCTCGCGCCTTTCCCTCAGATGTTTGCTCAGACCACCGCAGCTGGCCGTAGGCCTGGCTCTGAAATATTGGTAAGCTGTTTTGAATGGGGGCATAAAGCCTTCACTGTGCTCCGCTTCCATCTGCAGCCACCCATGGTGCTTCGCCCAGGGCAGGTAAAGCTCTGCACAGCAAACTGAAGGGTGCTGGGGAGAGCTCGCTCTCTTAGAGGAATGCCCCATCCCTACCTTTCCCCTTCTCGTTCATTAGAGTGTAGTGTTATAGTAAATCTCGGTTAATCCCAGATTGGACTGGAATATGTTTTGGCTGGCACATCCTCGGTCAGGTCCTCTGCCACAGCTCTCACCTCACACATGCTCCTTAAACATGGCCACTTTTGAAGGGATATACACAATATCACAGTCTCACCCAAGGGCAAAGTTTTCAGGGGTTCAAACACTGCCATTGTAAACAGAGATTAAATTTGAAAAACTGAACATTTTTATAAAAACTAAAGGAGATCAATGCAGTCATTTAGATGGTTAGACACTAAAATGTTTAGTTTTAAAATACCAAAATATTTTCTTTGCAATTATTTCTTATGTTTATTACTTCTTATGCCAAAATCCAGGTTTGGAATAACTTTGCTTTTCCACATGTGAACAGAAAAGGTTAAGTGTCCTAACCAGATATTACACCTGAAGCAGTAGGAAACACGGCTCACAGCCCTGTTCCCAACTCACTGTGGTAGACTTGTCTTTCCATCCCATATTGGTGAATCCTGTTTGATCAAAGGGCGGAAGGAGAAAGCCTTGAGCCAGCAAGGAGCTTACGAGAGCAATGGTGTTTGATAGCGGCTCTTCCAGCTACAGACTCACATCACAGTCCTTTAAATGCAGAAGATACGTTGGCTCTACAGAGCCCAGCAGCCATCCCTCATGGCTGAATGAAGGACAGAGCTGAACTGACCTTCTGAAGACCAATTTTCAGACCTAGCCGTAAATTATTTTCTTAAACAAAGAGACCAAAGTTGTCCCTGATACTTCTAACATCCTGAAGGCTTCCTGCAGAGATGCTGAAGTTAAACATGCCTACAGAACCCTTCCATCAGACAGAGCATCACGAGGGGTGGTCACGCATCCTCTGGATTCGTTCCGCCAGTGGTGCATGGACCCACTTCTCCTGCCCCGTTTGCTCCCACGCCAGCCCTGAGAGGCAAGGGCAGTTTGCCTCTCAGGGACAGACTACGTGCGGTGCTCACGGGGAAGTCAACGTAGCATAGCCAGGGTGTGAACTTGAAGAGCGACACTGGAATAACATGAACTTCAGTGAGGCATTGCCGTGTGAAATACATGTCCGCAGGATTTTTTCCATGTAGAAAAGTTTTTAAAGAAAATTAAAAGTTAATAGGCCAAATAATTTTACTTTAGCCCAGATGGTTTCCAATGTGCAATGTGAGGCATCATAGTTTAATATGAGGTTCCTCCAGCAGATTTCCCCTAGTCATTTTACACCTCTTGGAAAAGAGAAAGAGGAAATATTGTTATGTGCGTCTTAACTTTGTCTTATCTTTTGAGATTAGTATCCTTTATTTCAATGATGTAGGTGCATATATAGAAAAAAATCTGCATTTTAATTATGGTGATTTATAATACTTCCTACATTTACTCTAATCAGTTGCAGTTAACATCACTTAAAGTAAAATCGCCTTCACAGAATGAATGATTGCTGACAGATTTTTAAATAATGAAATTATTAGTCTGTGGGAAGTTGCTGCTAAATGTCTGGAACTAAGAATAAGCATTTGGGGAATTAATACGCCAATGTGCTGTCCAGTACATTCAGAGCTTGTTCTTCATTTTAATTTAGTTTAGTCAGCATCTAGCTCATTTGAAATGGAGAACACAAGTGAAGTTGAGAAAGAAAAAAATTTGGTTTTCCTCTATTAAAATGGGGTGTGATCCTGATACCTGCTAGTTCCAAAATCTCCAGGGATGTGGTACTCGGGAAAATAATTGCTTCAGCTTATTTTCTATTTAATGTGTAACCTCTAAATTTAAAAAAAAATATATATAGAAAAAAGAAAAGAAAAAAAAAGAACCTGGCATAGTAAAGACAGATTTTTAATTATAAGTTTCAAATTTTCATTTTTTTTCTATGCCCAATGTCTATCTGAACATAGGTAAACCTAAAAAATGGGAAAAAAAAAAAAAGAAAATATTAAACGTCTATATAATTGCTATAATTATTCCATAATTTTTTAAGTTCTAAATGACCGTTTGCCAAAAAGAGATGGGAAATTTAGATTACAGAGTACATTTAGCTGCAAATCAGCAAGTCTTTGGGCTACCAAAAAAAAAAAAAAAGTTTTGTTTCATTAAGAAAAAATAGTTATAAAATGCATACGCAAAACTGAGTTAAACTACTTTCACCCTGATTTTTTTTTTAATTAAATTTTTTAGCACCATTGACAGATGGCATCCCTTTCCTTGCAGAGCACCCTCCCCTTGCTATTTTTTCATAATCCCCTTTATGGGAGGACAGTTTCCACAAGTTCCCTCACCTCCTTGAGAACATATCAGAAATGAGATGTGCACAACTGCATGGATACGTTCCCTTTTGAGTTATGTGCAGCCGGTCGTTACCTCGGGCCAGCAGTGAGCGCTTGCGGAGGAGAGGCCCGCGCCTGCCGAGCTGCATTAGCAAGAGCATAGCTAACAGGTCATGGGAAGTGAGTGCTCGCCTCTCCTTGGCGCTTGCGGGCTGCAGCTGGCGTCCTGCGTTCGGGCTGGGACCTCCATTAGCAGAGGGACTTCGGTAAACTGGAGCAAGTCCAGTGGAGGACCCCGGAGATGGTGAGGAAGTACTGAGGAGGGGCAGAAGCCTGTTTAGCCAGGAGAAGAGAAGGCAAAGGGGGAATCTAATTGCTTCCTTCACCTAACTAATGGCTAATTAGAGAGAAGACAGACCTGGGCTCTTCTTGGATGTGCGCAGCAAAACAGCTGTCAGCAACAGACAAGTTGCAGCAAGGGAAAGTCTGACTAGGTGTGTGGAAAAAAATGTTACCGTAAGAGTGATTAAGCACTGGAGCCCAAAGAGGCTGTGGAAGGTCCATCCAGGGATGCTTTCAGAACGTAGTAATGTTGTTCCTACCTTGAGGAGGAGGTTGGACTAAATGACCTCCAGATGTTCCTTCCAGCAATTGCACATGCTCTTAATTTTTTGCTTGCTTAATACCTGGACTTGAGGATTTCATGTTTCCTTCTTCCTCCTCAGCTTTGTAACTTGGGAAGTGCTGTTAATTTTGTCCATCTCATAAGTGAGTTACGGGTCACCTGCCCATATCGTATTTGGACACAGACTAGATTTCATCTCCCGCCCTGACCCAGCTGTTGACCTGCGCTCACCCGCAGCACCGCCGGTCCCATCACACCCAAGCCAGGCTCACCCACCCCTGCAAAGGCAGCAACAGTGGGGTGGGCTCTCTGCTCATCTTTGGGGCTTGGGGCAGGGTAGAAGTTTCCTTTGCAGTCCTCCTTCGCATCGCAGCGAGTGCTCAAGAAATTATGATGGGAACGGGAGGTGTCCTTCATAGTTCATATGCCAAATCTGTCACCAGTTTATGCGGTGTAACTCACTGAGGTCACCTGATTGAGCCCAGTTGGTTTAGTAGTGACTGTTGATGGGTTTTAGCACTGAAATGGTTTGCAGGGTTTTTTTATAATTCATTTATACATATTTCCCCTCTCAGCTTTACTGTAATAAGGTACACTGTATAGAAATACCTATTCATCTGCAACATTGCTACCCCTGCTGTTGTTTTGAAATGGAAAACAATTGGTGCGAACTTTTAACTAAACTTTTAAATAAAACTTTGTTCATTTTCCAATAGAGCAGAAATAATAGCATGTGAACAAATGTTTCTCTGGATTAATACAACCTTATCGTGACACAAATCTCCTCTCAGATTTCCACTGAAATAACCTGAGATGAGAGTATATGTTAGTTCAGGAGGTTTATAGGCAAGCTGCTCTTAAATCCTCTGGCGGGTTATTTTTGTTGAACTCACTCCACCTTCTCACCCATGAAATTCTTCTGGATGCTTAGCAAATATCAAATAAAAGCATGTTAACTGTGTTTTCATTTATACTTTTTCTTTCTCTCTTCCCTTACCTAAAAGTGTAATTAATGTGTTGAGTTACTTCATAAGTATTTATTCTTTTTCTCTCCACCAGTCTGAGTCATAGGCATTTTCCTGAGGCATAATTTTGACTTTGGGACATAACACTGTTTCCCAGATAGCTGTTTCGAGGTCTTGTGACTGATAGGCTGGGTGTCTCCAGTGTACTGTTCAATCCATTATTTATAATCAGTATCAAATCCATAGCCAAACACGCATTTTTATCCTCTTACAAAAATTACACAAACCACAACCTTATTTTAAAATTTTCCCAACAGGGGGGAAAAAAAAGCCACCCTCCCAAAGCGAGGACTGTGAAGCTTTGTGTTTAAAATTTCAGCTCTTAGGTTGGATGACTCAGCAACCAAACCCAGACGCAGGTCTGTTTATTGTATGGGCATACATCTCCTACCATCTGCTCAGCACTACCTGCCAGTTTGTGAACAGCAAAGGCCTGAAACTTGTAAAGATCTGTGGTCTGCTGCCAGCTCCAACAAGTGCTGACGGGGGGCAGAATGGAATAATGCGTCGTGCTGCCCGTGTTTGTATGACATGCACGCCCATGAACTCAAACCCAGCTGGACAGGTATCATGCCGTAGCTGCTAACCTTCCTTGTGCTCTTTTTTCATGCACCTCAGCTTTAGAGATGCAGAATATTGTGCTTCCTCCTGAGGAAGCATATCCCAAAACCGCCCTACAGAAATAATGTTCTGTTTGGAGAATACGCCTGAAGACTGTACAGTGAGATTTTAGTTAGATTAGGTCTCAATGTATTTTGCAGTTATTTAAGGCTTTACAGGTAGTCACTGGAGACATGTTACTGAACCCAAGTATCAGCTCTGTGGTAAATGTGCAAGATTCTTCTGGCTCTGATCCAAAGAGCATGTTCTGTAGTCTGTACATACGTCTTATTTCTCACGTATCCTTCGCCATTTAAAAATCTAGTGTAATAATTTAATTTTATTGTTCATATTCATACTCATCGCATTATCATATCAGCATTTAGTCGAAAGCATGTCTGTTTGTAACACTAAAAGAACACTTGCCATCAATCAGCTTACAGATAATATTGTAAAGGAAATTAGAATGGGGCTTATTAGGTGTAGTCTGGTTTGGCTCAAGTATCTATGTTCTCATAAAATAAATATCACAGACCATACGTTTGTAAAGGTCAGCTTTATGACCAGCTGTGGAGTATGAATAAAAACACATAAGCCGGTAAGAGCTGGCCAGAAGTGTCAGATGGCTGGCCAGCCACTGACAGCCAGACCCCAAGCACCCACTAAAACACAACTAAAATTATGATATGGCATATAAACATCACTCATGGATCCTCCTGGTTTCAGAACAACCTCCTGACGCTCGCAGGAGTCGAAGGGCACTGGTGATCAACCTGTTTTACCAGAACATCAGTTCAAAGCTGGCTCTTCTTGGCCATCTGCCCACTGATACTACCTTTTCTTAGTCATAATTCAGCAGAGCATCTATACACAGGCTAAACTGGAAGCATATGTGTTTGGGACCCAGTCATGTGCTTAAAACTAAGTACACACTTCAGTGCTTTCGTGGACAGCTCTTGCAGCTATTGCTCACTTTAGACCCTGCAGAGTCATCCCTCATAGTTGGCAGAAACATGCCTGCAACTTAGTTGCTCAAGAATTTATAGGAATTGCCAGAAAGTATGATATCCCTTGGTAAAATACCACTCTGTTTATGAGTTAAAACCGAATATGAAGGTTACTTACTTTATCTCTAAAAATAATCCTTCAAAGCATGGTATTTCATATTTCAGCCTAAATATTTAAGTTTCCTATTGAACAGAGGGCAGCTCTTTCCAGATTTGACAATTCTTCAAATTTAAGCAATTCTTAATCTGAAGTACCAGCTCTGTTCTGGATAAAATCCAGAGATATTCCAGTCTGGGAAGATCATTGGTTTCACTGGTTTCATCTCTTTCAATGCACGACTATGTTCAGCATTTTTACCACCATCTTATCAGTATTCTCTAACAGAAAGACTTTTTGATAGACTGGTGCCTTAATAAGCAATTTTATGTACCAAAAATGTTTAGACAGAAAACACAGATTGTGCAAGAATCATTTTTAGCACTTTCTGTAGTAGTCCTTGGAGGTTCTCTTTTTGCAGAGTTTCCATTTTAAAGTATCCAGTGAAATATAGTATAAACTAAGTCCTCTGCAAATTAAATGTACATGACCCAATAGTAACAGATTATTATTGGTATTGCTATTTATAACTGAAAGACTAAATTTATCCTTTTCATTGGCTCCTATTTGTTTGTACCTGAGAGTGGACGTTTATTGGATAATAACAGAAGTCTGTTGATGTTGAGCTGTAACTCCGGACAAGCTAATAGATTTGGTAGAGAATGCTATGCAGGTGAAATATTTGATGTCTCTACCTAAGTGCCTACACTTCTAGAGCTGGCAATGCAGTCCACGCATTTTTTATAAACTAGAGAACTGATATAACTGTGACCCTTAAAATCAGTTTTGTTCATACATCAAGAATGAGAAATTGTGTAGTCTGTAAACTGCCTAGGCTATTTGCTTTCTTCCATTTCTTAAACGCTGTGAAGTAGCTCAAAATTGGCAATTTTCATATAGTTATTTCTGTTATACAGTGATTAATTTCTTCATTCTTTTTTTCCTCCAGTTCTGTCCCTGTGCATTTAACTGAATGTATTTCTAAAGTCTGTCATACATTTCCCCCTATATTACATCAGTTCTTACAGGACAAATTGCTTCCCTATCTGTTGAACCACTGACTGTTGCACTTTTCAGGAACACTTTCTCAGGGGGTAAGGCTGTATATAAATAAGCATCTTTGAATATATTCATGTCAGTAGACTCTGGAGCTATGCATGATTCAACAGAAGGTGGTCCAGTTATGAGGGAGTGGTGCAAAAAATTGGGATCTGCCCTTATGTGCAGCATCAACCCAGTTCTAAAATGAAGGAGGAGATTTTTGTTCTACAAAAATGTAGCAATTCCAAATTCACTGAGCAAACCTGGCACACCACCCCTGTTAAACAGCTGCACGCGCGTGCAATGTTCAAATACTGCTGACATGAAACAACACAGATTAATATTTCCAAGAGCATTTAGGAGCCTTAGTCAACCCCAGGGTTCATAACTGCTCTGTGGGAATGCGTAGAGGACATGGCCTTAGCCTGTAAACATTTCTAAGTACTCAGGTCCAGTTCAGCAGAAATAAACTGCTGCTGTTTACCATAGCCAACTAATTACGGGGCACCTTTCAATATGCTGTGTGACATGGCCTCTTTGAATGGCACAGAGAAAGCAAAACTAGGACTTAGTTCTTATTGCGGTAGCACAGCCCTAAACCTGACTCCCTTACCAATATTATCACATCAGGTGCCCTGACACTCACCCAGATCTGTTTACTGCTAATAGAGGAAAATGGTACACACATACTCAGCCCATAATGGTATTTTCATCTAAACTGTTTTCAAATTTAGATCATACCTTTCGAAAGAGGAAAAAAGGGAAATGAGATCTTGAGGACATGTTTAAATTCATGAAGTCTTCCTTTTCATGCCTTATCTTAACATTCCCTAGGCTGAGCAATAATACTTAAAGTCAGTCATACATTACCAAAATGAAGAAGCACCTGTAAAAATATTGTTGCTGTGTTGTATTCTGGTTGCATGTTTTTCAGGGTTTCATAGCTTTGTGATAAAATCTGACAAGATATTTAACACTGAAGCGTCTACTGCAAATACCGGGTAATTACATTTCATGGAAACCCTTAGCTTGCCTACTGTTTAGACACCTTTCATGAATTGTCTAATTAATTTCCCTTCTCTATAAGGGGGCAGCAACTCTCTCAAAGCTGTCACAGTCTATTAACTAAACAAAGTTGATTTGAAATCCTGCTTAAGTAGATATTTACAGTGCAGCACATCACAATGATTCATGCTGAATGTATATTTTTATGCCTTAATTATATTCAGTAATGAAATGGACTTACTTAATTTTAAGGCTGTGGTACAAACTGATTAATACCAGGAAATGGAGACCCAAGGTAGCTATGAAATCATTTGCTGTTGTCTTGCTCATGTAGCTCTAAGTCACAACTGGAGCCGTGCCAGTAGCAACACAAAGCAAAGCCACCAAGTACAAACAATACCCTTTTAACCAGCCCATTTGCTCCCCTTTGCCTTTGAAATGGCTTTATAAGGGCAAACTTCTACCCCCAGAAGAAAATGCATCATGCCAATGACGTCATCTGAGGAAAAGCTCCTGCTGCAGTCCTGCTGCCGTCTGGTGCTTGCCTCCCCACTGAGGATCAGGCACATGTACTTATGTGTTTAAACTGCAGGTTTGGCAGAGATTAAAGCAGCTCAAGCTTCTGAAGGATAGGATAGGATAGGATAGGATAGGATAGGATAGGATAGGACAGGATAGGATGGGATGGGATGGGATAGGATAGGATAGGATAGGATACGATAGGATAGGATAGGATAGGATAGGATGGGATAGGATGGGATGGGATGGGATGGGATAGGATAGTTCAGTTGGAAGGGACCCACAATGATCATTGAGTCCAACTGCCTGACCACTTCAGGGCTGACCAGAATTTAAAGCATGTTATTAAAGTATCGTCCAAATGCTTCTTGAACACTGACAGACTTGGGGCATCGACCACCTCTCTAGGAAGCCTGTTTCAGTGTTTGACTACCCTCTCGGTAAAGAAATGCTTCTTAATGTCAAGTCTGAACCTCTCCTGGCACAGCTTTGAACCACTCCCATGCGTCCGATCACTGGATGCCAGGGAGAAGAGATCTGCACCTCCCTCTCTGCTTCCCTGCCTCAGGAAGCTGTAGAGAGCCATGAGCTTGCCCCTCAGCCTCCTTTTCTCAAACTAGACAAACCCAGACTCCTTAGCTGCTCCTCAAAGGATGCTCAGTCCTTTTACACCTTTACCTCTCCTAGGCTGCCTCTGCAACTTGCTGCTGGAGGCAGGGAGGGCTCTGGGAAGAGCTGGCAGCCAGCACACATGGAGCCAGCCAGGTCCCCCAGCGCACATGCAGAACAGACCCTGCTCGGTTTGGGGTGGCTGTAAACCAGCAAAGCCCCTCGCAGCTTTCAGGTGGGGTGTTTCAGGGCTCCATTGGTGTGGGGGTATTAAGGGTCCTCTTCCACGTTTGCTTCCCCTCTGAGGCAGAAGGAAAACCGAAGGTGTGGAGCTGAGGTGAGAGGGGAATAGTTGGTGGAGGGTAGGTGACGAAATGTGATGCAAGAAGGAAAAGATGCAAGAAGGAAAAGTCAATGAGAGGGAAAAAGGCTGACACAGATTAAGTTTCACAACGGGACTGAAACGATATACCAGCTTGTTGCAGACAAATGGCGGGGTCCTGCTTTTTCTCTACTATTAGGTTTGGGTTTTTAATTCTGAGTTAGTCCTCTTTTCTCCTACTGACGAGAAAAAGCGCAGGGGTCCTTAAGTCAGCATGCAGCCAGAAGCAAAGACTATCCCGTATTCCTATGGCAACGGTGAATTGTTAGATCAGCTTAGGTGTCTTGTGAAACATCACCGTGAGAAGGAAGTTAAACATGGGGAAAATAAGAAAACATACACAAATCAAAATTTAATGAAGACATATTTAGTTTGTGTATGTGCCTTTTTTTTTTTTAATTGATGGAGAAATGGGGGCCCAGAAACCAAACCTAATAGTCCTGGACTTCAAAGAAAGGTTTGGTATTCACAGCAGGAAGGGAGGTAGAAAACAGGGGAGGGGAAGGGGCAGTGCATCAGTCAGAATCTTCTTTTATGTGCATTAATGCATTTTATAGATCTAAAGATGAGCAGAAGGACCATTATGACTTACTGCATAATGCATGCTCAGTGCCTGATTATGCTGGCATGGGCAGGGATTCAGGAAAGTTAGTCTGAAAATTCCATCTTAGGACTCTGAAGCATCTTTTTAATGACACTTTTTAAAGTAAAAGTAAAAAAAAAAAAAAGAGGAACTGAATCACATTTAATCCCTGTTTTAAATAGAGAACTATTATTGGCTTGTACTAGACACAGAGAGTCTTGTTTCAATGTTAGTCATAATGCCGTTAAAAATGATCTAAATGGCGATTGAAGCCACTCCTGGAACCTCTTGCTATAATTAACGTTAGACAAAGAGAATACTTATTTTACATGAAAATGGTGCTTTTGAGACTCATGAAAAACTAGTGCCATACGTTTATAAAATGTAACATGTACCCAATAAACACAGGAAATATAGTGGTGCGGTCAGTTCTTATCCTGCAACAATCTTCTCTTGCTGCGCTCGGAAGAGTGCACATGCTATTGCAGAGTAAAATCCTGTGAAGCGTTACAGCTCTCGCACGCCTTCACTTGTAGAAAGTCACCTTGTCACTTGTAGGTGTATGTTTACACTGAGAGTCTGGGCACGGGTGTAATTTGTCAGGCAGCCATCAGACTTGTGCAAGTCTATGGCCTTTTACGCGTGGTTTACTGTTCTGGGATCAGAGTCATGCCAATCCACAGGCAAGGTCTCCAGCATGGGATCCACCTTTTCGCTCAGGCCACGTGTTAGGCCAGAGAGTGCTCTCACGGTGCCGCGGGTCAGAGCCGCATCAGCTCACTCCTTGGGTTATTAGGTCAGCAAATGTACCTGAGGCTTAGTTTTCTTTCTTCATTCTTCAGCCAGCTTGACAACACCCCCAAAACAGTCGGGAGCAGCCATTAGTTAATGGAAGAGACTTACTGAAATGTGTATGCTCTGATATTAGTGTCCATTTCAAGAATGAAGTTGGGGACTCCATTAGGACCAGCATCTAGCTGCCTTGCTGTTATTAATGAGGCAAGAGAAAGCTATGCTATTCAGTCAGGGGAACCAAAAAAGGACACATTATAGGGGAACTTGGCTGAAACTGCAACTAAAAGGTTCCAGTTTTCAATAGCATTACTGAGTTTTGTTCTCTACGCTATCCAGCCAAACTTAATTGCTTTGCATGCAGACTCTGGTCATTGTGGCTTAAGACGCACAAGTGAACAAAACTCACTGGGTAATAGTCGTTTATAGTTGTACTAAAATTATAAATAAACATATCTATTTCTAGTTCTCCCTATTGTTATTCAGACTACAACCGAGACTTAAAATCTTCACAGGCTTCTTAGCTTGTGTAGGGTGTTACAAGTGCCATATACGGCCAGCTTTGGGCATGGGCAAAGGAGCTCTGATCTGTCAGGATCTACCCACGTTTTTAAAAGAATGACATTTAGATTTTTTAAGACAGTTCAGTGTGGAAAGGAAATTAAAGTCCCCGTTGCTTTTTAATTTGAAATGTGAAGTCAGTGGAACCCACTGAAATATCCACCTGGAATCTTCCATGTGGTTCAGTGATGCTGATAATCAAGTCAGACAGATACTGTGCGGAGAAGCTGGAAGAAACTCCGTTTCCTCTCATCCTCCCACACTTGCTCTGATATTCAGCACGCGTACAATGCCTTTTGCAGGTTCTCCTTCCAGACTGCACCTTTTTCTCCCAAGTCTGATACAAAACTCAAGACTTAGGTATCCAAAGGAGTGTATCCAAGCTAATTTATTTGTTCACTGTCACCTGCTGGGTGCAGGGAGGTTGGCTGGGGGTTTCGTGCTTTCAGGCTTCTCCCTTCTCACGCAAAATACAAAAGGCCAGCAAAGTTTGCAGGTCTGAGTGGCATGGTTTGTAGGGGCAAGTCTTAGGGTGCAGGTCCTAACTTTGGCCACCAGTAAGGAAATAAATTACATGTTGTTAGTGGTTTATGTATTTGTCTATAAATCACATCCACAATTTGTCCTTCTCTTTCCAAGGAGCCCTTGGACCAGTTCTTCTTCAGCTGTGGGGATTTTTTATTTTCCCCTGAATCATATTAGAAATTCCAAGTCACAGAACAAAGAAAAAAAGTTTGTTTTTTCAAAGAAAAAAAAGAGTTGGTGAAAACAGCCCTGACAGCTGTACTCCGTGGCTCAGTAAATTAAGACTTTTTACTTGCTCCTTTCAGGGATGTGTTTAGTCTAGATAGTCTTGATTTATATATCTTTTTTGGCTGGGTTGTATTTTTTTTATGCAGATTTGCAGTGATTTCATTCAAGCCTATGTTTGCCTAGCATGAGAGAGATGTTGAGAAGAATGTGGGTGAATTTATTCCCTAAAATATTTCCCTTCTCAGTTTGTTATTATTTAAGGACCGCTTGATTTTCAAAGACATTTGCCTGTCTTGTTTTACAATCCACCTGAAAGTAGCAGGGGTTTGGAAGCCTGCTGGGAAATCACCTTCGTTTCTCTCTCTCACAGAAGTGGCAGTGCACGGAGGATGCTTCTGGCAAACTTCGGATTCACAAGTGTAAGGTATCCAGTGACATACTTGCCATCAGAAAAAGGGCCCGCAGCGTACACTCCCGGGGATACGGCGGTAAAGACAAAGACTGCAACTGTGGGGACCCTGATTACCGAAACAGCAGGCCCCAAAGAAAAAATCAGAGACAGTTCCTGAGAAACCCTAACGCGCAAAGTAAGTGTTACCTGATCTCTTGGACTCTGAGGCAAAAGGCAGGGGGAAACGGCTAGCAGAGCGTTGGCTTATCAGTATGCTCCTGCTTTCACCCCCGTGTCTGATGAATACAGCCGTAATTGGCTTCAGGTTCTACATAATTGCCTCTGTACTAACAATAATAGTAACAACCACAGTTATCCTTTGGAACGCAGCGAGGAATAGTCTTGAGGCTGGGGGGGGGGGCGGGGGAGGTGGTTCCGGTGGCGGCGGTGGGGGTGGTTCCGGTGGCGGCGGTGGCGGCGGCGGTGCTGTGGTGCCGCCTGTGGCGCTGCTCAGACATGACAAGCCGGTGCCACCCGGGGATGAATCGCGGCCGTTAGCGGCGAGGGCGGCCGGCGGGAGGCCGTTCGTGCGCGGGCTTCAGGCGCCGCTGGAGGGGCGGGGGCACCCCAAAGCCGCCTTTTCCAGGCGGCAGGGCGGGGCCGTGGGCGGCCCCCGGCGGCCCCCGGGCCCGGCGGGAGCGGGTCCCCGCCCGGCCAGGAGCGAGGTTGCAGTGTCCTCTAGCGGGGCGCGGGCTGAAGGGCAGGTGCCGGCGGGTTTTAGGGCGGCAGCGCTGGGATTCGCTTCTTCAGCCGCCGTTTTAAACGGGGCGAGTGTTTCTCTTCCGTCTGCCCAGCGGCGAAAGTGAGGTCGGTAGCCACAGCGGTACCAGCGGAGCCGGACTTCCGACTTCGTTCGGGAGCAGGCTGTGTCCTCCTGAGCTCTGTCTGGAACGCTAGACTGAGGAGCGAAATAAAGACGGGTCTTTAACGCGGGAAGATGATAGTGAAGTCGGATGAGAAACGCAAAAAATCAGAAGGTGCTGCACAAACGTCTATGAAATACGAAAATAATGACAGTATAATTCAAAATATTTCCTGATTTAAAGCCTCCCCCACGGTGGATGTGAACAAGAATCCCTGTTATCCTTCGTACATCCAACCACGATATTGCCTGTCTCGAGCTGTCTCATCGTTCAGACTAAATGCTGCCTTGATGCAATTTCTTCCACCTGTTTAGTATGAGCTAAGGAACTTCGCAGTGTGTGCAGGCAGACTGCCGCTGCAAAGTCTACCTGTCACAGATGGCCAGCGTGGTCCTCAAACTGGCAAACGTTCCCCCAGGTGATATTGCCAAGGGAGATACCTGCCGTGCCCCTTGGAAAGAGAAGGTGTTGCCAGGGCACCAGCAAGGGCTGCATGGGGACTCTGACGAGGGGAAGTGACTCGGGGAGAGGAAGTGGGGAAACGATGGCAAACATCTGAAGGAAGCATCAGAAAAAGTCCCTTTGTTACGCTTTTCTCCTTTACAACGTTCTTACACCTCTTCCCTCCTCCTCCAAATCCGCCTTCGTGCTCCTCTGAGTAGAGCAGGGAAAGACTCGTAATGAGATGTTGCTAAGGGAGTGACTAGTTCGGGCCTCAGTTTTTAGAGGACACTTGGATTAGATGCTTATATATTCCACTCTCTCAGTCACTTGATTAATAAGTAGTATCATCAGAGGCTGTTGAAATGCCAGAAATTGTCCCGTCTGACCCTATGAATCTTTCTGCATTATCTTATTAAAGACTGATATGTTTATAAATCAGAAAGATGCTTTGAAACTAGGGGTTTTCTCTTCAGGAAGATGAATGTCTTCATTGACTTGACTGGGAAGCCTTTTTTCGCCTGACAGCAGGCAACCACTGAAACAGTTTAGGACAGGGTGGTTTGAATGAAGAGCTGAATGAGGCTCACTGTCTGCTCTTCTAAAAGATTCTTGCAGGAAATGCACAGTGTGAGCCTCTCACAGGCACTAACATAAAAACCGCAGTAGAACTGACACTACCTGCCAAAGGCAGTACTTTCTTACAGCTCCCGTTTTGTTCTGCTGCATGGATTATTATTAACTGTTAGGTGGCAAAGGCGTGCTCAGCGTAGATGTAACAAATGGAAATGCCCTACAACTGATTTATGGAAGCTGAATTATGTATTTCTAGGGCTCTGTGTGTGGTTTTGCTAGACAGAACGTGCTTTGGTGTGGTATTGATTGTGGGTTTTATCAGCTTCATTTCGGACAAGTGCATTTAGCAAAAGAAGTCAGAAGTGTAAGGTCTTCCAGACTGAGCGCAAACACAGGTATTCTTGTACATAACATGAAAAAAAACCCAGAGAGTTAATCGTCTTAGTTAATCTGACTCATATACACAGTAACTAAAAGAGCTGTAACCCTACTAAGCTCAGAGCTTTCCGGGGTAAAAGGGACACAATAAATCTCACTGTAGCTCTACAATGCAGCAAGGTTTTGGCGATCTGTGACTTTTACACATAAACATGAGTGATGTGTGTGTCAAAGTATATACACATATGTACATATAGATACATACACACTGATATATGATGGATTCTTGCCCTTTTATTGCTTATCTTTAAAAAGGAAAAGGTGTTAGCCTTTTAAAAAGTCATTTTTATTCTAAAGCACCAGTCAAACTTATATCACATGCCAATTTACAGGTGGTGAACTTGTTTCACAGTACTGAATGGTTTAATTTTCTAAAGTGGTTTCTAATCCTGTGGTTTCTGATTTTTTGAGTGTCTCTTTCTAGATATCTTTCTGAGATACCGATTTTATTTGGAGATACATGCTAACTGTGGCATTAGGTCAGACTAGCATGAAATGCAGACCTTGAAGCAATTGAAATTTCATGCTACTCATGAAAGCGTGGGCCCCAACGTATCAAAAATTTATTAAATAAGTTTCTGTAAATCCACAGAAAAAAATAGGCGGCTTTTACTAAACAGCATTTTTGCTCTTTGGAATATGTTTTTTGTCCGTGCCATGGGTCATGTAGATATGTATATGCAACTGGGAATGTTTCTTTCCTCTGCTTCAGAATACAAACCCCGATTTGTTCACACTCGCCAAACCCGGTCCTTGTCTGTGGAATTTGAAGGTGAAATATATGACATAAATCTGGAAGAGGAAGAACTGCAGGTGTTAAAGACCAAAAGTATCACCAAGCGTCACAATGCTGAAAATGAGGAAGAAGCAGAGGAAACCGATGGCACTCCTGGTGACATGATGATCGCTGATGGCACTGATGCTATAAATCAACCCAACTCTGTCAGAGTGACACACAAGTACGATTGCTTTTTCTGTGGTTTTTTTCCTTAAAATGAAATCATCTTTGTTTTCTAATGGTATTCTCTGTCTCTATTTTTTTATGATTTTCTAGTTACAACATTTAAGAACTCAAAATTATCATTGTAGATTTTAGATAAACCTGAGCTGTATTTGTTTCTAGGTGGAATCATTTAACTTTACTATGTGTATTTTAAAGGGAGGCATCTAGTTTAGGTTTTATTTCTGAGGAGGAGTAGGCACCTCCAGAGGGAGATTCATGCGCCGTATTGAAACATGCATCTGATGATGGATTAATCACCCTGTGAAGCTGACGCTCCTGCTGTTCTTTATAAAGTCTAGGCTACCAGCTTAGCACAGAGGCCTAAATTTGAGATGACTGAAATCCCACTCTAAATGAGGACAGATTAGATCAGTTACATCACCTTTCTTAATGCTTAGTTGCTTGCAGCCACTAACACTAGCTAAGATACATCAGACCTGTTTATCCCTGAAGAGACTTGCAGTCATTTTTCTATCCTGGAAGAAGCTTGGATTTCCACTTTTTAGCCCTACACTAAATCTGAATGAAAAGGCAAAAATATCAAATATTTTTTACTTTAAAAATCTAATGTGATTGATCTGAAAAGCCAGGCAGACACAGGCAACAAAAATCTTCTATTTTATCATTTTTATGGTGTTTAAATACCATTTCTCTCTTTTGTTTTCTTCTTTTTTTTTTAATACATCAAGGAAAACACAAAAGTTAATTTTGAATAAGTAAAAATTATCCTTTTTTTACACATTGATAATTTCTAACTGTGGCGTTAATAAAGCCTTAAATAGCTTTCTGGAAAAGTTATTATTTCTCCATAAAGTGTTTTGACTTTTACTGAATACAATATTGCTTTCAGAATTCTTTAAGTGAAGAAAAAAACATAATGGGATAACATGGGAAGAGATAAGTATCTAAATCTTCCTTTCTGCTGTTCTTCTCAAAAATTAAAAGAAGGGTTCTGATGAAGCAGGACCCAAGAAAGGCTGTGTCTATAAAAGTGGAATATTTGCATAATCAAGGGATTTCTGTTTGTCAGCACAGAGATTTTGAAAGTCCAGCCTGTAGTCTGCTGGATTTTCTATCTCAGTCCACCTCCTTGTCCTTCCACCTGTGTTTTTTTTCTCTTGGTAGAGCTGGTTTTTTCAAACACTGGTATGAAGGTTTCTGTCATTGCACCACTTTTTAACTTGAGTGGTCTGTTGGCTTTTTTTTTAACCAGTTATTTGAACTCTTTACTCTAACTTTGATTCTTATTGATCTTTATCTATTATATTGAACTTTAGCCCATTGCCTGTATGTTCTGTTCTTGACTGTTTTGCATACTTGGAAGATGAGTTACATTCATGTGGCAAGAGGAATATATTTCTCAGCAGCTGGTGGTTAAATAAGAAATGGCACTGGCACATTTGGTTAACAAGAAGCTTTAAATGCTGAACAGATTTTTATTTCAGTTTCAATTTCATTTCTGATTGGATTAAGAATCTCCAAGATGGCATTGCCACTACATTTTTGCTTAGCAGGCCCAGAGCATCTGTCATGGATGAGGATTTATTTTATTTTATTTTGCAGAGAAAACAGATTGAAGCGATTATTAATATTATTAAGTCAACATGAGAAGACCTTGTAGAGTTTATCTGTTTCTTAATAGAGTATAACAAATAACTTATTGGGAGTGTTAGAAGAAAGAGAAGAAATGGGTAAGCAATTGGGAAACCACTGACCTTCTTTTTCCTATTTGTTAAACTTATGTCTACAGATGTTTTATTCTTCCAAATGACACTATTCACTGTGAGAGGGAGCTGTACCAATCCGCCAGAGCCTGGAAGGACCACAAGGCTTACATTGATAAGGAGGTAAGAGGTATTTTAAAATCTGAGAGAAGTCTTTGCACTACTACCTTTTCAAAGAATAATTCTGACTTGGAAATATTCTCTGCAGATCGAAGCTCTCCAAGACAAGATTAAGAATTTGAGGGAAGTTAGAGGACATCTAAAAAGAAGAAAACCAGATGAATGTGATTGCAGTAAACAGAGGTAAGAGAGACGGCATTCAACACTGAAAGCTACACCAATTGCGAAGTCTTACACATTTTCCAAGTTTTTTGAGATGGAAAAGAAAGAACATAAGGTTTATTGATATTTATAAACACCATAGGTACTCATTTTAGTTAGATCTCTTTTAAGAGTAGAAGCTACTGTGAGTCAAAAGAAGATAACTGTTAAAATTTTAAGAGTAAATATGTTTGTGTTCTACTAACATGTTTGAACCCAGCTGTAGTTCTGCTATAATCTAGCACAGGATCACTCACACAGATATAACTTCTTTAAGTGAAGTGAAAATTGTAAGTCAATCTGTGTAGCGCCTTAAGAACATGTCAAAATGGTATGTTTCTGGTTTGGTTTTGTGTTGAAAAAGTTTCATGACTTGATAGTTCCTAATAATTTTCCCTGTAGCTATTACAACAAAGAGAAAGGGGTAAAGGCCCAAGAGAAACTCAAGAGCCATCTTCATCCCTTCAAGTAAGATTGTTATTATCCTCTCACTCTCTCAGCTGGCTTTTGGTAACTGGAGAAATATAATTGGGGGGGGGGGGGGTTTGGGGAGAGGGGAAGGGAGGAGACAAGAGAAAGAAAAGGTCACGTATGGTAAGCTCTCACAAGAAACCTTCGGTAGTTTTGGACAGACTTGTGAAAGTTAATGGATAATATTTTTTAAACCTATTGATAGAAAATGGATTAAATTAGTCACTTCAGAAGCTGATTGACCTCACGATTGTTAAAAAGATCCAATTAAACCTAAACGTCACAGTGCATCATTTCTCATGCTTACTGAAGAGAACACCTTGTCATAACAGCTGGGGTGGAAGCTGAGCTAGAAGAAGGGCATATTCTCATCCTCTCGTCTTTAAAAAAGCCAGAAAGATGTAAGAACTGCTGGTGCTGTTGTTAACCAAATAGAGGCTGTTGTCTGTCAGCCATGCCCAACTTTCTCTCTGAACAGAGAAGCCGCACAGGAAGTGGATGGCAAACTGCAGCTCTTCAAAGAGAACCGGAGAAGGAAGAAAGAAAGGAAGGGGAAAAAGCGCCAGAAGAAAGGAGACGAGTGTAGCCTTCCTGGACTGACGTGTTTTACCCACGACAACAACCACTGGCAAACAGCACCGTTCTGGAACTGTGAGTCTTATGTCCACACGCCGATGTGATCTAGGTTACTCTGCTGTGTTCCAGAGTTTCCACTTCATGCAGTCAGAGCATTATTTTGAAGAACTGGCACTTAGTAATGCTGCTGCCGCCGTTGTTATTCTGAAGTCTGAAGGAAGAATGTCACCCGAGTATGCTTGTAATTGTTGCATTACTTATTTATATGAAATTATCACAAGAGGCTCGATGATAAACACTACAGAAATGAAGAGGAGAACTGGCCTCTAAAATGTAGACTTTCATAACCAGCCACTGAGATTTGTGTCATCTCTTGGAGATCGAGATGACCAAATATTTCATAGGGATTTTAATTGGATTTCCAGTTATTAATAATAACCTTATTCTTCCAATTGTCAGAAATCTTTTTTGGGACTTACCTTTAATGTTGTCCCAAACTTCAGCACATAAAAGGTCCACTTTAATTTTATCATTTTGATTTCAAAGTGTATCATAAACAACTTACCTTATTGTGAAGAAAATACAGATACTTTCCCTTATTAATCCTTCCCATTATTCCCATTTTTTATATTCTAAAAGAACTTAAAAATCACAACTGTGGAAAGCTTATGTGGTGTGTAAGAACAAAATATTATAGCTAGAAAATATTTTAAATTCCTTTAAACTTCAGGGTATATAGATAACCATCCTATTGAGGCATGCTTCAACATTTCTCGATATTCAGCATTAACAAAACAACACCTTTCCCATCTTTGGTAGTGGAGGAAGAAAAGCGATTGAAAACTTTACTTTCAGAAACTTCAAGATCAAATGATGATTAAGTTACAACATATTTGATTCCAAGCAGAAAATTTGCTAAGAGCAATTTTTCATTTGGAGAAAGGTGTTGTCTCCTAGTGATAATCTGTTCTGATTGCACTAGGATTTCTGCTAATACACGTTTTACATTGTAAGATGTTCCTAAAGTAGTCATATGCATGATTTTTGTTTTAATGACAACAAATAAATAGGGTTATCACTTTTTAACTGTGGAGTAACAAACAGTTATGAAAAGTGTTGTCATATTGCTGTGCATTCTGGCAATGCTCCAGCAACACTCATGGGGTAAAAAAAAGTCTCTTTGATGCAGCCCATAACTTAAAGAAGAGCTAATGTATTATAATACCATTACTATTTTTATGAAGTTTGTCCAAAACATTATACTGTTACAGCTAGACACAGTACTAATAACAAATCTAAATAAATCTAAATAAAAATCTAAGGCAATATTAATATTTTATTACTGGAATTAAAGAGACATTCTTCTGCAGCAAAACTTTGTTAGCAGTTTGTTTGAAACTTTAAAGATACCTTTCTTACAGCCTTTTCTGCTGGCAAAACAAGGTTATAGACAAGATATACCCAGGTCTCCTCTAAGGCTACTCCCATCACTGTGACACCTGGATCCAGGTGTCTTCAGTCTGGAGCGGAAGCCTGCTCTATGTTTCCCCAGGCTGAAAAGTGAAAACGAGGTGTAATCCAGTTACGCCGCTTGAGGTTGTCCTACAAAGGCCTGACCGAATGATTCAATTTCCCTCTTATTTGTGTATCAAATAAACGAAAAGAGGGGTTGCAGTTCAAAAGAATAGTTAAGTGGTTGTCTTAGGAAAACTCAAGCCAGTAAGGGAGGGCTGCTTTTAATGAGGCATAGGATTATCCATTGGCCTTCCTTTCCACCTTGCTTCTTCCATTGTCCCTGCATTCAAGGTGCCAGGCAAGCTTGCAAACCCATCTCTTCTTTGCCTAACCTCTCTCACTTGCTTCATTCCCGTCCGCTGCCTCATGCTTTCTTGACTGCCATGTCATTTCCATCTCAGTTATGATATCAACTAGCAATTTGAGCTTCCTCTAGCACTTACACTTCTGTAATTTTCTCTTATATCTCAGAGGCTCTACTAAGTTAAGGTTACTTACTCTGGGGGGAAATGGTACCCTTACACATAGTAAGCAATTCCAGTGAATCCTTTTGTATACAAATCTTAAGGATCACGATTTGTGCTGTTGTTTTGTAAAGCCTGAATTCCGCTCAATCCCGATAAACCATATGTAACTTAGAACAGAATATGCCTCATTAACTGTAAGTTTCACTATCTTCTACTTTCTTTAAGTGTATGTTTGTGAAAATTACATTAGCAACATTTATTCTGTTTTAGATGAGAATCTAACATTATTCAAATAGATTTTTTAAAAAATTGATCTAGAATTTAAGTACATGAAGATCTATAGAAGTTTCGCTAGTAGAAGAAACAGACAATTATTTTCCACTGAAAACTAATAACTTGTTTCTTTAATTGCAGTGGGCTCTTTCTGTGCTTGCACAAGCTCGAATAACAACACTTACTGGTGCTTACGAACAGTTAATGACACCCATAATTTCCTCTTTTGTGAGTTTGCGACTGGATTCTTGGAATATTTTGATATGAACACTGATCCCTATCAGGTAAACCCCCTTCCCTGTTACAAAATGTTGTACACCAGACTCCTCTAGGGTTTTTTTATTTCTGTTAACAAGTCTTTTTTCCCTCCATTCCTCTTTTTCTCAGCTGACGAATACAGTACACACAGTGGAAAGAGGCATTTTGAATCAGTTACACATACAGCTAATGGAACTGCGAAGTTGTCAAGGTTATAAACAATGCAATCCAAGGCCGAAGGGACTTGAAACAGGTACAAGAATAACAGAAGTGTTTATTTCCATTTTATTCGGTTTTTTTTCATCTGCTTAAGTACTAATTGTATCCATGAAGTGTCGCTCTCCTAAGTCTTGCTCTGAATAGTTTGGAATGGTCTACATACACTATCTTGCATGACCGCATGACCAGGAAGCTTCTTTGCAAGTTTGCACAGGTTATTCAAGACAGATATTGATGGCAAACAACAATATTTGACAGAATGGCTGTCAGAAAGGTTATCATGTTATTTGCACTAAGCAATAACAAGCAAATGCAGACCATTCATAGTCATAACTCTTGTCTCTGTTGCAGGGTTTATTTGGTTAGTTTTTGCCTCCCAGCAGCAGGTGAGGTATTAAATCCTGTGTTTATTCCAATTGCTGTCTGTCTATATGAACAACCTCAGGCTCTACCCCACAACTGGGATTTAACATTGCAAACTTCAAATCAGCAGTAGCCCCCTCAATTTTTGCGGAAAGCAGTATTTCTTTACAACAGTCTCTGAGTAGAAAAATAGCTGGTATTTATACTTCGTAACTCTGGAATTCACAGCACTTGAATTTGGTTGATTGAATATTGTGATTTTTTTTGCAGGAATATTCCCTTCTACATAGTTTGTGGTGTTGCACCTTTGTATCTCTTTCTTCAGCTACAAATGTTTCTCTTTTTTACAATATCTAATTGTTTGGGGGTTTTATTATTTTTGAAAAACTGTGGTTTTTCAGTTCTTTTATATAAAACTTCCAGGAAATCTTTGTTGGACTGCAGCTCTGTCTTTATTTAACACAGTACATTTCTTTTTAGGGATTAGATGCTGTGCATGGAAAACTACATTGTGAATGGTTTTACAAGTTCTAAACACTAACAAAAGTTACTCTTGTATTTTCCTATATCAGGAAATAAAGATGGAGGAAGCTATGATCCACACAGGTATCCACACTTTTTTATTCTCCTCAGCAGCTTCTTTCCAAATAATTGCATGACTCCAGTCCATTTCAACTAATGTTTGTATCCTGCCATGTTGCACACAGCATAGCTTTTGATGCATGCATTTTCTAACTACTTTACACTGGACTTGGCTATTGTTTTTTAGATCTACCATTCTGCATTTAACGTAGCTCATTGTCATAGCAAGACTTCATACAGTTCATATTCCATGCCTATATTTCTTAGATGTTTACACAGGGAAAATGACACAAAAAGAATCACTTCTTGTGGGTTGTTTTCCTGTTGTTGGGTTGATTTTGAATGGGTTGGGTTTTTTTCTGGTTTTATTTAGGAAGTCTGTACAGCTGCTTTTTAAACATAAACCAAATGTGCTTATAAAGCTTTCTGAGGTATAGGTATCCAAAGAGCCTAATCAAACCTACAGAAGTAAAGTAAAATCTTCTTGCTGGCTTTAAGAAATGTTGGCAGATGCTGCTTTAAGCAAAAGCAGTGCTCAATGTGAGCAGCACGTGCTCAGAAGCCAGCAGGAGACAGGTCAATATAAGTATGGCAGAAAGATGAGGCTTCTTTGAGTAAGGGGGACCAATGCTTTCAGACCAGATCACACAAGCGTGAAATGAAATTTCTTCAAAAGATTGTAATGTTTGAACTGAGGAAGGGCACCAGGTGAGGTTTTTTTATACCTAATGCTTGAATCTGAGGAATACATGAAAGACTGATGATTGCAAGTATATTTATCTGTTTGCAAGTATATTTATCTGTTTGCAAGTATACTTACCGTACCTACACGTTTGTCATGCAGAGCCCAGTTTCTCCTGG
The DNA here is from genome assembly GCA_034782735.1 of Sagittarius serpentarius. NCBI lineage: Eukaryota > Metazoa > Chordata > Aves > Accipitriformes > Sagittariidae > Sagittarius > Sagittarius serpentarius. Next base: position 17,591,117 of record JAVKLA010000027.1, read on the forward strand.
TGGAGGAAACAGTCAAACATAAAGCAAAAGCCTGAAGAGACTGAAAAAAACTCAGGTCTTAACAGTACTGCACTTGCTGGTCATTGAGCAATACTTGCACTCAGGGTAAAAAACCAGATTGAAGTCTGTCAAGAGGCATATTTAGAGTTGATATCTTCTCATAGTGTATCAGTTTTATACATTTTCTTCTCTATGCGCTTTGGTGGGTTAGCTCCTGATACACTTTGTTTACCTGAGATGTAAACTGGGTCCAAAGAGTACACAAGTCTACATAAAAATCTTTTTCACAGGGTCTTCAGAAAAGAACCTTGTCGTTAGCTCCCAGCAGCCAGGGAACAATTAAGATAGTGTATTTCAATGTTTTATAGGTCTCCAATTTACGCAGCTAATTTTTCCTTGCAGCCCATTTTGTATTTTCACACTTGAGTAGTTTTGGGATCTAGGAAAATGATTAGCTTTTGTTTGGTTATGTCCCAGTTGTTTGCGTTGCTCATTACAGCCTGGTGGGAACTGGTTACTGCAATGATAGAAAGTAATCCCTGTAATTATGCTTTTAAGTCTTTCATTAGAAGACGTCCTTGTAAGCATTCCTCATTTTAACTATGGATCTGACGGAAACGGCATTTTTGAATTGTACGTTTGCATGAAATAGTAGGGCACACAGAATTAATCTTTAAATTATCTCTTGCTACACTGTTTAGTAATTAAAACATTTTAACTTCTGATACCAACTCAATAAACTTTATGGTACTGGGATAAATAGCAGGTATAGTGTAACACAAGTGATATTGCTCTATGCCGTTATATTCCAGACACCCAGTTTCTCAATATGCACAGATGCCTGGGCTCAACTTTTTGATTCAAGCCCCATCTTGGTGGAAATTGGTTTTCTTTTCTAAAACAAAAAAAAAAAAAAGAAAATTAACAAAAACCATTTCTCAGGAATCATTAAAATGATCTCTTAGAGGATCCTTTTCTTGCTGCCTGCAGAGAAACCAGCAGAATAAGAAAGGGAAACCCCTATGCTGTGAAGTCATCTGAATTACCCCTTAGGCTTCCTTCAGATTGTGTAGTTCATCCACTCTGACCTCTTTCCAGTTCAAAATGCCCTGAGTTAGTACAGCGCTACGGGTGTTACCAGTACAATATTGAGACAACAGACCTGTATGGAAACCGCCCGTATAGTGCTGTTTGCTTAACACATAGGGACAGAGCTTCAACAGGGAAGGACTCGTGTCCTTCGATGGACAGAACAACTCCGCAGACATGGCTGGTAACAGCATGTGGGAACTGCACACTCCTCTCTCCTCTCCTGCTTGTCTGAGGTTTTTCAAAGCCACCAAGAACGTGATTATACCTACTTGTCTTTAATCTCGGCAGCGATATATCCAGATCCCTTATTAGTTTTGAGACAGCGCAGCCACGGATGGCATTGTGGGACTCCGGGGTATGCTAATTGGAGAGTGAAGCTTAGCTAGTGCTTGATTTTTAAAAACTGGAAGATGTTTTACTGTGAACAGTTATCAACGATTTTTTCTCCTTTTTGGGTCTATGACATAGCTGAGAGATTCCAAAATACTGATCTAGGAAACCACTGCCATGGTGTTACTCAAATGCAGCTCACCTGCACTTTCCCATTTCATACCTATTTGTAATGAGATTTCTTACAGGGGAAAACCTTTTCTTGCCTCTCTCCTTCTCGCTGTATGCTTTGATTTCAGTGGTAAACTTTTCATGCTTATTGGTAAGTGGTGGAATTCAGCTGTGAGGTGACTCAGTCAACCAACATACTGCCAGCTCTAGGACCTTAACATTCCGCTTTCCTATTTGTTTAACATGTATGAATACAAGTTACCTCTGTCCCATGTGTTGAAACAAGCTGGGTTTTTTCTGCTTGACGTGAAGGTCATTCAACAATTCTCAGTGCCTTCTCAGCTGTGAAACTCCTCTGAGACTGCAGAAACAGTGCCACCTTTAAAGGGTTAAAAATAGACCCAGCATGAAGGGCCATGTAGCTCTGACCCAGCCTTTGAGCTATTTTGTAGGAATACAGCAAACTCCTTGCTGATCTTACTTCTCTGCACCACAGCCCCCTTGCCCCGCTGCTGAGGCTGAGGAGAAACCCGGCTCCTCTTCGCTCCTCCCCAGACTTCTCCGCTCAGCCCTCTGTCCCGCTGCCTGGCACAGGCAGCAGAGGCTCCTCTGGCCCCAAAGGCACCTTTCTGGCTCCTGCTTTGCCCCCCCACCGCCCTGGCCTATCCCCAAACTTGTTACTGGTCGAACGGCAGCGCTCCTGTTTCAGTTTGTGCCATCACATACCAGATCACCTTGGCCACTGACTGCTCCTACAGGAGTTTGTTTTCCTATGCAGGCTCTGATTTGGCAAAGGAAGAAAAGTAAGGAATTATCAATACAAACAATAACAGAGCAAAATTTAAATATTGTTGCATTTGCAGTGTGGTTAGTATCTTAGAGGGCTGGGTGACTAAACTCCTCAGAAATGCGTATCTTCCTATGATGTTTTCTAGGTCCCTTCATGCCTCTAAGCGCTGGAATAGTAGGACTTCTTCCTTGAAACCTCTGCAGTTTTTAATTATTTTTTTGTTTCAGGAAAAAAAAATTCCATAATTTTTCTTACGAAGATGGCTCTCATGTGGCCATGCCGTGATTTCATTTCTCTTGTCTACTTCAGGAGAAGAAAGACGGAAGACACTCTGTCATAGCTGTCCTATTGGATCCACAAAGCTTGTGTTGCCTCCTGTAATAAGGAGTTTGCCAAGTGTTGGCAAAAAAGATATTTCTAGAACTTGCTTTAAAAAAAAAAGATATTTAAATTTTACAATTTTACATTGTAAAATATTTACACCTGTTGTATTAAGCGAAGAAATATCAATTAAGATTAAAGACTTGGGTGTTTCCAAGTAAGGAAAGTGGTCTCCCTTTGTGCAGAATAAGGCCCCTCATCATAAGAAAAACTGAAGGTTTTTTCTGACCATAATATTATTTTTATGAGTTCCCGTATGGTGGACCAAATAGTGGAGAAATTCTTTCCACTATGAAATCCCAAACTAGTAAAGAAGCAAAGAATGTAAGCTTTCATAGATACAAGTTGTATCTGCTGTTTTACTTGAACAATGAGAAAGGCCGTGTTAAAATGCAAACAAATTAATGGGGTTGCCAAGAACCCACTGTAGGGATGAAGGGTTCAATATAGATAAATATTTGTGCACAGTTCACACTGTTGGACTATAGCCACATGAACTTCCAAGGTAATTACTACTAGCTTGCCTGCCTGTACAATTTTCAGAAAGAGAAAAAGTCATCTCAGTGAAATGATTACTAAATATTGCCTACAACATCACTTGTAAGGACAAATTTGCCACTTTCCCTGACAGGCTTTTGCATCACCTCATTAGTTTTTACTTGTAGTCCACTTTGTTGATAAAATCTTTGGACTGAACACAGTCTGCGCAGTGAATTAAATGAAATAGTGGTGTTAACTTGTCAACATAAAATTTCACACTACCTTTGATAATCTGGGTCACTATAGTCACTGAAGTGAATTTTAAAAATCTTTTGGAAATGGGTTTCCTTCATGTCTTTGCTTTTTTTGGCTGTGATCAATATAAAATGCAGCTCCATTGCTACTCAGATTCATATGTATGCCTCTTATTCAAACTTATTATTTGACAAAGCTGTTAGACCTTTTTTTTGAAAGCTTTTTTTTTTAATTAAAAAAACCAAACCCTTTAGGAGGTTCTATATCTATGTATATTTTAACACTATCTTACAGAGTGGTGCAGTCCTGTAAATTAATTTACACCAAGTTTTTACAGCTTTTAGTTCTCCTAATTGCTTCACGTAAATTAAAATGAATGTTTACAAAGTAAAAAATACACTAGCTTTGGCTATAATTTATTAAATAAGTTGTGGCTGGTTGGTTTGTAGACTGTATGTCTCGAGGTACCCAGACACCAAATTCCTGTGGGCATTGTTGAAGTTCAGGCCACTAATGGCTTTCAGAGTCAGTCCTGTCTTTTATACTTAACCATTGTTCATTTATTCCATATTTTGGTGGAGTGTTCAGGGAAGGCGAATGGATTATTCGTGTATTGAAGCAACTTTCCTGCTTTGAAATACCAGAGGAAAGATTTATCTCTGACTGTCATCACAAAGCCCTGTTAGACCAGAATTTGCTCTATTTTACTCAGTCGAAGGATGTAGCAGAAGACAGGGAGTTTCTTGCTGTGTGTTCAGCAGAGCTGTGAACACACTTGAGCACAGAATCATTAATATGATGACAGAAGGTGTGGAGCATCTTACATTTTGAGCTACATACATTATGAATAGTGGTACTTTCAAGCCAATTGGAGTAGAAACACACGTGGCAGCTTTGCTTTCACTTTTAAGCTGGTGTTCACCAGGAGGCTTTATTCTTTCTTTCAACAGAGGACAGTTATGGGACGGATGGGAAGGCTAACCTGCCCAGTTTCACTGGCGGCATTGACTGGCAAGGACTGGAAGACTTGTACAGTGTGAATGAAAGTGTATATGAATACAGATACAACTATAGACTTAGTCTGGCTGACTGGACTAATTACTTGAAGGATGTAGATAGAATGTTTGCACTGCTGAACAGTTACTACCAGCAAAATAAAACAGACAAGGCCAACACTGCTCAAAGCAACGGGGACGGGGACGAATCCTCCACGCTGCTCACCTTGGTGGAAATGACTTCTGCTGAAGAATCGAGCGGCCTGCCTGCAGAAGAGTTGCAGCTTATTGTGCCAACAGACTTTGCAGCCCTCGCTTTGAGCACAGTGAATTTAAGTCAGGAGAGGAAACTTGAATTAAACAATGATATTCCTGAGAAAAGTAGTTTGAATGACGCACACTGGAGAAATAATCATCAAGCTGAAAAATGGATGGAGGATAAAGAATCGGACCATTTTGATATGGATTTCAGTGGAAATGGTTTGATAGAGTTGGAGTCCCGGCATAGCTTCACGCTACAACCCATCGGCATTCCTCAAAAAGACACTCATCAGGACAGTGACGCTGTGGAAGATATATTTGAAGATCAAATATATCTTCCCATGAGGTCCGATGAACCCCTCGTTCATCAGGCTGTAAACATATCCATTAGGGATTCATCTATCAGTACCCAGAAAACGGGAACTCTCTTGAAAAAAACGGAACAGAGTCTTGCAGGGGAAACTTCACAGATCCTACATGTAGAAGGCAGTGCCTCAGCTCCACACTCCTTGGATTAGATCAAGCTGTAAACCATTAAATAAGTTCTCCTTTTTCTTCTTAGCAAACTAATAGAGGTAATCACGACAACTGACATTCCATGTTTACTGTAGATACATTTTGCAGCTAAATTGAGCCCACTTCAGTATTTGTCTGTGTGCATTTTTTTTATTCACACGCACATACTTTCACAGTAATTCTCCCCACTGGGAAGCACGATTTCCAGTTTTTAATGAAAAGAAACAGTGTTAACTTTCAAATGCAGTAGCACATTCTCCAAAAGCTAAAAATTATTTCTTTGAAGAGGATGTTCAAGTTACTTTCTCTATTTCCAGATGATCCCACCATGAATGACTGTTTCAGTCCATCCAATCTGTCTGCATAATGTCTTTTTCAAAAATTGTTTTAACCACTGGAAATTCCTAATGTCACGTTTTTAAGTAAAATGCACTTTTAAAATCCGTATACCATACCGTTTATGAATCTAACACCTTACATGTTCTTAGTTTGCTCATTGTCTCATGTAATTGTGAAACCAATAAATAGATTGACAGGAAAGAGGTAAACAGCATGGACTGTGGAAACAGACTCTTTGAATATTATTTTGGCAAAAATATTGCATGTTTTTGTTACTTTAATTACTCTCAGAAAGGTATGGCTAATGATTGTTAACTGTAGGAGGACCTGTTTAAATTGGATTGTTTCCCTATATGTTGATATCATCAGTATTAAAAATCCATTAGGCTTTTTGACCTTTTTTTTTTTTTTTTTTTTTGCTGGTACTGGTAGAAAGGTTTACATCAATACATATATGCTTTTGTCACCACATCTGATTTTTAGTATCCTGAACAATATCTTGAAAGCATTGTTATCATTTTGAGACATAAATTCTTTTTGTTTTGAACAGGCATTAAAGGGAATGATAAAATCATGTTCGATTTACATTATTTTAGATACAAAAGGCACATGAGGTAAAAAAAAGTAGTTTAGATAATTTCTGTTGTTGTATTCTAAATTTTTTCTTGAACTTTACCAAACATTAAATTTTACAAAGTATAATACAAAAATTACTTTGAAAATCTGTATTACTCAAAACTTAATATCCTCCCTTGCTTTTTTATAAATTTCTGAATAATTAGCACAACAACAACAAAAGCGAATTACCTCCAACAGATGTAATTCCATAGTGTCCAATACACGGGTGTGTTTCCTATCTGTTACATGTTATTTAGTGTAGCGAGTATTTTTTGGCTATTGCAAGCACTGCAGGTTAAACTTACATTCATTGCATTGTATTTTCAGTTGCAACTTTTTAAAAAGGAGATTCTTTTAGTAGGATTTTAATAATTTTAAGAAGCAGTCTTTTTGATGGACTCTGTAAATATGTTAAAATTACTAGCTCTTTATCTGATGTATGTGTCATGGGCTGATTGATAGAAAAACGTATTTATGGTCATGAATGATGCTCTTTGTACATAGGTTTTAAGTTACTAGGATACAGACTGTGTTTTTAAATCTTGTATAATATTTCTGTGATACTTTTATAGTACAATTCTGGCTTCGGGAAAGTCTAGAAGCAATATTTCTTGAAATAAAAAGTGTTTTACTTCACCTGCTTCAGAGAAGTCCAGATGATCCAGTTTTCCTCCTAATTAAGATTTATTTTAAAAATATGGTAACAGTTTCAGTTTTAAGAATCCATCCACATTTAAAGCAATGGGTAGTGAAATAACTCACTACATTCTGTTAGCTATAAATGATTCCTGGAGATGTGAATAATATATTTTTTTTGTTTAAGACATGCTGTGATTTATTTTTTTTAAACTCCCAATTCATCCAGTCCTTTCTTCCTCGAAGTCAATGCACCAAGCTGCGCATCCAGCGGTTCCCAGAAGGAAAGCAGTGTTACACGGTGCCATCCCCTGCTTTGCCGCCTTCCCTCCTCCCGGCAGAGCTCTCCCTATGACAGCAAAGCACAGGAGACCGGACACGCAGGGCTTAACAAGAGCGGACCACGGGTCTCTAGTCAGGAGGAGTGTCTCCTTGCACAAGAGTCATCACAAAAGGGACTTTAGGTTTCAAGGTAAATGCTCTCTTACTCGCACTCTGTGTTTGTTCGGTGGCTAAGATTAGCCTTATAGCTAAAACCAGACTCTGAAGCTATGCTTCTTGAACTCTTCTTTCTTCTACACAGTCCTTGGACACTGATGCTCCTGCAGACGTGAAGTTACAGGTGATATTTGTGGGCATCAGGAAAGGGGCCAATGGTTAACCTAAGTGTTCAAAAATCAGTCGTTGAAATGCTAGACAGACCCCCGAGAGATGTCTACTCCTGGAAAATGCACTGGCAAACGGAGGGTCTATTTCAAAACAGGGTGCTGAGCAGGCTGAGCCAGCAAGTTTGGGAGAACCTTAAGGACAAAGGCAAGTTGAGGCAAGGTCCCACACAACTGCCTCTTACACCTTTGTGCAGGGAATTACCCAGTACCAACCACGTGCCCTCCATTTTTTGAAAGTGCATTTCTTTGAAAGAAACAAGCAAGATGCTTTCTTCTCTCTTAACACACACGTAGAGATAGAGAAGGGACTGGTGCAGTAGTGTGGTCCACCCATTCACCCTAGTTGTCCTTCCATCTTACATGAGAGTTTAAAGTACTCAGGAAATGGAAGAGATCACATCTTCCTCAGCTTGAAAGTGGTCAACCTTCCTTCTTCCAGGACAGCGCCCTGTCTTCTAAACTATCAGAAGCTTAGATAGTGCCCTATCTTCTAAACTAGGTGGGAGCCTTTTTTTTATAGCTCTTTTATAGGAGTGTGGAGGAAAAAAATTACTAGGGAGACTCACGCTGTAGCTAAGAGGTGCTCTCTGGAAACATGCATCAAATAATATAAAACCAGACCAAAAGAAAGAGGCCAAAAGCTGTCGTATCCCTAAGCAGGTGTCCGAAGCAGCGTGTTTCTATCCCAATACATTTTGCATTTCTTTCTGTACAGTACTTCTTGTCCCGTAGCTGAGGCAGTTGAGTCTGTGAGCAGTGCACGATGTGACTGTCCGGAAGCTCTTACAGGCATCAGGCAGTTGCAAGCTCCGGAGGAAAATGAGTGCCTAAATCTGACTTCAGGGGCAAGTGCTCCTCACTGCAAGCAAGGGGAGGGCTAAGAGGAGGGCCGCCTTGGCTTTTTCTGATCTGCAAAGCAGGGGCAGGTGTGCCTGTTTTGAAAGGCAGTACATAGTTACCTGCTTTCTGAAGTGGGCCTGCAGCTGGACAGGAATATATTTAAGGCTTGCACATCTTTGGGGGGTGTCAACATTATTTGAAATGCTTCCTCTGGGATTTCAAAGGCAGCAGCCAGTACTGCCCTCACACCCTCGGCCTGCATGAGACACTTACTGAGACCTCTTACCAACTTAAAGCCCTCAAGAAAAGCAAAAATGGGCAAAGCTTCGTTTCCATGCTTCAGTGACAACCAATGTGCACTAAGTGGGGTACAAGCCAGAGGCTCATTTCAAAAACCGATGTCACACCTGAAGGGATGCAGTCACAGCCTGAGCCACCTGGGAGCTGCCTGGGGTAATTTTACTCCTGCTCCGGCAGCAGGTGTCAGTGCAGAGCTACACAACAGTGCCCCTGCACCACCCGGCTGCGCTTCCAACTCCTGCCAAGGTAGCTCACTTATCCAGTTTTCAACTAGCAATGATACCCTCGATGTGCTAGAGATCTAGCGATGATACCTTCACCCACAGCACACTCCTTGGTTTAACGACTCCAGTCTTGGACACCGGTGACATTCAGGGGGATCTGCAAGATGCTTTTTTGTGTGGTTATGTGTACTGGAAAAGAAAACGGGTAAGTCCCACTTTGAACTTGGAAGCCAGAGAGGATCTGGACCCCACAGACTTCTCTGCCGTCCGTGGAACCGTAGCTCCTCCCTGGCTGTGCACGCTGGCTGAAGCTGCGCTGCTGGCTGAGGGCTTGAATCTGGTAGGTGCTGCACACCACTGCACTTTCTGACTGGTCTGAAACCAAACGCACTTAGATACCTCAGAAAGACAAGCCATGCCCTGAATCAGTGCGAGTTCAGCTGTCCCGTGGCAACAGAGTTTTGTTTTGTCATGGCTGGGGTGTGGGGGCTCGCAGTATTCACAGTACACCCAGCAGCGGGGAACTTTCATAGAAACAAGCCACAGCTCATCCAGCCATGGAACGTGCACTACAGGTCAAAACACTTCGAGTATAAAGGCTCAATAATGAAACATCTAGAAAAATATATTCAACTTCAACCTGCTGTTCTTTCAATCTTGAAAGACCAGGCTGCCATGGGACAGAATTTCCATCCGTGGTTACACCTGTACTTTTAAACTAAAGTGAATCCAGAGCATAGAAAACCTAGCTCCACACCTAAACTGCATGAACAAAGTCACATCCACACTGCTAGACCAGCCCGGTCCCGTCCACATTATGTATCACTTACCCCTGGGTCTCCCCTTGGCTCTCTGCTGATGTTCCCGTGGACCCAAAATATAATTTCCGTTTGTTCTCATTTTTAAACGTCTGTGGTAACGCAAGGCCTGTGTTGCAACCACAAGAGCTCTTACGGCGTGGAAGCGCGGTGTGTGCTGCAGCCCCTGCCATGGAGCATGAGGACATGGGGGGCCCGGACGCCCTGCGGTGCCTGTGCCCGTGGTGTTGGGTGGCTGCAGGAACAGGGGGAACCAAACCCGCCCCAGCCACTGCCGACGCGTGGGAGGTCTCCGCGGCACAGCCGTTCCCCACCAACCACGGAGCGGTACTTTGTCGGCATGGTCCAAATCAGAGCCAAGGAGCGAACTAAGCACTAAGCGGTGTGGACATCAGGAGTCCAGTCCTTGGGTTCATGCCCTGGCCCTCTTCTGCTGAGCAGCGCAGACGCATATAGACTTGTACCCTATGTATTTTTTTCCAACTGTCAATACCTATTTCAAACAAATTTGTATTTCTTAGCATATAACGAATATCAATCCCATTTAGTGCTAGATTAAACAGTGGAATTTTACAGTTTATTTCTGCATGATCAATACTTAGTTGTGATTTAGTGGTCACTGAATTCAGTGAAAAGATTTGGTTTTGACTATGCACTAGAAGACCAAATAATTCATCACCTGATCCAGAATGATTGCACAGCAACCCACACACCATTTTTGTCTCTTTTTTTGTTGTTGTTAGAAATACAACACACTTGATACACTATTTTTTATTTCCAAATATCAAGTATTCAAGAATTTGTTTTGTAAACACATGTTTACAACAGATGATGACAATAGATTTCATTAAATGATGTGTTACACAGCTTTAAAATTATTCTAAGCTCTGCTGAGAAATAAATATCAATTAAAAAACCCCATACAGGAGCCTAAAGTATGCAAAACAAACCGCATAAACCAATTAGTCTCTTTTTACCACTGCACAGCACCCACACGCTCATACGGTCAGACATACTCTAAAAATTTCCTTAATACTCTAAACAGTTGCTTAATAATGAGGTTTTTTTAATAACTAAACAGTTACAGGCAGTGTGCCCACTCCACGCTCCTAACATACTACCCAACTGTTACTGTTCTGCTTAAATCATTTGGTAGAGGTATGCACTGCAGCCAAGGGCAAAACTCCCCTTTGCTCAACTGGAGAAAAGAGCAGGTCTTCTGTGAGGAAAGCCTTCACTCAGCCATGGGACTCACTGACTCCAAATTCTTTTTTGGTTTTTGTACCGAAACTCAGTTCCGGATGATTCGGTACCCTTCGTTTTGAAATTTCCGTGTTTTCAAATATGGAGTTTGTTACAGAGCTAAAATTTCTGACCTGCCAGTCGGAGGTGTACCTCTCGGTGCTATTTAGGATAGAGATGCATGAGCAGTCCAGGCACAATAACACAAAGTAACTACCTCTGAGAATTCAAAATGGAAGGGAAAAATTTTGTCTTCCCAATTTTAAAACCGACCCCCCTCTGTTTTAAATCACAGCTCACATTAAAGTTGACCACATTTGGCCTTTTTTCCGTTGCTACAGGTAGAATTTGCTCTTATTCTACCCCTCTCTTTCTGGTATTCCATGGAAGAACATCAGTATTTCAGACCTGAATCCTCAATTTAATTCAACCGCTTACTAACGCTGCTTGGTTAAGGGGTCCCAGAATTCAGCCCAGTGTTTCTTGTCATTACTATAGAATTTATTTTCAGCCTCTGCTTAAGCAAAGCCGCCAAATAAAGTAACATGCTACAACAGGATGAATACATCCTACATGAGATTTCTGTGGTCTGTGTAGCTTTTACCTCAGCTGTTAGCGCTGGGCCAAATCCTATACTGCCTCCTGAAATGACTTTCCCACAGAAGAGCTAGGTAGGAACTGGCCCACCATGAATTACAAACACTGTCTTTGCTGGAGCCGTCCAGACTTCAAGAACAAAAACACATGCAGTTGCATCACTGACGTGCCTTCAATATGTCATTTAAGTAATAGTCAATATATCATAAAATACTTCAGTACCTATTAGCACCACAGTGTTGTTTAGTCATTTGTCCAAAGATTATCAAGCTGTCTCACCCTTCCTCGAGGTGAACAATGTTTTGGATGCTTTTTGTAGCCCTTCATGAATTCCACAGCTTTTCACCTATTCTACATCATGAACAAAATGTTGTTACAGGATAACATTGTGACAACTGGTCTGAGATAGAAAAAATAAGAAAATACAGTACACACAACAGACAATGTAATAATTAGAGGAGTAGAATGGAAACTGAATAAATAAGCATCTATTTCATAACACTTCAAACCAAGAAAAGTCTGGAGCTACTTTGAACTTGCAGAGCTACGCCTGTGTTTAAAAGGCTGTATTAAGTCCAAAGAAGAGAGCTTATCTGAAGGATTGGAGCGGGGGTTGCTAAAACCTACAGTTATTAACTGTAGTTAAAGTAATGGATATGGCTATGGGATATGGATAGAGTTAGCTGTGCTCCTTCATTTGTGTAGTATACTCTGTGGAAAGGACAGGGAAAATTACCTTCCCGAGGATCGGGTAGGCTTTCAAGCCTTTGGCCACATAATAACGTGTATGAGTGACACTCAGCGTAAAGAAGATGAATCACGTGAACCCTGGCCATACCTAGTCCCCACACTGAAGGCTCCCCATCCCCACTCTGTGACTATGTTTACATGTAACCTTTTTGAATTGTTATTTGTAAAACAAGATATTATAAGAAAAAAAGAAAGGCCTAATTCTATACCAAAGAATGAATCTACCACCATGGTGTCGACTGTCCATCTTCCAAGCACTCCAAAGGATACAAATGTCTATAAAATCAAGTCCAATATGTGAAGAACCTGAAAAATGTTGATAGAGGTTTAATTTCCAAGGGGCAAATACTCTGTCCAAAACAATGCCGATTCAGATTGCAGTCGAGGTAAATCTCTGTTGCCAGGTGTTTAAGCCCCTGGAAAGCAACCACAGCTGGATGGCTTCAGCGGGGGAACCCAGACACTAGGGCATGCAGCATGGCATCTCCTATGCCGTTGTAAAAGACAGATTATTGAGAAAACAGAAAAAAGCAAACTTGTTTAGGAACTATTTTGTCTTAGATCTCTGAAAACGGCAGTAGTAACCACTGAACAGTATAAAAGCTAAACAAGCACTTGGTATCACTTAGCTCACACATGCTTGCTAAAGTGCTGGCTTGGTAATGTCCAGCCCAAGGTACTGGCCCAGTTCTTTAGCGTCATCATCAGACTGATGAGGCCGAGAATCTGGCTCCAAAATAGCAGTAAGACACTTTGGACCTATTTATCATCAGTTTTATGCCAATATAACACCACGAAGAGCCATGGTATTACACACAGAGGAAGTGTAGTAAGGCAGCAATAATTCAGGCATTTGGGGGGAAAACCCGCAAGAACAGTACAGAAGGTGGTGACCCCTCTCCCAGCCATGCAGGCAGTGCTCTGCTCCAGTTGTGCAGGATACTGAAAATTTGCCACCTGAACCTCTAGGTCCCGATTCTGTTAAAGGGCACAGTGTCAACCTACGGCATTACTTGAGCAATTTCACTGGCTTTAAGGTCAGAAAGATGCCCTTATTTAATCTGTCTCCCCACGTAACACACACATTTTCAGCCAGAAGTTCATGAAATAGCTGAATGGCAGGAAGAGCTAGAATGTATCTTTGAGCATGTCCATGAAACACTTTGAATTTGAATTCTGTTCGAAAATGAAAGCTTTCCTCCATTGCCAGGTATATAAGTAGCCACACGTGAATGCCACAGGGGAGTACGCGAGTGTGACTTTGTGCTCTTCTGGTTAAAACGGTCACTGAATCCAAGGGGAAACAAACTCAGCATGGAAATTACTCTTTGGGTAAAGGACCTCCTTTTTGAATGCAGATGGGATTCAGTCCAATACTTACATACATGCATCATTTCTAAGTGCATTACTTAAGTATATAAACCTACAAACAAATTTAAGTGCTCTGCTGGATCAGAGACATAATGAATTGTTAATGCTATGAATTAATAAGCTATATTTAAAAAAAAAGAAAACATATTTTTGGAAACAGTACACTCAAGTGTTTGTAACTCATTTAGGGGCTTTCAAACTTCGATTTCTAATACCTAGGAGGAGACTTGTGCCCTTATTTCACATACAGAACAGCAAGTTCTGAGGAACTGCATGTTACTACATGCACTTTTAAAGATACAATGGCTGGTCAAAGAACTCAAAGTTTCCAGTTAAATATAAAATGCACCATAATATACAACACGTTTCTTGCAGCTACTCACGCTGTACTGAAAGGATATAAAATGCCACCAGTTCCACATTATATCATATTATATCCAGTGTGCACATGGGGAGAAAGGGGGACCAAAACCGTAGGGCTTTGGCCTAGAATTAGAAATACAGAGTCCCACTCTCCAGATAAACCAGCCAAGACCACAGCCCCCAAAAGCTCTACAAACCATCTCCTGAGGGTGCTATGCTCATGAGCTCCCGAGGCCATGGCTACACCCTTTCCGAAGTTTTCCACTTTTTGAGGAAACAAGGATGTGTCGGAGGCTAAGCAGGGATGATTACCTGTTCGGTCAAGTCCATATATTGGGGCTACTTCTTCTCTCACGTTCCTCACTCTAAATCAGGAATAAGTGATGTAAGAGGAAATTAGTCTGTCCTTGCGATGCCATGATGGCGCTTTGTGGACTTTTAGTAAACTGTGAGGTGTCGTTGCTCCGTATCATTCTTGGCTGGTTAACTGCAGGTCCATGACTTGGGTTTGCTACCGAGAGCAGCCTGGGGGTGAGCAGGACCCCTGCTCTACCTTTTCTTGTGCCCGCTGCTAACCACACTCCAGTGTTTGGGAGCAGAGTGGGAAGGTGGCAGAAATTACAAGTTAATGGAATTTTATATTCTATGGTCAGAGGATTTCACAGCAGGAAGACAGCATGACCACCTTCACTAGCTGATAGATAAAGCTCCTTCTTTCTTCTTGTGAGCTGGTTTAGCACCACATGTCGATCATGACTACTGCTAGGGATGCACACAATTTCTCTGGCGATTCTGCTTCCTTCAGCAGTGACAACCTCAGACAATAGTGTTTGTTCAGCAGGTCTCAGTCCATATTTCACTCAACGTTGACAATGTTGGAATTGACTTCTCTAGGAAGTTAATGTGTTTACCCTGCATGCCTTTATTGGCTCAGTTTAGACTGTTATAGCTTACTCATAATAAAGCCTCCTTCAGGAATCAATCAAAAACTGGCCAGAGTGTGGGTTTTCTTTCTTTCAGACGATGCTGATTTAATTAAATGATTTTGTAGAAATATATTCATATTGTCAAAATTATCTATATCAAAAAATACTAACGATTTTGTTATGTGTTGCATATAATTTTAAAAGGAAAATTAAAAGGCTATTGAAAGTATGTCTTTTTCAGTATTTCCACAGCAAACGTTTCCCTCTACATTCCAGTTTTTCAAACGTTTCGAGAAATGAATGTTTTTAGACGTGTAAGTGTCAGGATTTCCTAAAAAGCACGTGGTCTCCATTCCAACAAGCTGTGAATTCCTTTGGAATCAGCTCAGAAGCAGCAGCAGCTGCAGATGTGTCACTTCTATCACTCTCATTCTCTGCCATCAGTGTCAGCTCCTGACAATCCTACAAACCTAATCTGCTCTCCCTTCTTATTCACGTGGAACAGAAGCACACACGAGGCACGAAACAGAATAGATCAGGATAGATGATTCATCTCCAGCCTTTTACAATTCCTTAAATGCTCTGTTTCTGAGGTATTTGAAAAGATTGTCGCTTTTCACCTCACTCCACACTGATTAAAATGGGCGAGTGATTCAAATGGATGGGTGATGGGCTGCAATTACACTTTGTCCTACTGCTTTGCCTCAATTTTTGCCATGACAGGAATTTCTTGGTGCAAGAAGCATTTGAGACTGGAGCAAAAGGAGATGTTTTTGTCATCTATTCTGATCTCCTGTGGCAAAAAAATATACCCAGTACCTTTAAGCCAAGGAAGTTTATTCCTCAGGATGAGAAGTGGAGAAGCTAACATCTCAGGTGGCACATGCTGACTGAGGATGTATTGTACCTGGTGGCTGGACACGGGAAAAAAGTAATTCTCAGGTTTGACCCCAAAAAGCTATTAATATGTACAGAATAGCAGGAGGTTATTAAAAAGACACTCCCCGACGTTGTAGTTTGGGGTAGAAGCATCCGAGTTCGCAGACAAGAGTGGGAATCGTTACAAGTCACATAAATGGACTGAGACATTCTGAAATAAGCAGCCACCATTTCAAGCAGGGGAACCAGCTCCATGGGTAGTCCCATGTGCTGGTCGAGAAGAGCCAGGGGACAAGGAAAGGCAGCTGGCAAAGGAGGAAAGGGAAATCTACTCTTCCCAGGACAACTCAGCGGATGCCAAGGAGAGTACTGCCTTTAATTTCAAGGACTTGGTTCCACATAATGTTTGATCAACTTACATATTATAAATTAAAAATTAAACTAGGAATAACTCTGTTCAAAAACATGTAGAAGTTCTGCTCTTTCCTATTTATTTTCACGCAAGCTCTCTACATGGCAAAATCCAAAGCTGACTATCACTGAGTCCTCTTAAAAGAGTGCTTTTAATTTCTCAAACTTCTAAGACTTCCCCTGCAGGGCAAAATACAGCTTTGACTTCCTCACGTCCACCTGAAATCACCCTCTGCCCTCTGAGACATCATTAGTACATCGTAAGCATGGCACTACAAAGCCTCCAGAGCAAGAAATGAATTTGATTAGAAAGTCTCAGCATCTCCTGGGGAGAAAACACACTACCGTAATTTGGAATAAGCAAAGGCCACATCGCGTCCTGGGGGTCCATGCTTGCAGACAATTTCTATTCTTAGCTCTTCCCCTAGAAGGGCAAAGGAGAGACGACTCGTCCTTCGCCTTCACAGAAGCTTTCCATGAAGCTGAGAAAAGGGAAGGTGGCCACGTGTGGGACGAACCGTACAACTAGGACCTCCAGGCCTGTCCCACCAGCCTGCCCCGCACCGGGCACTGCAGGAGAGGCAGAAGTGGGGCAGAAACGAGAGGGACCGGGGGTCTGAGCCGGCACCCCCTCCCCAGCTGTCCTTGGTGGCAGGGAGCACAGCACCCCCGGGGTGCCAGCAGTGGAGGGGAAAGCCTCGTGTACCGCGGCGGGCAGGCTGCTTGCAGCCCGCTCGAAGGGTCCCTCTGCTCACTCCGGCAGCAGGCAGCGAGCGGTGCCAGCCCCAACCCCGCGCCGTCGCTGGCTGCGAGGGGCCCGCCGGGCCCCAGGCGGCCGCTCAGACACAAAACTGGGCCATTAGCTCTCCCTCGAGATTTTTCTCACCGAAGCTGAACTAGGCTGGCATGCGTTTCTGAAGGACAGCCAAGCTCTTCCTGTCAAGCTATAAGTAGTTATTTTCTTCTTCAGGAAAAGTACGGATTTGGCGCTAGTAATGACCAGCCAAATAACATTACAGAAATATGCACATATCCGCTCTCGTATGTGTGTATGATTCCTACATCTTAAAGTTATTATAAATGAATACTGAAGTTTTTTACCCCAAGCATTACACTTTCCTAGCCTGTGTACTTTGCAAAGAATGACTCCATTGCATCAAATGAAAATTAATGCATATTTTGACAGGATATAGATACTATGACTCAACAGTTGCAAATGCTACCTGATGCATAACTTTCGTATGGCTTAACATGTTACTAACAGTACTTTAAGCCTTACGTTCTTTTTTAATTTAATGCTTATGTCTGAAAATAGCCCCTTTCAAATTCAGTTGCAGTAATGTCTTTAAAAGCAAACTTTAAACTTAATCTGCTGCACATAAAATTATCCAAATAAGTTGCATAGTTTAAACAAGTTCGGTTGTGCTTTGTAGCAGAACTCACAGTAATTACTCATCTCTTAAAAATACAATTTGCAGATATGAAGCTGATGATACATTTAAACATTTTTGCGACATCTAGACATTGACGATACGAGGTTTTTCTCACTCTTCCACTGACTTTTGCTGTTCATAATACCTCACCCTTACACTGATATTAGATCAGAGCATGGACATTTAATGGACACATCTGAAATAATTACAAACACAATTTTTAAAACTCTATTGTCGGGAGGGTAGAAATAAGAACTTGGGTTGGTTTGAGGTATCCAGCCCTCAGGAACATACTATGGTTGTTTGCATTAAGCTTTGTTGGTTTTATCACATGTTATATTTAGATTAAAAATAGAAGGCACAGGTGTTTTACAAGGCGCCGTAATTAAGTCAACCAACAAAACTAAATATTACATTACCAAGCCAGGGGTCTATATCTCAGCAGTGACTTCTTCCAATGCATTTTCATTTGAGGAATTTATTGCTTGTGAAAGAGGGCCAGGGTATGTCTGTGCTACGCAGTTCATTCCTTGTGCCACACTGATGTCTCCTCGGGAACTGAAGGTAGGGCACGATCTAGTCCGTGCATAGTTTTGTTGGGGTCCAGCTTGGCCAACCATCTCACTCACAGTGTTCACCGGTGAAGCCCTCCATCTCTGTCTCTGCAGTTGCTCTTCTTTACACTTAATAGAATACCAGGCCAGGAAAATAAAAAAGAATCCGACAAACTTGAGAGCAGCTGCCAACCCAAAGTAGACAAAACGAAATGAGGTGACATCGTATTCCCAACAAGATCCTTGTACGCCGCAATCTTGTTGCCAGAGCATGCACGTGGTGTCAATAACAGCCCCAAAATAAATTGGAGTGGGAATGTAAGCTGAAATAAAGATAGCAACAGAAATAATACGTTAGCATATAGTGGAAAATGTCTAAAGAAACTATATGCCTTAGCCAGACAGTGTAGGTCAAGAATTTTTGAGATTTCTACACCGCTGTTCTCACATGGAACATAAACCACAGAAAACTGGTCAGCCGATCTTCCCACTAATGCTACTTACCCCACACATGAAACGTACTGCAAAGCGGAAAGAACTGAAGCAAAGAAGATAATGTAGCAGCAATTTACAAACAGGTACTACTTCAATCTGCCATCCCCAGACAGCTCTTCTTGAACTACGTGTCTCCCAGACGAAAATCCAATGTTTCTCTCAGGAAATAAAATACAGGAGAGGAACAAAATATACCATTATCTCCAGAGCGTTACTTGCTGAACATCCATTGCCCATGAGCTGGGAAAGGGCGGGAGTTGCTGCTTTAGATTCAGGAGAAAAAGTCCAAAAGACCGCAAAATGTTTTTCTTACTGAAGATGGATGGAAGCGGTAAGACCACTAAAATTATAAATTTTCTTTTGAATAGATCTTCCTCAGAAACAGACTTCAACTTCTAAGGTTGCTCGAAATACAGCCAGCCCACTGAACGCTCCTGCTTTCTCCAGAAATACAACATCTTTAGGCCAAGTCAGAAACATCCTTCCTCAAAGAAAACTTCCAGATGCAGCTATACGAGCTTCTCCTCTTCTTCTCTTAGAATAGTCCTTGCTTCCTCCAGTCATATGTTTTGTAGTAGCTGGACACCTGGAGTGTTCTTTATAGGCAGGATTTTAGAAGTTCAAGAGTTTGAAAGAAACTACTTTGTGGAATAAAGACTTTTAATATGTACCCTTTTTGCTTTGAAACATTTGAAATTAGACATTAAGTAACAATTGTTTCTTATTTTAAAAATGCAAAAAGCTATTGTTAATGCTGAAAGCCATAAAAATCTGTTTCTAAAAAAGAAAAAAAAACCTTATAAAATAATATTTAGTAACTACTGATTTTTAAATAAAATTTGAAACTGTAAAAATGCCTCTTTCTGGGACAAAAATGTTGTTCTAGAAAGTCAGTAACAAAAAAAAAAAGAAAATTAAATACATTGTCAGCGACAACATTTTCAGAAGCTATTAATTTTAGGTTCCTAATACAATTAGTCAGGCAATTAGCTGCAGATTTAGAACTTTTATGGTACATTTAAGTCAAACATGGCGAGCCTTTATGGAAATGCTGAGTAACTGTAAGACTTACCAAGAGTTCGTAATAAAACAAACTGCATTCCTAGTGCAAAGGGCCGCTCTCCATCTTCCACAGACCTAGCAGGCAAAAAGAAAACTCTGAAGAAACAGTCGTTAACAGATAATCATTGTGGTATGTTCTGGCTCTACCTCCTGCCTTTTTTCTGCACTATAGAAATCTCTGTCTAAATTTCTTCCATTTAGCTTCTAATATTGTTAACTCTTACTGCTAGGAAAAAATATGGCCAGCCCCGCCCATCCTTGCTTAATCAAAATCTCAATCGCACCTTTTAACCTCTCTTTACCTCTGTAAGGCCTGAAGAGTTTGATCCAAACCCATTAAGGAAATGTAGCGAGTCCATCCAAAATGTTTATGGCTTCTCATGATAGTCTCCTATTACTTCATAGAATGTCTTGCTTTATTTTCTTCATCTTTTTCAGATAAATCAGAATTAATGGAGAATTAAGTTGCTGAAAGCTGGACTCAGCTTCTGAATTTAACAGATCTCTGCGTAGCATAATCACTTTGGAGCTACTTTAGGAAAAATATCAGTAGAAACATCCAAACAGTCTCTTTAAACACTGTTCCTTTTCAACACAAGTAATACAAGATTTCTTCCATTGGTTTCAAAGCAAAAACGTCAGGCTTTCGAAAGACTGAATACAAAGTAATGATATTCCACAATGCAACTACAATTTTAGTAAACCACAAATTTTCTTCTGCTTTAAAAGAAACATTTTAAAATCTTAACCTAGAGGTCTGAAATTAAGATAGGCAGCTTTTAATGACATTGAAATATAAGATAAAAACACACAAAAAGACTCCAGTCAAAGGACTGCAGCTGTAAAATCAAGGTTTTGAAGTGAAGCACTCACTCAGAAATAGAGAAATTGGAGAATCAACTTGGGCCACAAATCTTGGACCGATGCACTGTGCAACAACATGTGGTTTGGGACAGTGGGTGTCACTGTTCATGTGTGTGAGCCATGCTTGTTTTTATCGAACATTACAAAATCCTGCTGGAGATGTCCCTTATGCACCTCATTATTGTGAGGCTCACTGCAGTATCAGTGTTCATTGACTGTAGTTTACCTTTGCATAATTGCAGTGCAATGACAATGTATTATTATTATTATTGTTGTTGTTGTTGTTGTTGTTGTTGTTAATTATTATTATTATTATTCAGGTGGAAAACCTGGAGACAGAAGGAATAAGGTCAGAAGTCTCTGAATTATAACAGCGCTGTGCACACAGTAGCTGAGCTAAGGCTGCATGAGCAAGTGGAAGTCTGACGTGCCCACTCCTGAGCGCTTGGCTTCACAGTCCTAACAGTGATCCTTGCACCCATTTTGTAGCTTTTTTGAAAAGCAAACTGGAAGACAAATTCCACCACATGACATGGCACAGCCCTCCACATGTCAGCAGCAGGCTCCTGCATCAACCTCAGCCACCTGAGCTGCGAAAAGGACAGCAAGGGAGTGCTCGTCCTTGCTGGGGACCAGACACAGATGACTGCCAGAGGGTTTCAGAGCTGTGCTCACAGCTGAGCCTAAGGATAGCAAAGCCAAGTCCTGATCTGCCTCATGTTTTCTAAGGCTCCATTTGCCATTATTATTTTTATAGGAGGCTAACTGTAAGCAGCAGCAGAACAGCAGTAGTCTCAGAATATCAGAGTGAAGATATAAAGACAACACTACTAGAAGAAAATCCCACTTGGCTGGGAGGACCATTCTCGCAGAAAGAAAAGTCCTGAGACTTGTTTAAAAAAGCTCAGTTTGGAGAGAGATTTTACACAAAACCAGGCCAAAAGGCGTCTCTATGTTAGCAATTAATGCAGCTCAAGAGAAGCAGATTTATACAGCTGAACAGCTTGTGCTGAGGACCTGACATCTACACCACAAGCATTTCAGGTTTTGTAGGGATTTACTTCAGATCAGCTCTAACCTGGTCCCAGGGACTGAACACCCATTTGCATCTGCGTCATTTTGGGTGTGCTTCTGAAGAGCATCTCAAACACCGGAACAAGCTTCCTAGAGAGGTGGTCGATGCCCCAAGCCTGTCAGTGTTTGGACAATGCCCTTAACAGGCTTTCATTTTTGGTCAGCCCTGAAGTGGTCAGGCAGTTGGACTAGATGATCACTGTAGGTCCTTTCCAACTGAACTATTCTATTCCATTCTATTCTATTCTATTCTATTCTACTCTATTCGACTCTATTCTATTCTACTCTATTCTATTCCTATTCCTACTTTTTTTCTATCTTCCAGCTGATCTCTGTCCAAAAGGAACTTACTTCTTGAACTCCAAGAGCTCTTCAGCTTCAGATTCCAAACCAAATCGACATCTTTAAACCATTCTCTTTGTCCTTCTGTTACCAGTAGAACGAATACCTATGGGTGTGCTTTGTAAATCCTAGTAAATAATTATCTCATTTTCCTCTAATTCTTCCTCCTCCTCTTTTAACAACAGCAACACATACTATACAAATACAAATTTATTTTAGCAGTAGACCATATTCTGTTTTTTCAGCTCACTTTTCTTTGAAAGTCAGGCTGAAGTTTACTTACAGACGCTGTATTTTAAATGGACAAAGATGTTACAGAGAGTGATAATGTCTACCAGACCAGATGGCAGAGATGGGAAAAGCCAATCCAAAAATATGAATACTTTTTTTCAAATGGACAAATAAATGACACTACCTTTTCCTACAAAGACTGTGTGGTTCTCTCTCCTTTAATGACCATGGTGACAACAACACTGCTACAGTACAATTTCAAAATTCTTGTGAAGAAAGCGAGTGAAGATTCAAAAACAGGCAAGTGGCAGGAATGAACAGTTTTAAGAAAGAGAAAAGGATCATTTTAAATACTAATTTTTTTCATTTGCATTTGAAAATCCAAACCATTGCTCTAAGAAGGCTGAAACTTTCTTCAGGAGTAATCATTTTCTTACATGATGCTTTTACTTATTCTCTCTTTATAGCGCCTGGAAAATGCTGGGCACTTCATGTTTCCTAAAGTGTATTATCATGTTATATATTCTAAATACAAGCAAGTTCCACCCTATCCATGTCAGCCCTATTCTACTCACTTTTTAAGGATAAATAAGCTTGAAAGAGTTTGACTGCATTGCCCCAGCCTCTTCTGACACAGGCACTGGTGATAGGCACAGTAAAAACTTAAAAAACCATAACTCAGTTCTCACCTCAGTGTCACTATGATTGCTGACGGCTGGGCACACGCCGTTATAAGGGTAACAATGAAGAGAAATATCAGGAATGGGATAAGCGTGTTGCAGGTTCGATCGCACTTCCCAGAAACAGCGTAGCCGTTCTCGTTCAGGTAAGTTTTGACAATAACCAGCCGGAGCTGACTGCGCTGGCCCACTGTTGGCGGAGTGATCACCTGGCGACTCTGGACACAGGCACATTCTGTGTAATTTCTTACCTGGGAGAGCGAAAAAGAACATTTCCACATGAAAAACCCGTAAGAGAAGGACACTGCGCAGAGAACGTGGTACAACAGTCCTACGGTACTTCTCAATCAGGAATCTTCTGCCCCTAGCATCATTACCCCAAGTACAAGCGAAGTTACCACTCCAAGCATTTTTAAAGCTGGCCAGGACTCTCCATGATGAGATTGCCTTTCCATTGCTTTATTTAGGCTGAGCTTAAAAAAAATTCTAGAGTATTTTTGGAAAATTCTGCTGAAACAATTCACTTCTGACAGGGAGGCTGGAGAAAAAGTTCGTTTCTATTGTATTACAAAAACTGTGAAGAAACACTCTCTAAGCAGCACTAACAACGCCATGTTCTGGAATTTGGCAGGCTGTTGACTTGCATATTCAGAAGGTGTCTTCTGCCATCTCAGTGGAAGTCTACCCAGATTTGGCTGAAGAGCAACAAGTTGCACTTCATGCTTGAAGCCCAGGACCTTCCAGTTGGGTGTGGGTGGGGATGTGAATAGGATGTGGACAGGAGCAAAACCAGAGAATAAGGAGAAAGCAGAGACTTAAACAGTGAGATGGGAGGACATGAGGGATGCCTGAATGGACAAAGAGGCTGAAATTAGGGTGAAGAGACTGAATAAAGAAGCGGCATTTCACAAGCAAAGGGCACAGTGCTCTGTGCAAGGTGAGGACGAGCTACATCGGAAATACCTTCCTGTCACATTTATTCTTCTACTTTTTTCAACTAATCTAATGCTAGAGGGATGTGCAGCACATCAGAATACTCCAGCGCTAGAGAAGAAACAGGTCAGGACCCACGTGATGTTTCAGGAAGGAGTTTTTGCATTCATAAAACCTAGGACCACATGTGCACAGAAGCTACATTACCAGACTATCTTAGGGTTGCAAATTTAATCACATGGACATCAGGAAATATCCAAATTACAGTTGCTTGTCAACTTTAATGTATGTGTTCATGCTATGATGTAGTCTCACATTTTTTTCCGATGGGATTTAGCTGAACATCTCAATAATATATCAATTTATCCAGTATTTTACCTCCCATTTTCAAAATCTGGCTCTGGCTACTTTATTCCTCACACTAAACATATTCCACTACAAAGACAAAATGACTCATATTTCATATGGATTCTTCTATCACACTCACCATTATAGCTTAAGTCTTTCTAAAAGGAGTAATTTATCTTCAAAACAGTTATGAGATAGGGCACTGATGTTATCTCTATTTTGTAGCTAAGTAACTGAAATAGATCAAGAGTTTCACAAATGTGGGTGACTAATTTGAGACACTCCAGATCCTTTTTTTCAGAACATTTTCCATTATATACAACTTAATATATTCTGTATGTAACTTTTCATGCCTTCAGATACAGATTTAGGCACTCAGTGCTTCCATAAATGGCACTTCTGGATATTGCTCATGTCCATCATCCAGAATATAAAGAATACAAGATTAACAATCAACTGGGAGAAGTTTTGTTTAAGTGACTTGCCCAACATCACTTAGGAATGAAGGTAAGTTCCCAAGGCAGCACTCCACTCTCTAATATCACGAGTATCTGCTTTCTTCCTATAGTCCCTCACCTTAATCTCCTTATTGCTTCTAAACGCAAATGCCAAATAGGCATGCTACAGAAAATAGTCCTCTTTACTCCACAATCTTTGTTCAACACCAGAGAAACCAAGTTTGTGTACTAAATGGCACAGACACGACACAACAGAAATGCTAGAGTATAGGAATATATATATATAAAACAGGTATGAACTGTACACTGGCATCCTTTTCTCCTACTTCCAATTTTTAAATGGTTAATTTTGAAAACACTGTATGTCATAAACTTAAGTCTAAATGTTATAGGTCAGCAACATTTTGTGTGTTATACAGTGGCACAAGCTTACATTTGTTGTTTTTAAAAGTACACTACATAAAGCATTATTTAATGAAGAAATGCATTTTCCTACCATTGTCAGCCCTATTCTGTTCACCATTAGCTACGGAGTTAAAACTTCAGGCCATGAAGGATCTTTTTTTAAATTGTAAGATTTCAAAATTTTTGTTTCAAAATCTGTAGCGAAGAGCACGTATTCCCAAAGTACCTCCCTACTAAATGAATTAATAGTGCCAGTTTGATATCAGGTGAAATGTAACAAAGATCAAACCTATGTCTCAATCGAGTAAAGCACAAATAAGATTTATATATAAACTGCAAGTTAACTATAGGCTCACGTCACAGGATTTTCCAATTGGGCCAAAGCAATTTTCTACTAAGAACCAGCAAGATACTCGTAAAAAAAAAAAAAACAACAAAAAAAAACGATTAGGGAAACTAATCTGTTTTCAGTGCCATCTATGTATGAACCTGCATTTTCAGACCATTATCCAGTCAACCTGAGAAAGCACAGTGCTGGACCTCACATCCTGGTGCTTCCTTACATCCTTGTGCTTCGCAGGCTGGCTCAAGAGCGCAAATCAGGAGACTGGCACATTATAAATAAGCCTTCTGGAAAGCACAATCAAGTCCTGAGAAAATCAATGTTTACATTACTTCCCATCTTTCTTAATTATCCTTTTTTAAAAGACAGTTCTGTAACAGAAGAATTTAAGAGTTTGGTTTTTGTACGGAATGAGCATGACCATAATGCTCTATTGATATTTAAGTCAGATTCTACTTTTCAACTGTTTTCTTATGCCCGGTCCTGGAAACTGCCAAATTTCCATGGTGGGATTTTACCAGCAAGACGCCCTTCCCCAGTCCAGCGTAACAGGAAGGCTGGGCTGTAACAGGCAATGTATTTCCAAGAAAGAAAAGGGAGGATGCTTGTGCTAGAAACAGAGCAGTCTTTGATCTGCATCAGTCCTGAGGGGCTACTCGCGGGTTGTATGTGGGTGGGTGGGTGGGTGGGTGGGTGAAGCACTTACCCCTGTGCTATGGTTTCCACCATTGATGCAGCCAGCTAGGCAAGGATTAAAATATGTTATTCCATCTGATCCACAGACAGGCTCGTACTCGTGAATCTTACATCCACAGTTAACATTACAGCTCCCAGTCAGATTCCTGTGGGCCATGGCAAGAGTAGGGCTGAAGAAAGGAAAAAGAACATGCTAGTAGAGCAAGCACAGATATCCTGCTGTTTAGAGGGAGAAAACATCCTACTCATTAACTCTGGAACTGAGAGTTGATTATCAGAGAAAGATGGCATTAACTCTAGGTTATGTACATGATTTAAACAATACAGAAGAACACCCAAGGCATCCCTGCCATCAACTAAAGACACAGTACAAAAGCAATGCCAAAGTTTAAAACTTTTATCTTATTTGCCTAGCTAATAGTTGTATTTTTCCCCTGTTTTTTTTCCTTTGAGGGTTAAGACACCACTATTTTATATGTCTACCCTAAGCTGCAGCCATTTGTTGTTGATTACTAGTGAAGGGCTCAGTGACGAGATGTAAGCATTATGTGAACTAACAGGCATCTCCTCCCACATGCCAACAACTGTTCAGAAAACTTAATGCTTGTATTATTTCTATGTATATGTGAAGTCTACAGGAAGCTCCCTAGATCTGGAGGAGTGCTGTGCTTTTACTAAATGTCTGTAAAAGAACCACTACTCCACTTCCCTGGACCATTCCCCAAAATCTTGCCAAAGCTCAACTTTCAAGGTCCTCCCCAGAAGGGTTTGGCAGTACGCTCAGAAGGAACTGAAGGGAATTTCAAAGCTGAAGGACACGCACACACCAAAAAGCAGGCTCTTCACTATCTATCACTGCTGCTCCAAACACGTGGTTCAACAGATCTCAGCTGCCACGGCAGGGAACTGCATCAACTCTTCACTGGCAAGCGCCATGCCAGCCCGGGCACGTCCTCACCACAGGATGAATGCGCAAAGGGACCCCAACCAAGGCAGCAGCCCAGGGCACTCACGGAGCTCAGTGGCTCAGGTAGCAAGGCCCGAATGAAGCACTGCACTGAGACAGCTACAGGTCTCTCCCCATGCACCCTCTCCTCCAGCAAACACCTCTGCACGGCATGTCTGGGACCTGTCTGGAGAGAGCAGGTCATCTGGAAGCTGTTTTGGTCCCCCCCAAACGGCACTGCCCTGTGTGCTGGGAGTCCCAAAACAAGACAAACTCCTAAGACAGAACCAATACTTGATTTCCTGAGCTTCCAAGGGGCAGCCGGTACGAAGCACTGAGTGCCCGTGTGCATCTCATGGCTGGAATCGAGATTTTATAAACATACAATCCCACTGTGTCTCTACCATATCAGTTGTACCATTGCAGCTCAATCCAGAAGTGACAAAGACCTTAGTAACAGCAGCATCCACATCTGTAAGATCACAGACTCTTCATCAGAAGATGATGGGGAAAACAACCCCCACTGATCAAATGGTGCTTTTTGCTACCAGTAGAAGGAAATTAACTCTGGCTACAACTGACTGCCGGCTGTCACCATCACAGGTTTTTACTCAGGTTGACTAAGTCACACAGTCACCAAATTAACCAGCCCCTGTCTTCTGTACCGTATCACTTCAGCCCTGCCCAAAACAACTCTCAGGACACTTAAAAATGCCCAGCTTTGGGCACAAACCCTGGAGGAGACACCCAGCTACTCCCTGCGCTGAAGGAAAGACCAAGGCGACACTGAACTTTTAACACTCCTAGATAGGGTAAGGGCTTGAGTACAAAACAGAGGAGGAAACGCATTAGCAGGCACAAGGGCAACCGCACTGAAAGAAAAGAATAGGAAAAAACCCTACATAACTGTATATACAAATTCTGATTATACAGAAACAGGGAGAGTTAAAATGGAAGAGTTAAAGAAAGAGAAAATAGATACTCGTTTGTTCGTTCCCAAATTAAAAACAGACTGGCATAACTGGACCCAGTGCATGTAGAGCTAATACCAGAGGATGTAAGGTGTCAATCTCTATTATCTAGAAGCTCCTTATTAATAAGGAAGTAGTTGATGATCATATCGTATTTTTCTGACAAATAACTGATCTGAAAAGCCATTTACTTTTAATGGGCATATTTTCTTGAAAACTTCAGACTAGTTTATAAAGAGGTACTATACTACCTTTGGCCCTTTCAGTTACTGGGATTGCTCAGATTGTAGCATTGTTTTTTTCCCTTGGTTGGCGAAAGACTAATTGAAAACTTATTTTTGTATGTGTACATTTTCTGTGAAAACCTTTAGAAACACATGAAAATGGCTGTTGAGACCGCCACGGTTGTCTCTTCACCAGTATCCTGTCTCTAACAGCAGCCGTAAGAACACAACTAGGGAAGAGCAAGAACAGGGCAAGTAACTTCCCCCAGAAAAGTATTGTCTCAGCCTCTAATGAGTCTCTGCCCAAAATATTTTCTAAGTCTGATGTGTTTTTTTCAGTTAATAAACCCCCTTTTTTTTCCACTGTACTTTTCCCATTGAGATTCAATTTTTTGCGTCTACAGTATCGAACAGCAAGGATTTTTCGACAGTCCACAGCCTCTTACACGAGCTGTTGTTTGTTTTGAATCTGGCTCTTACTAGCTTTATCTGACAGCCCCCACTTCTACTACTTTGCTTGTAAATTCTGAACACATGAAGGCTCCTGAAAAAATAAACTTACGGGGTTCCTATGGCCAGCATGAAAATATTTGCAAGGTCTAGTGAAATCTTGTAGTTGCAATTAAATAAACCACATCTAATATTAACTAATCTAGTCTAATCACATCCAGTGTTACCTGAAGGCATTATGCCAGAAGGTACCTGAAGGTATAGGCATAAAGTATTACCTTTTATCCATGCTATTACTGAACATGCTAGCTCAGGTACCAAAAAGAAAATAACTGTTCCACTTAGATATATACGCAGACACACTTTGAAATGTAGGTTATTTTCTGCTGCCATTATGCAGCCAAATTTTAAAAAGCATGAACTTTTAAATGGCCCATATTATATTTATACCTATTTTTACTACACTTGCCATGCCTTCTGTCTCACTTCAGGTTGCTAAATTAGTAAGTGGAAAAGCAAGAGTCTGCAGTGTGGTTTATTGCTGGTTCAATTTTCTGCATCTCATTTGGAATTTCATCTGGGTTTAAAATACTGCCAGCAACATGAATGCATTAAGGCAATGGAAAAGTTACGTGAATGAGCTTATTGATAACAATCTACTTCCAAGTGATAGGGTTGGCTGAGGCTAGGAACCCTAGCTCTTATTTCCTAAATACCTTTCTGTCTGAAGAAATCACGGTTCCTGAATTCTGCACCCACGCTCTCTCTTCACTGCATAAGGCGATTCCAAGCCGCTGAAAACTGAAAAGCAGCTGATACCAACATTTTCACCTGAAGCTTCTCCTGTTACTCAGGAAAACTCCCATTTTATTGTGTTACTCTCTGTCATGGCTGCACTCTAGGCTTGTAAGTGCTATTTTGTCTCTCAAAGTACCCGAATGTCAGGGACTGCAATGTTCAGTACTGCAATGCTCAAGTTTTTCAGAGGAGGGCCAGTTTCAAACCACTTACTTTATGGGCTGTAATTTGCAATACCTAAACCTGAAAGTTTTTAGTCCTTCCAGATGCCCAACTCAGAAAGGCAGGTTCTGCAAGGAATCAAGACAGTTGGCACTTCTAAAGATCTCCAAAAATTCAGAACATGGAAGTGAGGGCCTGACCTCCCTCCAATGACTCTCTGACTGGCACTCTTGGCCAGGGAAGGTGAGATGGGAGCTGAGAGCAATTGCAAGGCCAAACCAGAATTAGGTCTAGAGACAACAATCACAGCCAGTGATCACACAGCAAGTCCAAGAGAAAGGAGGGGCAGGCCCTCGCCTCCAGCTTTCTTCACAACAGCTCTTAGCAGTGACAGAGCTGACCCTGGACTCAGCCCGCTGAACTCCTTAACTCAGGCGACCAAGCTCCTAGAAGTGGGGGGGACGCACTCTGCACCCTGACACTGTACAGGACTACTGGTGCCCGCTACAGGCAGCTCAGTGAGTTCCTACACACGGAGCAAAAAGCTGCCCCTTTGTGCTCATAGCCTTCTCCAGACACACCACGCTTCATGGACTTGTAACATCTCTTCTGAAATGGAGGAGGAAGCCTCCTCTTCTTCATCGGCTCTGCAGTTGCCTGAGGTAGGCACACTGGGGTTCCAGGTCCTCCTCAACCTGATGGGGTTCAAACCTACATCTCCTTGATGGTGTTCTTATCAGCAAGCTCCAGAATGGTGTCTCTTTCCATCCTTCCTGCTGAAGCTGAACATGACCTCAAGCCTGTCCATGTCTCCTCATCACTAACTCTCTGCTACCATATCTGCAAGCAAATCCTGGAGCAGGGACCAGGACTGAAGCCATTTCTTCCAACAGAAAACTCCTTTCAGAAGGTTTTAGTTAGGTTCCTCTCTTGCTTAATCTTTCTTCTTTTGCATCTCTATACATTCTTCATTTTTTCTCCTTTCTCTTTCCTCATATCCACCATCAATTTGTGGAGTGGTTTTGGTGCTCTTGGGGACATCAGGAGTGCAGAGTCAGATTCTCTGACTAAATAGCTGGATAGAGGCTACCACACCGACGGTGAGCAACTGCTGTAGCAACCAATTTCCTGACTTCCTAGCAAAAACACACTATCAGGTAGTTCTCTCCTCCACAGCAACTGTTAAACATAGTGGCCAATGCTAATAAAGTGGGTATCAGTGGGAAACAGATATACATCTCTTATGGATTTGGACAAATTTAAATGCTTCCTTCCCATCTTTGAGTCACAGACGCTTAAACACCTGCACCTACCTGGCTCCCTAAAACCATACAAGAGTCTATGCTTGGTGACTTCAAGAATTCTGACCAAAATACAAACACCACCTTATTTCACTTCAGAGGTCCGTGAGAATAGGTGTCATGGTTTAACCCCAGCCAGCAACTAAGCACCACGCAGCTGCTCACTCACTTGCCCCCCACTCAGTGGGATGGGGGAGAGAATTGGGAAATAAAGTAAAGCTTGTGGGTTGAGATAAGAACAGTTTAACAAAACAGAAAGGAAGAAACTAGCAATGACACTAATAACAACAATAAAGTGACAACAATAATAAAAGGATAGGAATACACAAAACAAGTGATGCACAATGCAGTTGCTCACCACTTGCCGACCGATGCCCGAGCAGTGCTCCTTCCCCAGCCAACTCCCCCCAGTTTCTATACTGGGCATGACGTCCCATGGCATGGAATACCCCTGTGGCCAGTTTGGGTCAGCTGTCCTGGCTGTGTCCCTTCCCAACTTTCCTGTGCCCCTCCAGCCTTCTTGCTGGCGGGGCAGGAGAAGCTGAAAAGTCCTTGACTGAGTCTAAACACGACTGAGCAACAACTGAAAACATCAGGGTGTTATCGACATTCTTCTCATACTAAACCCAAAACACAGCCCTGTACCAGCTACTAAGAAGACAATTAACTCTATCCCAGCCGAAACCAGGACAATAGGTAACTATACTAATCTCTGAGACTGAAGAGTCCAAAAATACGCTTAATCTGGGTTTTAGAAAGCATTCACGTATTTCAAACATGCCCCGAAGTCTTTCTTCAGTCAGTTCTCTCCTCTACCTTCTCCACAATGGCAGAGCTCCAGTTTAGCTCAGAAGACAGGGCCATGCAGTCTGTCATCTGCATGGTTTTGCGACTCTTCATAGCTAGAGCGCATGGTAGCTGAACACTGAAGAAAGGTAGTGCTTTGAGAATGCGGTTTTGGATTTTTTTTTTTCTTGTGGGTTTTATTACAGTGGAACCAGAACCCTTTGGTGTGTCATTAGCTTAGTTTGGAAGATTACTTTGAATGCTCTTTGTGCCACCTTTCACCAGTGTTTCACAGACTGCGAGATGCTGCAGCTCATGGCTACAGTCACTCTGGCCTCAATCCACAGAGGCGCACAGCTTCTGGATCCTCTCCCGAGAGGCTGGATCTGCCTAGCTCCATGACACAAGGCTGTCCCTCCTTCCTCTTCCCGCCCGATACTTTTAAACTAGCTGACAGTTTTTTCACAGATGGAAGCAAAAAGTGTCCTTCGTTGCATCACTTATCCAGTAGTCCACTGATTAGATATGAAAACCCCGTTCCAAAGAATATTGAAGCAGTCCATGCAAGGTTGAATGTGATAAAGAGGAGGGGGTGCAGGAGTGAAATTTAAAGGCCTTTTCCAGAGACTAGAATACATATATGAAAATCCCCAGCTCCAGGAGAAGACTGTGCCCTTTGCCTTCTCACACCTGAGTGGCAAGCAGAGCTGCAGGCACCATCCGATTTCTGTCTGTGGTCTGTGTGCAGTCTAGTCCAGAAGACCTGAATTTCTGAGAAGAAATGTCAGTATGACCCCTGCAGAATCCACAAAGCCAGACAGAGCTAAGTACTGAGCTCTGTTGGGGCATGAGTATTTGCACATGCACCGTAAGCAAAAATCTTGCCTTGGGAATTATGTTGGTATGCACAACCTCTCCACACCGGGCACTGCAGCATAATATTGCATTAACTGTTTGCCCTGCTCTCAGTATTGCTCAATGGCCACTACTGTTTAAAACTAGCTCAAGTATCTCTGCTCTACGCAGATCAGTAGATACCCAGGGAATTTTAGCACCTCCTCAGCCAGGCAGGAGCTGAACAGGAATCTGGACTGGGTCTGTGGCTGCATCCTCAAGATCCTGTACACATACTCACAGACTCTGTCGTGGCTGCAGAGCCCCACGACGGCTGCTGTTTACTTGTCTTCACACCTGTGTAATGTGTGGGCAGGACCACTGCAAAGGTAAACAGCTAGCACCAGACTTACTATATCCTAGCTACCCCACAGATCACAGGGGATGTTCTTCTGCTCCCAGCTTCTACACCCAACTAGATCAGAGACTTGGCTCTACACACAGCGACTGTCACCCTGTCATCCGTCACCTCACCTCCTGTCATTTGTGACACTAAGCAGTACAACTGCTGCTTAGTTGCTTCCACTTGACTCATTTTTAATGTATTTATACACCACTATTTCCTTTTGCTGAATATGCTAGTCTTCCCAGCTGGGCACTTTTGCAGTCGACCAAATGATACTAAGCAGCTCTTAAATATTTTTTGGCTGTCTACTGATCACACAAATCAGGTTCACAAATTTAGCTCTTGGAGCTACTTTACACTTTATGGTCTAGTTGGATGTTAACCAAAGCCTTTCTGAGTGTTTTCTTTCTTGTGCCATAAACAAACAAGGCACAGTTTTAGAAACAAGTTGCAGCTTGAGCAGGAAATTAAATACCCAGGACTGATACTGGTTCTGTCGCCTTCTCAGCTATCAGCTGAAACTTGTCTTATTGTATCATGCTAGATTCCAGAAAGCAATATGCAGCAACACATCATAGAGCAGCAGGCAGACTTTTCCAGTAATCTCTCAACAGAACCTCTTCTCCAATGGAAAACATCAAATCACCAAAACATTCCTCAGGAACGTTCTGATTTCAGCAGCACAGTGACAGAAGTTTTTCACAGCAACAGAAGAGGCAGCATTTTTGGAGTTTCACAAGCTCCTCGGCAGCCTGCTGAGCTGGATGTCCCAGATGCCTGAATACTTGGGGTAAGCAGGGACTCCCCAACCTGCCTGGGAGACCCTCGTGCCCACGTCCCCGCTGCCAGCAAGGCTCTGCCGCCCTGCACACGGACAGGTCCAGGGACAACCCAGGCTGCTGGGAAAGGCACGGCTTGGGTTCCCCTCTCCAACTTCTCCCACCCTGTGAAACAGCATTCTTCTGACCTCTTATCCCTCCATCACCTAAAACCCTTCTCAGCAGCAGATGGGTCGTGTTGTTCCACAGGCAGGAGAGCCCGCTCCCCACCTCGCATCGCCTACGTAGCTAACTTGCTTCAGCTGAACATTATGACACAGAGGTCAGGAAATCAGCTTAAAAACTAAGGTGAATGAAATCAGGCATGCAAGAAATGAGAAGAATGAAACTGGAAACTGAAGTGAGACCACTGTGATAATTTAATCTCAGGCGCATTTTTTTGTTTGCCCAGGAAGAAGCCTGAAGTTTACAGATACACAAAGCAAATATGCTCAAATTAATAACAAGCTACTGCAGGCTGTGTCTTTCCAGCTTTCATTACCTTTTGTACCTCAGCAAATCACTGTAAAGTTTACTTGGGGGATTTTTTTTTTTGCTGTTTACAGCAAATGCCTTGCATGCAAAGAGGGGTTTTTTTTTCATCCTTTCAAGAACATGCGATACACAAAATCATCTATTAACTCTGTTTCCAAAAGCTCATTATCAGACAACTGTAAGAGGTTCGTGCCTTCATCTTTATTACCTTCACTGCTCACTCGTTCACTCCTCTTTCAATGGTGGGAAAGTAATGAAGGATGAAGGAATTCAGGTGCTGGGGACATGAAATCTCTACTGACACATATGTATGTAACCCCGTTTTCATCACATGTGATCCACCATATAGCCCATATTATAACAGATTTCTATGAACACTTCTCCGAGGAGGGGATCATTTTTTCTTGAAGGTATGTATTTTTCCAGCAGTAAGCTGAACCGAAGTACTCTACTAATCCTGCTTTCTGACACAGGGAGGCTGCCTACTCTCCACAGAGGAAGACAGAGCATTGATCCCTGAATTACTGCACAGCACATTGCAGATTTACCTGGATCGGTCAGAAAGAGCAGGCTCTTATGAGCAGGCTAGTTAAGTCCTGCCTGTGAGCCGGCCTGTGGGAAATGCAGCTTAGTTTGAATGCACCCGCTGCTGTAGACACGCGGGACGACCGAGAAAGAGCCGCCCCACTTGTTTCCGCCGGTGCGGATGCTGTCAACTTGCAGCGCTGCTGCACCTGAGCTGCCAAGGACACCCGTCATGCACGAGCACTCTGATAGAAACCACACCCAAACGACCGCATTTCCGGAGCTATTCTTTCAATTACAAACAATGATGCTCTTCCTTTCTTTAATAAGATTGAACTGCAAGTTTGTTAAACGTGTGTGTGCTGAGACAAAACCCAGAACCCCATCTGACAAATTGCATTTGTTCACTTCTCAGGCAGACTGTTCTGTGTCTCCATGACACGACGCTGGTAAAGCTAATAAAGAGGAGACCTCTACTAGATGTGACTAACAATAAAAAGGACTCTAGTTCCTAACATATTTTTTTTCTAAATCCTGTTCTCCTCTCCAACTATTACTCTGTGGAAGGCTTGTGGTATAGGAGTAAAGTAAGAAACGGGGAAGTATAAGGCGAGATTTATTGCCTGGAGTTTTTGGAGCTGTGATGTGTTATTTCAGATACCCAGGGTTGGACTGACACCTCATTGTGCTGGCAGTCAATGCACACATATTGGAAAAAAAAGGTGGAGTTTCTTCCCATGAGGCTACAATCTAAATGAAATGCAGTTTAAAAAAAAAAGCAGTGCCTGACCGTATTTTGATAACACCTAAACAAAGAATTGTTTTGCACGTGGTTTTATTTGTATTTATTTAGATCGCTATAGTAACCTACAGGACGAAGGAAATACGAAGGAAAGGAGATAACCACTCACCACATAATTTCTACAATCTTAATATTGGGCTATATGATAAAAAGGATTATCTTAATTTGATAGCAATATTTTTGGTTTGGTATTGAAGGACATTCTGGATGGCATAGATCTGCAGTCTCCTTGTTGGCAAGCAGCTGGAAAAGCAGCAATGACGCAATTTTTGCGTAGCTGTCAAACAAGGGACCCTCTCACTGTGTCAGCTGGATTCCTTCTTTGTTGTTATTGTTCTGATCCAATTAGTCACTGCTTTCAAGTTAAAGGATCCAACTGGCTGACTGGACTGAAAGAGATAGAAGAATAACAGAAATCCAACTGGTGGTACAAGAGGAAGAATAGAATTTTTTTCTTAATGTGAAGTGCCTCAGTAAGTCAATTGCATGCTTTAGCTAAACCCTAATTGCACCAAAACAACAGAAAGTAATCAAAAAGGGTCTGTTTTGATTCATTACGTACCAGAAATGTGAGATATGGAACTGAACTAACCCAGGAATCTGTCACTATGAGTAAGCTCCCCATGGAGCCTGTTTTAGTTGCCTTATACCACAAAACATGGAAGGGACAGCTGATCTCTGCTATTTCCCCTTTATTCAGTACTGGTGAGGCCACACCTGCAGTGCTGGGTCCAGTTCTGGGCTCCCCAGTAAAAGACAGACATGGACATACTAGAGAACATCCAGCGAAGGGCCACTAAAGCGACGAGGGGACGGGAGCATCTCTCCTGTGAGGAAAGGCTGAGAGAGCTGGGACTGTTCAGCCCAGAGAAGAGAAGGCTCGGGGGGGATCTCATCAATGTATTCAAATACCTGAAGGGAGGGTGCAAACAGGATGGAGCCAGGCAATTTCCAGTGGTGCCCAGTGCCAGGACCAGAGGCAATGGGCACACGCTGCAACACAGGAGGTTCCCTCTGAACGTCAGGAGACACTTTTTCCCTGTGAGGGTGACGGAGCGCTGGCACACATTGCCTAGAGAGGCTGTGGAGCTTCCCTCCTCGGAGATACTCAAAAGCTGCCTGGACAAGGAGACAATTCACTGGTTCAGAACTTCCCATTTGGACGCTGGTTATGGTGCAAGAGAAAGGATGCTGTATTGTGGTTCGACACAAGGCTCCGTACACTGTGTTCAAATATCAAACATGCCTTCAGAGAGAAGGCTGGGGCACAGAACAACAGGTTCTAAAATGCTGAGATGTGTAATACAGCGGTGCCCTTGACAGAACTGCTGATGACACACCAACAACGGCAAAACTGCTTGTGCCCAACACAAACCAGTAGAAAATCCTTGCAAATGTATTCTAATCTGTGCATGCCTCTAGGTCACATCTACTTCCTCGCAGCTGGTAGTTAGAAAAATACTGAGTTATGAAACGTACTGAATTATGAAATATCATTGCCTATTTTGCTGAGTACTGGTATGCACATACTTCTCTGTTAACAAAAACCCAGCTTATCCTTCTCCTCTGTACTGGTTTATGGCTCAGTTTACCAAAGAAAAAAACTATTTTTTAAATGTAAAAGAAAAGAACAGCAGAACTGAACACATTTGTCCAGAGAAGATCCTCCTGCAAGGTATGTCTGTACTGCCCAATGCAGCTGAGATCTCTGGGCTGCTGCCAGCGCAGGTAGCTCTGACATCAGACCCGGCATAGCCATGTTAACATAGAGCATCATGCAAGACATTTACTCTGAATGAAGCAGCTGTACTGCTTCTCCTATCTAATGCAGCCTGTTGAACTGGCTTTGATGTCCATATGTTACACTGCCTTGAAACTAGCGAATGAAGTATGTGTTTTATTAAACATCAAACTGAAAGCATGCTTTTTTGTTACATGAACAATAACACTCTTTGATGTCTGAGTTAAAGAATTGCCTACCAAGTAAATGATTTGAAGCTACCAAATGATTGACCATGAGTATTAAGAGAATGTTTATCATGTCAGATATTCAAGATTAACTTATGTGTAGTGCTGCTTCTTTATTATCATTTTGATAATAAATATGGATTTGATCTCTGCATTAAAAAAATCACACAGGGCTGGGGCTGCACCTGAACCATGCTTTATAAAATGCTGGTAATTCGCAATTTCTGATGACGTTACAGTCTAAGCATACTGATTTTTATGCCGATTTCAAAGAGTTGATATACCTCAACACTCTCAAGAATTTTGCCATTACCATCTCTCTTTTCTCAATAAGAACAACTAGATGGAGGTGGTGAAAAAGTAATGCTACTGCAGACTTTCAGAGCAGCTGTGAATAGATGCCTATTTCAATTCATGCTACGTACTTACTGCAAATGTTATTACTCACTGCAAAAAAAAAATTAGATACTCTTACAATTCCAGTGTGAAGGGTATGTGTAACATAGCAGTAGTTTGCCTTGTCTTCAGTTTAAAAATGGATTTCAATTAAATAGCACTTTTTCACAAACAGAAAACTACAGTCTTCTCATTAGCCAGGCAGGGACATTATGACTTGCCACACAGTTCAGTTAATTGCTATCTGAAATTTATGTTTTAATTCCTAATAATTTTCATTTCTCCATCTACGCCCATAGGCTGTCACAAACATCAACACAAGGTGGACAATCAAAGCATTCCACCCCCTTCCCATCCCCATTCTCTCCTTCTTCAGCCCTCTATGCTCAGACAAGAGTGTATCACCATGCTACTCCTCTCTACATTCAGGCCCCCAGCACCAGGCTTTAACTCTAGGTATTAAGAAGACAAAGGAGTAAACCAGCGTTCCATCAGCTCATGATTTTCAGTTGCTGGTTTTCCTTGCTCTAGGATTCGGGTTTGACAGCAATGTAGTAACACCCAGCAACATGCAATGCAACATATTCTCTGTGTAAACAGTGCCTATTTTCTTCCTCCCTTGCTTTCCATTTTTCTTTGTTTTTCACTTGGTTTGCTCACTGCCCCACTGTAGTTCTTTTTTTCCCCCTTTGATCATCTCTTTTCCTGCTCCGCACTTCCTCCACACTCTCTTCCAAACCTCAAACTGTTAAGAGTCCAGAGCTGAGCCTTAAAAGCCAGATATTCAAAGGGATTTGATACCCAGCACCTGGCCACAAATAAAAGGCACACGTTGTCTCAGATGTAAAAGCAAAGGGAAAACCATTGATTCAGAGAAGTTTGTGCTCTTCAAATGCTTACTCTGTTCTTGTGTTTAAGCTACATGAAGAAGGCAATTCTGGGGAAAAGCTAATGTAAAAAAAAAAGAAAGAAAATAAAAGCTCATGATCAGGCTTCTGAGGAATTACCTTCCAGTGAAACACCTTCTCACAACTTTTGCCACACTGTCTTCCTTCCAAATATCCCTCATTTTTTTTAAATGCCCTTCCATGTATTTCTTAATGTCACAGCCTAAATGCCTCACTCCCAATACCTTCCTACATCAACACCTTCTTTTTCATGACAGCCCTCTTCATTCTCAGTATATCTTTAAGGGTTATGATCTAGTCGCTGTCTTGATGATCCAGCAAGTGCTGGAGGGCATTCATACAGCTGGTAAGGCGTTCAGAAGCAGCACACACCACTAATGCTGACAGCACGAGCCCAAGTGATTCCTCTCAAATAGGGACTGTAGACCTAAGACACTATGATGGTGATAATAAAAAATATCTATTCAGAAATAACCTTTATAATCCCTTTAGTATTTTCACAATTTTCATGAGCAGAAAAGAAAACATTTTGAAACACCAACTAAACTCTGAGCAATCTACAGAGGATACTATTCTTATTTTCCTGTAAAAATCACTGAAGGCCATTCTAATGCATTTTCCCATCCCTCGAAAAGGGGAGTTACTACATAAGCTTCATTATAAACTAGATGTAAAACTGAAGGGCCACACTATCAGCGTGTGTTTATATTACAAAACTCACCGAATTCTCATGTGAACATGTGGCTTCTTCAGTGCATGGGCCATCAGCATTTTTTACATTTCTTTATCAGGCTTATTGGAAAAAGTTGGTTTTGCCACGAGTGATTCCAAGATACTTACCCAGTCGTGTAAGGTATATTTATTCCCCCTAGATTAATGCTTTCACATCCGACAATGAAGAGAGTTGAAAAGCACAGCAGAGATACACCACTGCAGATCATAGCCAACTTTGCAGACTCTCTTGCACCAAGTTTCAGTTTTTTTATAATGTAGCCGCCTAGGACAATACCAACACCAGCACTTGGGACAATAATCACACCTGCCGGGAAGAAATTTGAGCAACATTAAAGCAGGACCTATAGAAATGGTATAAAACATAAATATTGGTTTCATTCCCTAATTAGATGACTGCAAATGCTGCACTAAGATCTCCATTGTCTGATTCTCTGCTAGCAAACTGAGTCAGACTTTTCAAACCTCTGGAGTGTTGTCAAAGAATTAATAAAAGCCTCCTTATGATATTACCAGCAGCCAAAGCACTATAAGAGAACTATTGTACTTACAAGCAGAAACATTGCTTTGTATTTATTTTAGAACGGAGAGCAGGGCTACATATTGCTCCAGTTTAACTACTGAAAATTTGAAGAAATCCAGATTTGGACATGAATCTTCCTCTTCCTACTTGCATAATTATTTCCAGTGAAGCGCAAGCGCTAACCTCAGGCAGGACCCCAGAAGCCTGCCCACCGGGGAGGGCATGCGTAAGCCTTGCTGCAAATTCTGCCTTCTGGATACTTTACTCAAACTGAATAGCGCTTTCCTACATCAGCACCCCGATTCACCTCAGCACAGCCACGTGGAGTGTAAACTGACCAAATACGACTGAAGAAATTAAGATATCAGAACGAGTATTAGGGTAGGTTTAAGACACAAACAACGTGCCTATGAAATGTCCGTTGCTCTGCTGCGGCAGTTAAAGGTGGCAGTTCAGCAACACACCACAGGGCTGTCCTCACTGGTCGGGGCCT
This sequence comes from Sagittarius serpentarius, assembly GCA_034782735.1. Lineage (NCBI taxonomy): Eukaryota > Metazoa > Chordata > Aves > Accipitriformes > Sagittariidae > Sagittarius > Sagittarius serpentarius. The sequence goes on from JAVKLA010000027.1 coordinate 17,631,826, forward strand.
GAGCTGGGGTTAAGTCAGTGAGTGTCTTGCACTTCTTCACTTCCCTTGGCTTCTGCTTCTCACTGACATGGGAGAAGGTCTTTCAATTAGGGCTTTGATAATAAAGATGCATTCCACATAAATACGGAATTTGCACAACTTTTGGCAGCTCCATCTACAGAGGAGCTAAACTTTATAACCCAAATTCTTAAAGATGTTGGTCTTCTTTTTAAAGAAGCCCATAAGAGTTATCACTTGCAAATATCTCTAATGCTATTGCAAAGCATTCTCATTCTCTGCTAATTTGTCTAAAGGCGAAGGGGACATTGTATTTATCAAAATGCCAATGGCATTATAAAATAAAATGTCATTTCATGAGGAAGATTCTTAATAATAACCCTTCACAGAATCAAAACCAGTCTTTCTCGTAAGAGCAGAAATTAAATGCGTAAGTCCTTCTAGGAGAATTAGATGATTTTCACAGAGTTGAAAGCTGTTATCTCTCTCGAGCTGTTATATCTCTCACTTTCAATGACTGAATATGAACGAGGGAAAGAAATAATGCAAATCCTTTCGCTTGGACTGAAAACGTTCTCTCTAGGTGAAAATCGTAACTCAGCCATCTGAGTCTACCAGGCATTCCCTGCTCTATGAAATCTGTGTTAGAGAAACCCACATCCACACCAAAGGCAGACTGGGATGACTTGCAATGCCTTCTAAAACACCCCTGTCAGATGAACCAAATTCCATGGACCAAATCCGTGGCTACATCAGTTATATGAACTAAGGATCTAGCCCAAGGTAAGGGCTTAGTGACAATAAATTAACCTCAGTATTTTATTCTTCTTCCTTCTACCTTACAGTTTAGCTTTGAGTTCTTAACCTCTTCTGGACCTGAATTTACCTCTTCTTTCTTATTCCCTTGACGGCACGGATATTGGAAAAGCCTTTCACTAGAACTGAGACTCTGCATGTCTATGTCTAGTACCTTGTCAAAACTGAGCATGTAAATATTTTGCAAGGCATTAGGTTCGTGGTTCTTCCACTGGTGAGCTATACTGCGCTGCTGTTTTCGTCCATCCTCTGCCACATCGTGAAGATCAGAACATTAAAAATGAGGAGAAGAACATGAGCAAATTGCCCACCAACGCTTGCTGTCATTCAGGAGAATGGAAAGGCAAAGGAAAGCCTACAGAGAAAAAGTATAAAGACCAATTCCTCCATGCAAAGTGGAGCTGGGGACGGAAAAACTCTCTCTCTCGGAGAAACTGGAAGGGCAGGAGCAGATTTCGCTGTTTGTGGTGAAGGCAGCAGAAAGAAGCTCTCATTCCCTCCAAAATGTCAGGAAGCCTGACAGGTTCTTTTACCCTAAGTACTCTTCATCTCAAACTCTTCATCCTTATGCCCCTCTCTTTCCGCAGGGGATGTGAAATCAGAAGTGATGTACTGTCAAAGAAACGCAGCTACTACAGCGTAGTAGACAAGCTTCCAGGGCAAAGCAAAGCATGTACATCTAATCAGGACACGCATTCTTCTTTTTCAAAGGCATTTAGAGGAATAAAGCTTAAGATCTGATACTAAGCTGTTGCACTGCACTGTCCTTCATTTTATAATGACAGTTTGGCTTACAAGAATTGTGCGTGTGCTAAATACGCTCCTGGGTGCAGTGCTCTGAGGCAGTATTGGCTTTCAGTCAGCAATTTTCAAGCTTTGCCCTTTTTCCTGTTGTCAGGATGCTGCGGCACTTGAGGCTTTCCACAGCGGAAAAAGATGATCTTAACAGCTACTAATAGTCGGGGAACAGAAAACTGCAGTATCTGCTAAGTGGGCTACACTTCCAAAGGGAATATCGTGGAGATCTTCAAACCAATTCTGTCTGTGAAACATATTATACCTTTTCTAAAACTAAAGGTAGATCCAATGCGCTTGTAACCATTTTAGCAGAAGTTACCAAAACAGTGCTTTATAATATATACCGTGCAGTTCTTCCAATTACAAATTATTTGAATTGTAACTCTCTTTTTCACAAGTAAATCTGCTAGCAAAGCACCTGAAATTTTAATCTGGATTTGTCTAAGATCTACCTGTAACCTACAGCCAAAGTTCTTTTCTTTTTTTTAACTTAAGAAAGCCTGGAGGCTAAATGCCGCCTGCTCTACACTGGGAAAACAAAACTCCAAGCAAAACAAGACTGCAGCACAACCTGCACAAGTTCAAGACATGAAGTTTGGCACATGGCATTTTTGCTGATGATCAATGCCAGGTTTGTTAAAAAGCAGAAAGAAATTGAGACTTAATTAAAGAATTGCTGCTTATGAATTGAGACGGAAAACGACCAAAAAAAACCTTTACATCAGTCAAATGAAGACACTCAGCACGTGCATGTACTCAGCTGGCAACGTACGTATGAAGTATAGATGTAGCAATATAAATAACATGTAAGTCCTCCTTTTGCTAACCAGAAGTTTGTAAACTGGACATGTCCTTCACTAGATTAGCGAGTAGCAATCTAATACAGAATCTCCAAGTTTCCTTTTCCCATTTTTCCCACATAATGAATTTATAAAACTAGTAACACCTGTTGACTTTAATGCTAAGTTTAGGAGTTGGGGTTGTGGAAGCAGTGCTCACTTGTCCGTGCTGCATATCCAGCCTGAGCTATTTCATCTTCTTCTTCTGGTTCATTATAATAGTCTTTATCAAGTAATTTATAACAGGGAAAACAACAGATGTTAATAGCTTCACACCCTGGACAGGATCACATCATTTTTTCCTCTTTTAATGTACTGGCTGTTGAATATTTTGTCTGGCAAGAGTGTTTCTGGTTTATCCTGAGAACGAAACAAGTTATGGAATAGCAATCCCATCAAGACTCATTACAGTAAAACTCCCATGCATGTGCGGCTACCCTAAGCTTCAGATAGAATCACGGTCCCATCAATCAATGTTTCCTCCCTTATATACAGAACACAGGGATTTCGTGCCCTGAAGAAAAGCTCATCCCAGCAAGCTCTCAAATAGAAGTCACCACATGGCACTTCTTTGACGTTTCCCCTCCGCACTCTAGAAAGACTCCTTGTGTTCCTTCCAGCCACTATGGGTGATAAATGATTCCCATGTGAGGTCCCTCTGTCTTCTCTCTTTCTTCTGCTACTTTTTGTCTTTTCCCTGACTGGTGCCCCTGGGCAGCTTCACCCCATACTTCACCCCGTTGCCCCAACTCACTCTCCACTCCATCACTCCTTCCCAGGTGCAGTATCTGGAAGTATGGGGGAGCAAAGAACTAACCTGCCTAGCAATCAGTGGTTATTCTATATGGGAAGCATTATGGAGAAGTAAAAAAGATGCTTGTAAAGACAAGCGTCTTTGATGCAGCTAGGAGAGAAGAGAGATGATCTGCATGACATGGGCCCCAATTCTGCACAACACTTTGGCCCCTTTCCCTAGGGAAGTTCCCATCTCTCCCTTCCGCAGAGCAGGACGAAGCTTACAATTTTGCAGTTAGTAGCTCTGTTAGAAGTTGGACTTGGCTGTACATTGCTGCAGTAGCAGGGGAAGTGCCACAGCTGCAAAAGAGGGGTCTCAGACCTGAAGTAACAGGTGGGAGAGGATTTGGGGAGCACTCCTGACAAGACTAGATCGTTGTGCACTCAGTGTTAATAAGTAAATAAGGAGAAAACCACCAGTCTGGAGGGGAGAGATAACTGAAGGATGGGACAGATAACTTGTCACTGGGGAAAAAAGAAAGATTAGGATATTTTACAGCAAAGAGGAAGTAAAATTCACAGAAAATAAGAACAGCTTTAAAAGATCTTTTAAGGCATGGAAATTGCAGTAATGCCAATGGGTTTTCTAGCTTGTTTCTATTGCTTTTTTCCCCCTTGAAGACCATTAACATATTAGAAAATGTCTGTTTAGGCTTGTGTAAAAAATCCCAGCCCTTTAACAATATAAATGGGTTCACATTTTACTAAACACACATAGCAAACATCAAAAAATGGCCTGAATATCGAACCCAATGCACCAAGCTGAATCCAATCACCTGTTCTAACAAGCACGTTTTTGGTTCATTCCTACATTGATTCATTTCATTAGACAAAGAACGCCAACCCTTGCAAGGTTATACTACATGGCAATGCCTTACCAGTGTAGATGCTGGCATTGGAAGCTGGGATGCCAAACTGTGACTCGATGAACTTGGGAATGAAGGTAATAAAAGCTGTGACAATGGCACTCTCAGCTGTGTATGACAAACTCACAAAAAGGAATGTCATGTTGCTTAAGATCCTGACAGCTGCTCTTGGAAGCTCTATAAAATGACAAAAAATGACAAACGAATGTTATAAATAATGAGCGAGAAACAAAAGCAAACTGAAACAAAACAAACTGATTTTCTCTGAGATGGACTGGCAATAATGGCTTGCTAGCATCTGGCTACATTGGCTAAGCAGAGGGGAGAGTGCGTGTTTGGGACTGCACTCTTCGCTGTCTGCTCTTACCCTATCTCACTGCATCGCCCCGGGGCTGCAGTCCCACTTTTCACAAACACAACTGAGGTCTGTTTTAACAAAACCGTCTGAAGAAACAGGGTCTACATAGTAACACTATAAAGGAAAGAAAAACAGCAATAAAACGTAGCAATTTTGGCATTATTCTGATGTTTTATTTTGAAATTTTCTATGAGATAACACATATCACACTGCTGAAACGACAGTACTGAGTTTTGAACTCCGCAGGAGGAAAACAGATCACATACTCTCCCTGTAACTCTCTGCTGCAAGGACCATGCTTGGAAAGCTGGGATAATAATACTATAAGTTGAAAAGAGAACCAAAAGATTTTTAATTAAACATTTTTCTACATGATTTAAAAGTATTCACAATAGATGCAGACAAAGTGTACTGAAAAAATGTCAGTGATATCAATGAATCTCGACATACCTTACACACAACTCATTTAATATTCTCAGAAGGGATAAAACAATCAATTAAAAATGAGAGTACATCATTAACTTAAATTGAAAAAGTATTCATAGATGTTGCAATTATCCTCAAATCAAATATCAAACCTCCATGAAATTCAGTACTGTAGTTAAAAGAAACACTTAAATACTTTTAATTAAGCCCCGTAGTCCTGTCAAATTATCATCACAAGATGATGATAACTCTATTCAAGACAATTTTTTCAGATTAGACGGCATGATTCTAAACATGTTGTTTTCTTCCTTGGAGCTTCTACCAAGATCAGATTTTCTGTTCAAATATTATATCTAAGCTACTATGGCTTGGGTTTTTTCATTTGCTTTTCACTTTGTGCAGAAATTGAACGCTGCTTGAATCAAAGCCCATTGAATTCAATGACAAGAGCACCCATCAGAAATACGTGTTCAGTAAGAACTCCTGAGTGAGAATTTTATTGATGTTAAAAGTTGTCAAGTCAAAAATCTGTCTCACTTTTCCCATTGACTCCAGTAGGTTATCTGTATAAAAGCAAACAGAATTTAGACTCCTGTCATGTCAAAACTTGTCAGGCTGCAAATTAGCACCTAAGTTGTCTGACTACATCTAGTCTTAGCTTATGCCAGTCGTCAAAATTTATACTGAATTCATTATGAGTACAGGGTTTATAATTTTTAATGCAGTCAAATGCTTTCTTGCTGCCTCTACGAAGAAAGATATTAAACGTTAAATACAACATTTGGTGGAAATAAGTAATGAATAAATCATATTAAGAAGCACTCATATATTTGAACCTTAATGTTTCTTACCACCTACAGCTTTTTTTAGAAAAATGTGGCACTGTTTGCAATAGAAGAACAGAAAGAAACAAGGTAACAGGAGTATGAGACAACATAATAGCAACATGAATACATGGAAACTGTAATGCAACTGTACACCTTGGGAAACTACCTTACAGTAGCAAGTACAAAGATAAAATAGTATCAGTATTCACTGGCAAATACGCTGCACGCTTAAAATACAGCTGATCAAAATTCATCTCATTGTTCAAAAGGAAATGAAAGAGAGAAAAAAATGAAAATGTCTACAATACCGTCAGATGTCAGCCCTCAAACCTTATCAGCTTCGGCTTTGTGTCTATTTTTGGGTTGGCGTGGGTTGGGCTAGCTGATGGGGGCTTAGATGCAAAAAGAAACCAAAGGGCAAGAGCCAAGATGCTCTCACCCAGCTTTTGCAAAGCCCCTCTCGGGGCTAGATGATGCAGTTTAAGGAAACGCCTGCCATAGGGCTGCAGGAGGGCAGCTGTAGCAGGATTTCCCCGGGGACAAGGCGCAGGATTGAGTCCTTCTCCCCCTGCAAGAGGAGCAAGCGGTTATGACCATGCTGCGGCCGCTGCGAGAAAGGAGTCAGGAAACAGAAAGAGGGGGTGCCAGGACTGGTCCTGCTGGGAACTGAGCTATTGGGTGGCAGCTGCTCACCCGCACTGAAAACATGGGGAAGAAAATAATAAGACAGTAACTTTCAGAAGACTGGACATCACAGACAGAAGTATCATTTTATTAGAATGATGAAGTAAGTGCTCACTGGAAGTCCTTGGCCAAGGGCTGAGTCCAAGATCTCTGCTAAATCCATTATTTTAAAGGGCCTGGCCCACATATCATAATACCTGGTAAAGTTTAGCTCCTCCTGGTAAAACTGAGCTTCAGGAAAATGTCTGGTTTGGAATTTTCAATCTAAAGATACCAAAGAACTAATCAGGTGAAGAACTGCAGAGCTAACCAACGTTTTGCTCTGGTGTTCGGATGCAGAGCTGTACTTTCTGTTGACTCCTACTCACATCTCACCTGACCACTCAGTCTGAAGGTCATTAATTTCAAAACTAATTAGTATTTTGAAATTGGATTTCTACTGATAAATAGGTAAAACTCAGTGTCTTGGAATAAGCACAAATTCTCTTATATCTGGGTGAAGGATTCTGCAGGGAACCGCTCTGCTGATTACTGTCATTTCTGGCATGAAATAAAAGAGAGATTATTCCTGCATGCTGCACTAATACATACCACCTGGAGCAGCTAAGGGTTGAAGCTCTTTGTGATTTATAAAGAGCAACTGTCTGGCATACAAGGAAAATTGGTATATAATAAGAAATTTACAAATAAAAATACATAGTCAGATTTAGGTTTTGCCTTATTTCCTCCTATGACTATAGTCAAATCCTGCATGACAGAATCTGTATTACACTTCTGTATTTAAAAACCTATAATAAAAAGGCACTACAAGTATCTCGTATCTTTCAACCACACTAATTCTAATAAAAAGCAAGAATGATAAAAATTTTAAGGATCCTTTGTACTACATAACCAATCATGCGTTTAAAACATTTCAATGTCATATTATTTTTGTGTGACTAGCCATAGGCTTAGGCTTTGATTTCAAGGCCATTATTAGACCCGTCAGGTTCCGAATTTTAGGGGGTCTTCAAAAAGCACCTCTTGCTTTTGCAAGCGTGCATCAGAAACAAACTTATGCGAACTTGCAGTTTCCCTTATTCTGTCATTTGAACAAATAAATCTCTATCGATTACATTCCTAAAGTTGAAATGATCTCTTAGTATGGCTGTAAACATGTTTACGCTTCTGTGCAGTAATTCAAATCTTAAACATCCTCATCTGCTTTCTTTTTTTTTTTTTTTTAAATAACCTAATATGTAACTAAGAGTAAATTGAAACCATTCTTGCTGGACTGGTTTGCTAGTCTACTGGCAATTTTCTTCCCTTCATGGTCTTTGACTCTATTTTTTCTGTAGTCAGTATTCATTTTCTTTCACTCATGCTGGACCACTGTTTGATTCATGGTAAGGGAAAAGCATAAGAAAAATCTGCAAGCAATACAAATATTCATAAATACTGCTCGAAGCAAAACTCTTAAAGCACTGTAAACAGAATTTCAATAAAAACTCAAATAATTCTGACTTCACATCCTTTTTCACCACTTAATATATTTTCTTCTATCCCTGTTCCTGTACATCTAGCCCAAGGTGATGCAATGAGTACAACCGGGGAATAAACCATCCCAGTCTACAGCACTGTCCTCTTCTGGTCCATCAGCGAAGCCCCCTGTAGGGGTGACGCAGGTATTAGCTAAAGGACCTCCTGTCTGCTGGTACTCCAAGCCTGGACAACACCATCCAAGCCTGCAGCTTTGGAGGAGGCTGCCTCCACACCGAAGTCACAGGGGCAGCTTCTGCTCTTGCACAGTACAAAGCAAAGCCAAGATCTGAGAGAGAATTTCTGGTTTGTTTATCAGAATGGAAATGAGCATTTTCAGTCACACACAACTACTTCAGATATATTCTGCAAGGAGCTAATCGCTAAATTCTAGAATAATATTTTGCCATGTATTTCATTTCATTATCTACTCACATACCATTTAAACAACCTCATTCAACTCGACTCCTCAAGCATTTTCAGGACATGCCTTAAGTACCTGGGTGGTGTCCAGATCGTTGAACAGCCTCTAATATCCCATCAAAAGTAGGGAGGTTCAGAGCGAGTTTGATCTGATTATTACTTTTATTAGATTATTACTTGATTTACAGCAGCTCCTCAAGGCTCCCGCTAACACTGCTCATCACTGCATGGGGCCATGCCAACCTTTTCTATTTTGAGCTCTTCAAGATGGCCTAAGAAAGGACAAGGGAGGGGAGCGACTCGCTCAAGGTCAGTGGCACAGCAGGATCCCCAGCCCACAGTCTGCTCAACTCTCTGGCATTTACAGTGCTCACCAAGCACCCCCACACAGAGACCACTGTCTCCTCCTCCTCTTCCCATCCCTGCCAACTAATCTTCAGGTACTGCAGACACTCCAACCCGGATCCTTGGGGATGCACTGCGGTGGGCTCACCCTACCGCCACAAGCCCCTCAGGAGTTTCTTTTACCTTCGCTGATGCCCGACAAGTGTCATTATCCTGTCTCTGTCCCTGGCAGGGGCTGACTGGGAAGGGCGTACAACAGCTGGTAGACATGAAAAGGCAGACACGAATAATCCACATTTAAGAAAGGGCTGTACATTGGGACAAAACACAAAACATCAATAACACCCCCAAAGACTACAACATACGTGTAATTAATTAAGACCCTTCAGATTAGATCAGTACATTTAAGGTAATACATACATTTGCTTTCTTTACACTGCTCCTTTATTCAATTGCACAGTAAGTTTCATTATAGTGGTAAGTAAAAGGGACTGCAGATACAATTTCCATGGTACAAACCCCTAAGGGTATCCATGTAATAAATGAAAACAGTGGTTTTGCCTGATCAGGTTCATGTTTTATCTGCTTGTATGGGATTGAACTGTGGCTTCCTCATTATAAATCCCCTCTAGCTCATGTTATCTACACTACCTCTATTTCTCCCAATAAACTACATTCAATTTTCTTCCTCCTGTGACCTATTTAATGTTTTATTTAATACTTTTGATACTTGCCTCAGAAGCATTCTCCCCCTCATGTTTTTCACTTGCAATATAAATAAGAAAAGGCTGAATTCCAAGCCCTTGCATCTCGAAACATGAGAAAGAGCAAAGATGTATCCATATTTTTATCTGATCTCAGCTCTACCATGGGCCAAAATAAAGCTCAGGTCACCAAAGTTGGAGGCTACTTGCAGATGGAGCCAGTTTTGGTTCATTTCTTCAGGCTATACTGGCAGCCACTGCAGGAAAAAGGACCCCGGCCCTCTCCCATCACGCCTTTTTGATTCCTTTTCGTTCACCTAGAGAACTAACTTACGTGAAATTAGGACAAGTTACAGCAGGACAAGAATCATTTTGCCAGGCTTCCCAGGCAAGACAACATCGTATCAGAAGATCAAAACAAACACTTTCTTTCCTGAGACTTTCCTTACCAAAGCTGCACAGCTTTTACAGATTTAATGGCACTGGCCTCTGTCATGGCAGACTACGACATCACTGATATTTATTAGTACAGAACAGAAGACATGACCTACTAAATCATCAGTCTCCCAGCTACTGCCTAAGCAGAGTTTCTGCCCATCATGCTATAAAAAGATGAAGCCCCGAAATTCAATGAGAAGTATAAAATGTACGCTGCATCTCAGAAGAAGCAATGCTAAATGACTTGGACATACGCGATCCTTTTCTCCTTCCCATTATAAACAAAATTACCTCAACTGAGAAGCCTGAGGCATGATCTCATTCCATAAAGCCCACTTAAACTTGAAAAATAATTAAATGATAGTGCATTCCTGCTGCAGGCCCTCTTTGCTAGGGTAAATGACACCTAATGGAAAAGCTATTATCAGCTTATAGCAAAATACTTTTCTCTACGTTATCTCGACTCGCTTGGTATCTTTCTGATATGTGGAATACAATGCTGCTTCTCACTGTTCCACGTGGTGAAGTTTTTCCTCTAGAGAAAATGAAGTCTTGTATATGAAAAGCTCTACTTTGGTAGCTCCATTAATATATTAATACAGGACTTTGTAGAAGGTACGGTACACATTCAGGGAAGTACGTGTCAAAGAAACACATACCAAAATGAGATATACAGAAGTTTTCATTTCTGTGAAAAAAAGTACTAGGAAACATTCTCCTAAGAGAATACTCGTTTTCTGTGTATCTGCTGTGCCTGTAGTGACACAACATGACCTGGACGGGGAAATTATGTACAGAAACAGAGAACCAGCATCAGCAAGCTCATCCAGACGCAGAGTTTGCCTGAATACCTGTATCTCTTCCAGGCACACCTACAGGATGAAGCTGTCCCTCTGCTGTGACACTGCCTGCAATGATCAAGAAGGAGCCCAGCAAAGACCAAACACCCCTTTCCAACCTCCCTACGTTAATGAGAAAACCTTGACAGAAGTAGCCCTGAACTACTTCTGCTAATCAGAGGCCAGCAAGTTTGAACGTCAAAAAAACCCACAACTAGCTTTATGGATTTATGAGAAAACATTATGTATGGGGACTCACAAATATGGGGAATAGAGTCTTCAAAGAAGGAAGCAGACAACATGCTTTTCTTGCTTCTCCACCACTTCTTTAGCTACTTTGCAAACAAAGGGAGAAAATGGTTCTGAAAGATCTGATATTGCAGGTTTACCTTGCTTGTTCTGTGCCTTGATTAAGATGCTGGTTTGTAAGCTAATAAAATCACCACAAGCAAATTTTGCTCCCCTATTTCTTCTTTACTTCCATAGAAATTAACAGTAACTTTAGATACCCTGAGAGTACAGATATAAATGCAATGTAGAGCAAATCAATATGCGTGTGGGCAAACATTACTTAGAATTACACTGGTTTTAGTCTAAAACCAGCACATTGGTTTTGCTAAGCCTTGCCTACTCAATATAAAGAGTGATCATAAATGTGTTATTAAAAAATCTGCCAGTCATTATAACTTGGACTGATATTCAATGAAAAAGTAACACTAATGTTCATGTCAACAAACAAAGAAAGTTCTGAGTTCAGATTACATCTAATGGTACAAATGACATTTCATGGTTTCTCCTAGCCCCATTGCATTCATCAGGCTACCACAAAATGGCACAACCAGAAATCGTATCATGGAATCCAAGAAGGACACGACAGCATTGACAACACAATGGCATTAAGGCACATTAATTCCTGTCCTGTATTATTCAGTACTATGACACTGTTAAGCTTATATTGTCAACTCCAAATGTATATGCTTCAGGTTAATTAATTTTTAACAACGCTGCCCTTTTTCCCACAGCATTTTACCAGTGGTTACTACCCACTGTTAGACTTTACATTAATGGTTTACTTCTTGAGTAAAATAAAAATCTCTATTATTTGTCAATCCTTTGATCTCTTCTGGTTTCAAAATTAGCACAGGTTTCATTCATCCTAGCCTTCTGAAAACAAACAGCTTGCACTACAAAATAGTCAGGAAAGGCGCATGAAACAAATAATCTTTCTCAATCAACTTACCTAAATGCATGAATGTAATTGAACTCACATACTAGAATTCTTTATACTTGTTTCACTTACATTTTAGAAGAGCACTTTGTTCTATGAAGGACAGCTTAAAGTAAGTATGACAGTTACAAACTGTAAGGTGCACAAATACGTCTGGTAATAGAGGTCCTATAACTGTAAGAAATAGGCTACCTGTTTGCTACAGGTGCACATTAAACACTTCAATAATTTAAGTAAACGGATGTCTTACACTCATCACTGCATTTTGTAATTTTACAGGACGACCATCTATTAAAATCTCAATAGTAAAACATAGTATCAAATACAGGATGTCAAAACTCTGCCTTCAATTACACTCATACAATCCTAGGTGACCCCGCATACAAAATTTAAAGCATTTAAAAATTAAAAACAAACTTCACCTTTAACATTCTTTCCAAATCCCATAGAAGCAGGAACTGCACTGTCTGCTTGTATTTTGCTATTTGTTTTCTCTTTCATCACCTCATCATCACTTGAAACATCATCAGAGTTCATCTTCTTTTTCTTTTTCTTTTTTTTATGTCGAGGAGGGAGCTTTTTCGGAAAGGTAAACATGGGAAATATCACAAGGAGCATTGCAATGGCACAAAGGAGAAATCCACTCCACCTAATGCCAGAAGACAGGAACAGAAATGAAAGCCAATGCATTACATGAAATAAAAAACCCAAAACTGTTATTACAGGCTGTGCTGGCTGGAAAGACATATTTGCAAAACATGGAACATTGACATTAAGAGTAAAGGACTGAAGTGGGGCAGAGCTTTCACTGCACTAAGATCCGTAATTAGAATATGCTTCTGGTGGCTTGTCTACTGATAAAGGTATTTATCCAGAACCCATCAAATACTATGAAATAGTGTCAGCTTTGAGTTCCTGTAAATTTTCACTTTTGGAATTTATTCAGTACCGAGTGCTGAGAAGCAGATACTCACTTTCACTTTGCCTTCTTGCATAACTCCCAGTAAAGCAATACAGTATTCCTCTGGAGAACATGAAAAAAGTTATCCACGGCATGAGAAGATAAAATGTCCAGACGGATACATCAGGGCTAAATCTGTTCTGCTTTCCAGTGCCTACCTCTCACTGCCCTGACTGTCCAATTCTCTCCCTTCCCAAGGAAGAGCTCCCAAAGCCTGACTGTAAACAGCTGACGTGTTGCAGTTCACACCAGGGTTTATGCCTAAAACTTTGCAGCTCCATTCTGTGACGACAACCTGAAATAATCCCTTCACAAAGAATTCCCTCTTCTCTCCCTCCATCTAATAAGAATGGGATATAAACAACCCTGCAATGATCCCGTGGCTCACACAGAATGACTTGGGACATACCCACAGAAGGCGCAACGCATGGGATGCCAGAAAAGTGCCCCTCAGACTGCAGGCATACAGTCATCCTCCCTGAGGCCAAGAAGCTTAACGAACTTTACCACAGAAACACAGGGGGGCAAAAGGGCCTTACTAGAAGAGTACTCTAGAGTTAACCTTCTGCAGTCGGAAGGCTGATACCAGAGTATCAGATGACGTAATGTCTCCTCTAAGTTCATCTTGCAATGAAAGACTGCAGGGAAACATGCATAAACTCACATAGACGCCTCCGTAAAGAAGGACAACCTCAGAATTGTCCCATAGAGTCCTTCACATGTACTGAAAGTACAATTCTTACTGTATACTAATCTACTGGGTTGTACTAGGTTTTTGTGGCAAGTTTTTGGTAGCATGGTGAGGGCTGCAGGGGTGCTTCTGTGAGAAGACACCATGAGCTGCCCCCATGTCGGACAGAGCCAGCTCCAAAACAGATCCGCCACTGCCCAAAGCCGAGCCCATCAGTGATGCTGGTGGCACCTCTGTGGTAACTTGTTGAGGAAAGCGCAAAAAACGCTGCACAGCAGCTGTGTGAGGGGAGCAAGAAAATGTGACAGAAACAGCCCTGCAGACACCAAGGTGAGAGAAGAAGGAGGGGGAGGAAGGTGCTCCAGGTGCCGGAGCAGAAACCTACGCTGGAGCAGCCTGTTCCTGAAGGACTGCACCCCATGGAAGGGACCCACGCTGGAGCTGTCAATGAAAGACTGTCTCCTATGGGAGGGACCCCACGCTGAAGCAGGGGGGGGAGTGTGAGGAGGAAGGAGCAGCAGAGACAAAGTGTTACTGCGTGACCGCAATCCCCATTCCCCGTCCCCCAGCACCACTCAGGGTGAAGGAGGCAGAAGAGTCGGGAGCGAAGTTGCACCTTAGAAGAAGGGAGAGGTGGGAAGAAAGTGTTTGTAGTTTTGGTTTTAGTTCTTACTATCCTACTCTGTTGTTAACTGGCAATAAACTGAATTAATTTCCCTAAGTCAAGTCTGTTTTGCCCATGATGGTAACTGGTGAGTGTTCTCCCTGTCCTTATCTCGACGCACGAGCGTTTCATTGTATTTTCTCCCCCTGTCCTGCTGAGGAGGGGGAGTGAGAGAGCATCTGGATGGACACCCACCACACTAATCTACACTAGTGTTTGGAAGTTTCAGTGAAGTTAATCACGTTATTGCAGTATCAAACCATGATGATGAAAGACTGAAGCTCTTTGCTTTCAAATCACAGTTTACTGAACAATTTTTACTTTTTTTATACATCCTTTACACTTAAAAAAGGAAGCTACAACAGGAAGCTACTAATTATATATTCATTCAAACTTTAAACATTTAAAAGCATCGAGTAGACAGGATTACTTGCACAAGAAACAAAAACATTTGGCCTTATATTTGTAAGGCAAAGTTTTTGCAGATTTTTAAATGAAGGCAAATTCATATGCATGTGCAATGGTTTGTGTGGTAAATGGTTATGCAAAGGCGAACACCAAACAAGCAGCCATGTGTAACACCATTTTCGTTAGAAAGATTGTGCAGGAAGCTTTTGCGAGGCAAATCTAAGTGACTGAAAGTTTTGACTAGTATTGATATTATGTAAACAGAAAATCCTCTATTCATTCATTTTAGCTGATAACATACATGGATTAGAAACCAGACTTTTAGGAGGATTAGTCAGCACTATCAGACAGGGAATAAATCAGTAGACTATAAAAACGTAGTAACATCGCTTTCAGGATCTCAAAGGCAGAAGCCGAAAAGGCACCGATCAAAGTAACAATCTGTGGCAATAATACGCAGAAATCTGAAATGACCCACTCAGTGGGAAACAGCAAAGGAGACACGGCCTGTGATGTAGCACGAGATGAAATTCAAATCTAAAGAGACCATTATAGCAGCATACCGAGTGCTGGAGATGTCACAAATGCAGCACTGGATGCAATTATCTGCACCGACTACACTTCACATCTTCCTGGAAAAATATCAAAGAACTGGAAAACAGACAAAAGACGGTATCAAAAATAACAAGGACACCTACAATGGGAAATGAGAGGTCAGAACAGGATCTGTATTAATTAAAAAGCCCTTGATTTTCTGTCTTCTAAAGTCAAAGAAAATATGCCAGAGAATACCTCAAAGGCATCTGCGCAAGCCCTAGGAACTCAAATAAAAGCAATTAAAGCTAAGGAAGGACCAGACACTGCTGGAGGAATTCATTTAAACTTCTTGTGTGGAATGCCAATGAAAGAATGTATGGGAAGATCCAAGTGTTAAACAGATTCAGAACTAGGCAAACACTCAGAAAAGTGTCAGCAAAAGAAAATTTGATTCAAAGCACCTGAGAGACCGCCAAGGGCTACACCACAACTAATGAGATCCCTATATAGCACATTAACACTTCTGAAAGACAACAACATGACGGATGATTTCTAACAGATATCCCTACAGTTACAACATTTGAATAAAAAGCAGTTCTAAACATCTGATGGGCTGGCATAGACAGCTGGCCTGCAATTTAGCCCGGAGCACCTACAGAAAGCCCAGGTGTGCAAAACCCAGGAGTGCAAACCCAAGCTCTGTGAAACTCAAGGAAGAATCAGATCAGAAATAACCCAGAGAAATAACCACTTACTTTTTTTTATCAGCTTTCACAAGAGATAATCCAAGTTACGTGTCCTGCATATATGCAATATACCTCTTAGAAAGGAACAGCTTAAGTAAAAAATAGGCTTTACTGTGGTTTTTGTTGCCATTTATCATAGTTGCTGTACTCACTATTTTGTCTGTAGTCATTACCTCCTTTAATAATGGAATTTTTTCACGGGGTCCCTGCGTTAAGTTAGAAATCTTACAGCTATAATAAAGGAAAGATGGGAATCAAAGACACTAATTTATTTCAAAGGAGACAAGGCTGAGAAATCTCACATATGACTGCCCATTAACTTATCTCAACTGCACCCTACTTTTAAAAAGCATATCAGCTGAAGTAAGTGCTAGACTACTCTCCTATTTCAAATTGCTAGATTACATAAATAAAAATAAACTTGGCTACGCGGCACTTCCCTGCAAGGAGAAAATGTCACGGTCCCAGAAAATAGTTTTCATTGGAATGGAAGTCTACACTTTCAGAGCAACCTGTAACCGGGCAGTCAGTGAGGAGCAAAGGACAAAGGACTAATCCTCACACTGTGAGAGTCTTCATTTTAATCGCTAGATAAAGCTTCAGAAAGAGAAAAGAGAATGAGGCGCAGATGCTATGAACACCACCAAACTTTTATGAGAGGCCACCACAGATTATGAAACAGATTACCAGAGATCACATAGCAGGGTATTTTTCTCTTTAGAAATTAAAGAGAGAAAAAAATGAGAGAGCCAAAAACGAAAGAGTAATACAAGGACCAGGTACACCCTTCAGGGAAAGCCAATCTCTACACATTTAATCAACATGACGGAAAAAGGAAACTTTGAATGACTTTCCCTTTTCTGTACTGACTAGAATACAACTCGCCTGCTGAGATCCTACGGCAGCTGATTTCCTGCCCTTGCCTCAGTCATATATGCATCACTTCTGCTGGCACCCCTGTGCAAAACTGAAAGCTCCAAGATACTTTGTTCAGGTGACACTAAACACTGGAGATACGTGTAACGCATTTAGCTACTTGACATAAAATCTTCTGAATGCCCAAAGTAGGCTCTTTTCCCGATTTTGCTTGCAAGGCCTGGTACAACAGACGTTCTTAAAGCCCGCCCACAGAAATGGTTGTCATAGGTGACTTCTCACCACTTTTGCCATGGAGCTCAGTGATTACAGCATTCCCATCAGATGCTGGGGATCCATCCCTGCCACTCACTCTTTTGAGGGAGGGTAGTTAAACGTGTAATTCATGAGCAAGGACGGGCATTTTTTTGCCTGGTCTCTCTTAGACATTTGGCTATGACAACATTGCACGTATATCCAAGCTAGCTTTCAACAAGCAGTAGCGGCCACCCATCTGCTGTGGCACAGACCCTGGTGCAAACAGCCCGAGAAGTGGCAAACTGATGTGTCCGTGGTGCTTTGATTATTTTACCTTCCCCGGAGCTATTTAAGTTAAAATTCACACCGGTGTGCCCACATCATAAGCCAGTTGTATCAGTGGTTGCATTATAGATAAAGTCAAAATCTTACCCTGCATTCATATAGCCCCACTGATTTCAATTAACAAACATATTTATGGGCCTGTTCATGGTTTCTGTTGAAAAGTACTGATCAGATGCTGATTTACCAGTTCTGACATGTCCTTAAAAACACATGAAACTTAAGAGTTTTATGAAGAAAGTGTAATATTTCGCTTTGATTTCAAATCTTTTATTCAAGAATACTCAAAGCACATTTTTGACACCACAGCACATTCACAGGACAAATCTTTTCTGTGAGGTAAGTCAGTAAATACCTGAGAGCACAGAGTCGTTAACCCCAAGGTCACAGGTTAACTGAGCACTCAGGTTTGCCTTTCTCTCACTGAAAATTCGGCTAGACAGTTCTGTGCAGCAATGCTCTTGGACTAAGTACGACAAGTAAAGCAGCGATAAATCTCCAAAGATTTAAGAACACTCCAAAGAGAGAATTTTTCACATCAAACTGTCAGGAGAGATCACGGCAGGATAAATAGAAATGGATACAATCTGACTGCGATGGCGCAGTGACAAACACTAATCCAGTGCACGAGAACTGACACTGCACCCTACACCTACAAAGCAGAGGTCTCCTCCTGGGATAATGAACTTAAGACTTTTCGGGGCTTGCACAGAAATTTCAAGGCAGGTTTATGAATTATCTGAGAAAAGCCAGTTAAAGCTTTGTCAAGACTTGCTTCCTCAAAGACGTATTTTCCAAGGAGGCCACATACCAAAGGCTACCCAAAGACATCCGCTAATGACTACGGCCATTACATCTCAGCGCTGCTGGAAGCCTGGTATTTACTAGAGAATAATGTGACGGTTTACATCATCTGCTGCCTAAACATGAGCCACCACTCCGAGAAACAAAACTGGAAAGGCCATGTTCTGGCCCCATTCTATCTCCTTCTCCTAGACCAGTGTAAATGAAGTCTACCGTTTCTCATCTGGGCAGCAGAGCTCAGCGTTTCGTGCTGCCTGCTTTGGAAGACCAAAGAAAGGATTAACCCACCTTCCAGCAGGAAGGGCTCGGCCCTGGGCAGCAGTGATCCTTGATGGCCTCCTGCAACACGGATATTCTGTCCTGCCATCCCTGTGCTGAGCGCTGTCAGTCAGCACCCACAGTGGTCAGAGCCAGTCCCGGAGCAGCCAAAAGCAAGAGGTTTTCCGTGCAATGTGCCCATGCACTTCTGCAGAAATGTTCCCTCTCTGTCAAGAGGCTAGTGTGTAGCAATCGACAGAAACCTCCTCTTCCTTGGCCTCCTTCTACAACCTGAAACTAGCCCTCAAGGGATATGACTGCCCAACCTGTCTCAATTCCCTACCAGCAATTTAGAGAGCAGTTTTGAAAAATGGTTGACCCTTACCAGTTTCCAATGAATCGGGGATCGCTCTGGTCAATATAAACAGTTGTCCTAGGATCAACATAGAAACCAATAAGAAGTCCTCCTAGTAAGTATCCAGCTGCAGGACCAAGTGCTCCCATTACGTACATGATGGCTGAGGAAATAAAAGGTCAGAGTCGTACATCAATAAAATAATGTTCCGTTAGTTATTTACACGTAAAATCCAAAAGTAAAAGATGCCTCTTAAAGCAGGAAGTTTCATAACCCAAAACCTTCAGAGCCCTTTTTTTGTAACCTTCCAAGGCAGCAACTTCTGCATAAGTAACATTGATAAGAAAATCACTGCTTTCTGTACGTTTTCAGTCAAATCATGGATGCAAGTATATACTACTTTGGTGTTCTGGATGGAAACCATACTTGACTTTGACAATATTTTTCATATTTGGTAACATTTCCTTTGAATCAAAACATAATCTAATACACAAATGGAAAAAATATAATTAATGGAAGGCAAACGGAAAAGCAAAGGATAAAAATTGTGTAAGACACCAATGAACAAAGTGCAACATTCCAGCTTAGTTACCATCAGACTAATATTGGGTTTAAAAGAACCATCAAAGTTAAGAAATCAAGTATTCCTATTCTAGAGATTGGCAGAATTATGCTTCTTCTGTGTAGCCACGGACTTGCTCCAGTTTACGTACTGATACCAGCAGACCACATATACTGTATGTCCTGTGAGATTCCTGCCTTGTTCAGAACATTTGATCTTTTAAATTTAAAATTTTAATGCTATTTTAAAAGACATTTCCTGATTTAAAAAGTTTTTAAAATAAAAATAAGTTTCTCGTGTGCAACCATACAGACACATTTTACAACATCATCACTGTCCGAACATTCCACGACAGCAAAATCCTTATCACTTGGAATAACAGAGTAGGAGATACTGTGTCTTCTACAAGATACTCTTCAGAGTGTGGTCTGCAGTCCTGGTCCTTCAGCCAACCACACCAGGGTTATGTGTGAGAAAACATCACAGCTCCCTTTTAGCTTGCATGCAAGTGCTGTCAGGAGCAAGGGGGAGACAGATGGAAGGAAAGACTACATCTCAGCATGGGGCCAAGATGCAACTGGACCTGGGACCCAAGAAACCTTTCTGCATCTCTCAGTAGAGGTATAGTGGTGAGACACCAGCAGAAGCAGACAGAACTCAGTTCATGCCAACAAGAACTGAGTTCCGAGATTTAGGAATCCTGGTCTCATTTCCATGTTTTGAAAGGTGGATAATTTAAAGGTTGTCAGGTGTCTCACCCTTAAATCTTGCCAATTCCACTCCTTTCCTTTTCTGCTTCTGCAAATCCCAAATCAATTTTCGAACTAAGCCAAGGTCAGTTATCATAACCTTGAATTCAGACACCTTTTACAAGATCCATACAATATTAACCACACCATCAAGCCCATAGCCAACTTCCAACGATTTTTCTCTTACTCCCCTACTCCATCTCTTTCCTTCCTTAATGCATCCAGCAGTACTTATCACTTCTAAGATGCTTTTGCCCTGCTTCCCGTACTGGCTGGCTGCGACGAAAGGCAAGAGAGGTTGTAAGGGATGGTCTCTTGCTATCCACTCACATGTCTGGTACCACTGAAACCCAAGCTCCAGCAGCGCAACACTTGCTCGGCTGCTGCAGACCCACTATGTAGCACACGAAAAACCAAGTGATTATCTAATTCTCTGAAAACACCATCTTCATGGCAAAATCTCTGTCTCCACGTGGTTTCTGTGGACCACCCACTCTCCACGGCAGTATACAGGCTCCACCGTTTTTGGTCCCATCCTCAATCAGACATGCTGTGTCCTAGACTGCGGCAGCTGAGGAAGCGTAACTGAGTTGTTAGAGCTTGGGTTTCTGCGTTGCCATTTATAGTAAATTATATCTCACAGACAAAATAGGCAAAAAGAAATCACTAGATCTGCGTGATTAAACCAAAATAACTTGTACATTTCATCTTATGTTTTGAAAGAAGAGAAAGAAGAACGAGAACATTCTCAGGAGTAAAAAGGGGCTGCTATCTGAGAGCTATATTGCAGGGGGGGGGAGGGGGGGGAATCACAGAAGCTACCACAAAAGGTAAACTGCTTACAGTAAAAAACGCTTCCAGACTACAAATTGATTAAATAGATTTATCACTTTTCTCTTTCTTAAACACATTTTCAGTTTTTATGAAACTGCAATTTCAAATAATTAGATTTTGCTGAAGTCCATTTTGCATAATGGTTTCCAGAACCATGTTCACTATTTAAATTTATTCCAGCCATGTTCCCTTCTGGATTGATTGTAAACAATTCTCTGTATGCCTAAAATGCTCCATCAGACATTGTAACACTGCTCCTTACCAGTAAGTGGTTAGATAAACCCCACAGTAACTGTTATTTACAAAATCCATGTCATGAGGAGGAAAAAAAAAAACCAAACTCCATCCACTGTAATAAACTTTGTTCAATAAATGTTCGCTTTGAAAATTGATTCACACAACTACAGCAAACTCAGGTCTCTAAAAAAGTTTACAGAGGAAACACAAAGGGAGTAAGAGAGTGACCTAATCCATTCATTTCAGTATTCAGAAAAAATACTTATGCTGTATTTATTCAGCTTTAGTTCCACCACTGAAAGAGGCAAAATGCAGCAACTGCTTAGGCTTAGAAGCACTACCCAGACGGTGTATTTTGTACACCTGCTAACTTCAGAGGTTTTTCTTCATCAGCAGAAATACTGTACAGTAAAGATAAAAATAACAGTGTACGCTGTGCTGCGTTAGAGGAGGGAATGCTGTCAACCATTTCAGAAGTATTTTAAAATTACTGTCTGCTGTTCAGGCTTCCAAGATTTTTTCTAATATAACTTACAGGCAACATGTAACTTCCTGGATCTTTCAGAAAACAGAGAGCCCCCACATGCCTGGTCGAGGGCAGGAGGAAACCTGTCAGCATACGAGTTCCACAACTGCCATTTTACAATGCTCTGCAGCATCTTCCTCGGCACCTAGTAATGGCCACTATCAGAAACCGGACACCAAGTGCAATAAACTTACTGGACTTCTAAATAGGACTAAAGATAGAGCATGGCAAATAAAAGATTTTAATATTTCAAAAAGAGGTAGTTGAAAAAACCTGCCCCAAACCTCCAAACCTTGCTGTGGAAGTGAAGGCAGAGCCATCTCCAAGCATCACCCTGGCAGGCTGCTCCCCAGGGTCCTGGACCATTGAAATTCTGGTCACAGCCCTCACAGCTATGCACCCCAATGTCCCGGAATAAAGAAGTTCCTGATTCCAAAACAGGCCACCAAGATTACTGGAAGACATGGAAAGGAAACTAAACTGGAAGCAGATTCAATCAAATCATCATCAAAACTGAAACCACTTCACAAATAAAAAATTCTGTGGAGAACTGTTCCATAATTTTTTCCACTCAGGTCACTAGAAGGTCTCCAGCTACCAGACAAAAATGGTTCCGAAACATGTAGACTCCTACCTGGCATTTCAGCTAGCTCTTTTTGGTCCTCCCTCTTAGGGCCATGATCTGGGATCTTGATCTAGGGAGTTGCACTGGTTCAACAACTGAGAAGTTTCAACAACAGAATTAACAAACATTCTTATCAGGAGACATGCTGGAGTACTGTGATGCAGAGGCAGGCCACATGGTATCCAGATGATTTTTTCAGTTGCACTTAAGGAAATCCAGGATTTGTCTTTTAACCTCCCAGCCATTACCTTGATTGGTGTTTAGATTTGCCAGTTGCCTTCAAATTTCTTAAGTCGTAAAAAACTATACTATAAAATAGCAGTAATTTCTCCTTTCCCATAATAAAACAGAGATGATGTACATTCTACAAGTTATAGCTCCACTCCAAACAATAAATCACCTTCAAAAGATAAAATGAGGAAACTATTGTTAATATAGACATATGGGCTACAACATTCATCTGATTGATTTCCACTGAAATGAAAACTTGGACCTCTCACAGTTACTGCATTAGCCATGCATGTTCAATGCTGGCAAGTCACTGAGTACACTTCTCTGGAATCGTGGGTCTCTCCAGGAAAGAGCATCTGCAGGTCACCCACTCCTAGCTGAATTAGAGCCATCCCAGAACTACTCATGACATTCAACACAACCAGCTCAGACTGGACCTTGCAAAAGTTCTTCCCCAGAAGCCTGTCATAGCTTGCTGCTGCTGTGATGTAGGATCTCAAGTCTTCAAACCAAAGCACAGGTTAGGCTACTAAAATGAAATGGTATTTAAACAAGACAATTTCAAACACCAAAGACCTTGCAGATATTTTGAAGTTTCCCTTTCCTCTGAAGAACTCAGTGCTGTAGGGAGGAGTTTATGCATTAGCAAGCATACCTCTTCCTCTGGGTGCACCTTCTTTTGAGTGACGAGGGACAGCATTTCCCAGCCCTCCCAAACCTGGTCTTTCAGATCGTAGTTCTACCTCTGACATAAACTGCAGGTAAGTAAAAATATCCTGGTCCAGACACAGTACGTTAAGTGCCCATTTGCCCCCCATGATATCCAGCCATGGTTATTTTAATTCCTTTGAAGTTTTGTACCTGAGGAGCTTCTCTACCTCACTGAGTATGCCCTCAGCATGGCATATTACCCCAGGCACAACACCATACTAGCAAGGCTGTCTAGTTTCAAAACTGCAGCTGGCTACGGTTAGCTAGGCTTAGCCACAAACATCCACTACAGCGAAGATGCTGGATGGGAGAGAGAAAGGGAATCAAATAACAGCAACTGAATTACACATGGAATTTACCTACCAAAGTGAAATAAGATTAAGCAATGTCATTCTCTCCACTGACAAGTTTATCCTGGGACATGTTCCAACGAATGCTGCCATTTTGACGACATTTGACAAAATGATGATATTGTCTATTGCTTCTATTCACAGGAGATTCTTCAACAGAAGCAAGCTTTACATATAGTCTACTGCAGCATAGTCCCTATGACTACAATAAGATGGACTGAATCCTCTACAGGTCCAAAAATCCCTGTGTTCACATCACATGCATGAAACAACTTTGTTGCCAAAGATTTTAGTTTTTGTATTCTACCCACGCTATAAAAATATACTGAGACCGAGGTCATAAAAATACTTTGAATGTCCTTTTCCTCCTCTGATCACACCAAATGACATCTTCAATACGTTCTGCATATGGAAATATATAACATATGTCCCTATGGCGTCTTCAAATGCATACGTCAACCCTCCAACTGTGCCTTTTTATATTAGTAATGCTAGCACCAATTAAAGTCACAAGCATCATATTGTGCCTAGATGAACAGAAAGTACACAACATTAGCGGGCTACAACAGGCTGTGTGGCTTCTGGGTTCTAAAAAATCCACTTTGGTTTAAAAAGTAAAAACAAAGGCATATATTGCTCAGTCCCTCTGATCTCCTCTGTGTGCACACACATGTCACCACACAGTTTATCACTGGATCAGGAGGAACATTTCTGAAAGACACCATTGTTCAAATATAGGCAGCACGTCACTGTAGTACAACTGTTCATTTCATACATGTGTAAGGCAAGCAGAATTTGACCTTTATTCTATTTTTAATGAAAGTTTAGAATTTGCAAAATCCTGAAAAAGCATTCTAGAGGTTTTATATATATATTGTTATATATATATATGTTTTTTCCTGTCAGAATAGTATGGCGTTTTTGGTAGATTTTGCAGGATACTTTTTAGTGACATAGAAGTATAATTCTTTTATATATGCAGATATCAAATTTTTACTCCAAAAATTTAACTGTCATTAGTATGAGGGTATTGATTGGGAAAGAGAGATACAAAAGATAAAATGAATCCCCCATAACCATGGAGTAGAGTGGGAAGTCCAAGAGTATAATTTAATTCATCAAAGCAATAACTCGGTGTCCTACCTGATGAACCACACTCACGCAGAAAGAACAGAACAAGGGAGAATAAAATCAACAAAAAAGATAAAACATTCATGTGAATTTGCAAGAAAAGCTCCGTGTTTAGTTACCTGCCTACAACCTGAGGAGTGAGCTTTAACAGAAACGGAAAGCTGAACTTCATATAATCCTCACTGTGTCTCTCTGCGTCAGGAAATTTAGGGGGCTACAGAAAAAAAACACATAGTCACAGGGTTACCACCTGGGATTCTGCAAGCAAAAGAAGCATCGCCATGCTCTAGCCCTACCGGCAGCACATTTCCTTGGAAAGCCGAGCTATGCTGTCACTGGAGAATAAGCAGCGGGATATTTCTCTAGAGTGCTGAGCAGGTTTTAATTTCTGCACAGAACAAAGCTGACAGACAGAGGATTCAACGGGGAACATGTCTCAGTTCTCCCCTATTCCTCTCACGTCCCAGCACCATGACGGGGTAGCAAGGGACAAGCAAGCATAAAGCAGCTTCCAAAGAAAGAAACATTGCACCCATTCATAAAGGTGTCTTTACCTCACCCTCTCTAAATTCACCCACACAGAGGCTACCCAAAAAAACTTAAGGCTAAACCACTCTTTTGAGCCGGAGGACGCAAAACTGAGAGGAGCTGTGAGAAGAAGCCAGGCAGACTTCTCAAAAGCTTTTAAGTCAGGAAATCAGTTCACTTCCTTCTTTTCTTCATGAACGCATAACCAAGCCTATCTATACATGCTTTAGGATTTTTGCTTTAATGTGGTTATTTGCTCAGGAAAAAACAATGCTTTGAGCATTACTGCAGTTCAGATAACAATGTACAGATCAAATCTTTAAATCATTTCCTTTCAAAATATATTAGCGTTACCATGACTTTAGAAGTCTCTCAGATCCAGTGCTCCACTCAAAACAATAAATAGAGCAACAAAACTACTCCAGTAGCCTCCCTTGATCTTTGTATATAATATATTTGTCACTATTTTCACAGGCACATTTTACAAATCTAGGAGACAAATTTATAGAGAGAGCATAGCCAAAACATAATTTTACCTGCCTATCATGCAAACTAAAATGAATGGTCCAGCTTACCACTCCATTAAAAAATGCTGAAAGTTAAATTAAATACAAATATGTCCAGGGACTTGTCAATGCCAGATGAAAAGCATTACATTTTTACTTTTCTCTTACAGATTTATTACTAAGATACCATTTGTATTAAAACAGGTATCATTCCCTGGCTTAAACAGCTAAGCTGCTTTATGCTTTGTATTCTCCATTTGTGGTCACATTCTAAAACATTACAATCATTTTCACAGGATCCAATTCTAACATCACCAAAAAATGGGAAAATGAGTCCAAACAAAACAAGCTAAAATAGGCTGCCTGTCCCAAAATGTACCTCTCGTATACACTGTCACTGCAATGCTGCTCCAAGTCACTTGCTACGCTGTGAAGCCACAGTGTCTATAAAGCAATTCATCTTAAATCAGAACTTCACAGACTCAGCACTTGTCTTTAGGTTACACTATCAACAGGTGTGTGCATCCAAGCCAAAATGTGAAAACACTGAGAATATCAGAGAAGAAAGGCTTGCACTTGTACCTTGTTATCTCAGACTTAGAGATGCTCAGCTTAAGAAAAGATTTCCCCAAGAAAAACTACTCCAGTGCTTAAAATGAAGTCTTTATTCCTAAAACCTGAGAACTGTGGAAGTAGAAACCCAAGGGGCAACTGGACACTGTCCCATTCTTTAGAGACAGCTGTTTCATTTGGAAATACAAATATTACTTCTTTTCTTCAATCAAAATCTGTCTTTTCTCTCTTTATATTCACCTATAAATAAACATTTGCTGATGGTATTACCAAACATGACTTGTAGTTAGTAAGTAAATATGAAAAAGGCACATCTGCTGTAAGAGTTTAGTGAAAACAGCTGCAATTTCCCAGTGCAGTTTCCATACCAGTGTGGTTAACTGAATTTAGACACCATGCATGAGGAAATTCTTAGATCGGATAATTAAGCAAATCAGGCTTTATCAGCTTTATCTGTTCTTAAACCAATTTGAAGGCAAGAACCTTCTGGTGACAGTATTCCAAAACCACATACAGCTATCTCTGACTTCAAGCATATAGGAAGTCCCCACTGATGTGAATCATTCACGTGACCAAAGATAAGCTCGTCCATACTTGCATGATCAGAATCTAAACTGAAAACAAAGATGCTCTGACATTCTTTCCATGGACTAAGCGGCATTGGTCCCCAAAAGAAATGCGTTTTTTAAAAACAGAAGTGTCAACAACTACTTAAATGCATGAATAAGACAACAATCAAACTGTCTTTCCTAGAACTCCAAGGTGTTTTTCCACATGTAGGGAATTTTGGTTTGGAAATGCACTGTTATGAAATTTAGCTCTCAGACAGATGCACACACTACTTGTGCTGAATGCAGTGAGAATGTCCAAAGATGCACCAAAAGGCAAAACTTTGCTCTTGGCTGTTATTTTCGGGAAATCAGTTCTCAAAAAAGCTCCACATCTTACCTTGAAGTTTTTCAAGTCTCTGTCAGTACATTGCACTATATACATACAACAACATATCCCAAGAAGGTCTGTGTGTTTCCAGACTCTAGCTTTTCAAAAGAGCACGTTTCTTAAAGATGTTTTCTTCTGCAAACACCCTTAAATAATGGCACTAGGCAGAGACATTGACCCTTCATGTAAACACCTACTGAGTGACTCCGTCTCTTCTCAATTCTTGATCTGTCAGGATCCCAAAGTTACCTTCAATGAAATGTCATAAATGTAATGTTCACTTCCGTACAGAAAATTATCTACTGTATATAATCACTAACCTAAATCCTAAGCAAACTATTATTGCAAATTATTTTAAAAGCCTTAACATCCAAAATCAAATAAATAACTTGTTAGAGAATTCCATTGTCTTATTTCCCATTCATTCAGACAGTGGAAGCTAAATCCACAAGTAGTGAACTCATCACTCGCACTAGTAGGATCCTTTAAGTTAGTGGGGCTACTCTCACGAGACAGGCAGGATTTGGCACTTCTGTCCTATGACTCAGTGATGCTCTTAGTTAAGAGGACAGTGAAGCTGGTGGCTGTCTTTAAGAGATACTGGAGCAGCCTTCTGACTCAGTCATTCTTTCTGTTAAGTCATGTCAACTGGGAATCTCTCATCTCTGCTTTTTAGTTGCTTAGCTTTGGTTATTTTCATGGTTTGGTAACTGGGGCTACACACACGCATTTAATTTTCATTAGGGACTATCCCCAGGCACGTGCTTACAGACTCTGTTGATCTCAACTTCTTAAAACTAATTTTCATTTCTTTAGTATTACTTCTAAACTGGAGTAAGCCTGGGGCATTCATTTGCATCTCATCCCCTTTTCTTTAGGTTATCATAAATGAAAAAAATCAAACAGTGAAACCTGAAATCTGGCCTGCAAGCAGACCTCAACAGACAGATCACTAATAATCAAATGTAAGAGACTGAAGTACTTTTAAATTCTGTGATTTTAAAACTGCAGTGGGAAAGCTGAGGTCCATAGCTACAAGACCAGCAGAACGTAACCCACAAGAGTAGTTGAGAATACTGGCATCTGTCCTAGTTTTATACCACGTTCAGGCAGTCCAACAGTGTAAGCAGATAGCAATAAATCATTCAGGTCCCCTCATTTTTTTGAGCCGGGAGAATGCACCCACTCCCGGAGGAAAAGCAGGGAAGAGCCTGGTGAGATTTATCAGGCTCAGGACCAGATTTTAGAGTATGCCATCACACACCATCAGAAGAACCAGCAATAAGAACCAATTCCTTAGCAAAATCTATGTACATTAAATATCTAATGTCTGTGAATCTGGGCTTAATTGTTTATTGTGCACAAACCAGGTAATGGCACACAAAAATAGCTGATTTTCAGAGGCAGGTTTGACACAGATTTTGCATACTTCATCATTATTCAAAACCAGACCTTTTGTGCCTAGGAAAGAAACTGTGAGGAAGAAATGGAGATAGACCAAGTATCGACTGAAAGGGAAGGTTAGGTGCTGGTAGTCAAAGAACTGCTATATATATTCACTTTTCCTTTGTCCCACCAGCAAGACAACAGAACGTTAAAGTAAAGGGGAAAATTATTTCAATCATGTTCTCTCAGAATTAATTTTCTTTCAAAAATTGGTTTCTGCCTAGGAAGCACAGGTTAATTATTGAAAATGCTGATGATCGTTTTTCCCTTGACTATCTCTCACTAACAGATTGCAAAGAAGGGCAAGCCAAATAGCATTTCTTCTGGTTTTCTTTGTAAATTGCACTTACATTTTCATCTTTCAACTGAAACAACAGGAATTACAGTTCATTACTCATATCTGACTGAAAATCTGCCTGTAAGCAAAAGCACATTATTCCAGTAATTTGCAGATGACCCTGTTAGTCTTATTAACATTTATTGTGTTGTTAAAGAAGTTATTTTTCTACACTCAAAAAGGCTGAAAGCTGCAATAGCCTCAATAAAAAAAATATTAAGTAGCAATTGGTAAAGTGAAATGCAGAACCATATAGCCATATTTGAAAACATATTGAAAATATATTTACAGGTCAAAGAGACTGAAAAACATTTCCATTCATGTGTAACAGTTATAAATAGTGGAGGCTATTTATTTTGGCTATAGGACACCACCACCATTTTATGAAAACCTCCTAATTTTCAAAATTTGCTCTTTATTCTCATAGGAACAAACACTGTTTGGGTATTTTCACAGAATTAGAATTATGCTGAAATGTTTGTTTCTGGAAAAAAAACTGATTCTACTTTGGATTCTGGGTATGGGTCTCTCCTTCTCTGTGTTTCCATAGAGAGATCATAAGATAGACATGAGAGTTTGTCCAACTCCATGTTCTGCTTGGAGACAGCAGAGTTTTTTGCTGCAGCACCAAAATGAGTTTCTTCACCATTCAAGCACAGTCTCCTTATCAACAACAGAGGGATGATGAAAACGACAGGCTTGCCCTGTCTCCTCCGCCACTGCCCACAACAAAAAAGCTTTTGGTTTTGATGCAACAGCAGAATGTTCTTAATGGCTCTAATCACAACTTCTGATAGAATAAGGGCAGAAGTAAAACCACACAGAAGGAAACGGTGCTTAACCAGATCTTCGACAGCCAGGTGTAGATAGCCAGGTCTTAGATCAACATTATCCAAATAACAGGTCTTGCAGGGAACACAGGCCCTGACAAGCCTGACCACTTAAACCACACTGCCTTAGTACCAGCAAAGCAGAAGCAACTTCTGCATATCCCTGTGCCAACACCAAATACCAGGACCACTGTGAGCTTCTGGGCCCTGACTTGGATTCACTGAAATAAAAGAATCCTGGGATTTAATACCTTGAATTAAAGAATAAATAACCCTGAGTTAGGGAAAGGGTTATTTTCACCCTTGTGTAGACACCTCAGCCTACGGAGAAATGCCAGCAAGAACTGCTGCAGCACCTCCTTCCTTCCCCATAGTTAAGGGGCTAATGGGTGCCCCACGGAAGAAACGAATTGTTCCCAAACACTGGCACTCTTGACACAGTCCCATGAAATGGGACAGAGAAGCACAGAGCTGCTGGTACTGATCACTGAAAAGGCCCTGTTAAACCCAGTAGATCAAGAGATGTGAATTGTCGGAGATACAGAAGAAATTTAGAGAAAAAGAAATGGAGATCTCGGAGAGTCATGGGGAAAAGAAGGAAATACAGTTTTGTAAGAAACCAAAAGGAAGGAAATCCATACATATTTTTGCTTTGGACAGAAAACCACCACAGACACCATTTGTTAGTAACAAACTGATTCTATAAATACATATGATTGCTTAGACAGTTTTAGTTAGGGTCCTGAAATAAATGAATGTACGTCTCACAGAGAAAAGTAGATATTGACAAGCAAAGTTAATAATCAAATAAAAATTATGAAATATTTTGATTTGACATTATTAAGTGATGCGTTTTACATGGTTTGGTTTGGTTTTGTCTATGCGTCAAGTAAAAGTAACATTATTTTTTTAAATGCCAACCTGTATTCCTACATAAAGGTCAAAATAATGCAAAGTAAGGTAAATATTTCAACTTATCAAAAATAAATATTTTTTCAATATATTACAAAAATCGAGATTTAATTGAATCATAATTTGTCAGACCGAAACCATCAGAACATCTTTATCAGTGCTACTAAAGGGCATAGTTTAAGCACCAAGTGTAGCATTGAAAAAGTAATTACTCTTACAAAAGGTTCTCCTTAATGGTAATATTATAATTACATTTGTCTTCCTTTTTAAGCTACAAATTGTCACTGTGATTTAGGTCTCCATTTGCAGCTCATTCCCAGTCATAGTAAGATATCTTAATATGTTAATAAAATATTACTAACTTGCAGTGTTAGCATTTCCGAGAGAAAATTATTTATATTACAGAGATCCTTCCAAGGTATTTCAAAACACTGTATATGGATGATTCACAAAAACTGAAAAACTCAAAATCAGCTATAGTTACTTTCGCTAATTAGGTAATTTAATTATTCAGCTGACATGTTTTGGGGGAAATTGGTCAATATCCTTTTATTTAGCCTGCAATTGTTTTAAATAGAGACTGTTCATTCAATTTCTTTCTCTCTTCTGTGACTAGAATTAGACATGACAGCTTTGTTTCTCGACTACTTAGATTAGCAGATTATTAAGCATATTGTTATTCTCCAACAGTAAAAGATGCTTTCACATTTAGCAGACAGACACGAAAAACATGGTGGCTAGAGGCTACGTACAAATGACTTTCAGCCAACTTTAGGCACACTTTCATAGCAGTAACTTTTTTAACAGGATAACTGACTATACTATATTCCTAGGGAAGTGGCAGACTCTCTATAACTGTGAGTGGTCCATTTTAAGCTAAACAGGTTTATATAAATAGAGCTTTGCATAGGGATAACACTGTAGTGAAATCTGATTCAACACAGATGTCAGAGTAAATGAACGTAACAGTCCTTTCTGGCCCAAGAAAGCATTAAATTATCCCACAAATTCTCTTTTCGTCCTTAACACGGTAGATCTTGCAGAAACAGCCATCATCCTTTGCAAAGAAGGATGCCAAGAGAGAAGAAGCCTCCTCACCTTTCCTTCCTGGCCAAGCTGCCTTGAGAAATATCCAAAATCCTTACCCAAGTAAGGGAAGGACCAGAGCTGGCCCCATGCCCGTTACATATTTCACCACTGTCTCAGCTGAGCATTCAGCAGAGGTAGCCCCGGAACGGGTGGCCTCGGTAGGGGTTGCGGCAGCCAGGGAACCTCCAGGCTGTCCTGGGGCATCCCTCTCTGCCAGGCTCACTCTGAGAGCACCAAAGAGCAAGAAGGCCCCAGAAGAACGGGAGCTGGTACACATAGATGCCTGGACACATAGAAACTGCTCAGCCAGGCTTAGGAAGCAAGTTACTAAGTACCAATGAAAATAAAATCTATTTCATTACTTAGATTTTGTTTACTCCAGCAATTCAGTGACCTTTTTTTTCTAGTATCTTTGTCCATTTGCATCCCTTCTCACAGGGAACACGTTTTTGGTTATTTACATTAGGAAGATTCAATTGGAAGATTACACTTAAGTACACAATCTGCAAACTATCACAGCTTTCAATCAGTTTACCACAAGCAAGTTGTCTGTTGAAACTTTAGGCTTATGTTTGCAAAGAAAATAAAATTTGATCCCTAAATCCCACTGAAATTCGTTTAAAGTCAGATCCCTTGACTTCCTTAGGCTCCTTGGGAAACCTTAACCTCAGTTACTAAATTATTCTGACAGAGGGAGAGAGAGAGAGAGATTGACAGGGAGGTCCTCAAAGAATGATACTGTAGTTGCTTGGAATAATCATGATTGCAAGTATTACCAGTGGTCTCTGCTGCTGTCAGAGCTTTTCCAAGTCTAATGAAAACAGATCTGGCATCTTTCCACTCTATGGGAGTTTTTTTACAACATGTGACAGAAAAGAGATGTCTTCACACACTGCTGGACCCTCAACTACATTTTCAGATTCATACTAACAAATTTGCCAACAAAGCAAGTGGAAGCACGCAGCTCATAGGCAGAGAAAAAGAGAGAAAATGTTAATCATCAAGAAAAGGTAAACATCTAGTACTCCTTCAAAGAGCAAATATAAAGCATGCAATACATTTCTATTTATGACAGTATAGGCTGAGTTTCAATACAGCGCTCACAGATATTTATTAAACACATATACTTGAAGATGCGGTGTAAGCCTTAGTTTTATCTCTTGTAAAACAACTAAAGTTATAATGTGAAAGTTGAAATAATCAAATGTGAGAACACTAGCAATAAAACTTAAATTTTCAATCACTGTTTAAATCATACTTGCTTCTAATAAACTCCATAAATAAAAATACAATCTACAATAAAACATTTGCCTTAAGAACAAAAATATCTCTGGTTATCACATACCCTTGAACTAAAAATGTTATGTAAATTATTCATAAGTTCATATAACATGCTTAGATCCATATTTTTATATCATTACACCAATAATTATATTTGACACATTCCTATCCCTAAATTGCATGTCTATAATAAATTTTTTTAAAACATCCAAAGATGACAAGTCTACTTCTGCCATCAGCGCTGACACTACACTCAGACCACAAATGGCTCAGACGAAACACAAGTTAAAAAAAGGGTCTTTGCAGAACTTCTGAGAAATGCAGACCGTCATCTACTGTAACCTCTTAAACAGGTGAAGTTCTTCAGCTGTTTTATAAAGTATATATGGTAACACTCATACACGGAATACAGGAATCTAACATCACACAGTAAATTCAACTTGGAGCTATCTCTTGCAGTAACTTCCTCCTCTCCTCAATCAGGCTCCCCCACTGCATCACTGAGGTCACCATGTGTTACACGAGAGTGACACATCCTTGTCTAGAGCCTGATGCTAACCCCCAAAACTGCATAAACACTTGTCAAACACGTCACGGCTGCTCCATTTGTGCTCCCAAACAGCACAGCAACTACTGCTTTGGTCACTGCTTTGTAAGTGAGATTTTCCAAGCCAGAGATGTACTTACAGAACCAAGACCCTTGCTGGATCAAGCGCAGTTGAATCGCCATCTGCTAGCTTGTATAATAAACCACACAGGCAAATATTTCTTTCAAACCAGACAAATAATAGTAACACAGCATTATGCTTTTCAAACACTAAAACTGCTGGGAAAAACTTAGCAACTAGAAGATCAAAACACTGCAGTGACAACACCAGCAGAGATATGGCAGCAGAATCAGATACTTGTTCTTAGCAAACATAGATGAGTAACCAAGCTAAAATGTTACTTCTCAGTTTCACACATGTGAAACAGTGTGTAGAAAACTCTAACAGCATGCACCTCCTTTTCCAGGGGAGGAACAATTCAGAGGTACCATGCCAGGCTCTTATCTTTGGGGTAATTAGCACACAGCTGATGGACGCTGCCTTCCCCAGCTGTTTTTACGAATCCATTCCTTCATTTCAGTTGTACCTTTAGAAGCGTCCAGAAAGAAAATCTTCAGATTGTCACAGGAAGAAACAAAATTAGCAAACAGCTTTCTCTCCTTATTGCCCAGTTTCAGGAATATCCTGAAGACTCTCGGGTGGAAAATAGGAGCACTGATTTGGGGAACAACTATTTACCACCTAGTTTTTCAGCAAGCTCACCTGAGTCATACATTTTATGTGTCGACTTTACTGTTGATACTTTATTCCACTCAAAACAAAAGAAAAATAGAAGGCTTTCTTTTCTATCGAGATTTTGTTCTAGGAAACAAACACTGCAACAATTCTAAGATATCATAGTAACTACTATTGACTGGTCTGTTTAATTTCCTCTCCAAAGTCATCCACTAGTATGGCTCAGCCTTCCCGGAGGTCTGCCTGCTGGTCACCCACACAACGCTTCTCCTCTGCCTCAGGCTTGGGCTCCGGCTCAGGCTGTCATCACTCAGTTAACACAACTTCAGATATCTGTGGCTAGGAAGGATGTAAAGGAAGGCCAAACAATCAAGTTTTAATCTGAAAGAATGGAAGCTATTCCCCCTCCTGCATTTCAAATAAATAAAATAAAATAAAACCAAGGCAAAAGCACATCCATAAATGTTCACAGCTAGCCTGGTGACAGTGGAGATAGTGATCACTGCAGAGACCCATCAACTTTGTTTATGAGAGGAAAACCAAAAGTCAGGCTTGAAAACAAGCCCTTCCCCACTGGTGGGGTTCGACCGAGGCTCCCTTTGGCACTGGTGTGTGGTGTTGTCCTGCCTTGTGCCTTCACACAACTTTACCAGCCTACATTTCTGCAGGACCACCTACTTCCATTTATTGGCATTTCTGAAAAATATAACACATTACTGTATTTTCTCGATCTTCCTATTCTATTAATTTTTGAATGAAAATTATTTGACCTTCTAATTGTAAGAATAATAATATAGTTGGAATCAAAAGAAATGCCTCATTGGGCTGTAACATCCATCTCCCTATGTGCTACTCAGTGAAAGGACAGCATTTAATCTCAAAGGTTATTCTACACTATTTTATTACTTTTTTTAGATCAGATTCATCATCACAGTATCCGAAAGCAGATTACAGTATGGACACTTTAGGATTAATTTCATTTCTCCTGGTTTTCGGGAACGAAAATGAAACGTTTGAGGTAAGGGAGAACAAGGTGAGTTTGGCAGCATCCTGGGGAGATGCCTGCTTGTCTGTGCAAGATGCTGGAAGAAAAACTGCTACTGCAGAGGAAGGAACGAGAGTATGTCTACTATGGGGGGTGATAAATCCCTATCATTTTTTTTTCATTTATCATTTTATCATTTATTTTCAATATCCAGTATTGCATAGAACCAAACAGGTTCTACACAAGCACCACATTAATGAATAATGTATTACTATTAATTACAATATTACCTTGAAAATTTGTATTTACAAGTATGGAAGAAGCGTATCAATGGCTAACGTACCTACAGTGTGGGAGCTTCGAACATTCACAATAACAGAGTGAAAAAAGCTGCAGAGAAAGTATTCCACTGAAAGATGTGCAATGAGGAAGTCATCGTTCCAACTACGATACTGAAGAAAAACCCTCTTTTTCAAAATACTAAAAATACATGAGCTATACAGCTGAGAGTATACGGAGACTTTGAGGAAAGTCTATGACTAAAGGAGTGAAACTTTCAGGCAGTTGTTAAAAATCCAGATGTTTACTGCAGCTGCCTCTTTCTCGGCCGCCAGAGAAACCACCGCAGGCGGCCTGTGGTTCAGCCGCCACGGGTGGTTTCACCCATGTGTCTGCAGGCCGCTGCCCCGGCTGCTCCTAAGAGCCGCCCGCTCCCCGGGTGCCCCGGCTGTCCCCCTTCCGCCCGCTCCCCGGGTGCCCCGGCTGTCCCCCTCCTTCCCATGAGGGCCGGCAGCCGCGGGCAAGCTACGGGAGGGAGCTGATGCGGGATGAACCTGGCCATGCCGGTGGCGGGGTGAGGGAGTTTTCCGTCAGAGCAGCCGGGAGGGCTGATCCACGCTGTAGTCACAAAATCCTTGAAAGCAGCGGCAGGGAAGCGGCAGCAGCAGACACCCACAGCGAAGGGAAAGGGGCGGCGCGGTGGAAGACCTCCCTCCAGGCAGCACGCCAGGCCAACATGGAAACACATCTGCTGGCTGACAGAAACGAAGGGACAGCCATCAGCGAAAATGGCCTCCAGATCCAACTCAAGTTAACACTAACCCTTTTTTTTTGCATTGTACCAACAGCGTATCGATGCTATTAAGGGTATCCAGAAGCCTGTAATTCAGCATTCAACCCCTTACGTTCATTTACCAGACCTGTAAGCTATTACCACAGTACTGAACAACGTTCAGCTGGAGAGTCGCAGACGACTACGGAAATGAAGCACTATACACTTAAAAATCCATCAAAATAGGAAAACCCAAATGCTTTTGTTCAGCTTTTTTTCTTGTGATCCAAATAATCATTAAACATTGTGACTCTAATCCAGTACTTTCGATTTATTCCTTGGAGAAAGTGTAGACTAATCATCTTGATGCGTAACTCTTGGACCATACAGTAATGTGCAATAAGAATACAGTACCTGCAAAATCTGAATATATATAGTAACAGGCAATCAGCACAATACAACATATTAAATGCAATGTGATAACGGAAGCTTGCTCCCAAAATGTAACAATAAAGCTGTCTGCACAGATAACAATCGGTAGAAGAGGTGACAGAGGGTTACCCAAACACAGGCAATCTCCAAACAAAACTGAAAAGACTGCGGTTGGCCCCTTACAGTTATCCAAATTGTCTGTGATTGCAAGTAGGCCTCAAACTGGATTATATTTGTGCTCCTGCACAAAGAGTAAATCATCACAGAGATCATCCTTTTATTAATGCGCACTGCTGAAACCCATCAGGGAAACATTTACAAAATGTCAACAGGTAATCCTGAAGCTATGGAGCTGGTATTCTCAGTGGGAACAAATGGAAAAATTTGTACTCTCCAGCTTACTGGAGTCTAAGTATGTCTTGAACAGTGCAGTGGATCAAAACAGGAGCAAGAGGAGTTACAGAGAGTGGTCTTCAAACCAAATGGGACATTACTTGTATCTTCCACTCAAGAATGAATGGAAGCTGAAATGAATAATAAGAATTGAGAATTAAAGAGTAAAAATGCATCTCAAAATGTCAAGCTATGCAAATAAGTATACACTGATGGCTAAACATTTTTCCGTCAAAAGTACTTTTGCCATCAAACTCAGATTAATAAAAATGATACCCGTTCCCCAACTGGTTTCACAATAGAAAATAAACCCAGTTTTATTTTTTCTCTGATTGCTTTGGTGACTTGAGAAATGTTTAATAAAAGACATGCATTTTCATTATTTCAGATTACTTGAATAAATGTAGCACAAAAATCCCAAGAGGACTTGTTATCTGTTTAAAAATGAAAAAGCTTTACGGATCTTATCCGACTCCCATTCAGTATCAGGTGCACCTCTTTATCTTCAGGGGGAATATGAATGTGCCATAGTTAGCTGTGATTTATTAACTTTTCTGGAATGCTTTTCTGAATCTAATGTTCATTAGATGCCTGAGAACCACAAGACCAAGGTGGCAGTAACCCTTCATGACTCTGGCCTCCATACGCACAAAAGCCTTAGTATTAACTAAACGCCTCCAGACCTTCCTTCCTGCTCTGACTGCACTTGCTGTAGAGCTAATTGCTTCTCTCCTCCAGCACACGCTTAGGGTGCCCGCCCTGCTGCATAGCAGACAACTTTATGTTTTCTAAAAGGGATGAACAGCCTGCAGATAGTAACTCTGATTGCTTCAGATCTTTTCAGGGTGCCTTCTAAGACAGCTGAAACATTTTATGCAGACTAAGTGACCTTAATTTTTCTTCATCTGTATTTTTCATATAAGGAAATGAGGTGAATTATAAAACTCAAAATCCCTGTGGCCTTTCTACAGCAAGTGCATCAATTAGAAAGATGAACAGGAAGGTCTTGATTGCAGCTGACAATTGTGAAACTAACATTTCCAGCTGGAGAGAAGGACTTAGTTAATATAAAGATTAAGAAGTACTGAAGAATCCAGGAGATACAAATGACAAATATGTTTGTCCAAAAAACTGCTCTGAACTGATGACACTGACTTGTGCTCTATTATTACTTGCTTCACAATCCCACGTAAGAGGATTACTTCTATTTTGGCACTATGTATAACAGTATACAGCACATCACCAAGGGGTTGTACAGAGGCTGCCTCGTATCATCACACCCACACATATTCTTCAAGTCAAATCTCCCACATCAGAAAACCACCAGCTGTCAGTTCCCTGAGCCCCACACCATTTTGTTAGTCAAGCAAATGAGGGGGAAAAAAGCAAAAAATCAAGAAGTCTTTTGTTTTCAATTTAACAGGAGTGCAATACAGCCTAAATTAAGGGCAGAATTGTACTATTTTTCAGTCTTCCGCATACAAAAATAACCACGCTGCTCCTCACACACTGTATCCTGATTCAGTAGAAAAGCAGCAGACAGCAGTCCTAAGAGCATCCAGGGTCTCTCTGACACAGTCACAAGGGTTACGCTACCGTCTCTTCTAATGCTATGCTACTAATTCTTCTAATACCTCCGGACAGGCCATGCAAACTGGGATTAATCCAGCACTAGAAGAGTTGCTTAGCCCAGCAGTTGTACTTTGGAGAAATCCTAATGCTCAGACCACAAAATAACTGATCTGAGCATCTTATTAAACTAGACAAGGGAAATTAACTACATTCCTAATACACTACACTTTTTTTTTTCCTGTCAGGCACAATTCAAACAAAAAGCAGCTGGCTCATAGTGCAGGATGCCTATCTGCTAACATAAACCTCATGGCTATCAAACTCTTCTACCACGACCATTCAGCAGTCCTCTCACTGTCCGGACCAGTTACATCTTCTCCTACAGGGAAGTTGTCAACCTTGACCCAATAGTTAGTAGAAGATTTCAATATGCCAACTGGGGCAAACAATGAGATGTCAATTCTCACATACCCTGAAACTGTGACATATGATAGATCCCTTCTTCAGTCTTTGTAATACTCAAGGTAGGTACAAATACACAGTACAATTCTGAGAATTAAAACATGCGGTTTTCTTGAAAGCATTGCACTGCATCAGAACCACGGTAAGCTCTTCTTCTTGTAGAATTTAAATTTAGAGTGCGGGGATGCAGGGGAGGATGAAGAGGGGAACAAGGATGAAGGGAAGTTAATTATAGATCTATCTGATCATAAACAGCTCACTTTTACCTTATCCAAATATTTAAAATATTACTACTTACCCAAAGGAGTAATAGCTGCTCTAACGACATCAGTGTAGGAACTCTTACAATTATATTAGTTCATATAGTCCTCTATTTTTCTCTGGTAAACGGAATCTCATCCTTATTGTAGGCTGAGAAGGCACGTATGTACTCAAGGCTTCTGATTCACCAGGTTTAAAAGCTTTTTTCAACTGCTTTCCCATTAGCTGGCCTGGCAAATACTAGCCAATCAGTTTTACCTTATTTCTCATAGAAGGCTGATCTTTTAATTATCACAAATGCGTAAGTGCAGTAGCCTTACCCACTCTTTTTATTTTGCCTTTCAAGGCCAAATGCCTCCCTACTTGCTGTCTCCTACTTGCTTCTGAGTGTCCAAAGCTAATGCAATTACCTGTAAACTCAATAAGCACAATAAATATCCACATCTAAGCAAAAATCAATTGCTAATAAATATCAAGTAAGGCAAGGAGCAAAAGCTAATGAGGAAGGACTTCTTTTATACTTCTGCGTAGGCTCAGTCGCAGAGGTACTCTCAAATGCAGAGGGCACTCTTTTAGAAGTGCTCACCTTCCTTCTCCCAGAGCTTCTGGAGAAGCCATGGGAGTAAATATACAGATACTATTGCCTACTATTGCCTACTTTGCTTCTGCAGCCAAAGGAATTCACACCGGCCAGCTACATCTTTGCCATTATAAACACTGTCCCATTAAAATATTCAGTCATTGCAGTCAATGAATATACAGAGCTTCCACATATCAAAAGAGTGCAATTGCTATTTAGGAACTATAATTTAGAGTACAGCTCTTCCTTCAAGCATCAATTCAGTCCTCAGCTATGCCTTTGAAAAATTATTTACAGTATGGCATTACATTACAGCGATGCAGTGCTGAGTTCAGAGCCTTTTTTACCCTCCTTGTGTAACAGGACTAATATTCCTCCAATAATACAATGCAGGTGTGGTAACAAACTAACACCTACTTGTTTCAGACAACCCCAAAATCCCACTTCCTTCCCTCAGTCATGCTATTAGCAGAAGAAACAGAGTTTTCTGCAGTTCCTATTTTAGGCCGATTATATAACTTAGCAGATAAATGCCTAAATTTGTGTGCACCGGCACTACCATATTGCAGACTCAAAAGCTCATGTGTTATCTATATTCCCCCACGACTATAAAATTTCCCTAGGGATACCCTCACTATTTCTGTCACTAGACAGCTGTATTAAATCAAGTTGATACAAATTGCCCATCATGTTACAGAAATTACAGACTGTAATATTACGTAGTGTTCTTCTGTGAATTTTTTACTTTGTTAAATGGGAGGGTTATTACTGAAGCTATTTGCACTCCAGAAGGTTACACTCTCTATTAAACCTCTTTTTCACTCACAGGGATGAAGTAACAAATGGAAATGTAAATTCAGATTAAAAAGCATAAAGTGGCAAACTATTTTGTTGTTATTTTTCAAA
The DNA here is from genome assembly GCA_034782735.1 of Sagittarius serpentarius. Taxonomy (NCBI): domain Eukaryota; kingdom Metazoa; phylum Chordata; class Aves; order Accipitriformes; family Sagittariidae; genus Sagittarius; species Sagittarius serpentarius. The sequence goes on from JAVKLA010000027.1 coordinate 17,672,928, forward strand.
CTCCAGCTACTGAAATGGCAGGGATCGATGAACGGCGTGGAGAGGCATGTTGGGCAAAAGTGGGAAATGCCGGGCCAAGGGGGAAGAAAAGCACGGGCAGAAGCAAAGCTTCTCTGTTCTCTCCACCTCCAAAACTCCCCGGCCTTGCCGGAGGCTTTCCTGGACGCCACCGATGCTTACAGCAGCATCTTCAGACCTTCCCACGGACTCCACCTGGAACGGGCCCAGCAGGTGCCCCCCGGGGCCCAGAGCACCTTCTAGCTCTGCCCCCCGCCCCGTCCCACGCCGCTGGCACTGAACATCCCCTTCTCCTCCACCTTTCCTGGTTTTTCCTCAGCTGAAAAATCCCCACCTAGCCAGCATCCTCAGGGTATTCTGCTCATGAATTTCACATGGTTTTGACCTCTGAGCCTACGGGCTGACTCCTTTGGGACCTCTGATGGAAAAGGTAGTGTTTTCATTTGTCTTACACATGGCAAAATCTACTGAGTCAACAGCTCAGCTGAATACAGCAATTTCTCTTTAAGTACAGGGAAAGCTTAACACACAGCAACATCAGATATCTTAAGAGTATTTCCTTTAGATATTTTTAGGCGCAAATGAGGCTTGCTTGACATGTTCTGTTTGAGAAATTACAGGTTAGCAGCCACCACAGCGTGCTCACAACTATTTCCCTATCTACTTTGGTTTATCTACAAGAACGCATTACTTAAAATGACCTTCTGGGAGGTCGGATATTCAGATGTTAAACTAACAGGGACTGAAAAAAAAGAGAATTGGGAACCAAGGTGTGATTGATTAAGAGCACCTGACTTCAGGAGCACACCAGCACCTTTGAGTGCCTACGGGACACCTGAAGTCAACAGTTGTGAACAAATCTGTGACAAACACTGGGGTAAACGACAACTTTAGTATGAAACAGCAAATCAGAAGATACCAGAAGTTACACTCAGCCTATATACAGATTATCTGAAATATTCTGACTCTAGAGGATAGCTTAATTAATCCAGAAAGGAAGGGATACAACCACAGGATCTACTTTTTATCACTTAGAAGAAGCTGTTGGAAAACAGACATATAAATATGTAAATTAGTTGCTAATTTACAAAAGCTTACTAAACTCAAACAAATGAAGAGCTGGTAGCTGGTTTCAGAGCAGCACTGGATTTTAAGAAAATCAATGCTGAGACATTCTTGAGGCTTTCATTCTAATGCTGTAAGCACTAAAGAGAAAAGGCTCAGAGGGTAACTGTCAGATTGAGGTCCTACTGTGCATGGTGCAAGGCAAAGAAAGTCTTAACATCAATATACGCAAGGAAATAAATGGGAGCACCCAAAAAATATCCCAGCAAGCTAACAAAAAGAAAGCAAGCTGCTGAAAAGGAACCCATATTGAAAACGGTAAGAGAATCAAAGAGGCACAGCACAGGAGCATACACTTAGTGGACATGTAGTACTGGTTTGCAAATACCTCACCTGATACAGTTGAGGTTTATTTTCTTTGAGTAATTTTCGTATCCACTTGTTCAAATTACAAGTAAAAATAGACATGTTTTTTTTGAACTGAATCTCCTCCAAACTCACCATAAAATGTAATTCATACCAGAGTACGATATTTTTCACTGGTGTAATTTTCCTTTGCTGCTAAGTAAGCTGTTTACCTACATGAGAATCAGTGCTTTCAGATTAGACTATTGAGTCTAATGGCAGCATAAAATAGCACTCGAGTTTCTGCATTCACACTTCCCGATTTCTCAGGTAAGAACAAATTCCCTGCGGCAGAAGAGGAGGGAAGAGGGAAGACTTGGGTTCGTTAGCTCTCCCGTTAACGCTGTTCAGTGCGTCTGAACTTCTGGCCTTGTGACAGCACAACAGATGCCCAACCTCCCAACTGTTCAGCAGCAAAGCAGGACACAGCCCATACTTCTCCGTGCTGCCGGACACTGACTTACTCTTTCCCATCACGGGAAATGGCCTGGTTTTTTCTGGACACTTGGAAGGAGTTAGGGTATGGATCTGGCTGACTCAAGTGAAATGAGCCAGCATGCACACTGCAGAGTTGTTTGCTGTCGTAACTTTGCTAGCTCCAGCCCACGTGCCCAGATAGTCCAACTGAGCCGTGGTAAAAGCACCACAGTGCTTGAATAAAAGCATGGACACCAACAGTCAGAAGGCCAACAGAGCTGTTTCCTCCTTGTGCAGAGCCCTCACTTGTAGAGGTTCCCTGGGGAAAACAGTTCCCTCTTCTGACTGTGCCACTTCAGCGCCTTCAGATTACAGCCCTAACAACTCCCAGCATCCCCCGTAGCTGCTGAGCGGGGGTGCAGAGGCACCATTAGCTGAAATTTTGACAGCTCTGGCGACAATTCACAGGAAGGCAGGCGATCAGCTTGCCCTGCCCTCGGAGTCCATGTGGCACTGTCCCATCCATCAGCAGCGCTGAGGCAGAGACTTTGACTCCTACAGTCAACAGAGGGAACAACTGCCAGAGGGGATCAGTTGAAGTATGTGCCATTTTTGCACAGTAACTTCTCAACTGTTTTCAAAAGAAACGGGAAAGGCATGTAAAAACAACAAAAAAGGAAAACTGAGTTCATGCTTCCCAAGTAACAAGGGTTTTAAAAGTGCTATCAGGGTGAAAAAGATTTAAAATAGGATTAAAAAGACAGCATGAGACTAAAGAGTCTAATATGATTGAGTTACTTTTCTGCTTTTTTAAAATCCATGGATGAAATCTATTCATCTACTTTAAAAAAAAGAATTTTTAGATGCTGGTTCAGGATGAAAGAGCAGGTCAAGTCTCATTTATGTAATTGCCCATGTTCCCTGCACAGCCAAGACAGAAACCTGCGTATCTTTGAATGCTGGTAGAGAGAAATGCAGTCTCCTCTCTTGACTGCTGTCCTGGTTTCAGCTGGGACAGAGTTAATTGTCTTTCCTAGTAGCTGGTACAGTGCTGTGTTTTGGGTTTAGTATGAGCAGAATGTTGGTAACACCCTGAGGTTTTCAGTTGTTGCTCAGTCGTGTTTAGA
>JAVKLA010000027.1:17690133-17704461 GCA_034782735.1 Sagittarius serpentarius
TTCTAGCAACTTTTAAAGAAGCCACCCCTGTGGCCCCCCCCCACTACCAAAACCTTGCCACGTAAACCCATTACATCTACATACCATTAACCTCTGGAGATCACATTGATAAATGCTCAGTGACAAACTAGGAGGCAGGGTCTCTTAATTCCCAACCTTGCAACATGTCAGACCGCGCGAGGAATTTGTCCCGTGGGGCAGAGGGAGGGAGGAGGATGCAGGAGGCTGTCAGAGTCAGCACGGGACCTCTGTTTGGGCAGTCTCTCAGGTCTGAGGAGAGCCGCGAGGGCTTCCTCCACCCCTGCGCTGAGGAGAGGAGCGGGCCCTTTCCTCCCCTCTGAAGCCCCTCACTCAGGCACCGGCGGGTGCCGAGGCTCTGGGCAGCTTTGAGCCACAGCTCATGCTGCAGCGCCGTGCTGCGCTCTAGCCCTGAGCAAGCAGGATCTAAAGGCGGATAATCTACCAGCTCATCATCAAAGATACCTCTTTTCCAAGTTATTTGCAAGTAAGATATACCAGATTATTAAACACCAGGATACATTATTAGGAATGTATACAGGGCTGCGGTAGCCCAGTGGCAGTAAGATGAGATATGGTATATGCCGTGAATGCGAAGGCACATTTAGTGCCTATAATTGTTTCCTAAGATCTATACCTCTGGTTTTAAACCTTTTTTTTCCTACTGCCACAGCAGTATCAGGCATTAAGGAGGCATGAGATACTCACACAGTCTACATGGGAGAGGAAGAAGGGAGTTGTACTGTGCCTTTCTATGCCATTTCATTCTTTATGTTCACATTTTTTCCCCGAAAGTCCCAGTTCCTCTACTACATCCTGCTTTTAAAATGATGCAAGCATTCGTCTGAAAGTGTGGAAGCATTGTTTGAACCCAGGATCAAAGCCATGAACAAAGACTAGACCAGGTTTCCCTCTCACTCTCATTCACAGAGATCTCATTTCTCAGCATCTGCCGCTTTATTTCAATGTCACCTTTCAGCGGCCATTTGGCAAGAATTCTGTATTCATGTATAAGCTAATGCATTTATATTTGGTTAATATATGCATTATGACCTTGACCATCCTTAAACATTATTCTTCTCTCTACACTTATATGCCTTTAAGTATGCTACTTTTAAATGTTGAGTGACAAAGTCAAAATACTTTGAAATAACAGTTTGAATCTGTTTAAATTCTTTGCCCATACCCAAACACAAAATTCTGTATTAAAATAGAACATTTGCTCATTGTTTTTTCCCCCACCTGATCATTAGTTTCTCTCAGGGGGAATGCACTGGCAAAATCACAAAATATCAGCGCCACAATGGAAGAAACATGGAAGAATGCCACCAAGTAAAAATATCCTCTCTGAAAGTCAGTACGCAGGAACATAAAAACGTCTGGGAACTCCTGGGTCACCAACCCCCGATCCCAGTTACCATGAGATGATAGGCTTTTAGTCGACTGTGGGCCACGGTGTGGCCTGACCACAAACATCACTAACTGCAAAACACAAGGGGTTTAGTGCAAAACACCGAAAACCCCACAAAATCTATAATGCACCATTAAATAGAGAGCAAGAAAAAAATCAATTTCTTCCCTAGCTTCTAAGTAAATCTACTGTGTGTTTAGAGGTAGACACATTAAATACGTCTTTCTGGACCGTGCCAGTGTCTGAATTCACCCCAGCCAGTCACCTCAGATGGGAGCCAGCAATGTGCCACCTGGACTCAACACTTGTGCCTTCATACAAAGGGAAAGAGCATTTGTCCAGGGAAAGTGCACGTCATTCAGAACCAATACCTTTAAATAAAATCATGAGCAAGTTTAATTAGTGAGTAGCAATAAAGTAATGGAACATTGATGAATATAAAGAAAGGTAGCACAAAATAAGAGTAACACCAGGAGTGATGAGAATAGACTCTCATGAAACATATTGCCATCTAAAATGTGATTTAATATAATTGGTTCAGTAAATCTGAGAATATTAAAAAAGTTCTTCAATTGCCAGTACAGAAGCTAGCTTCCTCCTGTTTCAGTAGACCTGAAAAGGGAGAAAAGTGCTGAAATGAGGAGAATTATACTCTGAGGTAAGTCCATAAGCGTTTTACTCCCTACCTCTGGAATGGTAAAACCATTTCAAAGCCCTGGGGCTACTGTACATCTCCAGCACTTAAACCAAATCCTCTACCTAGGATATGAAAACCAGAAAAGAATGTAGTGAGCTATTTACAATTATCTGGTCTGAAGCAATGCAATGTAAAATGCGGAGATACAAAAAAGTAGCCAGGAAAGCAGCTGGTAAATATGCACCAATGTTCAAAACAGATTTAGGCCAGATATGAGAGCAGGGGTTTGGTGGTTTTTAGGAAGAATATTTTGCCCAGCAGGGCATGTTTTACAGCCTTAGGGTCCCTATACAAAAAAAACTCGCACATCTCTTAGAGGAATGCATGCAAAATTATCCTGAAGTTATGTATTTATTATTATAAGGCTGAAAAAAAGAACAAAAGGAAATGCTCTAAGAGGAACCATATGCTGAAACGTTATTCATCTTTTATCCTTGAAAACATGTTTTTTATGTGGGCACTCTGAAGGCTTATTTCAGTGAGCAGTAGCCTCTGCAGCTGCTGACCCACCGAAGCTTTCAGGCATGGCAGTCATGGAGGCTTATATATTAAATCCAATGGTAAATTTAAACTATTGCAACCTCCCACTCCATGTTGAAGACCACCCTACTATTGCCCTCAGCTCTCTGTGGCCCAATTTCTCATCTGAGTTACAGGACAAAGCAATTCCCCGGGGTTCAGGAAAATGCCATTGGGTTTGTTCTACCCATAAGACTGAGATCAGCTGTCCAGCTGCCATTGAGGATGACCACTGAATTTAATCCAGTATTCATCGGTTGGCAGGGACTGGGGAAACTTGCTGCCATGGAGCTGAAGCAAGAGGCAGCAGAGCAGAGATGCGGTGACCATTGAGCTGGTGGGTCCTGCAGGCAGCGGGGTTGGTGTTTCCAGTGTTTCGTGGGTATCACCAGAGACAGGCGGAGATACGTCAGGCTGGGAGGACACCTTCTCAAAGGAGGAAAAGCAAGCCAGCCCCATTTTTTTCTGCAGTGGTTTTCCTGCCCTGAGTCTCTGACTGCAGGCTCTACTGATGCCTCCAGATGTGATCCAGCTACCTTATTGCTGTCAAGAAAAGGAAGGTGACTGTTGCAGTGCTTCTTTAAATGATAATACTCTGTATCAGCTATGTCACCAGCCTGTGCAGCGTTTCAGCTTAGGGTCACAGATACCTGTAAGATACTTATTGTCATGACATTTGGGGAAGACCTATTCTCATTTTAGCTTTAGACAGCAGTTTAAATCATAGGAGGGAGATGGGAGATTTTCATTAGAAATACTGGCTAGAACAGAGCAAGGCATTGTCAGAAGTGGAATTGCAAGAGGGACTGAGGGACTGCAGTTCCCTCTTCTGCAAATGCAGTTTCCACTCTGCTGTGGAGGGAGGAGGCTCTACCTGCTCCCTTCCGCCACTCACCTCACCTGGAAACTGGGTCTTGGCTTGGATATTAAGTAAGGAAGCATTTCTTTACTGAGTGGGTGGTCAGACGCTGGAACAGTGGTGGTCGATGCCCCAAGCCTGTGAGTGTTTAAGAGGCATTTGGACAATGCCCTTAATAACATGCTTTAACTTTTGGTCAGCCCTGAATTGGTCAGGCAGTTGAACTAGGTGATTGTTTTAGGTCCCTTCCAACTAAGCTGTTCTGTTCTGTTCTAAATGTTATTTTGTCTGTTACATCCGTTATCAATAATATAACTTGCAAAAAAGTTAGAGGTGGAGCAGTGTGTGAGAGCTGTTGACCTAAGTGTGCCCAGCAGCACGAGCCAAAGCCAGGTGCTGTAGCCCTCATTTTACCCACATGGTAATCTTTTCTTATTTAAATAAAAATGTTTTGTATTAATTGTTAACTTACTATGTTAGATGTCCGTGGCACCATTAAGACATGGGTGTTGTGTAATGCTCAAGGACACACTGTGGAGTGTGACCTCAAGGCTCTCACGGTAGGCTTGAAGTCATGTACAGCATTGCTGGGACTGCTACTTCGACTGGCAGCAGGAGCAGACTTTGAATTTCTTATTGTCTTTACTATTCTTCAGAAACCCTTCTGGCCCACAGGGTCAGGGCTTGTGTTTGTACCAGAAATGCTGTGGTGCACTCGCTTTCAACGTGCAACATTATCCGTAGTGAATGGAATTAAATGATTTTACATATAAAATGGCTACATAAAATTAATCCTAAGTAGTTTTAAAAGGAAATCCTGCCTAGAATGATGCTCATAAAGCAGATTTTCACTCAGATGTTTTTAGTCTGTCATTGCTGTCCCTGCAGCTATTATTTTGCCTTTTGTGCCGTGACACTGCTGGATCTGAAATGTCAGAAAATGGGCTTCCTATCCATCACCTCAAGGAAGAGTTGCTCCCAGCATGAGGACAAGATAAAGTAAGTAAAGCTTCAAGGGCAGTGTTAGCAGGCTTTTTTAAGTATTAAAAATCCTATTTAGAAGTACAAATATTACTCAGTGTTGTGGTTTAACCCGGCAGGCAGCTAAAAACCACACAGCCGCTCGCTCTCTGCCCCCTCTCAGTGGGACGCGGGAGAGAATTGGAAAACAAAGTAAAATTCATGGGTTGAGATACAGAGAGTTTAATAGGACAGAAAAGGAAGGGATAATAATAATAATAATAATAATAATAATAATAATAATAATAAAAGAATTAGAATATACAAAACAAGTGATGCACAATGCAGTTGCTCACCACTTGCCAACCAATGCCCGAGAGACGCTCTTCCCGCCCCACACCCAGATGGGCTTGACGTCCCATGGTATGGAATACCCCTCTGGCCATTTCGGGTCAGCCGTCCTGGCTGCGTCCCCTCCCAACTTTTCTGTGCCCCTCCAGCCTTCTTGCTGGCTGGGCAGGGGAAGCTGGAAAGTCCTTGACTTAGTGTAAACACGACTGAGCAACAACTGAAAACATCAGGGTGTTATCAACATTATTCTCATCCTAAACCCAAAACACAGCGCTGTACCAGCTACTAGGAAGAAAATTAACACCATCCCAGCCAAAACTAGGACACTTAACAAAGTGAAAGAGAAGACCACTAAAAACCATTATTACTTATGTGCACACATGTGTGCACGCAGGCACACGCACACATAGACTACACTCGCACTAGTAATAAATAAAGGGAAAGAGTTGAACTGAAGACTGAAAGAAAGGGTGTGAATTCAGTGGAGCTGTATAAAACCACCGGAGACGGCAATCCAAGGTGCAGCAGGCCTTTCAGCTCTCTCCTTATATGGTGCCCGGCGCTAGCTCTTTTACGGCATCATGTAAGCAGAAATTCCCACCGACGTGTTGGTTTGTGTCCTGCGAATTGGTAGATGGGGGCAGTGGTGAATTCAGCAAGGGCTTTTTTTAGGTGTTAGCTACACCCAAGAGATGAAAGGCTGCCCAAAATCAAAGGGTAAAATCCTGGCCCCACAAAAGTCAATGGTAAAATTTCCATTGCCAGACACTTACTCTCCAGGTTATTGCCGCCTTCAACCCATTTATTGTCTTCTGAGAAACACAGAACCTACATGCATCTGAAACCTCTTTAGGAGTGTCTTTGACTCTGTATCTGTGGGATCCTCTATATATGGGGGAAAAACAGACGGTCCACTCTTCTGAAAGGAGAACAGGCTGGAGAACTGGGAGTGCCAGTCCTGTCCTCCCAAACATGAGCTCCAGTTAGTGCCTCTGAAGAAGTTGGTGCCAGCAAAGAACTTAACCCAGTGGTCTTGAACCATCAAACCCACTCGAACACGGCATTGCCTCACTCTTCCCTGCTGGCGAGGGCCATGGCACAGGGTGCTGATGCCAGAGCATATGTGCTAACCACCACTCGAGGTGCCTGTCCCTGCAGCAGGTCCTATGAGAGGGACAAGCGGTGGCAGACAGCTCCTCACAGAAGTGTGTTTTCCAGCAGGACCCTGCTAAGAGAGGTCCTGTGCTGAGAAGTTTGACATCCCCGGCCCCTCACTGGCCTTGGGTCAGCAATTACATTTCAGCAACAAGCGTGTCATTCGAACGGGAAAAGAAATACGGCTCCCAAAAGGATGGCTTGACAGCAAGAAGCCAAAATACCTTTGCAATTTTCAACTGTTTATAGAAGTTAGGTTTTTATGCAGGGCTTGTAGACTATGAAATCACATTGTCCAGCAATCCTTGAAAAGATGAAATCCTTAAATTCAGCAGTATTTTGAAATGCTTAGTATTGTTCAGACATGTAAGGTAGAAAAATTCTCTGCACGTAGACAGCAAAAAGCCACTCCCACTCAGCTACCTGAGGGGAAAAGTTTTGCATGTTGGGTCTTTAGACACAATTCACACTACAGTCTTCAGGTGCAAACGAACTCCTCCGAGGGCTGCTCCGCTGCCATCATTTACAATTTGTTATATCTCCCTGCATAGTTCCTACTTTCCTACCTTGCACCCATAAAAAGGGAGGATGAGAGAAGTCCCCAGCTCTCAAATACTCCTTCTTGAAAACAAGAACAGTTTTGGAACAGAGGACATGGTAATATGCCCATGGTTCATAACCTAAATGACAATGTGCAGCATCAGCTTTTAAATGTCAAGGTCATTTGTGGTATTTCTATTTTGAGTAAAATGGCTCCTGCTGTTTCCATGGTTTCACCTGAAATATGTACTGACCCTCATTGTTAAGAGCCTTGAAACCTAACCATTTTAATAAAAAAATAGGCATCCCCTTCTGTAGGTAGTTAATTTGAATTTAGATACAAAGCAGTCTGTGTTTACCATGGATGAGTTTATGGATCTCTACATTGCATTTGTGACAGAAACAGATGTTTGGATTATCCAATTTACCCTTCTTTCTGGCATATTGCACAATTATAACTTTAATTATTTCTACAACATAGATTGTTTCTGCAGTAGAAAGATCAGCTTTATTGTTTATTACACATAAAGAAATATCAGCTTTATTAAAATAAACTATTGAGAAAACATAGTAGCTCGCAGTCATAATGAAAATGCAAAAGAAACACAATATTCTTTAGAGAGAGTTTTCAAAAGGTTAGCATTGCTTCAGACTGTATTCTATATGTTCGCATTCCATTGTGGAAATACTAACAATTATTAGAACTGCTAAACTTTCCAGGACAAAATAGTCATTTTCCCATGATTGCTTAGTACTTAATAACTATTAATCAGAAACAGAATGCTGGAAGGAGATTGAAGAATGACTCAGATTAATAAGGCAAGGAATAGTTTAATGAATTTTAAAACCTCAAAATGCAGAATTAAAACTGTGGATACTGAAAGACAGAAGATTTCCATATTAAGGCCTTCAGCACTGTTCGTGTTGAGTTGCCAGTTTCAGTATACTCATTTTTGCAATATTACTGGCATAAACACTGCGTTTTGTCACCAGAATGAGCTTACAGAGATGTAGCTCCACTGATGTAGATAAGATTGGAGCAGACACTGTGTAGCAAGGAATTCTGTTGTCTCATTAAATGGACACATTTACAGCCCAGTTTTAAGCAGAATATAGACTATAATCAAGTGTTGAGCCAGGTCATCATTTAAATTTGTCCTTCTTCCTTCCTTTCTCTCTTTCTTTCTTTCTTTTGGAACATATCTATTAGTAGACTGTCATCAGCTGAAGCTGTCATCATTCACATGACATCAGTCTGTGGTATTTTTCTCATTTTATAGTTACTCTTTTTGCAGCTGTAGAAGACACAGAAAATGTAAGTACATAGAGGAAAATGGCCATTTTATCCCTGATAAATCATAGCTTCGTGTTGTGGAAAGTATGTTCATTTCCCCCTTACCAGGCCAAGAGATTTTAAAAGCAGTGAATGGGATCCAACTCACCTAACTGTGGTTGTCATATTTGTGGCCATGTACACTGGGCTCATGAACTAGGCTCCATATTCAACAAATACAGAGGGAAGTCAGTAGTTGTCCTCTAAATGTCTTTTGCTCTTTACTTTATACTCATGCAGTGAATAATTTTTACTCCAATGTGAAAATGCTTAGAACATCTGTACAATGAAGTAGCTCTGAACAGTTTTGCTTAGTGTCAGCGGGATTTTATACAAAACTAAAATGGGTGATGACTTAAGACTTTGGTTACCTATTTTGTATTATCAAGACATGTTACATCTCTATACCCTTCAGTGTTAATGCTTGGCTGATACATTTCTCATAGATGGGATTTTAAAGTCCTTAGGTTTTTAGCTATTAGGGGGAAAAAAACAAAATTTGTGCACCTTGTATGTTTTCCTACTCTTATTTAGTAAGAAATCCTAAAGAAAATTATAAAAAATACAAGGATTGGTGTCAGGCTTGGTTACATTCTCCATTCCTCCAATCCATCGCCATGCCCTTCCTCATCCAGCCTTCCAAAAAGGTCTGTCCCATTGCTCTGCCAGCTATGCTAGAAGTCACCTACTAGGTGTGCAGGAGGACGTCCAGCTCCTACAGTGCATGGTCTTGGCATCACGAGCGAGAGGGTGCAGACCACAGAAGGATGAACTGTTCCTGCTGGCCTCCCTTCGGCATGATGGCACAGCTTTGTGCTCTCCTCATCTTGTTCAGCCAAACAAGCTGGCCTGAAGCTAGCTTTCGGAGCAAAACTAGATTACACAAGCAGAGCTTGTGTCAGATCATCAAAGAGGCATCATGATGTAACAAAGTATTGCAGCTGATACAGCAAATGTGTTAGTAAGCTCTTAATATTTTATTTTTTTTTTAATACAGACAGACCTTATAAACATGCAAGTTCTGTTATATCCTTTCTTGGACCTCAGGACACAAGAGAAATGCACAAGCCAGAAAGTATTCCCAGTACTTAGACACTTCAAACTCCTGAAGTTTAATAGCTTTAATAGCTGAGAGGTTAATGGCTATAAGACACTATCTACAGTGCTCTAAAATAACAAAAATGACTGAAGGCTGCCATATCCTAGCACACCCAAATAAAAGCATAGAAAGTTACAACCAGTTAAGACTATGGGAATAGTATGAATGTTTCACAAACTGACTTACCTTAGACAAGCTTACATTTGGGGCAAGGTGCTTAGAAATGTGGGTTTTTTTCCTTCTTCCCCCCCCCCCCCTTCTTCAGCTGCAAAAAACCTCTTTCAGCTCTTTCTTAAAGCTCAGGACATGCATGGCACGTCAGTATTGAAACCTCGTATCTTTTGCTAGTTTTGCAAAAGGCCATACACTGGGTTCTTTCGATCAGAATTGCTGGCCCTGGGAGAAAGATTTTCTATAGTCACTTATCCTACCTTGCCTGCAAAATAAGATCTGTGCAATCAAGAGTTTCAGTCAAGAGTTTATAGCAGAACTTCAAAGTGCTGTCGACAAAGAAGAATTTCAGATACCTCTTAGCTGTACAGAGCCCTTACTCTTCCCTAAAAGAAGACCATACGGTCGGTGCTCTGCTGCCAATTCAGTCAGTGGTAAGGAAGCACAGATTTTTAATCAGCTGTGTTAAAACTCAGGCAAGACTCTGTTGTTGCTTTTAGCACTGAAGAATATAAATATTTTGGAATGTGTTTTGTATGGATAAGAAATGTTGATACTTTCCATCCTGTAGGACATTTTAGTGTCTAGATGTAGGTGTCTATGTATAATCTAAGTATAGAAGTTCCTGCTGTAGTCACTGAAGATAAAATACTTGAATCATTTGCCAAGTAGAGATGTCAAGTGCCATCGGAGATGTCACAGGACACCTGAGAGCACTGCACAAAGGCGGCAGATGTGGCACAAGTTACAGAGGAGACTCGTGCCTCTCCAAATTTCAGCAGGAGATCAGGCAGGCCACCCAAAGGGCATTAGATTCCTGCATTAGGCAAACTCAATAGAGTTTGGAGCTCCTCATGTAGGCTGCTGTTCAAGGGTGACTTGAAGAGCCCACAGCAGAGAGCTGCATCGGTCAGGTTTCCACTGAGTGTAACAAAGTTTGGACACCTAGTTCCCATGTCGTTACCTACATCCAAGTATCTAAATGTTAAGTGTCTGTAGTCCAGTGCTGAATCTCACCATGGACGTGCAGATATGAACATAAGTTATTGGGAATTGCAGAGACAGAAGTAAAACACATTGTGCAGCAGGTAACACTGATGTTTCAGGAAACAGCAATTTCCAGAATTAGACACTGCCTGGAATAGGTTGATGGGTAAGGTCCCACTCCAGCAAAGTCTTTACCATTAAGCGTGCAACAAGTTTTGCCTTTATTCAATGAAGCATTATAGCATACTCCGGGAATTTAGGATGTGCTTAACGGGTCTGCTGATTCAGCACTCAAGCTCCATCTCTGTACACATGATGTCCTACATTAAATCTTGTGCTCGTGCGCAAGGCTTTGCAACTCCTGCCTACTATGCACAACCTCAGTGGAAATATGAAAAAAAATAAACTCAGCTAAGTGGATTTCTGAGCACAATCATAAGATAAATATGAAATAACATCGTCATCGTGCTCAAGCACTCACAGTAGCTACTAGTTTGCTGACATACGTCAGCTGGTGAAATTGCCTTTGCCTAAGCAACACAGGGGTTTTGTCTTCAGGTGCATGGCCTTAGCTCTGCAGTGCACATGCAATTCAGGCACATGTCTTTGAGTAAAGCATATTTGAAGTTGAATTTAGTTTTAAGAAGCCTGCAGACAATAACTGACTGGCAAAAGAGACAGGAAACATGTCTTCCCAAGAGTTTTTTGTGGTTTTTGGAAGCTATGAAATAGGCTTTTACAAACAAATTTATGGGAAGCATATGCCTACTGGATGCTTCTGTAGCCAATGGGGACTTTGTAATAATGATGTTCATTTATTCTCAGTTCACCCAGAATTTCAGTACTGTGAACTTAGATAAAAATCATATCTCTTCACTCCCAGGGCTGAACTGAAAGATTACAAAAATAAATGGTCATATTCTCATGGAAGAACCAATTTCTGGTATAAAATATATGGCAAAGAAGAAAATATTAGTATTTTAACCTCTTTAAAAAAAAATAAATAAACTGGTCTTGTCATCTAACCTAAGTATGGCTCCTTACCAGAGCTAGAAGGATCCTTTTCTTGAACAGGTCCTGTAGACCTGTCTGAGATCATAGGACTGTTTTTCTCTTTCAGGATCTGTGTAATTAGCTTACAAACTTCAAGTAGAGATATTTTATTTCATGTAAAAAAAAAAAATCCATTCCTTAGTAAAACAACTTAACAAAAATGTCAACCTTCTCAAATCAAAGGTGTGGTTATTTCTGTTGCTTTTTAAACTGAAACCAAACTTAGCTTAATTTGGTCTTGTTTCTCCAGCCACCGTCATCATTCTACATGCGGCTGAACAATGTGTGCCAAATACATTTTCAATTAATAAATCATTTGTCCGGAAGTTTTGCTGATATTGCTACTGAAATGACAAGAGGATGCTGATCTGCTCACCTGGTCGGTATGCTCCCTGGCCTGTTTTTGCCCAAACCCTCCTGCTCAGACTTGGAAGGAGGGTCACAGTTCTGTGAAGTAAATGGGCTGTGTATCTCCACAGGAGACTCCACCACCCTGTCGCCTCCTTTCGCCCTGCAGAACCAACGCAGACCGGCCCCAGGAAGAGCGCGTCATCCCCATCAAGTGTGAAGAAAAAGAGCGGTAAGGCAGCACTTCCCAGTGCATCTGCATTTGCATTAAGTGTTGCACTTCTGACTATTTTACAGACTGAGGTAGGCAGCTCTGTTCCAGCCCTTTGGACTTTGTCTTTCCTCCTGTATATTGGGTAGAGAACGCTGACCGTCGTTTTTTGAATGTCTTGGCTGTTACACCTATGTATCCCTGTACTAAAAGCACACATCTATCTAAAGACCATTTTTGTCACACTGCCTCTCTAACCTACACAGTTCCTCCTTTCTCTGTTGACCTCCTGGTTATGGGGTCAACTCTAAATATCTGCCCGCCCCTCCCTTGCCCTTCTGAGTCCCTTCTCCTTTCCAATCTCCTTTCCCAGTATGGCTTTTGCTTTCCAGCTCACGGCCACTGCGGTACAGGGGCCTGACCCCCAACTCACCTCCTTGCTGCAGCTCCTCATCCCTCCTGACCCCCGAGGTGCATCCCGGCCCCGCTCCCTACTGCCTTCCTCCCAGCTGGGACCACCACAACCACTGCCCCACCAGCAACAGGGTCTCGACCCGAAAGCACAGCTCTCGCCTTGCAGCAGCAGAGCGGTCACCCCCGTGCTCCCCAGCCATTTTGTACCCGTTTGGTAGCAGGCCGGAGCCTGAGGCAGGCAGGACCCAGGCAGCTGTGTGCACTCTGGATCCCGTCTTGAAATCTGCCGCCAAATAAAAGGAGTGAATTCTTTAAATGTTTTCTTGTCATGCAGTCTTCCTTCCCAGGACCACCCTGGTTGTCCGGGGTTTTTCTTCCTCATTAAGAAATTATTTCTTTAATTTACATGTTTCAGTGAAACATCAGATTGTTTCTCAGATCTTATTATTATCCAAAGCCATGAACTCCGTAAGCATGAGAACAACTATCAATACAATTTTGCACTATATTACTATGTTAAATCAGTAAAAAACTGTTAATACAACCCAGAAATACACTATCAGTTTAAGTGCAAAAGTACAAAAGCACCTGGTGAAAGATGGAGCTAACAGGACCCAAACATTTCTAGTATCCAGTAAGATTTAAATGCCTAATGGGAGCTTCTTGCTTCTGCTCTGCTGTCTACTGTATTAGGTTAAATCCTGGTCCTATAGCTTTGGCTCTGGCATTTTCAAGCCAAATCCTCCATCAGTGTTAAAAATTTGGGCTCCCCATGTAAGCTGGCTGACAGTCTGATCCAAACTGATCCTACAAAAACATTAACAAGGCCTAAAAGCAGTAGGAGATACTGTTACTATTAGTAGCTGATCTATTTGAGGAAAGATGGACCACCTATGATGAAGAGGTTAAAAATAAGTTCAAAGATTTGTGTGCTTGGCCACTTTGCTTTCTGTCCCTGTTATCTAACGTGCTCACCTCAGAAGAAACCTCTGATTTAATTAGAAGTACCAATCTGGGATTCGTGAACTTACATAACAAAGCACTTTGGGAAAGAATTAAAAAAAAGACCTTTTTACCAAGAATACTCTCCCCAAATATTAATTATTCATGTTTGTAATAATTACAGCATGGAACTGCACAGCTAGCCAGCTCATAGTTTTGCATATGCTCACTTACAATTATTGCAGGCAATTAAGGCCAGAACCTGTGTGATGCTGATCATACTGCGGAAATATTATGGATTCTCTCTAGCTTTCATTCTTCACTGCTATAATGAAACTTTTTCTGTTTTTTAAAATATATTTTTATTATTTTTTATGGCCAAATGATCCACCATCTAGCCAGAATGTTGAAACTGTTTTAGCTTCTATTCTTCAATCTCTGCGTTTGAATGAGGTTTGGGGGTTTTTTTAAACACACATCTGCAAGTTAAAAAAAAAGGCAAAGGCTGCGGTTCACTTCATTTCAGTGGATTTGTCTTAATTCTGGGCAGGCTGGCTTGACACATTTTCGCAGAACACATAGGACATTTGGGATTAGAGTTACTCCTTGCAACCGTGTCATTAGCGTTGTAGCAGCGTGCAGGCACGCTCTGCGTCACTCCCACACCCCTAATCTCAGACCTGACCTGATTTATGTCACTAGCTTTACATGGGCCTGTGTATATTGAAATCCAGGAGAGGGGAAAGGGCTGAGATTACCTGAAAATAAACTCAGATGGCAAAGAGATTAGCCCATTTATAAATGCATTTTGCCTGTTGCTGAGTGTGCAGAGTTTATATTTTTAAGGTACAAAGGCCTAAATCCAGGTATTGACACTGCCTGGGAAGGGAAAAGAAAGAAGCAGATGAAGTAGTAGTCCAAATGGGTCAGTCGCCAGCACTGCAATTTAAAAGATTTGGGGGTCTTTTGGGAGGGAGGGAAGGAGGAAAGAAGAGTGAATTGGGAGGTAACATCTCGGAGCAATCATTTGCAGTAGTTGATATAGGAAAATATTATTTTCCTTTTGTCCTGATTTCAGCTGGGATAGAGTTAATTGTCTTCCTAGTAGCTGTGTGTTGGGTTTAGTATAAGAATGTTGGTAACACACGGATGTTTTCAGTTGTTGCTCAGTCATGTTTAGACACAGTCAAGGACTTTGCAGCTTCTCCTGCCCAGCCAGCAAGAAGGCTGGAGGGGCACAAGAAAGTTGGGAGGGGAGAC
>JAVKLA010000027.1:17720331-17746718 GCA_034782735.1 Sagittarius serpentarius
CTGAACTGAAAACACAGCACTGTACCAGCTACTAGGAAGACAATTAACTCTATCCCAGCCGAAACCAGGACACCTGCACATCCAAGTGTGTGGCAGGACGGCTGTGTTCACATGGAGCCTCACAACTGCTGCCAGGCTCATTGCAAAGGTCTTTCCAGGCAGAGGCCTTTAAAATACAATTCTGCAAGATGTCACCAGCCCAAAATGCCCACGAACATTAGTGGGAATTCTGCATACTGTGAGCTTGAAGGTCAGGATTCATATAAATAAATACGAGTGAAACCAATGACCTACACACAGGCTAAGTGTTCTCAGTACTCTGGTTGCGGGGCGCTGGCTGGACGAGTCCTGGCTCTGTGCAGTGTTTTTACCCCATGGAAATCAGAATTTGAAAGGAAAGATGGCCAAGTTTTGTCCCAGCTCCACAACAGGAGTGGACATCTGGGCTCAAAGTACATGTTCTCTCAGGTCTTGCTGTTTATATGTACCTGTAGTGACCTCCATACAAACACTGTGATTTAAACCACCAAATAACTTACTAATTCTGCATTTGGATTATATACTTCACTCTAATGGTGAGACTTTCATATCTTCTGACAGCTAATAAATAAAGCTCCACTATATGTAACACATTGAGTGGCTCTGAATAAGTAGTTTGGAGTCCCAAAGGATTTGAAAGCTGGCTGGAAGAATGTCTTGCCTTGCATGGTACAGCCCAGCTTCTGAATGGACGCAATGCATGTTTGGCTCCTGCTCCCAACTGCAGGATAAATGTCTGTTAAACGTCTACAAAACCTGGAGCTGTCTGGGGAAAAAAATTATGAAGAAAATTACATAGGATGAAATAAGAATACCTCCAAATCTCCGCTTTTTCTCCTGTGTTTTTCTGACTCCACAGACAGTTCTCCCTAACTATTTCTGTGTTCCCTGCACATGCCTGGGTCACAGCAGCTTCCTCTGGATAAGGGTCTTTTCAGGACACAGCCCACAGGCCCCCCAGCTCTGTCCGCAGGCAGCCCCCAACACTCCTTCCACTGGGTGAGTTTGCAGAGGGGTGCAGGAGTGCAGCCTGTCCAGCAGTGGCCACCACTGGTGGGAGACGAGCCATGCTGGTACCCCACGGGGAGTGACCCAGAGGCTTCCTTCTGCTGGCTCTGGAAATCTCTGTCTGTAAGGCTTCTGCCTTTTCTGAGACAACTGCAAGTTTCCTTTTAAAATTATGATCAGCTCTATGTTTTTCCTGATGCTCATTTTCCTTTCCCAAGCAGTGTGTTGGACTGTTGACTTCCTTTGCTTCTGAAAAACCAAATGTAATATGTCATTGACAGACTGCTTGAAGAAATGGTTTCAGACTCATTTTCCATTTAACAGGGCCTCTCAGACATTCAAAACACATTAATAAGACTACTACTCCAACCTATTGTGTTTTCCCAGACTTGAGCTCTTTTCATTAGCTGCAAATAGTGTCAGTATATGAGTACATGAGACTTTTTGGCTTTGTCCAGCATTTTGGAGGGTGGCGAAATGGCAAGCCAGTACTACCCAGTAGCACACAACAGCCACACGTCAAGAAATCTGAGCGCATGCAACAATATCATTTGCCTGAACAGTCATCCCAGCACTTCCAAGAAAAGCAACTTTCAGAGTGTAGAAGGACCTAAGCAGAAGGCAAAGGGATGAGCTATTGGGTTGACATAGCAGTGGCAGGAGACCAGGTAAATCACCAAAGCACTGGCTTCATCGCACATGTCTGTAGGCTTCCGGCTTGCTCGGTGCGCTGAGCACTGCACAACTTCATTTGTTGAACACATCTTTGCCTAGCTGAAAAAAAAAAAAAGACAGGTCTACTCCTGAAGAGCTAAAACCTGGATGAACAATGTAAGGAAGCCTTTCTGAAATGAGAGCCAGAGGAACCCTGGTAGCTGGGAAAGTTGTAATAGCCATGAACGTTTAAGACTTGTGATGTATGTACTAATATGAATTTCCCCAAAGTGATCCCCCTTCCAGATGCCACTCATCTGGTATTTCCAATTAGCTGAGCAGGTATAGTTGCAGCACAGTCACTGAAGAAATGCAGAAAGGACTGGATTTAAACCCTGTGGGACTTTAGCTGCGACCCAGTGGAAGTCATTATTCGTGCAGGACCTGCAGCCCACCTCAGCTGGGTGGTGAAAGTCTTGGCCACTCCATTCCCCCCAGCCCAGGATCTTGTGAAAGGCCTTGGTAACAGCAGGGCACCAGCCCTGTGTGAGAGGCAGGAGCCTCAGCATCTCCTGGCAGCATCTTGGTGGCATTGGCCGTCTGACTGCAGTCGTGGAAGAAATCCTAGATTTGGTCCCTCGCTAGGAGAGCACTTCCTTCTTCCGCTACCTGCAGAATGGCTCCAGTCCAAAGCAAATGTCTCTCTTGCACCTGACTTTTGTTTCCAAGCTTTTCTCTGCTTCTGCAGTGATAAAAACCAGCTGCTTTGTTACCAAACATTTAAATTATGCTATATATTCCAAAAGTGAGACACAAATCGGAAATTCACCTTCATTCACCTAGACTGGCATGTTCTACAGTGTGCAATGGCAAGTATTTTCCATAGAATGTTTTCCCATAAAATAAAATTAAAAAAAAGGAAAAAAAAATGAGGGGGAATTTGGTTATGAGCTATAATGAGCTCCACTGCATTTCGGGAATAGCCTCCATATGGGTTATGCATATTAAATGTAATTGTGGTCTTGAAAAAGGAGAGTACATTTAGCATTCTGCAGTCCAGGGCTAGAGGACAGACAAGGGAATGGCCAGGGACAAACTGACCTCAAATGTAAATGAATAGTTTAGGCTTTTTAATAATGCAGGTGATACTGTCAATTTTCCCAATTTTAATGCAAGTCTCAAGATGTGATTTTATTCATAAAGCCCCATCTCTTGAAAACAAGCAACTACACAGGATTCTGACCTTTTTTTCTTTTTACGGAAGTACAGGATCTTTTCCCATGAACAGTTCAGGAAAATTTTTTACAGAAGTGTACCTGAGAAAATTCACTTAAAAAGCAGAAGACAGAAGAAGGAAAGAAAACCCCTCAGTTTATAACTGTTACTGTCCTGATTTTGTGCAGCTTAACTTAGCCACCTTAATTTGCGGTTCTTTGCAACACGTGCTGCCACGTATGCATAGGGAAAGCACCGTGCAGCCCGTTCTTGGTTACCTAAACCCTGGATTTGCGAGGTCGAGGAAAATCTGTGCCTGGGCTGAGGCGGCACCAGCACTTGGGGCTTCCAGGCACCGCGAGGCGCGGTGACCCACAGCGGTGCCTCCGTGCGGCGCTGCGGCCCGCGGGGCTGCAGAGCTGCGGTTGCCGCTTTCTGCTCGCTGCAACTGCCACAGGGGCCTCTTAAGCCCGACTTAACGTGACTTGCGTTTTCTAGCTGCTGCCGGCCAAGCCATTGCGGCTTTTCTCGCGGGAGCAAGACCTTGACGGTGCTCTTTAACCTCAGCCGAAAAAGTCATTTCCATATCTGGCCAGAAGAGGGCAATATTACGTCACCTAAACCACCTAAAGGTCGTGCTAACCCCTTACAGGGCAGAAATTCACGCTATGAAATAAAGGAGAAAAAAACCCCAACGGGTTATACCAATATAACGTGGCATTTTTGCTCCTTTTTATAACTATATTGTATTTCTCTGCTTCGTATAGTTCTCGAGCATGTCCCGGTAGAGCCCTGCTCGCAAGAAGAGGTCTCAGCCTCCTGCCTCCAAGCCTGCTGCAGCTTCCACCGAGGGTCTGGAGAGCAGCGATTTATCCTCGGCGAGCAGGGGTTCATGTAAAGCATATCTGCAAATACACTTGAAGAAAGGCAGAAACAGGGAAGTAAATTTATTCTAGGCTTTCGAAAGTTCAGAGAAGGGAAAGCAGCGGTCTGTGTAGAGGAGTTCAGCTCTCACGCTGCAGCACTGGCATTGCAGACCAGGGAGAGGCGGTGGCCATGAGCCTGCAGCCAGCACAGCGTCCCCTCCATCCTCCCCACCTCTGCTTTCTGCCTTTTCATCGTTCTGCCCTCCATTTCCAACCAGTGTGTCCTGCTGGTCTTCCTGTCACAGGCTTGTGCGCACCCTGGGTTCACCTGCCTCGATGTTCCCCTCGGCATCCAGCTTCAGGACTTTCAGCGGTGCCGCTCTCTGCTTTGCCACTTTCCCTGTGAACTTTAAGGCTGTGGGCATAAGGGGAGTTTATTGATCCGTGCTTCTCCCTGCCCCTTCTCCTGCTTCCCTGCTTCAGATTTTTTGGGGAACTATCTCCCTCACCAACCCTGAAGAACAGGCTCTGAGCCGTAAAGCCACCCCTGGGGGGGGTTCTCAAAGGTTTTTCTCAGGCTCTCTAGGTGGTATCAATGCACCATTTTATGAGAACTTTTGGCAGCTCAGAAACTACCTCCATTCACTGAACTAGAAAAGTGAGTACAGTAATTTCTCTTCCTGTTCTCAGTGCTTTTCCTATGTGTTGAGGGCCAAGGGGAGGTTCCCATACTGGAACTGGGGGTCAGGAAGGCAGTCGAATGGCACAGACGAGTGCAGTCACCCCACACTCAAGTGTTTCTTTGGAATCACCCCATATTCAGAGAACTTTTGCCAAATCTGGGGCAAATTTCCTGGCAGCCTGTGCCAGGGTTTCAATCTAACATTCACTCACCACAATGATCTTTTATCAAGAATATCACCCCAGGGCAGTGCAGACAGCATCCTCCAAACAATTTACTGGTTTCAGTCTATTTTTTGCATATCAAAAAGTCAAAACTTGCACAATTTGACATTTCCTACAGAAATGTTGCTTGCTGACTAGCTATAAGAAAAATACCATGGCTAGATTCTTCTAAAAAATGTTTCATGTGACCTTTAGTTGTCCTGAATAGCAAGAGACCAAGCAGTCTACTCCTGCAGAAACAGTGTACACCGTAACAGCCATGGCTTGAGCAATTAGCAGCTTGTGTGCTTTGGGGAGCTAAAAAGAGCTTTACAAACACTAAATAATGAAGCACGTCAGCTCTACTGGCTAATATAGCCAAGGAAAAGGAAGGCTCAGCTGACATGCCACAGAAATTCACTTCTGGAGAGCACAGCATGCACCAACTGCACATTGGTTCAAGACAAAGACAAAAAAATACTCTCAGCTCTGAAAAACTAAGAGGGACTTTAGTTAGTCCAAACACATGTAGTTTGACCTAGATGCTCTTGTGAATTGCCCCTTGGTTTTTTTTAACTACTGTAAAACCAAGAACCTACTCACTTGCACCCCATCGAACTGAAAAAAACCTGAGGCATTGCGGGATAGTGGCTTCCAGGGAGGAGACCTGCCTGTTGTGTCACCAGCTGCCACAGCATCTCAGCAAACATACGGGGTCGAACTAGGACCTGCTCTGCTAAGCCATGAGCTCTCACGAGGTCACAGCAGAGGCAGTAAGGCTGCTGCCCAGAACTTGGGAAAGCAGGGTCAGGCAACATTTCCTTGACCACAGGACTTGTCATGGAATAACGCTACAGAATTTAAACTGTCAGTGAAGCTGGGTCACACCGTCGTCAGTTGTCCCTCCAGTACTCACGGGAATGCCGTCATAGGCAACAATGATGTTGCTGTATTTATGCATTCGCACCTGCGTAAAAAGGGACTCGGGCGATGTGGGCTAGTTATAAACCACACTAAGAGAAACCGTGGCATATCCCTGGCAAGGTTTGCACTCCCAGAAAACTCAAAGTAATCTCGACAAAGCCTGGTCTTACCGCCCACGTGTAAGGAGGGTATGAAAGCTCTCCAAAGGAACTTGACGGGATTCTCATGACAACACACGTGGCGTAGAGCGCCTGAGAGGAGACCTCACCTGGAAATGGTGCTGTCAGCAGCAGCACAGTGGTGTTAAGTGCTGGTCATCATAGCTACTGAAGGGAGAAGAGTCTGCTGGTCATTCTGGTAGACAAGCCCACACAACTCATACACCCTTCATCATGTCCCCTGTACCAAGTGTCAGTTTCCTGCATTCGTGCTGTTATGCCACAGCTGTATAAAAGTGTTCGTTCTTTTGGTGAGGAAAAAAAACATGATCACTAGGCAGAGCTAGTAAGTTGTTCTCTCATGTATTTTTTTACTTCTTTTTTCTTAGGAGCAGGAGGCATAACACAACTGCAGTGTACGTCTGTCAGTCCTTTCACTTCTAGCGATGTCTGAACTTCTTGGTCAATTGTACTCGTAACCTAGAGAGGTAAAGGCCTCAAAGATGTTACGTTGCTGCAGTTTGCACAAGAACTGCAGGGTGGCTAGAGGGAAAAGACCCCAGCCAGTGCTCCGGCAGAGGAAAGGCAGCACCCAGCAGCTCCCGCCCAGGCAGGGGCACTGCTCTTGCCCAGCAGGCAGGGACTCAGTGCAGCGGCAATGTGGAGAGGGACAGCAGTGGATGTGGAAGATTGGAAGACCCAGGTCACACCTCCGTTGGAAAGCAAGCTCAGCATTAGTTGTAACATTTGCTGTCCTTAGAGGCACTGTCCTTTTTGCCTTTGAGTAATACAGTTTGCACATTTTTATTGGCTTCTTGCATTTTGCTTTCCTTATCCTGACATCCAGCACCTGAAATCTACTTCACTGGGTTTTATGTCCTAATGCAATAAATTTACTATTAAATTTACTGGAATCATGAAAGTTAAGTTGGCCCCACATATCTCAACTCCATCTTTCTTACTGTTTTGAGGTTGGTTTATGTCTTTATATGTATAATGAGCTAGCCAGCCACATTAACACAGCCATGTGTGACTCAGTGGTACACTGAATATTTTCAGGGCTTTGAAAGACAGAGATAACATTTTGTATACAGTGCAAATGACTCGTTACCACTGCTAATTGCTGTTCTTCTGGTTGGAGACACCTACATTTTCCTATCTATACATTAGTTTTCCTCAAATGGTTCAAAGATTTTGAGTCAGCCAAAGCAAACACCATAAAAACCCAGTATCCTGACCACAGCTCGCTGGACCACGGAGGGCCATGGCTGCAGTTTATTGCCATGAAATGTGTGGCAATAGGGAGCTCCTGTGACTCCCTCTCTGTACCTCGTGATTGTTCTTCCTTAAGGCTGTGCAGTGTCCACTTGAGGGACCTGCCAAAGATTAAATGAGAATATCTTTGGACCTGAAACAGGGAAGCTATGGTCAGAGTCACCATACAAGGTTGTAGCTGAAAGGAAATTGGTTAACTGATAATAAACGGACTATTACACTATAAAATATTCAGGACAAAAAAAACATATGCAAGGAAAAATATCGTTAAAATTCAAGTAGTTTTATGCAAAGCTGAGATAATATTGTAACTCTAGCAATTACAGGATTAAATCTTCAAAGCAAATTGGCCAAAATCAATGAAAGTCAGTTCCTTGTTTTTCCTTTTGTTTTAACGCTTTCTGCATATGTATCAATAAAGATGTAAAATTGCTGGTTTATCGTGGCATAATAGCCATGACAGCTAATAAATTATTTCACAGATTGAAAAAAATATATTTATGAGAGGTCCTGGTGTAGTGGTTTGTGGGAGGCAGGAAAATGGTAATTCCAATCACACAGAGCCATTGACCAATGTCTGCGGTCAGATCGCTTGACCTTCTTGTTCTTCAGTCACCCTAGCTGGAAAGTGTATTAAATGCATCGCCCCTGGAAAATGACGGTGTGCCTTCATGCATTAATGTGCATTTTACCGCATATAGGCTATTGTACTTCTCCTCCCCCTTCAGTTTGTAGTTTCTGATTTCCTAAAGTGTTATGCAGAATCCTGTGCAAGTGATGTTTTACATTTCCTAAACCTTTTATATCCTTGAAGTTTGAGAAATTAGATAGTATTAGCTTTCCTCTCGTGGATTTCTGAAGACATTTCAGGCTTGTCTTTTATCTAAATCATTTTATGGCCCATTAATTGGATAGATAATGTTTCTCTGCAAAGTCTGAAGGGTCATTTAGCATTTTCAGCATGACTACAACATGAACACAGCTTATTTTCAGCCAGAAGGCTGAAATTTTTTTTACAGTTTTAACAACCAACAATTGAGCCAGCCTTTGATATCCACTGTTCTTGACAAATGTAAGTTTTTCCACTGATATTTGAGGAGAAGGAATAGGCCTCTAACACCATGGTTGAAAATTCTGAAAAGGTAAGGGAGGCATGAACTACTGGTTTTAATAAGACAGAATAAAATCCCCCAAAGGCGTAGTCACTAGCTCTCATGAAACTCAGAGGAAGTTTTCATATGCTAAGTAGTAAAATACAGGATTTTAAAGAAAAATTATACACTTCAACTCAAAATCAGTTTTGTAAGCCAGTTTAATCTCTTTTAAAGGGCTTTGTTAATCATCCAGTTGAAAGTGCTGCTCAAGGAATCACTGCCACTAGTGGTCTGGTGGCACAAGCAGCCTTATTGCCTTATGTTACATACGGTCACAGCAAGTCAAACAGGTTAAGTCAAACTTCTTACAATTATTGGTAGTATTCTAAACATTGAGCAGTATTCAAACCAGTCAGCCTAATCTACATTAAGTCTACTGGGCCACGATGTTGTACCACGTGCCAAAGAAAAGGGAACATGCAGCCTCCTTGGGGTTCTCCTGCCATCGCAAACTGGGACCCAGTCCTGCAAGGTCTTGGAAACGCGTTGAGCTGCACACACTGCTTCCAGACAGACAGGGACAGGAAGATAAAATCCTCTTGATTAGCTGGATGTTTGTGTTTGGAGTCTGTAAGTCTTCTTGGCTTTTGGGGAAATAGAAGGAAAACTAGGCTTAGGGGTTCAAAATGGTCTGCAGGTCTAGCATTAGACCTTTGGCTAATAATCAGCCTTTCTAAAGTTAATGAGACTATTTACATTCCATACTATTTCTTCTGTGGGCAATCTTTGCACCTGAGTCAGCATAATTTGCGGTGGGTCTTTAACTTCTTACTTTTTTAGTAGCTACTTGTGTGGAGGATATTTTTTAATGAGGTTGCACTGGGAAGGGAGAAAGGGAGTTGGTCATTCATATATAAATACCTGTAACTAATAGTTAACAGGTACTTTAAATCTTCAGTGGCCACGTTCAACAACTACAGCCTGAGAGTATGGCAGATTATAGTCCCTTACATAATTTTAAGTCGTGAAAAATTCGGGGTGTGTTTTGAAAGACTGTATGCTGTCTTGGTGAATAGCAAGTAACTACACTTCGTTTCTAGAGTTAGTTCCATCCTGCAGCTCACTGCACTGTCTCATGATTTCCTTTTCAATCTTGTGCACTTATCTCATCCATTTGCATTGAAAGGTCTCTGAGACAAGGGACACTCAAATATTGTGTTTTCCCAGCACCTTGAGGCCAGCTCTCATTCCTGAACTGATTTATAAGGTGCTAATTTACTCACTATAACAAGCCACAGAGTATCTTAACCGATAGCACTTTTAAAACAGATTACAGCCACTTACTGCTGAGTTTGAGACCAAAGTAACACAATATATCTACTTGTGACATTCATGAGAATACTTGCAATGTACCTTTGAAATGCCAATATAAAACAAGCTCTTTCTCATAATTTCCTATGCACATATCTTGATGGAATCCAAATTTTTTTTTTTTTTTGCAATGGGCATAGAGGACTGAAGCCCTTGCAGGGAAAATACTATTTCTGTTGTGAAATGAAACTCCTCTCTGTTTTTCATCAAGCACATTAGTCATGTGTCCATGTGTACTTTCTCAAAAATTAAATAGATACGTGATTCGTTGGTAATGGGGTAAAGGCTTGCAACTGAACATTAAAGGTTTTGGTGGGAGAAAAGCTGTGAGACAAGTCAGAACCAACCTACTGAGAACCTGGAGGGAGCTTGTGGCCTCCTGGTGAACACCCAGTGAGCTCCTGGTCTGGATGGAAGCAGGAAGATCCTACTGTAAGTAGGCAGTATTAAATTAGAGATGAGCAGCAGATAAAACAGATGAGAGGGACACAATCTTAGATAGCAAACCCATCACATTAAGAATGTGAAATAAAAAAACAGGGGCTCAAATACACCTTCCCTTCTAAGGATAAGTCTCTGCTGCAGTCAGAATAGACCTCTACCTTTAAACTAGCCAGTGCAGATGTTGATATCCATGGAGTCCAGCAGGAGCCACCAAATACCCAAGACAACACTGAGTTCACCATTCAATCATTACCCCAGCGGTCTAAGCTAACACAGCACTGAGTTCTCCATTAATTTGTTACACCAGCTGTCTAAAATAGGGCAGTTATCTATAGCTAAGAGATTTGACAAACTGTGGTGACATCCTAGAGACTCTTCAGGTTCTTCCATACTGGAACTTCCACCCTGAAGGCAGAAGATGACAGCAGAGAAGGAATGGATGGGGAGAGCCGTTGCACAATTTATATGAAACTGTGAGTGCAGTCATACTGCCATTTTCTCTGAGGGCAAAAAGGTCTCGACAAGTTCCTCGTTCTCATTTTTTCACCCCTTACCTTCACACAATTTCTTCCTGTGCTGCAGGTCAGAGCCCACTATGCTGTGCTCGTGCAACTCTGTGGGCCAATGCTGCCAACAAAATCACCACGAGGAGGAATTCCAGAATCACCCGAGGAGGGAACTTCCCAAACTAGCAGAGTGCTTATACTGTATGTCTAATTTCTCCTACCAGATTTGTTGCATTTGTATAAATGGAACTTAAAATAGATCAGCTATTCTGCTACTGTGGGAGCCAGGGTAGGAAGCCTTGATCCCCAAATTAGACCACTGCTGTAGGTGAACTTAGCTTCTACTGTCTTATTTGTGCTTGTCTTAACCAAGCTAGCAAGCTCAGGCTTGCCTGTCTTATTTTCCCCAATCTGTGACTGGTAATGCAAATATTTACCTAAGAACAGTGTATTAGGAGAAACCAATGAAGACCTTGTGAAGTGCAATATATTAGTACAGGTGTAAAATTCTATACCAGGATTTTGCATCTTTTGTTTCATCAGAAAAATGTTAGATAAACAAGATCTCTGTATACACTCACCCCCCTTTATGTTTAAAATACATTCTTGTTATTTATAATTGTATTTCTGTGTTATCGTTCGACCATATCTTCTAACTCCTAGAAGCTAGACTAGCCTGCGTGACCAAAAGTTTGTCTCAACGATATTTATATAGCTTTGATAACAAAGATTTTTTTAAGGCATGTGAAGAAGTATATTGTGTAAAGCTGGTCCGTACGGGAGGTTTTTGATGAAATCACTTGTGTTGTGTCCTTATTTGAATTTCTGTATTTACTTAACAAAAGGTTTCACTGGGGCTTTTCAGTCCATATTTACATAGATCCATCAAAGATGGCATAGTTAGACGCAGGATGTAGTTGAAACTAGACAATAGCACAGCAGGGTTAAGGTATTGGGCTGCTGCTAAAGTGTTTTGTTAGGAAGATCTGATAAGTGCTTAGACTTTTTGCTAAAATAAAGACCCTAACAACAGTGGGAATTCAACAGGGTAATCACACTTAATGCAGACTGTTTAGAGCAATTAGAGGTGATTGGCAGTGTCTTAAAGCCCTTAAACAGAAACAACATATAAAAAGAACTGACCTCAATTGGATTTCGGCTTCATTGCCATTTCAGTCTAATGCATTATATCAACTGGTTTAATGCACATAAGAATAAAGTATTTTTTATTGGTTCTGTGGCTGTAAAGTATTGTTACTGAGACTTCCTCTGTCATGGAGGTATTAAAACGCTTCATGTGATACGCAGCCCTATCAGTGTAAATAAAGAGCTTGTACTTACCAAGGGATAAATCTCTCTTCCCTGATGTCCATGAGGTATTTATCAATGAATGGATCAGGAATGCCGCGGGGAAGGCAGGGAGACAGTGACAGATGATCCAATAGCAGCATGGACTGCAGAGTGTGCTTCTAATGCAAAACCAAAGTTTGCAAAGGCTCATTTTCAAACAACTGTGTATTTGTACCTATAAACAACACACAGAGAGCTATTTAAACTACAGTGGATGCAATACTCTGAATCTATGCAGACATACTGACGTCACTGAAATAAGGCTGACTTTTCATTTCCCAGGGATTTAGCTCATAGCTCTAAGTGGAACTAGCTAATGTAGTGAGTCACCAGGGCATTTACACACACCTTAGGAGCCTTGGCAGAGTATATTTCTGTAGTAGTGTCTTTGGGCCCAGATTTGTTAGGGCATGACACCCACTGAAATCAAATGTTGAGTAGTAGTCTGTCCTGGGTAGAAGAGCTGCTTGAAATTATAAAGTCATGCTTATCCGGGTAGAGACAGGGTATGGCCAGAAATACAAACCATCTACCTGGAACAGTTTAGATTATGGCAGTCCAGGTCAAAATCATCATACTCTCACCTGCACTGCAGGGCTAGAGTAGTTGTGTGCTCCTAAGTTGTCACAGTGCAGAACTTGGGTGGTTTAAAAGTTAAAACCTTCACTTAGGAGGCAGTAACTTCTTAAACCATGCTGTCCTGGTCACTTTTGAATCATTAATGCTACACAAATTTTGTATTTGTATTTGTATTTATATTTGTATTTATTTTTATATTTATATTTATACAATGCTTTTGTGTTGGTATAAAGACATCTTGTGATGGTATGGCTTAATCAGTTCTCAGAAACAATGATCTATATTAGTGTACTATTACCATTGTAGCAATATGTCTGTAACTACAGGTATTTTTGAGTGGTTGTGAAGAGATGTAGGGAGGGAACACAGCCACGACCACTCTGCCAGGTCAGTCACCCCAGCCAGTGCTTTTCGAGCTTCAGAGGGAGGGGGCAGTGCTGAAATCCACAGCTGGATACACTGCTTTGGCAGCAGAATTTATGCAATATAATTCATGTATTTCTACAAGTTCAAAGTAATGACCAAAGAGAGTAACAGTCCTCTGCCAGTTTGAATGCACAGTGGGGTGGGTATACGCCAAGAGCCCTCCTCTGGATAAAATCTACATAAAATGACGCTTTGTTCACAGTCTTTGCATTATGACAGATAGCAAAGAAAGCTGCTGGTTTAGCTTTCTTAATCAGAGCCCTAGGTTTTATCAGTAGTCATAATAATCCCATCTACACAAGGGTGGGAATAGCCTCAGTTCAGCCGCCCAAGAGATAAGCTTCTGGTCTGACCCACTCACCTGGACTCCCTCCAGCCAGTGGAGACAGAATAGGCACCTTCACAGAGATATTCCTCCACCCTAAGCAGGTATGTAAACCAGGTGGGACAAGAGAATGTCTACAGTGACTATCTATGAGAAGGACGTGGACGATTAACTCATCCCAGGCACTTAGATTTCAGTGATTAATGTTTAGATGAATGTTTGCACGAGGTGTCTAGCACAGTCCAGAAGTCAGTAGAATCATGCTTGTCTCCAGTGGAAGGATGTGCTAGGGAACATCCCACCCACACAGATCCCTCATCCTTCCACTTCAGCTGCAGATGCTGAAAAGCCTTTCCTTTGCTTTCAGATCCAGCAGGACCGGAGTTTTCTTTTGCAGTTACACACAAACCCCTCTGCACACATGGGTAACTCCTGAGCTATTTGCCTGTTCCACTTTGCTCCTTACTGACCGTAAGCCACATGTCTCAAATCTCTGCTTATGCATATGTTTCACCAACAACAGAACAGGTAAATGACATTTCGTATGGTTTCTATGTTAGGATAAATAACGCTCCATCATTTTACTATGTAAGAGACCAGAAAAAGTGAAAATAAAATAATGTCCCAAAGGCAAGCTCTCAAAAATGAAAAAACATAATCATTTTGGTTGCTTGGCTAGTAGCATAATTTTGAGGCTTTTTGCTACACAAGCAGCTTCACTCTACGTTTTGATTTCATTTTTTAAACATTAGCTGGAGGCAGAGGCTTATGGCTACTTAGAATGTTAGTTAATTAAAAAAACGTTAAATTAACATCCTTTCCCTTGCCATGGGGAGCAAACAGCCAGAGGATAATGAGTTTTATTAACTCTCATAATGTCAGTGTTGATTGCATCCAAATATTGGATCCATTATTTGTCAGTCCCTGAAGAACCACCTACAGAAGCAAATGGGTCAAGGATTAATTGATCGGTGCAAGGTTCTCTCCTTCCAGTCATGGTTTTGCTACTGTGCAATTTATATGTGCAGGATAGGAGAGTCGAGGTGTTTTGAGACTGGATTATTTCTGCGCAGCACCTACCAGCGTATCACCCTCCTTTTGCCTGGCTTCTGGAGTTGCTGGTGGATAGTCAGTGGCATTACTGCAGCCTTTCAGCAGCGGCCAAATACTGTTACAAAAAGCACTGGTCTCAAGGGGGAACTGTTGAGGAATTTTCTAACAAAAGTTTTGGATTTTTTTATTTTGTTTTGTTTTTTAAACTTCATGCTAATTTGTGGAGATGGAGACATTACCTGAGAATGTGCCCCCCTCCAGGAAATTCTCACCAGGGAAGGACTCTCCACCACAGGAATTTGGAGAGACATCTCCACCCCAGACTAAGGAATACATCAGTGATTAGGACACTTGGCTGGGATGGTGAAGACCTATTCTTCCTCTGCCCCAACTTTGCACTAGCCCTGGGCTACTGCAGGAGGAAGAGAATTTTCCTCCATCTCCTCCAATGGCTTTCCACTTGGGATAAATAAACAATTGCTTGCTGGACGACAAAAACTGTGTTATTTCATAACACAGATAAAGTTATCAAACATCTGTTTGCTATTCCTGTGGCTCCTAAGCAGACTTTTCCACAAATTCCCTCTTGCCTGCAACATCAGTGGCATTTGTCTGGCTCCATGTTCATGGATAAGACAGGCAAAATACTAAGTCTACAAAAAGGGCGGGGGGAGGAACGGACGGACAGACGACATTTCTGCTCCCTAAACTGCCTCTTTGTGGTGGATCCAAGAGGCATCCGTAGCAGAGCACAACCAGGAATGAAGGAATAAAACTGCTGTGCTTGGTAGCAGGTAGCCATTAGTTCAAGTGCATTAAGTGATCAAGTCACATCTTCAAATCTCTCCTGCCCTTGTTTGCCTCTTTTTTGAGGGGAAGGGAATTGGATTATAATTACTTTTTTTCTTTTAAAAATACTTGGTTCCACCTCACTGAGGAAAAGAAGGTTGGGAAGAAACATTGCTTAGCAGTTTTCTGGACAAGAGATTTGGGGAGATTTTACCCCGCCTTTATTACAGGCAGCCCTGAACTGGAAAGCAAAATGGCAAATCCCAGTGAAGATCCCATTGGTTTGGTGTCAGAGGTATTTTCTAACCTATAAAGACCAGGTAACCCTGCAAAGTCTAAAACCGCCACAAATTTAGAGGAAGCAGGTAAAAGCAATTGCTTCCACTGTGCATTTCTGTCAGATGTGGATGAACTTCCAGGCATTTGCTCATTCCCCACATCAGGCCAAACCGTTTCTGTTGTTTACATGTGGACTCACCCTTTGCCTCTACCTCGTGGTGAGCCAGCCAGCTCTGCAGCCAAGGCATGCAGGTTCAAGGAGGGTCTGTCTCAGCTTCCTGAAATTAAACAGAAACACAGTATTTCCTACCCCTTAAACTGTCCATACAGTGGATTTTGGTTTTTATTTTAGCTCATGTTCAAAGAAAATCTGAGAAGCAGAACTGGTTGAAGGCAAAAAAAAGATGTTTAGATGGCGTTTTTCAGTTACAAACTCACTTACCAGTCAGCAGTTCCTCGCTCTTGAACAGAACACTAGTAAATATGATGTTGAAGCAGTTCAACATTTTAGATATGAAGAACTGAAATGCTCAGTTTCAAAATACACTATGATACTAAAAATAAGCAGTGAAATGTACGAGTATAAAAATATATTTTTCAAATTATGCACAAAATCCTTCAGAATAAGTTAAGTACGAGAAGCACTGGAAATTATAGCACTTTGCACTGTATTCCAACAAAATTAAAGTCTCAGCTCCTGCAAAACTCTGGCAACAGAGATAAACACAGGTGTTCAAGAAATATGTCTGTTAGTTGTACATCTTCCCATGCTACTAAGAACTGAACAATGCGATTATAAAGTTCCTGAAGTATCTTAAATGCAAACCTTTTAGGAGCTCACTTCCAATGGTCATTTTGCCATTTCCACAAGCAATTACAGTTTAACGTTGGCAATGTGAATGGAACATACTCTGTGCCAGCTTTGAAATCCAGTTTATTGAGTTCAAACAGCTGATGAAGTAAATCCCCAATAGCAATGGTCAATTGTGACCCAGCAATGACCAGCACAAGCGTTCATGGCTCCACATCGTTGAAAGGTAGGTGATGTGCCAGTGTAAGATAACCCCCTGTTCTCCATTCATTCCAGTTCCTACTCAGTGGTACGCTGCTGCCTTAGCTGATCTAGTGCAGCTGCTCATGGGCACATCCTCTGCACCGCACTGGAAAACTGACCTGATTTTTTAAAAATTAAACAAATGAAAAAATGCTTAAAAAAATAATCCAGGCACCCATAAAGCAGCACCATGACTTACATCAGCAACAGGAACACTGTAGAAGGCCAGACAAAGGGGTTTAATGCAGTCAGTGTAACAAACTTTGCGCTTGCTTATTCTCAAGAGGCTCAGCAAAGCTTCCACTTAATACAGCAAGTCAACCTCTCGTTAAAATAGGTGGTGTTGCTGGTTATTAACACTCAGAGCCATCTGCAACTTGGAAAGCTGCGAGTATTTTAGACCAGGCAAATCCTCCAGGGTAGCCTTGTTTTGTTAAAATGGATAGAGAAGCAGGTTAAAGGGTCTGAAGATAAATAATAAATGAGTGACAGCTCAAGACCACAATTAGGCCAATGTTAATAAGCATCAATTCCAAAAGATAAGGGATTTATCTTTAGAAGTAACCACCACATAATAAACGTCCTACTACAGGCTTAATGGATAAACTCACCTGGTATTACAGTTGATCACAAAACAGGAAAAAGGTTATACATAGGAAAAGTGTAAGTAAAAGTCAGATGACTAGCTTAACCTTTCATAAAGTCAGGCAGCAGGGTTTGTTTACCTTCTTCACTCTACGCTCTCCCAGTGCACCCAGAGAATGCTACAAGCAATTACAAGACACATCTGCAAACATTTTTCTCCCTTGCACTGCCTCAGCAACAGCCTTACAGTCATACCCATGGGGAAAAAGTATCAGAGCATTTGCGTGCCCTCCTGTCACACAATCCTAGCCTTCAAGAAGGGATATTCCAGGCATAACTAGCTTTGCTCTGTGTACTACTGGCACCCCATTCTCAACCCAGAGGGGAACCCGTTTCTGTGGCAATTTAAAATTTGCTAATAGGAACTATACTAAATCTGTTCCAGCTAGACCAGTAGGTCTTCTCAAGGCAGCTGAAGCAACCTGTAAAAAATAACATTTCCAAAGCAAAAATGGTGAGTTAAATTAGATCTTTTTTGTCTGTTTGTTTCCCTTTCTCTCTTCTATTCTTACTGTTTATTTGATCAAACTGTACTGAATGGCAAAACGTCCCTCTGATACGTCTGGCTCCTGCTGAGCATATTAGCTTATCTGTCTCTTAATCCCATCTTTTACAAAATTGAATGCTGTGACAAATCACAGCATTTCATACTTTTTTAAGTTCCTTGGCTCTAAATGACTTACTGTTATTTTACCTTTGTTAAAGGACACAAGTCTTCGAGAGAAGCTAATGACGATGATGTCCAAATCTAGGAGAAATAATGACTGGCAAAAAACAGAACTTTAATATGTGATTATAAGACAATGACAATACAACGTCAGGAAAAACTTTCAGAAATGAAGGTGTAAATCTCATAATTAGTCAGGACTGACTTTATGCCTTGTTGAGCCTACAGCGGTGGAAGCATAACTTACTTCTGATGCTTTAGAGCACTTCAACCAAGCTCATATATGGAAAATAGCACTGCTTAAGTAACATAGATGTTCTTTTACCTATCAGATACCCATGAAGATGTCTTTGGCTAAAACATTTAGAATAAAGAGAATAAATAAGAGTCTGTGTCATTGTTCTCTGAAGAAATGTAGTGCTAGGCGTAACACATACATGTGATCAGGAGCTTCAACAGAAGGATATCCTCCAGCTATCATGAATTTAAGAGATGAACATTTTTCTTATTAAAAAACATTACTTCATGAAACTGCAAGCTCCATATCAGCCCTGGAGTATAATACTAACACTAATGCTAATACTAATAACAATAACAATAACTACTTTCCCGAGTGTCATTCAAGCAACCACTGTTACTGCAGTCACTGTTTCTGTTGCTGAAACAACGAAAGAGAGACTGGAGGAGCTAATACACCTTCGAGTGAAAACAGTCTTGTCAAGGACCCAGCAGAAGGCTGTTATGCTACCGGCACCTCCAGAGAAATACCGAGTGGTATCAGCTCAGGTAACCAACATATTTCAACTGAGTGATTAAATGGATTATGGCCTCATTTACCCAACACTCAGTGGCTGAAAGGTTTATGTTTCCACTCTGCTAGAAGCCCAGTGATTCTAAAATACAAATTAATACTGGAGATGATAGATCTATTTTCTTACATATTCAAATGTAAAAATCTTCCCAAGGCAATAAATAATGACAGCATTTGCAACTGCCCTTTAAAAGTGGGTATGATATTTTACATATCACTTAAATGATAGCTCTCTCTGTGCAGGAAAGTGGGAGGAAGAAGCAGATACCATCACTAAACTAGGCATGAACAGACAAAAAACATTAACCCCATGCTATGAGCACTGGATATTTCCAAAGCAACAGTGGTAGCAGTAACTGGATATAATTTTGAAAGGCTAACTCTCAGACTACTTTGGCAGTGAACGATTGACATGGTCTATTAAAAGCCTGCTTGATGTCAAACAGCTCTACTTCTCACTGTTGTTCCAAGTTTCCCGTTTTCCTAGCTCACACCACTGTGCCCTGCCTGCCTGAGACAGAAGACTGCAGTAATTACTAGTGATTACTGTGATAAACTCAGCATTAATGATGTACGATTGTGTCAGTGCTTATGTTCATGTATCACCTACCTATAGGCCCTGCAACAATAGTGATTATGTTCATGATTGATATATCCCCTTTGTATCCTTTTAGATCAATTCAAAAGGCAAACCCCTATTGGTCATCTTTATTATAAACCTGGCTAATGAAAGCCTTGCTGGTGCTCTCAAACCTTAGTATTTCCTCATGCTGCTTTTGATTTCTCCAGGTCTTTGAGCAATGGTTTTGCATTAGGCCATATATCCTACATACCAGAAAGAATGAACGTATGGGCATTACTGCCTCTATATATTAACAGCAGGCTGAAATTCAAAACTCCTTCACTCAGTGCCCATTCAGTTTTTATAATATTGAAATTCTCATTAAATCAGTTGGAGTTTTACCTCAATGAGAACCTGAGAGCACACACAAGGATGATCCGGCCCTGCCTGAGAGGTCATTTGGGTGCAGATTGTGTACATTAGGGTTACTCACCAATGAGTGAAATAACTGGATCGTTCAGGGACTGATACTGTTTTGTTAAGGTTTTCAGTTCTGGATTGCTGCTGTCTAGAATATGACTCATGGTGGCACCAGGTGACAGCTGTTCAGTGACCCATAAAAAATGAGCTGGTAGTAGATGTCAAGTCCTTGGGGACGGGACATCCAAGCGGGAAAGGTGAGTGGTGATGGTAGCAAACCCATCAGAGTCCTGCTAAGTGAACGTTGAGCGCGATCTCCCAAAGTGATCCCTTCGCAAGGTTAGGAGGGCCCTGGCACACCACAAAGGAATGGCCCTACTTGCAGTTAAAACCTTTTAGTTTCCAGTGCTAGTGGAAACCTGTGCTGTTAATTAACCTCTCATTTATAGCTGATGAAACTGCTCCTTTGTTGCTGTGGGGACGTAGGAACGGGCACACTCTGTCCCTTCCTGGTGTATAAAACCTCGTGAAATAAAGCCAGCTACATAAATCTTGGGATTATCTCCCTGTGGCATGTGTGACCTGAAGTAGATTCTTCTGTTTCTTTTAAAATGAAATTGTTAGGTAGCGGGTTTAAAAAGCAGTAAGAAGAAGAACCGTACCCCCAGGGTATAATTACACTCATTGCCATGGGGTTTTTTGGGGGTGACAGCAGTAAGAGTTGCTCCAAAACCAACTTGATAAACTGACAGTGGAAATGTTCCTCCAATGACTGTGTCAGCAAAAAGAGATGAATGCAAACTCCACTCTTGAAAGCCCTAAAATGCAGGTGGCAGGAAACTTGAAGAGCGTATCAGGGGTAGCAGTTTTCTATACTTGTCTTCTTTTCATATTTTCACTAAACATGGAGAAATGACAACTCAGAGATACAATTTCTTTAACCTTAGAGCTGAACCACTACTTATATTGTTGAATTACCTCCCAAGAAAGACAAAATTGGTCTTATGTCCTCTTTCTGCTTATGTGTAAAGGAGACCTGAATTATTTCTGGACGTTGCATTTGTCTGAACTTTGAGATCTTATAAAAATATAGACCTTTTCTTTCTTTTTTTTCTCCCACCTTTGGAGGGTACCAAGGACTCTTCATGGAAGATGTAGCATTTCACATGAAAGAGATATTGATATATTTCCTATATTTCCTCCAAAATGTTAGCCATGAGACTTGATGTATTAATTACAGACTTCTTCCAAAATATTGACCAGCAGAGCTGATATATTTTCTACAGACTTTCTTCAAAGCGTTAGCCAGCAGAGGTATGTAGGAGTTAGCAAAGAGAAGCAAATGCATATAAAGATGCCTTCATTTTTAGTCTTATTTTTCATTATCTAGATCTTTGAAGCCACTGTTACTCTCTGGTTCATACTGTGGTTTTCCTAGGCAAATAGGATTTGAAATGTATATGAGTGTACATGTGTAGGACAGAAGGGGAACCTTTAAAGATGGTACGTTCTTTACAGACAGACAGTAAAGATAACTTGATTTTCCTTTTTTGTTTCAGTAACATTTTATTCTTAATTTCAGTGATTGTGCATTAACAGGCTCATTTTCATCTTACAAGCAACAAGTATTAGAAAGGCATGTTTCAATATCATCCTGATAAAGCTCCTCCAAAGAAGTACCATGTAGTGTAGGTTACAAGTCCAGATGTGAAACACTGTGCATTATTAGCCAGTTTTTTTGCTGGTATCATGAAGTCATCGTTCATCAGTGAACGATGGGACAAGGCACAACCAAACTTGGGTATGGGACATATGACAGGTTTTGGCATGAGTAGAGTGCTTCGTTTCTTTTTAATGAACAAGCTTATGCTGATGACTGTCAACGGCTCATCAAAAGACAGAGCTTAAATTCAAAACTTGACACATGGACACCACAGCTCTAGTATTTTCCCCTTTCAGTTCCATCTGAAAACATAGGCAAGATTACCCAAATACTTTTCCTTAATACAAAGAATACTCACTGCAGGCTAAATTTATAAATCAGTATCATTCAAACATGGATTTAATCCCCTACTGCAGAACTAGATACAGTCTGATTTTGCCTCTCTCCATAGCTGGAAAAAATAGACAAAAAAATTAATGTCTGAATCCCATATGTCAGGCTCTAGATATAATTATGATTTATATACATAGATGAACAGAATTTAATTTCTCAAGATGTACTATTCCAAAATGTATTATTTAAAGATCATTACTGCATTATTGAAGCACACAATCTATACCTATTTTCTAGCTAACTAATCTTCCTTATTTTTCTTTGTTATAAATGTTTTTCTACATTGTTTGGGGTTTTTTTTGCTAGGCACTTGCAAAATCAAAATCCCCTCAGGTAAGGACATAGGATGAGAATGTCAGCTCATGAAAATTCAAACGCTTCACCTGCTTCTTTACTACACTCATTTCTTCAGTGCCAGTTTGTTTAAATATCTGAATTTTCCTCCAAAAGAATATTTTATTTCTTTTTATAATAAAAAGACTCAAATGTGAAGATTTTAGTTTTAAAACAGAATGAAACTAAACATAAGTTACTGAAAGAAAATCTTTTTTTTTTTTTTTCTGAAATTTCCAGCAAAATAACACATAGATAGAAACTGGATGTTAGTAAGCTGTTTCTTCACTGTGGCTAGTTGGCATCAAACATTAGATCCATCAGTGACTATAAATGTGGAAGACATATTAAATGCTATTTTTAGGCCATTAGTGATTATTTCTTGTATGATCTTTGCCAAATAAACTCACCTGCATTATTGTTAATCTGACAGCAATGAGCTGCAAAATACAGTCAGAAAGGCTATAAAACCTGCTTCTTAATGAAACTACTAAGGGTTTTTTTTTTTTGTGGTACTTAGATTACTTTCAGCGAAGCAATTGAGTAAAGAAAGTCTGAGGTTCTGCCTTCTATAGTAAGCATTCAATAGGCCACAAAATAATGCTTTCACATTAATCAATTTTGCCTTTACAAATGTTGGGGTTTTTTAAATTAGGTTTGTAATCCGTGTTGCTTCATTCCATACCCAGCAACCTTGGGATAACAGTCCCAGACAGTGAGAGATTGTGCTGTAGGCCTTGATATTGCAAAAAAACCCCAGCCTCTACAAGCAAACACAGATTTCTTGGCAATTAGACTAGCTGGACTAAATTCCTCTGTGACGTGATTTATAAATTCATCCAACTTAATTTGCTGATAGGAAGCTGAGCACTGTACCTGAGTCATTTGGTCTGATTTATATCAGAAAAGTGTACAACAGAAAATGGAGCTTCTCTATCTTCCTCTTGTCCTCTCCTAGATTCCTGTTACTATATAACAGGCATCCTTTTCCTTTAATTACCTTCTTCACGGCTTGAGAGCTTTGATGACTTGATTAAGCCTTGCAGTGCAGTTCCAGTCCCTACCCATCTGATTAATTAGCCCAAACCTTATTAACTTCCTAATTCCAATCAATAATGCACTGATGCTGAACTGTGCAAGGGCAAACTAAGGATAGCAATTTTAGCTGAAGGCACAGAGCCATGTATGGTTTGTTCTCTTACCTATGCTTCTTCATAGCTGCAAAATTAAAAGTACCCGTCAAAAATATATTTCTACAAGGACGCATTTTGTCACCACCTGTCGCACCTTAACCGCATCTGCAATGAAACTTACAGCGACACAGGCATATTGGTGGCATCTCTGTGCCAACGTGCCTTGTTCCAAATATTTAGCTGTTGCTGGTGGAGAATGGTACCCAGCACGTAGGGGTTGTAGTCTCCTGCACAGAATGCTAATGGCACTGGCACTGGGAAGGCACAGCAGACCCTTGCCCTCTCCACTCCCTCCCTCAGCCAAAACAGCACCCAGCTAAGTCAATGCAAGTTTAACTATGGGTGGCTAAAAGGCAGCTGGGACGTGGTGGCACTTCTCCCGCAGCCCTCAGCTCCTCTGCCCCTAACACTGTCAACTGCACTGGTGCTGGAGGCCTGAGCACTACCCAAGTCCTGGCAAAAGGGAATCAGGTTTTTTTTCGTCGCTGGCATCGCCTGAATGTGCTAGCAGAGAATTCAGCACAGCCCGAGCACCTGCAAAATGTGTCAGGTAACTGTCTCTCAGGCTGCAACTTTCCCACTCAGTGACTGACCGTTGCTACCTTTTCACGTATTTTCATTATGCGTGTATTTTAGACCTAACTTTCACAGGCAGTAAGTGGTTTTTTTTCATTTTCTCACAGCAGCATTGACAGTGAAAATGGCATTCGAAGGTCTCCAAAAGTCTGACTGAGCAGAGACTGCACATTAAAGTAGCTGTACCTGTTGTTAAGACAAGCATTTCTCCCGACTTCATTCAGTTCATTTGAGTTGGTCTAGCTTTCTTCAGCTACTAGGAGGGGGAAAAAAGGACCTCTTTACCATTCTTCCGCCTGTAGTAGATAGTCCTGGTAATAGCAAAGACAGCAGAAGGTACAGCTTGCAGCACACTTCTCAGCAAAGCAAA
The DNA here is from genome assembly GCA_034782735.1 of Sagittarius serpentarius. Classification (NCBI taxonomy): domain Eukaryota; kingdom Metazoa; phylum Chordata; class Aves; order Accipitriformes; family Sagittariidae; genus Sagittarius; species Sagittarius serpentarius. Next base: position 17,744,259 of record JAVKLA010000027.1, read on the forward strand.
CTACTTCTGGTTTCCATCGTTGGAATTTAGGATAAGAGCTGATACCTAATATGGATGCTTGCTGCTAAGTATCCACCATTTATTCTCCAAATAGAAACGCACACCTTCCAGACCAAAAGCATCTGAACAACAGACCTTAAAAGCACTGTGTTGTGCTAAGACTGTCTGCCAGGGGGGAGCTGCACAGGTAGGATAGCCAGTGGGAGGACACAAGGGCTTCTAATTAAATGCCATTGTTGTTTTTATTTTCACTGCGTTTTCATTTTCTGATCACACAAGCAGCTTTTTTTCTTCTCATTAATGCCTGCCTTTCTAAACAACCTGTAGTACCAAGTACCTCCATTGTGCTTTCCACAGGCCGCTGACAAGAAACCACAATTCTCTGTGCAATACATTGTCTCGGAGGTAGTGGGTATTAAGGACTCCTAATAGTGCTGTGGCGAGGATCAATTGTTCAGCTCTATAGTGCAGGAGTGTCTCCTGAGCCTTTCAGTGCCCGCCTCGCCTGCCTTTGTGTACAGTATTGTTGACAGGGAGTGACATTTCTTTCTTAGGGAACCTTCCATTAGAGAGGCTGCTTCCAGGCAAATCCCATGGTGGAGTGTTTGGAAAACAAAGCATGGGCAGAAGTGGGCTTTTATCACGTTTGGTCATGCGATTGATAAGGAATCAGACACTTTTCCTGGTACTCAATAGGAAACTCTACAAAAGCCTTTTCATTCCTGAAGTATTACTATTTCTCCGAAGTTTTAAATATAAATACCTGGCATCTCACTATCAGGGTAAATTTCCTAATACAGAATTTAACAAAAATTCCAAAAATTCCTTCACGTCTCTGCATTTGTTAGAAGGTTCACGTTAGCAACTAGTATTTGGGTTTCAATGGCTTCAAGCGACCTCTTACAGTTTCCTAAAGGTATGAAATCATGGGTTTCATGTGTCTGTGCTGAGATTTATACCGTAGGCAGAGTTAGGCCAGGGAAGTAGTTGAGTAAGAGTTATCTTGAAACAAAGCTGTAGACAAAGTTTCAACTCCATGAAAAGTATAGCTACCTGCAAACAGATCTGGTTTTGAACAACTTCCCCTTATCGTACCTATATAAAATCCTTCTGCATATGTGCTTACGAGTTTTGAGTCCAGCATCATGCTAGGGATGTGATGTAGAACATGAAGAATGCATCTTTACTAACGATGGCCTTTACTGAAGGAACAGAATGTGTCTTTTTTTTCTTGCATTAATGCAGCCCTCCAAAGCCATCCCACAAATCCTTGGTTCCTAGTCTCGCTTAGGGTATTAGGAGAAATCAGCTGTAGCTGGGGACAGCAGTGGATATATGAGATACAGGGCTGCTCATTTTTTAGTATTTTGAGTCACATTGCTCTGGAAGGAACTTAGGAGGAGCTTAACATCACAGTCTTGGCACTAGGAGGAAGCACCCGCATGAGAGGCCACACAGACCCGCTGTGCCTCAGCTTCCCCTCCGCAAGCTGGAAAGGAGCGGCACGCTGATAAGCCCGAACAGAGGACTACGAACAACAAGGAGGTGAGCAACATAACCTGGCTTTACCGGCAGGCAGTTCTGCACAGCTAGAGAAGGTGTGAGGAAATTATATTGTTGCAGAGTTAAGGTGCAAGTCGAATTCCACATCGGCCCAAATTGTGAACGCTTTCTCCGTCCCGCCAAGGTTCATGAACACGTGGCCCCAAGGAGGAAGATTTTAAGCCAGTTTTTCTACTGACGCCCAGGCTTTGTATAGGAGTCTCATGCCCTGCCACCGCCCGCCCAAGACCCCGAGGGTGTGCCAGGCTGGATGCACTGCGCAAGCCGGCTGCTCTGCCAGGGCCAGCACCGGGCAGGGGGAGGCGTGCTTCGCTGGTTGAGACACGCATTTTCAGCAGCTTGCAATAACCCTTTCATTCGTTCAGCCACACTAAGCAGATTTGCGTGGTCTTTAAAATGAAGTCCAAGATGAGGAGAAAGGAAAGTGCACCCAGACGGATTGCACAAAGGCAGCACGGGCCCTCGGCCTTCCTGCGCACCAAGGGCCGCCTGCCCTGGGACACCGACCGAGGCAGGAGGCTGGCTGCAGCTGCCAGCGTGCCCGTTCTTGAACGGGTCACCCAGGCTTAATGGACGTCCTTTGTCCCCCGTCACCGAGGGGTGTTGAGAAGCCATGTGACTGCAGGGGGTCTTGGCCCTCACAGCTTATAGAGAAGTGCACAGCTCTCCAGACACTTTTGGCTTGTTGCGTTTCTACCGTGCTCAGGGTCAGTCAAAAACTTCAGGCAGCCAAGGCCCAACACCTCTTGAGCCTCTAATCCACCTCACCTGATTGTTCCCACCGCCCTTCTGTTCTGTGAAACGTGCTCTTTGCCTTGTCTCCCTCCCCTCCCTTCCCCTCCCTTCCCCTCCTTTCCCCTCCCTTCCCCTCCCCTCCCCTCCCCTCCCCTCCCCTCC
>JAVKLA010000027.1:17746818-17769327 GCA_034782735.1 Sagittarius serpentarius
TCCTCTCCTCTCCTCTCCTCTCCTCTCCTCATATTGTCTTCTGTTTCCGCCCCACCCCCCATTGGTCCCTTGACCTTTACCTTGCTCCGATAAGATGCCTAAAAAACCCAGCCTCATTTTCACAGATATTCAGCTATCAACTGATACCTTCTACCTGTCCTTTTTCTTTCATTACCTGTTCTTCTCCCTTTCCCATTACCCCTCACCCCACTCAGAAACATGCAAGCCAGATAACCATCACAGGACACAGACAGCAATCCTGCTGGCAGATAGCACTGAAAGAACAATCAGCTCCTGCTGCCAAGCCGCACAAAACACATGCCGCAAAGCGATGTCGAGCTGAGGGCAACTGGCTACAGCACGAGGAGAGGCCAACATGGGTTTGGCCAGGCATACGGAGACTGCCATTCCTTCCCCAGAGTCAGTGAGAGGCTGTTTCATCGTTTCCTTCCCTTCTGCACAGGCACCGATTTGCAGGGATGCTCTCTTTGTCCCGGTACTGCCACGAGCATGGTGGCCACCACTTCTGACGTTGGGCCGTATCGCTTCTTAGGGGAGCCATGCCCTCAAGGACCATACAGTGAGGGTCTTCCTAATCGTTGTGGGGGCATATGCTCCTGACACCGTGAATGGCATCATCTGATCTGGTATGCATTTCCCTGCAATGCAACCAGGCTTGCCAGCATCCAGTGATCATAGAACGGTCCTTACGTTAGAACATGTGGAGGATTTCTATCTGGTGCAATGGGCAAAGGAACGGCTCAGGAGAAGGCTTCCAGGCCAGCCCGTTGCTCCCAGGCCAGAGGAGTCAGGATGGCAGGAACCACAACATGGGGCTGAGTCTGCCAGCCCAGACCTTCCTCTAGGCACCCTTGGACTGTACGGCAATCTAAGTAATTACTATTAGTAATCAGTGGTTACTCAGTAAAATGTGATATTACTATATTACATTTGTTTTCTCAATACTCTTATCACAAACTATATACCCCGTTCCAATCCATGTCATCCAGTTTCAATAGCAGCTGCCGAAATTCTTTCCTCATGCTCCTTGGGACTGCAACAACAGGCTAGTTAAAAGCTGCCCGGGCCTCTGGTACTAAAGATCCTCCTCAAATTATACATTCTCATATCAGGTGGTTATTTACCTGCCAAAGCATTTATAGCTTAAATGGGATGAAAGTGCTCATCAATTATGGTAGCTCCATCATGTGTTAAAATCTTTTTCATTCCTCCGGTGTGCCTAGCGGGGAAAAAAAATCCAATACAACAAAATCCAGGAAAGTAGGAAACCAGCTGGTTAGATATAAAAGAAAGGGAAAAAAAGTCTTCTATTTATTTTCCCTATATTCTTTCCTTCAAGTAGGTGGAAATGTTATTCTAAAATACACACAAGCGATGAGATTTAAAAAATAAGTTGCAACAAGAAGGAACGATCTGGTGAGCATGGTATCACTCTAAAAACAAATGAAAAAATCAGGTTAGGATTCGTCTCACTCAGCATATATTTTTACAAACAAATTGCAGCGTACAGAGGACAGTGAAATTCCCCTGTTCCTGATACCCCAGGGGTCTGAGCTATAGCTGTCATTCTAGGCCGTTAATGGAAGATTCCTAACCAGGCTGAGTTTACTAAAACAAAAACAACTCAAGGTCACACTTAGGATGAGATATGTTCAATAGGATCACTGAAAAGGGCACATATGTTCCATGCAGATGTACTTACAGATGTCAATCATGTATGTTCTTACTTTTTGAAACCTGAAGTGTAATGGGGGTATATTTATGTTAAAAGGCACTAAAAAAATCAAGAAATCAATTTCTGGTAAGAAGCCTTCATATGAGGAAGAGCAAATGTTCTTTCCAGCTCTTTGGGTCCCCCTTTTTTTTTTTGGTTTACAGACATTGTGGTGAAGTACAGCAGGGGCTTTGTGACAGTTTATTGATGAGGAGTAGCCAAGGACATCTGGGGTTTTGAAAACCCACTACCAAGGCAAAAAAAAACGCCAACCCCACCTCGAAACCATGAAGTGAATTTTAAAAAGACCATAAAAAGCTCCAGTTTGCTCCTCCTGGGGTCTCCCATGGGAATTCTTAAAAAAGTTGCCCTTTCTTTTCTGTTGGGATTTCCTGTATCAGTAAGAAACCAGTTGATCCTCTGGAGCCCGGAGGAATTCAGCCTGTTCCTTCGGTAAATCATGCTATGACTGGAGGAAGCAAAAAAGCTTAAGTGCTGTACCTGGAGCACTATACTTTTTCATCAGAAGAAGAGTAAAATTTTTCAGATATGGAGATGCTGGTGTCTCAGTTCTGTGCTGACCCACGAAACTCCCAAGGCAAACTTCACAGACATTGGGAAGTCCAGTCATGGAGGACCAGTTCTAGGATTTACCCCTCAAAGTCATGTTTTTCTCCAAAAGAAACCTGCACTGTCCTGACCAGTGATGGACAGAGAGAGGCAGTATTCTTGATAGAAAAAAATTCAGAAACTGAAAAGCTCTGTTAAAATGATAAAGATTAACAGAGGTCAGAATGGCAGTCTGCCATTAAAACATAAGAGACTTTGATCTCCAGTGATTTTTCAAAAAAATAATAAAAATTGTATGTGCATACACACATACACACCCCGCCTCCCATCTTGTAACTATAGACTCAATATAATTGTGTCACAACAGCTTAAAAAGGCACTGGTATCACAGCTTTATTAGACTTTATTTTCTACTTCTTTAGAAATATAACATTGCTGAAAATTAATGTGTTGACATTATCTTTAGTACTGTGAATTCGCGTATATCAAAATATTTATTAAAAGCTATCAACGTACCTATTTAACAAAGTAAATCCTGGGTACTGCAAAATATGAAGGAAAGTGTGATGTTCATTTCACTTCAGGTTTCACTTCAGACTTCAGGCATGTGATTTGTTACTCTGTTATTGCAAGTTTAGCGTTTTAAATCAGGTAACGCAAAATGTTGTGTATTTTGTGTTACTCTGGTGAACTGCAAACCTGAAAATATATAACATTCTCATTGTAGCTTATACATTTTTTCTGTCCTTACCTCAACATGCCTTCTAAATACACACATGTATGTTTACACACAAGAGAATTAAGAATCAAAATGGTCAGGAGCAAAGAAAAAAAATAATTTTAGAGCTATAGGTTCTAGCGTGGAAAGTATTTAATACAGAAATAAAGCAAGGAGACAATGAAGCTTTCCTCTTTTAAGAAATGCTGTCTATGTACCTTATGCCACTGTTCTCAGGTGGGAAAGTACTACTGACAAGGTTGCTGTCTCCTATTGCCCCATCCCTAGTTATCATTTTAACCCAGTCTCATATATAGAATGAGGCTAAAACTTTGACGATTCATTGGAATGAGAATTGTTTGTTTAAGTCTTCTGTTTAATCTCTTTGAATTCTTACAGCACATCCACTGTGATAAAATCTGAGCATCCTCTAAAACATTTTTTTCTTCTATAGGAACTTCCTTCCACATCTGTGGAAAGTATTCATCAAGTGCATGTGTTCAGCAGTAAATATTGTAGTGAGAAGGCTGAAATGCGGGCCAAATATTAATTGGAATACCTTCATTCATCTTTGGTTTTCAGGCTTCTGTTGAATTTGTCGTTCATCCAAAGACCCAACCCTATCTCAAATGACTCACGTTCTACTTGTCACATTTTTACATCTGAAATATATAAACCAATATGTATAAAGTAATAGCAACTAAAGATTTTGCTCATGCTGGAGCTACATACTGTACTATTAGCACTCAGAGAAGAGTCTGAGCCCCTCTACCCCAGGCTATTCTCTTTTCAGTGGCTGAGGTGCAGAAAACACTTGTTAACTCAAGCCAGTGGTTTTGCAATGGATGTTGTTCACCTGCCTTTCCAGGGCCCTGGAGTGTGAGTGGCATATGAAGGGAGTAGCTACTGAGTATTATGGAGGAAATGAGGTGTAACAGGCAGTAAGTATTTCAACATAAATATTAGGGTGGGGGTTTTTTTCTTTTTTAAAAACTGGCTAATAAAGGAGCAAATTCTAAGCAGCATAATTGGTGTAGCGGACAGTAGGGTTTTAAACAAGCAATTCAGACATCTGTCCTTCTTCTAAAGACCATATATGTCTTAGATCTTTCCCCATATATGTGCTAATTATAATCTTGAAAGTTTAAGTAGGTACAAAGTTGTGTCAATTTGTTCATTATTTAAAATAACAAAAGGGCTTCGTCTCCAAGAAGAAAGTCTGCACAAAAGGAAATTCAACAATGCAGGAGAAGGAAATTCCAAGTACACCTAAAAGCTTATAACAAATAACTTCATTAAAGAGGGGGAGAAATGCAACTGAAAGCAACCTGCCTGGGATATTCTGAACAGCTACTAAAGCCCCAGCTTCAGTGGGGATAGATGCCCTCCACTGACCAGTTCCTGTGGAGGAAGAGTTATTAGCTTAGCAGACTATTAGACGGGTTCCTGAGCATGGTTACAGAGGCACATACACAGTGATCCAGCAAAGGGCATCATCAGGCATGTAAATGCAAGCTCTGCCCTTGGAAAGCCAAAAGGAACTGAACAAATGGGGTTGGAAAGACATAGGCAACAGGACAAAGACAAGGACCTGGCAGAGACTAGCACACCAAAATGTTCAAGAGGGAAACATTCCTTGCTTTGGACTGAGCCAACGAAGAAATAGTAAACAGTGGTTACACACGTGTTGATCTGCTTCTTATGACACTGAGGCTTAGAACAGCTCGCTTGCACTCTGGTGTTCCTCTGTTGCTCTTCCCACCCCCCTACACTGGGAGAAGCAATGTGTTGTAGAGCACATAGAGCAAAGGCTGGTGCCAAGCAGCCTACAGAGCTGACATGTGCTGCAGCTCCCTTCCAGGCCATGCAGAGAGGCTCCTTCCTTTGGAGGATATGCCGTAACAGGAGAAGGAGGCAAAGCTGGCTGTGGCAAGTACGTTTGTGTCTCACTCCTGTATAGTAATCTTTCTGAGGTCCATTAACACGGATTTGGGCTCTACTTTCAGCATCAGTCTCTGCAGTGCAAGGAAAATAATTTAGCTGATCTGTGGCTCTATTTTCCATTTGGAAAAATAAGAATTGCTATCCTCGTCTGTCTTTACAAAAGCCTCTGAAGATCTAAGGACAAAAAGTGTGACTTGGTATCACATTGGGACATTAAAATATACCTATTCCAGCTCTCCCAATTTTCTGACAGTGTCCATCAGCCCTGCTCCCACTTCTACTGCCTTGAGAAGACCCTTTTTCAGGAGAGAAAACACTGAGTAACAGAAGGTCACCAAAATAGCTCCAACACCTCGCTCTGTCACAGGCTTCCACCTTGTCCTGGCTGCCGTAACAGGGCCTTGGAGAAGCTGGCAGTCAGAAGTCAGCAAGAAAGAGGCTTGGAAGAGACCAGCCCGCACCCGAGCCTGCCCTGCACAGCTGGGAGCCAGAGGTGCTGCCAAGCCCAGCCCAGCCCGGCCAGAAACGCCAGGATTTGGGGTCATTGTGCTGCAAAGGAGCCATTGTAGTGAAATCAATAGGGACGTTTTAAAATACCTTTACATGTCAATTCTGGTGTCAGAACGGAGCAGGTCAAAGAGGGCTGACCCTCATAGCAGGTTAAACTCCTGAGGGTGGAGATAATCTCACAGCAGGAAGGGAGGAAAGTGCTGTGCCCGCCTGGGCCAAGATGCTTTCACGCTCCGCATCGCCAGCTTTAGGCTACAGAGCCGACCATTATCAGAGTCATTGTCATTACTATCTCTAAATCTGCTGCCTCGCATTCAGGCACCTATCAGGAAAAGACCCAAGACCCTATTAGTGCAGGCAATAAGCCCCCAGAAGGAGGGGAGGAAACTCACTCATAGATAAATTAACGTTCCTGCCGGCTACACTCCTATCAGCTTTGTTAATTCTGAAGTGACATTTATTGGTAAATTAAATTTTACCACCCTTTCCCATCAATCAGCTGGCCAAGTCTCCTACCAGAGTTTTTTTATTGCCACACACAATAATTTGCCAGGCACAAACGCGCTCTGCTGGCCCGGGGGAAGCTGAGCATCAACCCTCTGTTCCTGTATGAAAACCGTGTGCCCGAGAGGCACCACTGCCAGCGTGTCCTGGCCGGGTCTGTGATACCTGCCTTCCTGCTCTCAAGCTGCCTGCCGTTCAGGAAGTCAGCCTTTTCCTATCAAACATATTAATCATTTGTGCAAGAATGCCACTCCCTCCCCAAATGATGCTTCCAAAGAACAGGATGCCTAAATAATAGAAAAATCCTTTACCCGGAGGAGAAGCTTCCGGTGCAAATGCACGTTAGGGTTTTGAAAACAGCGGTCAGAAGAGCCTGTGTATTTTACTGATACAAAAAACGTGTTAGAAAAGCCGTGAGTGTTCATCCCTTACCTCAGGAAGTCGAGTCCTGCTGAGAACCAAGTTCCTCGAGTTGCTTCAGAAATGTTTTACCCTGGTCTAGATGGCTGGTCACAAAAGACAGTATCTGACAGGTTCTCATTTGTAACTTTAAGTTAATTGAACATTTTACCAGCAACTGCATAAAATACAAAAAGAAGTAATAAATAAATAAACTTCCCCCCCATAGCTATTCTTTTTGGGAAAGGAAATACTTGATCGCCATAGAATCTTTAAAGATCTGGGTATGAAAAATGATTAATTTCTTGATATATTGCTATCTAAGTGAATGGAAACAGGTGGAAGCTCACAATAGTCCTATAGCTGTTTAGAGGAGAAAAAAAGTAATCTCTAAATTACGTGCAATTTTACATAAAGTAATCCAAACTCATGAGATTGAGTGTGAAGAGCACAGTCTTTAAGGTGATGAATAGTACTAAAAGACCTCTTTACCCCTCTGAAGGTAGTTAACTGAGCCGACTGCCTCAGGATATGACACCTTTAAATTTCATGTTTAGCAAGGAAAAGATAGACTGAGTTTGTAAAATCTTTGCCCTTTTTCTCCAGCCGCACATTAATCCACTAAACCGTGTAATTCTTTAGTTTTCTTTTTATTCCACACCCTGCGAGTGACGACAAAGAGAGAGCAGTGAGGAGCCTGACGTCGAACTTAAAGTAGGTTTAACTCTGTCCCTTGGCAGGTGGGAAGGTGGGCAGGGGGCAGCTGGGTGACAGCCTCCCATCAGAATAGTTACAATAGCGGGTTAAAAGCTCTTTCTTACAGCCCCCCCGGGGGACTGGTATGTATACAGCAACATATAACGCTGCTGCTGAATTCCCTGGAAGCGCTGGCTGAGGAAGGGACCTGCCCAAGAGCAAGGAGAGGTGGACAACTGCACCGTGTTGGACTGTGCATGCAGAAGGGTTGGAGGGGAGGCAGAGCTGTTGGCTTGGTCTCGTCAATGGCCGTGCTGACCCTGGGCTCTCACGGGGCCACCCAGCCACCGTGGGACTCGGCCATGCTGCAGCTAAGGCACCTCAGATTAAACTCTGGCACGTTAAACTTCTGATGAGCTTCTAATGACTGTAAAGACTCCCCTTTGGCCTTGGGTGTTATAACTATTTATGAGGTTGACCTTTAATTACTCTCTCATGTAGAAATCTTTGATAATATGTCTTTGAAAACTTGACAAATATGGACCTACGCAGCGCAAATCAATACCAATATAGTAACACTACGAAGTAGAGCGGCTTCCACAAAAGCAGATGCTAAAATGTATTACCAGCAAAGCTGCTTCGAAGGACTTACTTACTTACCTATTCAGCTGGGCACAGTCAGCTCTTTCACATTACAGAAGGGTTTAGGGAACGTAAAAGAAAAAAAAAAATGCAAGGGATGACAAGTATCAATGCAACATAAAGACTGGAAAGGGTATGAACCACTATCCCACTGGGGCCCAAGGGAACCACGGCTGTCATCAGCAGTAGGACAAGAAGCGTGGCTGCCATCTGCCATAGCTGTAAAGTCTTCTGCTCATCCTCCATTCAGATGGGGCTGGGAAATAAATTGGTGGTGTTGAGTACCTAGTTTGAAAGTCACGGCATTTCTTGAAAAGAAGCTCTAGCAAATTCGTTATTTTTTGTAACAAGAATGCCATCCAAAGAAGTAACGAAACTGAGAGTGGATAGCTATGAGTTCTGTATTCAGTTTACTTGAATATTCAGTATTGCTTGATTTTTCAACAGGACATTTTTAATAGACATTATACATATGTATGGGCATACCTACATGTACACAAATGCACATATATGTGCATACACATACACACAAATACAAAACAAAGAGTCAGTAATATTCTGTTAAGAATGGTGAATACACTTGGAAAATACCTAGACAGTGTAGAGGAGGGGGTTGTCAGTACAACCACAGAGTTATATAAAACAGAAGCAAATAGGAATCTCATAATCCAGAATACTTCATTTTGATTTTAACCCACCTAGTATAACTCCATTATTATCATGCAAGTTTAATACCTCGTTTCATAAGTATTATGGAGAGAAGTGGGTTTTTTCCTATGACAATGATTAAAAGCACAAACCTGTACAAACACAATATGCATCATCTTTGGCCATCACTATACATTATACAGAACTGCCATTTGTTGTAACCTAATGAAATTCTGCTGCAAGGAGGATGAGTCCGAAACACACAGACTGAAGAAAAAGTAAAGATAAAATTTAAAAGATTTTATAACACTTTTGATTTCCTTATTGCTGCTAGGAAAAGAAGTGATCCATCTACCAGCCAGGCATAATTAAAAAAAAGTCTCACAGACCAAAACGTTCCATGGATTTGGGGGGGAAGTTTTAAATGCTACCAGTCACTTTAGCTTTCCTCCTCTTCTGAGTTTCCCCGAGATTAAATTATTTTCTCTTATTTAGAAGAACAACTGTTCTGCCTTAGCCCTCCCATAGAACCTTTTTGTCATAACAACATCCCAGCCAAAACAGCTCCCACGAGACAAAATCAATCAAAGCCATAAAAGAAGAATGTTTTTGTCATGCCAGGCCCTACTGCTCATGTCTTACAGTTACAAAACCGACAGCAACTAAACTGGGTTAGACAGACCATCTGAATAGACCTGGCCAGTTACTCTAACCAAAATCAACACACCTTTTTAATTTGAACATTACACAGTTATGAGCTATGTTAACACAGTGATAATAGTGTCATAACGGGGTGGAAACACAAAATGAGCTTAAAACCCCTAAATCCATGTGCCTTCCCCACACGGAGTTAAGCTCAGAGTGGTTTTCTCTGAGGCTGCCTCCCTGCCTGCAGATCTGGCACCTGAACTCTCTCCTTGATGGAAAGAAACTCGAAAAAATAAAGTACCTGAAAGGCTCCTTCTCCATCCCTCCTTTCTCAAATCTCAAAAACATTAGGCTGAGCTCACCCTTGGGAAAGGGTTTGGGGGGATAGGTAAAGAACCCAGATGCTTGCACAAATAACAAAATGTCTCTTTTCCAGGAATTTTCCCTTTTGCTGACATGTTTTTCATGCCGAATTTCATTTTGCGTGTACTAAAGTAACCGCGCGTGGGATCCCTCTAGTTGTGAAACTAAGGGGAAAAGGCTTAGAAGAAGAGGCATGGGTTAAATAGAACCCTACTGTGGTAGAGTGGTAAGTATAGTAATATCCATACAAGGTTTCATACCACCCTCGGCCGTAGGTCCATCAAAGTCGAGAGAAAATCTCATTTTGACTAGCAAGTGTCTGGGTCGGCCTCGTTACACTGCGTGGAGCAAAGACACCCAGCGGAGGCCTGTCTCGGCTCCCCCGGCTTCAGAGCCGCGCTGCGAAGCCTTCTTTTAGTGCCAGCATGGGGAAGGACGCCTTAGGGAAGGCGGCTTTAGACACACTGGGAAAGCAAGACGCAAGCATTGCTGCCCTCCAGGGCAGGACTGTCTCTCTTTCAGCAGTGCAGATGGCTTACGGAGGGGAAAGCCCCCAGCCACCCCCACATCCCCAGCGCTCGCGGCTCCTGTCTTGCCCGTCCCTAGTAGCAGCAAGAGCAGGATGCTGCCAGCCTGCGTTCCCGCTCGCTGCTCGCTGATGGATACATCGGTGGGGAACAGCCACGCATCAGGGTGCGGGGGGAGGTTCAAGAAAGTGAACGGATTCCCATTTGGTTGTTTCCTTGGGGTTTTTTCACATCCCTGAAAAAAGATTTTCCAAAAAAAAAAAAAAATCCACTTTTCATTAAGGGTCGTTTGAGTCTGTTGGTGAAACTGATACTGCAGAAATACACGCTCCTGCGTGCTGCCTTCCTGCTCCGTAATGGCTCTTGCATTAGGGACTGGGGGGGGGCCGCTGTTGGCCATTTACTTTAGTAGATTGCTATTGAATGAAACCTTTAATGGGGCGTTTATGCTCCCACTCGGCTAAGAGCTCCCAGCTTGGGGCAGAATAGTCTTTCCCTCCACCTTGACAGCTATTAGAGAATCAATACAGGTAATCCCTCAGCTGGCTGGCTGTGGGGCTGCCCTGGCCACTGCGGTGGGGTCACTTGTGGGAAAGCGAGACTTCTCTGGGGAGCGGCCTGCCACCACATCCCCGCCGCCACCGCGCCGGGCCAGCGTCCTCCAAAGCACGCGGAGCCCTGCGGCCCCGGAGGGAACGCCACCGACTTCGCTTGGATTAAGCCAAAGGATGGACTCGACCCTTTCTCGCTCGGGAGGAGGGGATCCACAGCTTGATTTCACTTCAGGGAGGATTACACGTGAATTGCATTTTTTTGGCCAGTATAACCTAAGAATTCATCCCTTTCCCCTTCCTTGATAGACAGAGGACATTTTCTCTCCTACTGCATTCCTGTTAACGGACCAAGGTGTCTCCTCCTGGCTCTGCTCAGGTCCCTGCAGTCAAAGGAGGAGAAACTGCGTTTTCTCACTGCTACTTTGCAGACTGATAATACTGTAGTTTGCAGGACCGTGTGGCATTCTCACACTAAGGCATGCAACAGTGGTCTCTGCACTACCAAAGTGCTGGGCTAGCCAGAGGTTAGTCCTGTGAATTTAAGCCTGGTTTGCCACTGCTGCAATGCAGCTAAACTGGGGTTTCCAGGACAATTCCTACAGCAAGAGCTGCTGCAGAGTGAGCGGCTGGGGATGAGGATGGAGTAGAGCCGCTTGGGTCCTGCTGTAGGACAGGCGGAGGTGCTGTGATACTCCCCTCTGGTGCTCCTGCATACCCCTGGTTGCCAACACCCAACCCCAGGCACCTTCGAGGGACTGGTTTTCAGAAAAGGCATTCACCGGCGGAGAGGAAGCCTTTTTAAAGCTTGAGTCAAACACCATAAAAAGACAGGCAGTTGCTGGTCCCACTGGAAATCTGGATGCAAGTGTTTTACATGAGGCGAAAAAAGAAGCAGAGAGCGAAGCCCGAGTCTCCAGGCACCCCTGGTGTGCCCGAGGCCCTGCGCTATGGGCATTAAGGAGAGCCAGGAGGGAGAAGGTGCAAGGGGACGTACAAGTGTGAGGAGAGAAAGGGAAATGAAGGTGACGGTGACTGTGTCCGTAGGGGTGAAACAAACCCCAGCACTTGCTGTGGAGGCACGTAGGAGACTGGGGACCCCAAGAAACGGCTTTCTGAAGGAGGGGACAGCCAGTCAGAACTCCCCTGGTGAATGATCTCTCTTGTTTAATGGACATTTTGGCACTAATCAATATTTGTTTGTGGCATTATCTTCAATTCACTAGGCTCCTTGCTGCTTTTTGCCTTCCCTCAGTGGTTAACCACCTCCCTCTCCCCTGAGTCCGCCGGGGACGGCAGGGGGATGGGGACCGGGCATTTGAAGAGCAGGGAGATGTAGGAGATGCAGGGAGATGCCGGAGGCAGCAGATGTCTGTGGCCAGGCCTTTTGTTCCCTCAAACTCGCCGGCCTGAGCTCTGGGACCACCTTTTTGTTTTTGTCTTGCCATTGTCATTCACCAAGGAGGGGCTTTTCAGGAGTTAGCCTTACACACACTCAGCTCTCTCCCCACGGCCCCAGCGAAAGAGCCAGCCGAGATTGCTCTCATCCTCTGGTTTCTATTTAGATCACTTTCCATTTAACATTTAAAAAACCCTGACAGTTAATGCAAAGCACTTAAAATCAGCTAGTGTCTTACAGGGCTGATTCGTCCCCAACGACGACTTGACTTGCTGCTCCCCTTGGCAGGACCAGTTTTAATCCTAGTTAGGAGAAAGAAGAGCCAGAGTGCACACAATCAGGTACAGTTTCTGTGATCCTTTGGCTTGGGGAATGCAGTGAGAATGAGCCCCCAGCCAGGAGAGCCGCGCTACAGCCACTGCTTAAGCCAAACTGAGTGAAAAACATCGGTACCTATTACTACAGTCACAGTCACGGAAAATGTCGCTTCTGATCCATTTTGCTGATGCCAAGAAATGGGAGAGGTGGATCACTAGATGCACGTGTGCGTGCATGCACACAGCGTGCAAAGCCGCGGCCCAGTCCCCCAGAGAGCTGCAGGGTTGTCCTGCTTTCCTGCAGCCTCAGCTCAGAAATGGCCAGCAGGACCATCGAGTAAGGTGGTACCTGCTCAGGAGGGACCTAGCAGCTGGGCCTTCCCTGTGACAGGATTGAGCCTTTACAGTTGGCTTGGTCACTAATATTCTCCCTCCAATTGAACTTGCAGTTCAGCCTCCTTCACGCAACGTGGCTTTCTGCACCGTGAAGTCATCCTGGGGACCTGCCAGATGAAAAAGCGCAGTGTGCACGCACAGCCCCTCCCTCTCCCCGCTCCTGATCTGTGCGTGTAAATACCGAAACCCCACTCCTGCTTGAGCGGGCCGGAGCTGCTCATTCACCAGGCTGCTGGCAGCTCTGCCACAGAAGGTTCAAGTAAAAGTGCAAAGCCCCGGGGAGGAAAACCTCAGCTCATTGGACGCGCACAGGGTACACGTATGCTGCGGGGGCATTCCCTAATCTAAACCTGGTCTCTCTTAAACCCCGTCTGGCAAGGACAGCAGTATGTTTGCACTAACAATCACTGCATTTTCCTCACAGACTAAAGCGGGCCGGGGGCTGGCAGGGCAGCTCAGCCTGCCCTCCCTCCTGCTCCCTCATTTCTCCCCACCCTGCTGTGAAGTGTGCTGCTGGCCAAGTGCCACCCCCACTGCGCCCCAGCCCCAGCACAGCTGGGACTCGCTATTCAGAAGGGAGAGGCTGATTGCTATAGGGTAGTTAAATGCCTTTTTTAGTGCTCAATCCGGATCCATCATCTTGCTTGCAAGTGGGAGTGAACTCAATCCAGAACTGAATGGCCTCAGCCTCCATGAACTATTGGGACACTTATGGCCCAATCCATCAAGACACCGGGTGCCTTTGACTTCTAATACAGTCAGCTGCTACCCAGCAGGACAAGGACTAGAATTCCCGGCAAAGAGACGGTTTGACTCTGTAATGACTTACAAATGATGCAGAAAACACCCTTCATCCATTCGCTAGCACCTCAAATATACAACTCCAATGCATCTGGCAGAAAACAACCTATAGCCCACTAGTGTACACTATAGCCTCCAATAATTTATTTTCATCTCTTTGCATGAATCATTGTAATAATCTCTAGCATCAAAATTTACATACACAGGTTTAATGTGCAAGACAACCAGTACCTTCAATCACAAGTACAAGCGAAACCCTCCACATACTCTTTTACAGACAATTCATCAAATACAGCAGAAAGGTGCCAATATTTTAGTACAAGATATTTAGGGGTTCTTCAAGCAGAAGAAAATGCACACAACTAAAAGCAATACAGAAGATGCACCACTTAAATAAATAACCCTCATTTGCAAGAAACAAGGAAATTACCTGCATGGGAAGCCAATTTTGTAGCACTTCAAAGCCAATCCTAGTCATAGCATTTATTTCATTATTAAGTAGTTGATTTCACCAAATCCTGACTATTTATGGGACCGAACCAGCAAAGACTTCACACACAGAATTCACATTTCTGTTGGCCAGAGTTCTGTACACTGGGGGGAAAACACCTCCATACAGGCAGGCGGCTGGAAGTAAGACTCAGTTCCCCCACCTGTACTTCAGCGTGGTTTGTAGACGGGAACACTGTGATAATTTTCTGCTCAGGAATGAATTTTACTTATTTAGAGCTCACCAGTTCAGCCCTCAATATGTACAAAATTCAGCCTGCTGTATTACAGTAATATTTGATATTAAAATAAGCAAAAAATTCAGAACAAAATGTGATCTGCATTCTACCCTAAACCTCACACCTATGTACAGTACTAGTGGCTCGCTTATTTCAGATACTGCCTAGTGCTGGGCCTCGATATTTTACTTACAAGTAAGTGGTTCTATAAATATTTTTTAAATACTTTTACCATGGAAACAATGAGGACAGAGCAACTTAAGGTACAATAAACCGTATAAAAATTAGTGCAAATCAATATATTTATACAGTATCTGCATGATATAATTAAATGTGCAGGCAACATTTTTTTCTAGTTCTACGCTGTATTTGAAGAGATTGTTAAGGCTGGCACAAAATAACGACTTTTCTCTCTTATACTTATGTGTAAATTCCTTGTTAATCTTAGCTGATCTGGGATATTAAAAGAGACTATCATCCCGCTAACTTCAGACTACCTGCGTTAGTCAACCAGCCCCAGCAAGGGCTTCCATTATCCCTCCTGGATGCAACACACAGCCCCACTAACACAGGGAGTCCCTCTCAGATGCACATCCCCCCCGCCAGTTGTGCTGGCCGCTCAGTGATAAAGACTTTTGCACTAATTACAGCACTCCCTATACTCAGTGGTCCTTCAGCACAGGCTTTTTGCTAAGCCTCCATCAAGCTGAGATTTCACAGTGCCAGGGAAAGCCGTTTTGTTAAGGATTCCTAACAACTTTGAAAATACTTTGCAAAAATCACGAGTCTAATCACCTAGGATTTTACACTGAAATTCCTTTATCCATTGTAATATGCACTTGAGGCAGCTTTGATCTGGGTCAAAATTTGTTGATATGAAAGGCCGGGATGTCCAGAGCTACTCTGAGTCCTTCACCTAGTCAGAGTACAAAAGAAACAAAACCAGAGCTTTCAAGAAAAGGATCCCAGAGTACACCTTCTCACCCGCAGCCAAATGAGCAGTTCTTTCTATAGCAAAAAACCCAGCATTCATGATCAAAGACCTCCCTTTTGCTAGAAAGAAAACAGAAAACTTGCACAAATCACTCCAGTCAGTGAGAAATGGAGGGTGACACCTTCTAGTCCTCCCATGGAGGAGAAGGCATTCCTGTAGGCTGGGGAGGGAATTGCATGTGGAGAGAGCTTTAGGGGCTGAGAAGTCCTGATATCACCTATCCTACGCTTTAAACCTTAAATTTAGGACAGGGGTCCTCTAAACTGTGAGAGGGCAGAGCCAGCCTCCACTATCTCTGCCAGCTGGCACGACAGGCCTGCAGCTATCTCATCACACCCTGCTCCTCTGCCCCTGGGCTAACCAGCATCCAGCATCCAGCGTCTGGAAGAGTTGGTCTCACTGCCCTGGAGCTCCCTGTGTCCCAGCAGCTGAATGAAGGAATTAAGTACCCCGGCGTTGGTCCAGCAGTCAGTATCTCTGAGGCAGTTCACATTTAAATAGCGCATCATTAAAAGACTTGCATGTTGAGGGGAAGTAGACCCCATACCTGGTCATGCATCCAAACAAAACAAACATGTTAAATCAGCTTTGGGAAATGCACTTGATAAAAACAACCCTCACGCGAGCTTTGGCACTGACCGCATGAGGCAGTCCATAGACACGGTGCATTAGAGACACAGAAACACTCCTCACAGTGATATTTGTGCACAAAAGGTTCACGGGAGATGAAATTCCCTCCTGCCTCTGTTTACCTTTTGTGAAAATTAGGGTACGGGAGGAGAGGAAGGGAAAGGTGGGGTAGCTCACGTTGGACTTCAACCCAGTGTGGTATGAGGGTACCCAGGCGAGACACTCCTGTCCCCTGCACTCAGAAATATGCCCGGGTTCCAGAGGCTGGACGTACCCAAAGAGTCACTGTGAGGGTAAACGCCACCTCCTGCGGCACGCGCGCGGCCGCGCAAAACCACATGCACACAGACCGATACACACACGAGCTAGTCCAGGACGCGTCCGCGGGGCCCGTGGCTAATGAGCGGCGTGAATCTTCATGTGGAAGCGGTAATCCTCCTGCTCCGGGAAGTGCTGGCCGCACACCGAGCACGTGCAGCCCTTCTCCTTGCTGTGCGTGCGCCGCACGTGGCTGTCGTGGGCCGCGTGCGAGGCGAAGGCTTTGCCGCAGTGCTTGCACTTGAAGGGCTTCTCCCCCGAGTGCTGGCGGATGTGAGTGCGCAGGATGCTGGATGCCGTGAATGCCTGAAAGGGCAGGGATAGGAAAGGGCGGGGGGAGGAGTTGAAGGTAATCTGTTTTCACATATATAATCCCCAGGTTCAGCTAACCCGCACCCTGTCAGAAGCACCGTGCCCTGAAAATAAGTCCTCAAATAGCTCACATCCTCAGGTGACTGGAGAAAAAAGAAAAACTCCCAGCAACGAGGAACCAGAAGCCAACAGCTATCACTGTACACGTGTTGCCAAGTCCATGGTGTTAGACAAAGCTCAGAGGAAGATTTCTGACCCGAGACACCAGTAAATATCTTCTACATGCCCAAGGATAAGAAGTCAATACTGCCCTAATTAGCTTTGCAGCTCCTTTGCAAAACATAATGCAGGTTTTCCTCTCAGTTTTCATTTTCAGAGTTATACCCTTTCACGTTCACATACACTGCCTTGAGATTCAGCTGGCACAATTCATCCGCGCAGTCCAGCATCCATCTTTGGGGTTTCATATTCCCCGCTCCTTCATACTCTGCTCTTCCTTCAGTCAGACCTTCCAGCCTGTTTCCCCACACGCACTCACACTCGAGTAGCCAAGTGTGCACAATCACACTCTGTCCCCCTCGTAAAGACTCCTCCTCCGTTTGGGGAGAAAACCCTCTCACCAAGACTTGAGCAGGAATGTTGCAAAGTTGCCCGTGTTTTCCCCATTTATTCTTTTCCCAAGAGAGACACTTTCAGGCCCTTCACTATTTGCAGACCACACAAAATAAACCTTCTTTAGTACCCTTATGTTGCTGAACCATCACAAGTACTTTTTCACAGCAAAGAGCAATGCATCTCAGATGCCCTTTCACTAGGAACCTTAGATCACACACAGATCAGAGATTCCTATAGAAAAGTCCCTGGAGGGGTGTATCAAGAGGGCCAAAGTGCGTCTGAGGGCCAGAATGGTGATCTTGGCCCAGTGCTTTTCCTTTAATCTCAGGATGTCACCCAGATGGGGAGCAAAGGGGCAGGGAAAGCAAAGGTGCCCTGGAGCACAGCACAGCCGCCGTTAGAGGTAGAAAAAGAGAAATCGTGACTGCATAGGAAGAGCAGGTGAGGGTGCTTTTAAATCATTCCTGGTTTCCCAGCCGCAGAAATGATGGCTGTGTCCCAGGACAGCTGCATCCTGCAGCCTGAGGACTAGTGGTTTAATCTGATCTAGTCTGCCAACAGTGCTACCAGAATGGCTGGGGACTGGTCAAGGGTCCCACGTGTCCTAGAGATGTGTTCACAGAGCAACCTGTGAAGCTCTGCCATCTCTTCCTGTGACCGGAAGATTTAAAGGATGACATTTCTTTCTAAACTCTGCCTACAAGTGTTCAGGCTGCCTGGGAGAGAAAAGAATATAACAGCCAAAAGGAGCTGCTTCTAAGGTTCTTTACTACAGGACGCTTCAGCTCTGTGTTAGTCCCGCCAGTCACAAACAAAACTTCTCTCTCTCCAAAATCGGGAGCACCTTACTACACGCCGACGGTGCTTCTGGATTGCATGGACACTCCGTAGCGCCTGGAGCCCTGCCGATATTCACCCAGCAGCAGCCTGTACGTCCGCCCTCCGTCTGCTGGGACAGCGGTCACCGCTCTCACAGGGAGAGCTCACCTGAATCATCCCTGCTCTGAAGCGTAGTAACAGCTGAGCACATTTTTGATCCATGCTGTATGGCTCTATTCGTGTTCTTTTTCAAAAGAAACCTCTATGGCCAGCTGCACATCAATGGCCCTGTTACTTCAAGGTAAGCGATCACAAAGTGGTATCGTGCAGGTTCAGCTTGTGGGCCAAATCTGCTCACTGCACTCCAGAAGCAGTGTCAGCAATATAAAAAACTTCCCGTCTGATGAAAAAGGGGACTATTTGATCTAGCTGTGTGCCTTGGATGGTATTTGAAATGCTCTCAAGATTTCCTAGACCTTATCCTTGCGGGAGCTCTCTGGGCTGGGAATGAAACACAAACTCCACGTCAGCTGGAGACCAGACCCTGTTTCTTCAGTCTCAGCCAGCCCCGTCACTTCAACTCACAACTGTGCCCAGAATATATACTCACTCATATGGTTATCGACTTAAATAGAAGGCATTTTCTTGAAAGAAAACAGAGAAGAAACAGAAAAATTGAAAAAAAAAAACAGAGCATGCAAAAAGCCACCCCCCCAGGCGCAGTGTGATGCTGAGTGCAGCAGAGGACAGGCGGACGGACGGGACGGGGCTTTGCCTTACCTTGTTGCAGTAGACACATTTGTAGGGGCGCTCCCCAGAGTGAACCCTCATGTGTTTGTTCAGGCTGGAGGACTGAGAAAAGCTCTTCCCACACACTGAGCACTGGCGGGGGGGGGAAAAGGGGATAAAGCTAAAAGGAACCACAAAACAGCATAGCTAAAAAGAAAAATTAGGTATATGGATGACGTGTGCATGTATTTTCCTACATATATTTTTGTATATATTTATGTATAAACATATATTTATCTCCATATATATTTATGTATTTATGTATATACAAACAGTAGTAATTTAAGCAGTAACAATTTGAAATACAGTCAGGTTTTTAATCTGGTTTTAAGAACAGTTTTTTTCTAAAAAAGAGGGAAAATCATGCAGTTTTGCAGCTTTTTTTTGTGTCGTTAAAATCGTTTCTTTAAAAATCATCCTCCTTGAGAACACAAAAAAAGAAAACATTGCCTCTCAGTAACCAAAATCTGAAAATTTCTGTAAAACGATCACTTTTCTTCAAAATGTAAATGAAGATCCAGTTGCTATTTTTAATTTTTGCTCAAAAGATAAGCTTCCTAAAAAAAAATAATATCTTAAGGGGACCTCTTAAAACCATAACCATTTTTCAGAAAAGGAGAGTCAGTCACAGCCCTTAGCCTACAGCCTGACCTGTCAGAAGTGCCTCTCCTTAGGAGTGAAAGAAGGAGCACTTCATCCTCCAGCCCAAGGAGCTGCCGCCTTCGCGGTGTGGCGTGCGCCCGCGGCCGGCAGCGACAGGACAAAACCCCACTCTGAGGGGGCTGAGAGACTTGCACCGATTCAGTGCAGTTTGTACGAGTCCCAGAATAATTTTCCCCCTACAATAATTTGAAAGAAATTATCTTTCATAAGTTCAAAATAAACTAAGCTATGGCTGATCTTGAAAGAAGGCAACTTTTTTTTTTTACTGACACACTTTCCATCTTTGCTTTTTGAGTTGATCTGTTCTCATATAAATGCAATATATACAGAACGAGTTTATCTTCCTGCTGTTCTAAAGCATTTCTTTCGTATGCATTCCAAAACAAATGCTCAAGGAGAGGAGAGGAGGAGAGGAAAAGAGAGGGAAAGGAGAGGCAAAGGAGAGGGAAAGGAGAGGGCAAGGCGAGGGAAAGGAGAGGAAAAAATAATTGCTTAACATTATACACTTGCTAACAGCCCTAAAACCTCCTGGCCTTGCAATGCTCTGGGGCAGACCCCAGTGCTGAACTCCACTTTGCTGCTTAAGAGGAGAGAAAAGAGGGGCTTTATCATCTCCTTAATATGCGCTCAGAAAGCCTTACCTGCGGAGCCAGAGCCCCTGCTGCCTGAAAAGCCTTCTTAAATCTAATTTAAACCCCCGCTGTCAACAGGGCGATTAGCACTGCCCCCCCGGACCACAAGCGCCACAGGGATGACCAGGGCCAGCTGAAATTAATTCGCTCATGGCTTTCATGGACTGTGACTTTCCTCCCTCCACCTCCTCCCTTTCTAGTAATGAAGTGGAGATGCTGAGTGAGAGGATGCCCTGGAGGAAGGAGCCCTCCACAGCAGAGCCCCTCCATCCACTGTGCCTTTGCCGTCCCGGGGAGCACCCCTGGACCCCTGGGTGGCTGTGCAGACCCTCCTGCCCTTGTGGTCTAGGAGAGATGGACAGAGGGTGGAGGGATGGCCCTCAAAAAATGCGCCAGCTGCTTGGGTGGAGGACGTGCCCCTGAAGGTAGCTATATGCTTGCAGGGCTCTTGGCTCCAACATACGTGCTGAAGCCTGGAGTTGCTCCATCTTCCCTGGATGTCACTGGCAGGAGGTCTCAGCGAGAAAGGCAGCGACCAAAGCTGCTCCCTGTGCCCATGGGGTTGAAAAAACAGGCTCTCCTGGAGGGAGCATCAACCCAGCTAAAACCGCAGATGTTTTCCAGGGAGTACTGTAGAGGCCAGGGTCTCCAGGGAGAGCTGGGATGGTTTGGGGAGGAACAAGCAACCCATGAAATGTCAGGCTGTTTGCCAGCCTGCCTGACTAGCGAGCTGCCTCCCAAGACAGGTAATTCCTTGCTCGTGTGGATCACAGCGACATGCTCCCACCGCGGCGGGGAGCTGTGGAAAGGCCAGTGGTGCCCCGAGAACCCCAAGAGCAAGGTCCTCGCCCTGCAGCTGCAAGGGCTGGGGGATTTCTGCTCCAGGAGCAAGGCGGGGTTCCTCTCCTCTCAAACCACACCTTGAAGCTCCTCCAAACCGACCAAGTGAGCCCTAATGCATCAGGACACTGCAGCCCACACCTTGTCCCCGGCAGGACAAGGGACACACGCGGGGCTGCTGTGACCTGCCTCCTCTGTGGCCCGAGGACGGGCAGGGGAACTGTCCTTGTGCCGAGGCTCCCTGCCAGCCACATCCTACCTCCGTGAGCAATGCCAGGAGAGCATTGCGCAGGTATACCACTGGGAACCTCTCCGGCCACCCTGCCTACCAACAGCCCTCAGTGCCACGGCCATTGCGGGCCAATGCTGCCACACAGGCAGCTGCCTGCTGCTGCCCATCCCCTCTCCCTGCTCAGAGCCTTGAAGGAGAACGTTTCCCACGGCCCGTACCTGTCCTCGCAACTACCATCACGTTAACCAGCCTTTCTGCAAGGCGAGGGCAGCGGTCCAAGCGCAGCCATCTGCTCCAGCAGTGATAAAAGCCAACGCAAAGCACAGCATACTAATAAGCATCGCACGTCTTTGAAATTGGCACCGGGGGAAAGCACGGCAGGGCAGGAGGGGGCCTGAATCCCCACGGCAGAGGCTGCAGAGAAACATTGCCCCAGGCCTGTTCCTCAGGGACACCAGTGCCACATGGACAGGAACGTCAGCTGAGCCGCCATACCCAAGCCCCACTCCTCCACACCCCACATCCATGCCCGGACAGCCTCCAAGATGGAGGAACACTTGGACCAACAATGGGAAATGTCATTTTCCACCTCTTTTTACTCAGCTTTCCTCTGCGCTAAGCATTTCCTGGCTCCCTGCAGAGAGAGATTGCAAGAATCAATCGGATATTTGCTTCTATTAAAGAAGTGCCAAAACCGGTGGGTTTTTTTCTGGTGCCTCCATTCAAGTGGGGTCTTGGGCTGCGTTTTTCCACTGATGCTTCCCACAGTGGCATGGAGCTGATGGCACCGTGCCAGGGTCAGACAGAGGAGATCAGACAGGGAAGGGAGAGAGATCGGAGATGGGAGATGCTCATGGTCCAGGCGTTTCCCAGTGCTCCTGCCTGGAAGCTGGAGAAATCACCCAGGATGGCACATTTGGGGCAGATCCTGCTCACTCTGCCTCTCCAGGTTGTGATTACTGTGCGAAGGAGCTCTTGGTGTCACAGTGAATTTTGGCACTTCAGTTCCCAGTCTCCACTCAGGAAAAGAGAGTATTAATGATGGGGAACTAAACCCAAAACAAAATACAAAAGCAAAATCAAACTTCCATACACTGAACGAACAGCCCTCAAACATTTTAGGAAGGCCCTGCTGCCTCACGCCAGGTTAATTTTGTGATTTCCAGGCACACACTTGTAGCATTTCTTACTTTTCTCTGCGAGGCTGCATTGCCCTTCAAACCCCCCAGGATTTTGCTCACAATCCTGCTTTTTGTCTTGAGGAGAGTCTGTGGCCAGGCTGCTTTATGAACTTCCCAACGCCCCTTAAGATGGAAACCTCCAGGGCAGAGAAAAGCATCCTAGCATTGAAATCCAGAACGTGCCATAGTCACGCGCTGTCCTGAGCAAAGCAGAGAGGAAAGGGAGGACAGACAGAGCTTGTTGTCCAGACTTCCTCCATCAGCTGGATGCCCATGGCACACCAGGCTGCTTTATGAACTTCCCAACGCCCCTTAAGATGGAAACCTCCAGGGCAGAGAAAAGCATCCTAGCATTAAAATCCAGAACGTGCCATAGTCACGCGCTGTC
>JAVKLA010000027.1:17789784-17877242 GCA_034782735.1 Sagittarius serpentarius
CCCCCCCGCCCCCCCGCCGGCGCCCGGCTCACGCGGGGCGGAAGGGCCGCGCGCCGGTTTCAAACGGAAATCCCGGGCTTCTCGCGAGCCCCTTGTTTTAAATGCGGACGGCTTCCCCTCGGAAAGCCTTCGGCTGAGGAGGGGGACGGCGGGCCGGGGCCAGGCACAACGCCGCCACGCCTCTCCTTCAGCCCTCCCACCGGCCGGAATACAAATCGGTTTTGGCCGAGGCGAACGCTCATTACCCTGGCAGCTGGAAATGTGTGTGAAAATCAGTTCAGTTCTACCACTCTCCTCCCAAGAAGCACTGTATGGAAAGTAATAAATAATTCATGAGATGTTTGCCCTAAGTATAGCGCAACGAGAGGCGGAAAAACACTTAGGCAGGATGAAACATGAAAGGGGTTAAGCGTGCAGCAGCGCAAACACAAATCAACGGCAAGTCTTTCCCATCATCAGCAAATAGTCATGTAATTGCTCTGTAAAAAGCAAATACAACTGTACGTAAGTCTGCTGAATGTGACTGTTAATTCAATAATGTAATGTGTTCTGCTAATGTAAATGTTTTCCCTATTATTCACTTCAGTAATGCTAGTGGGATCTAAACAAGGAACTTAATACAGATGTCACCGAAAGCAGAATTAAAAAAATTGCAAAAAACCCTGGATACTTCTAACTTTGTAAGTAGAAAGATACTGTATCCATTCTAGACCACAGTATATTCATAGTTGCGTTGCCTCTGTATGCCTACGTATGCCATTTCTTACCCGTGTTGCATCTCCGTCCTGCTTTATCATATCCATTCCAGGCAGCTGGTTTGTAAAAAGATTGCCTCCCCTCATAGCAGGATCATTAACCTATTGGTAACAAGGTATTAAGGAGAATGAATTAAAAAAATACATTGGGAAGAGGGCTGGGAATTAAAAAGAAGCATTATAAAACCACTACGCTACTTGCATTATACCAACACCCGTTTTTGAGATGATGTTGCAATCAGGGACGTGACTATGTAGCTCACGCCCTTCTCGCGCAGCACGCGTGTGACTCACACTAGTCTGCTTGCCAGTCAACAACAAAGGTTTCATTCCTGATACTATGACCCTTCTGCATGTTTTACAAAGCAGGCTCCATAAATTAGGTCAGTATTATTTGAAGAGGACAGGCTTGCTATGAAAGTCCTGAAAACAGAAACGCGTAACTACTTTCCTAAACCCCGTAACACACAGCTTTTCTGCTTGCAAACCACCACACAATTTTTTCAAAGCCTGATGAGATCACATGTAGGCTGAAGTAATACTGACTATTGACTTAGTTTTAATGACACTTATGTTTATGCTAGTAAACAATGGGAGAAAGATAGCATTAAATGGGAAAACGTGCAGCAGCATGCTTTCCTAAAGGGAAGGTCTCAACAATTTCTGAACACAGCCACGGGAAAGTATTGATGCTGTGTATTTCCACACAACGAAACGGTCTGTCATGCTTAGTTATGTGGAAAGAGTGGCTTGCCAAATTTACAGCACTGCTTTCCTAATCAAAGGATTAATCTCACCGTGTAGGAACTGGTATAAAACACAAAACACAGCCCTTCAGCAAGGTTCTGAAATACTAGAAAACCCAGCTTTCCTTAGAAGTTTTACAGGGAAAGAAACCTGTTCCTCTGGAGTCTTTGTTGACTCGGTTCTCTCTGTTACTTCCCTCAGACTAGATGGCTGTGATAATAGTGAAGATATGCTCCTCCAGATTTGCTGGAAGGAAAAAGATGTTTTCTGGGTCACCTTCCCTTTAGAAGACTCGTGTTCCCAAGGAGAGGAGATTCTGCCACTGCACTACCTCACTTCAGCTACAGCAACGTGCTACAGCAAGGGGACAAGACCATCTTGAATTTATCACACCAAAGTCTTCTCATTTCAGGTCCTCCTGACTGTTGTTTCTGTTGCTGTTCACCGATTTTACAAAATGTCACAAAGCTAAGTGCAATCACATGCAACCACCTGAAGAGGTGGTTTCAAATGCTGCCAGAGAGACAAGACAGCAGTTCAACAGGAAAGGTTAAAATAATATTTTTGCCATAGGAATTTCAACTCTGAAGAAATTGATTGTTCAAATGCTGCAAGACTCCCAGGGATGCTTTCTGCTTCTTAATACAAATGGGCAGATTTTTAAACCAGAATGTGAAAATTTAAGTCAGAAGGGAAGAGAACCACACTATTTTGTTCAGAAAGAGACAGCTTTGCAGCTTTATATACATGCATTTGACTTGAGCAACAGAATTCATGTTTGAAAAGTCGTTTTCTGCTATTGATCAACATTCATCAGAATGCATAGCACAAATGTCTTTTCTGACACCTAGAAATAAAAAAAATCTTTACTGAACCAACAGCAGTTTTGGAACAAAAAGATGACTGCATGATTTGCATCATGGCAGTTAGGACAGGTAAGGAAAAAGAAGATGGTTCCAGGCTGCATGCCACAAAAGCAGCAAAGGCATCAGTGAATTTCCTATCACAGAATCTCTTTGCCAGTGATGATGCAAGAATCCTGACTGGCATGGTATTAGATAAAAAAAACCAAAACCACCAACACCGTTCTGTTACACGAATACATTTGCTTCAAAGGTCCTTGAAACAAAACACCCCACATTCACACATCAACTTGTCTGGCCGCAGTAACAATTCAATCAGAGAAGTACAAGGAAATGGAACGGTTTTTATAATTTTCTGTAAACAGGTCAGGTGGTGTTATCAAATATGAAATCTGACTAAAACAAGACAGAAGATGTTTTACAATTCCTTTGCAATTTAGCACATTAATACAGCATCCTGCTAATAAAGCAGAATTACATACAAGGTGTCTAATAAGAGAAGTTTCCTGCCACTCCAGAACTCCTTTCATCCAGTATGCTGAACAAAATCGAAATACTGTTTCAAGATAACTCTTTGGAGATGCCACGGTAACTTTGGCCTGGGGAGTACTGCCCTGTGCAGATTAGTAAACATCTACTCTGAGTGGACATCCAGAGAGGGGTTTATTTCATATACTGAAAAGCCTCTACTCTTGCATGGGCTTCAAATTGCTTCTCTGATAGCTCAGTAAATAACAAGGATCCATGATGCAAAATAAGTAACAGGCAAAAACATGGCAACAGTCCCTTTTGCAAACAAGAAGATGAGGACAAGGAGAGAGTAAGTTGTGAGAACAGCGCAACACCGGGAAGGTTTAGACTTTCTCGATGCCTGGGGAAGCTCTTTTGGACAGAAGGAACCTGCAGACCTGGCAGCTAGCATTGCAGCATTCCTGGCAGCACCCTCCTAGAAGACACACTAGTAAGAGCAGTCTGAAGAGCTTTAATGTAATTATAAGCGAGAAGATGATAATAAAACAAGGTCTGGTCCCTCAGGTACATAAAAGAGTCTCTAAGCGTGATAAATAGCAAGCCCATTTTGGGCATAATCTTCATTTTTTACTTGGTGATGCTGGGAGCCTAGGTTGTAAACAAGAGAAGGTGGAGATACACGAGTGTGAGCAGATAAACACCAAACTTAGTATTTCTGAGCTCTGGATATGTCTGTGTGATACAGTGCCACAAAGAGACAGGAGACAGAGCCAAACCAATCTGTTTGGTACTATACGGTAATATATCTCCTTCTCACCAGGTAAATAAGCCGAGGCACAGCTTTTTACCAACAGGTAATACATATTACTTCCAAGACCACCCAATAACATGTGAAGTGTTAAGTTTTTTTCAAAAGCTGGAACACATTTGTAGCGTAACCACTGTTATTCACTGTGGTTAGAAAGAGATGAGCATGTGAAGTTAAAATTATGTATTATGGAACAAAGAATGGCATTGAATAAGTAAGTAAAAGTGTAGGTGACAGTATAAAAAAAACCCCAAAAGAATGAATGAAATGGCAACAGTCAGCAGAATTACAGAAAATGTAGTCATTTTGAAAACCACCAGTTAGAAGAAAAAGTTCAGTACAGCCCAGGTCAACTGCTAAATAAAGATGCCGAATTGTACAACACTATGCCCTGAAAACAGAAAAAAAAGTATCAGTTTTAGTATTCAAATATACATTTTTATTTACTCGTGTCTCTCGCAAAACAAAATGTGAAGCAGCACAGCAAACATTCCTGAGGACTAAAAAGTACTGTCTTGTGGCCGAGAAATGGCCCCTCAGCTGTCAATTGGCCACCTCTGACCTAGATGAAACATAAAACATTTGCTTGCAGAATTTGCAGATGACACAGTGCTGGGGTGGTAAATGAGGAGGAAAACAGATTACTATTACAGATTGAGCCACAGCACTCTGGTTAACAGACTCAATGTAAGAAACACAATTTGATGTAGACAAAAGGACGGCAATACATTTGGGAACAAAGAACGCAGATTTCATCTACGTAGAATGTGCTCAGGAGGATTTGGGGATCATCGTAAGTGTTTCAGTATGTGCTCTCCAGTGTGACACTGTCACCAACAGAGCCAAGGCAACCCATGGATTGAAAGAGAAATTACAAGCAGAACTTGACTCTGCACAGGTTTGGTGCAGTCACTGTTAAATCACTGTCTCTGGTTGCTCTGTTCATACTGCCAGAAGGAGGTTACAACAGTGGAGTTTAAAGTAGATCCAAATAGGGACTGACGGGCTGAAAAACAAATATCGAGATGGATAAAGAACCTCAGCCTATTCAGCTTACTGCAAGTTAGATAAATGCTATCTTGAAACAAGATCTTGTAGTCTAACGGGAAGGAAAAGCAGTGTGACAACTGTGCCAGTGGAAACTGTAGTCTGCATGGGAATCTTTGAAATAAAACCAGATGTCTTTCTGTAACGCATGTTTCTCAGTTCAGGTTCCTGGGGAAAATTATGTAGCATGGGCATGCTGAGAAATCAGGCTGGGCTGTCACCTTCAAATCCCCACTCTTTTCTTTTTTGGTTTTACTATTGTTTTACTACATTAAGTGCGTACAGCAGCATGCACTCGGGAACTAATAATAACAAAAAAGTCTGCTATAATTGGGCTTAGCAACTGGGAGTATCAGAGAAGGTGACAGATATGGGAGTATCAAAATTACTTCAGGTCACCAGTATGTGGCAGCTGTAAAAGACAAATGTGATCTGGGGCTGCATGTCAGAGCATTCCAAGAGAAATGGGGAAGAACTAGTGTTATGCACATGGCTCTGGTGCTTAGGAAATCTGATTCAAACTGGAACAGGTGCAGAAAAGGAAAGGGAATGTAAAGCCTACAAGAAGAGACTGAAACACTGTGGCTTGTTTAACTTACAAGAAAAACCCCAAGAAACCTGAAACAAAACAATCCAACAATCTCAAAACAACAGAAAAAAACCATTTTGAATGAACGGCTCTTTCTAAAGAAGAGAAAAGAGCTATTTAAGCTAAGGACAATATTGGAAAAGTAAATACTCTGTTACCAAATTTAGGCCAGAAAAAGGACATACATTAGCAAGCCAGTAACATAACCAGCTTTAAACAGGAACGTTATGGTCTCAGAAAAAAATGTTTATGATATTGTCCACCATAGCAGGAGATGCTGCCTGAGGACACAAGAGGTACCTTCCTGCCAATATTTCTAAGAAAAGTCTGTAATTTCAAGTCTGTGTTTTGAACAAATGGGAGTTCAGCTCTGAAACAAACATATGAACCTGCTAATTAAGAGGAAATGTTTGTCAAATACTTAATAATGTGCTGTGTGAATTTTAATTGCAGGTCGACAAATGGAAATGTTATTTTCCTTATTTCAGATACCCTAAGTAGCAGTCTCAAATAAAATCGAGTGTGTAAACCTCCTCTCAGCAGAAAATAACAGGTTACTTACCTACTGATTCAGCGACCTATTTCATGCGCACCACATTACAAGAAGTGTGGATTTTGTGTTCGTGAAGGTACCAGACTGGTAGTTCTTGAAGTTGACTGCCTATTGTCTGCTACTACAGTAGCAGCAGAAGCATCTTCCACACACTGCCCACGCCAGCATCTTTCACTCTTATCTCTAGGAAACAGCTGCCTGCCATTCAGTCCTAGCCTCCACTGCTGAGAAAATTAGCAAGGACACTGGTGACCTGCAACTGTGCTACGGAAACTTACCTACTGAGTACAGGATCTAGATCAGCACACACTTTCCACGGAAGTCCAGAAGCAACTACATGTGCTAGCTACAGTGGTGCTAGGTCAAAATGGGAAATTTAGATGCAAAAAGTGCTCTCTACCTCATCGGTCACCTTGGTTACCTGAGTGCAGAGCTAAAAACAAAGCCTTTTTAACATCATCATTTCTCAAGAAAACTAGTAAAAGAAACGTAATGGCTTACAGCAGTTACAGCCCAATGAAGCGGACCTGAAAAACTACTGAAAGTCAAAGCAAATCCTCTAGCTGTCATCTCACATCCTTAAATTCTCACCTGCTCAGGACCCATGGAGGACAACCCTGATGTAGGCACAGAGGTCGCTGAGGTCATGCTGATCTGCCCTGTCATCTGGTTCATGTTGTTCATACCACTTGTGTTGGTTGCCATGGATACACTGATGTTCATGTTATTATTGTACATGCTGGTGCTTGCTTGCTGCCCAAAATGTGGTGGGGACTGTTGTGAAAACATGCTACAGCAAGGAATGGAAAAAGCAATGTGTCAGACTTAGAATGCTGAAGCCACTAAGAAACTAACTCTCTTTTTAATCTATCTTAAGTTAGAATTTGTATATAATGTCATTTATTCCAACTTCAAAGGAAAAAACCCTAGTTTTCAGCTACATTAATATCTAAGGAATAGATTTTCAAAATTTAAGGCCCCATGTCTGTGCACAAAAATGCATGCCTTTGCGTGTGAAACTATGGCAGAGTACAAATCTGTTAGGCGTGTGCAGTAACAGCCAATTAGCTGTCTAAATGGGCTTTGTATGTATTTTAAATATGTTTGGGAAAGTAATTTTTGGCGGGAAAGGAAAATACCTTTTTCTCCCTCCAGTGTTAGCACAGCACAGGACTGCTGAGCTGAAATTGGATCTGGTCTAATAAGCTTTCTTTTTGCAAAAGAGGCTATTTGCACATATGAATACCAGATTTGCACACACAATTATGGCAAGTGGGCTCACAAATATAGACATGCAGTTGTGCAGAAATTTATTTACTAAATCTTAGCATCAGGTCTTGAAAATGTGGCACTATAAGAAACAATATAAAGTCTAAGACAATTGCTGTCTATGATCCTTTAAGGCCATTTCAGAATAACTTAAGGAGGAGTAACTGTGGAAGATCTCATCCCAGATTTTATTCAAAGTCAAGTGCTTTCTGGACAGTATTTTTCTTCCCGTTATGTTGGAAGTCATATGACAGACTCTTTTACATTTCCTAAAATGGACTTCACTGTTTACATATCAGTCTTTTCCACTCTTTGAGCATAATCCAACAGTGAATGAAGGAATTACTGGTAACGTGTCTGTTTAGAGGATCTGCATTAGACTGAAATACTGTGGAAGGGCTGCTGTGTGTCAGATGGCACGCAGTAACCACCCCCGTATCAATGGCTGGCTTTTACTTCCCCGTGAAACGCTGCTCCCACAGCTGAAGAAATCTTTCAGGGTTAATGCTCAACCTTGCACTTGGGTACTCCATTAGGCTATTGCCACACACTGTGAGACTTGGTGGAGTGCAATGGTATTCTGGGCACAGGACCAACCTCGGAAAATCCCACCATTCTCTTCCTTCCAATTCCATGTCTTTTCAGGCCACCTAACCACATTTTTAAGTTGTTATCTGGATGGCTGAAACAGTACACTACAGATCATTGTGAATACTCAGTGGCTTGTGTAAATGCATTTGACATGTCTCCGCTGTAGAGCTGCAGTTTAGTGAGCCAACCATTAGTTTTATCAAGCTGCCCCTGCTGCCGTTTCAGCAGAAGCCATGACAGCAGTAGCTATGCCTCCTGCAGATGCTTCAGGAAGACAGTAAGGAAGAGGCATGGACAAGGACGAGGATAAGGGACAAATCAGTTGCTTTAAGGGGAACTTTACTTGGATCAGCCTCATCACTGAAGTACTGGTGGTTTGCGTTTGTTAAATCTTTGTCAACCAGCGGGAGAAAGATTTGTTGCTGGGCTGGGATAGTAAGAGCAGCCTGAGAACTTCAGGATGACAAAAGCACTGTGCTAGAGACCACTGTGTGCACCCCAGCGTCAAGTGATACAGGCTGTACAGCAACCTGATAGCTCCTCCTATCTTCCACTGGAAAGCACAGATCATTGCCACCTGGAAGCTCGTTGCTGCCTACTGATAGCGTTCAACATCCAACCCATTCAATATGGACAGACTGATTATTAGAGCTATACCGACTGGGGCATGGGCCTCAACTGAAAAAGTGACTACATGCATGAGGCATGCTACAATGCTCTCAGCGAATGACAGTTATATGCTGACCCCCAGTATGTGCAAGCACTAATGGACTGAATCTGGTTGCACTCCAGCATTTAAAGTGGGAGGTGACATCCGGTCACTGCAATTCCAGAGCAGTAGGGAATGCACAGGCTCCGGCTCAGCTGATCCAGCCGTGTGGAAAGCAGTGTGGGAGCACAACAAGAAAATCGTACGCAGAAGAAATGCATCCACACAAGACGTTAGGGGTTGGAGTTCACTGTGCAGCAGAGGTGCTCCTTAAGGACACACAGTGATTTGTCAGTTATCACAGACAAAGCAATGCATTGCGTGGATACAGGTCTTTAGCTATGCACTCACTTTGCCTTGTATGAAGACAGAATTTAAACCAACTCATCAAGCCAAACTGAAGAGAGATCTCTTTTAGGATGATAGTTAACAACAAACAAACAAGCAAACAACTACATAAACCAACCCCATAAATAAGTGTAGACCATAAATGAGCCCATTACTCTGTGTGTTCATTTTGGTTTTGTTCTGGATTTACCTGTTTCCACCCATATTCCCTTGTGCCCACCCATTCATCTCTGTAGAGGACTGATAGGCAGGATTAGCCTGAGACTGCTGAATCATGGGGCTTTGAGTATGAGCCAGTCTTGGGGACATCAGTGGACTCTGAGGAGTGGTGGCCCCTGTGAAGCCTGGATCAGGCTGCTGACTAATACCTGAAGAAGAAAATGAGAAAATTAGCCACTGTACATTCAAACTTAAAACAAGCCAAGAGGTCACACGTGTAGACGTGTCTTTACACAGTCCTATTTACATCATGTGACTTGTGTCTTAGTGTGGGATCTAGATTAAAAGCAAGACATCATCAACTAATACTGTATGTATAACCTTAAAAGAATTCATTTTGCCTAAGTATGTTGGCTACCTCTGTGTCCTAATCACACAAGAGGTCTCTCCCCTCTACAGATCAAAAGAAAAACACTGGTAAGTGTCTTTTTTTTTTTCCTCCAGAAACTGCATTCAAAACAACAGATAAAACATATTGCTTCTGTCTATAAATCCATTTTGGTGAAAGTTATGCACGACCCATTTATTGCATGGCACCACCTTTTAACATTTAGGTTATAATTTTCAATTTTTTCTAAAGTTCCTAGAACCTTAGTATCTCTGAGTCCTTAGTATCTCTATTTCTGAGTCCCTGCAAAAACAGGTAATGCCATTTTGTGCAAGCATTTAATGATGTCATAAAATAAAAAAATTATCTAGATGCAAAGAAAAAAACCTAATTCAAGCTCTAAAATGCCAATTGTGTGCAGAAATTTTGCTTTAAACCCAGTCACTTTGATTTTGTTTAAGTTCATCACTAACAGCGTACTCAACAGAAACAAGCCAGTCTTAATGCTGGGGTAAGAATCAGGTGGTATGAAATCTATTCTTATATTCACTGTCTGTGTGACTTCTTTATATCTCTGTCTGTATCATAAAATGGGAATAACATAATGTCTCTTCATTTTCATAAAGCAATTACAAATACATGGAGGGAAAGCACTATTATGATTTAGAAACTGGTGTGAAGGATAACAGATCAGTAAGAGCAGATAGCAAATTTAGAATTGGATGAACATTATTTGTTATATCAGCAGAACTTGCACATAACATTATTTAATATAAAGATAATATAACTTATACAATACTTATAAAGTAAAGAAGCTGTATAACAATAACCGTACGGAGGTAACTGCCCCATGCACCCCCAGAACAAAATGGTATGCAGCTTTGTAAAACATACAAACAAAATGGTATTAGTTATCATAATACACACAGGTCTAAGGACAGGGAAGGGAATGCCTTATCTAAAGCTAATTTATATTATTTAAATTCAATAGGTAGTTGTTAATTTTACATTATAACGTACACTTGAATTATCTTTCTTGAGGAAGGATGTCTGATCTTTAAGCAATTATCTCATTATTATCAAAATTAAAAAAATCATGTACAGCTTTGCTTCTGGTCACTTTATGCTGTTTGCCAACATCAATGCGCTTCTTTTTCTTCATTTGCACTTTTATTGTATATATTGGTCATTTAGTTCAGTCAAAATTCAGTGTCCATCAAGCCAATATATACACATATACGCGTTCACATGTGCGTACATGCTTTTAGCATGTATCTATCTATCTATCATCTATCTATCTATATAAACAAGCACACACACTGCACTTCTGCTATTGCTCAAAAAAAGAGCAGTGCTTGGAGAATACGTGGTACTAGAGCTAGGAAAGTGGAAGGCGCTATGTTGCATTTAAGGACTCCCAAGGGGCCCAAACCTCCATGTTCCCATTGTTCCCAGGGAGCCAGGCAAGGGGCTGTGGGAGGAGGGCTTGGACCCAGCACTGGGGGAAGATGGGGGAGTAAGGACTGCCAAAATGCACTGCGGGGTGGAACCAGTACCGTAGTTTGGAGGAAACGGAAACTGCTGTGCATTTGCCTGCGGGATCCGCGGATTGCTCATGGTTGCTGGTATGCCACCGGTGGCCACCATACTGGGGGTCATGCTCAGGCCCTGCCCTCGCATCATCAGCGTCCGCTGCTGCACCTGCTGCTGCATCTGCCGCTGCCGCAGGTGCTGGCTCAGGATCTCCCGCTGCCTCTGCGCCAGCATCTGCGCGTTGATAGGGCCCTGCAGGGAAAACCACCGCCATCTATCAATAACCCCTTCTAAGGCAACCTGACCAGTGGAGGCATCTCCACTGTAGTAACCTGGAAGATTCCAGCTTCCCCCCTCCCCCCCCCAGAACCAACAATAATATTAAATGGGAGAAAATAATCCTATTAATACTTCTGCCGGAAAAGACTTCCAGCAGTGCAAGAGTCAGTAATTGAAATAATACCAGTGTTTAATGTTGCAGCCATTTGTAATTGAAAATACAGTAGCTCATTGAAAATATGCATCTTTAGGAAATAAGAACCTTGGTTAAAAATGCAGTTATATCGTACCTCTAGTAAACAACCATCCACCACATGTAAATATGAGAAAGACTCTCAGAAATAAAACCGTAAAGTATTTCATATCATACAGACTGCATTATTTGTATTCAAGCT
Source organism: Sagittarius serpentarius (assembly GCA_034782735.1). Lineage (NCBI taxonomy): Eukaryota > Metazoa > Chordata > Aves > Accipitriformes > Sagittariidae > Sagittarius > Sagittarius serpentarius. The sequence continues at coordinate 17,801,289 of JAVKLA010000027.1, forward strand.
TTAGAATTTATTGTATGTATTTACCACATACCATTACTACTGTATTTAATTGGAGGGAGAAAGAAGAAAACAAAATTTTTTAAGTGCCATTTCTCTCACCTGCGTTGGCACTCCAGGTCTCAAAGACAGATTCATATTGGAGACACTGCTGATCTGATTTATCAGTGGCTGCCGATTCTAAAGAAAAAAAACCACACAACACCAAAACCCGAAAGTTTTTAGAAGGAAAACAAGAAGAGGGAAGAGGTATCTACTTCCCAATCAGTTAGTTTGAGGACCTAGTTTTCCATATTCAAGCAGGGACTAGTTTTCCTGCTCAAGCCCTATTATCATTCACTGAATCCTGTTTCTTAAGGAGATAATACACCATACAACTAGCAACACAGGCACTAAGCTGGTTACCAAACATGCTGCCTTTACAGTTCCTGTCCTTTTTGAGTCTGGGACTGGACTGTTGCTGTTTACTCTGAATCAGACCCTATCCTGATGTCTGAAGGCAGAAGTGACCTTTCCTCCAGAAAAGCATTAATATCTTACTTATCGTACTGTGAACCTGTATATTTAAAAATGAAACAAGAAACAACTTAAAATGATCCTCAAAAGTAGACCAAGGCCAAGGGAAAAAAAAAAAAGGATGGAGGTAACAGGCAACATTTAGATTGTTATATCTTGATTCTTCCAGCAAACAGAAAAAGAGTTATGTAACAAAAAGCACCACTGTAGCCTTCCTCAAAGTATTAGTGAGACCTAGGCTTAAATACTAGGCGCGTTATTGCGCAGCATTACAGAAAGAATAAGGGAAAGATGCAAAAGAAGACCGAAAAAGAGAACGCACGAGGTACTGTCTCGGCAAAACTCATTACGGCTACTGTTTCTCATTTAAAAGTGGAATTAGGTTATAATAAAACAGGCTACACGCTTAAGACTGGGACTATGTGGAGCAAGCTGACAGTACGTGCCGCCTAGGAGAGGCACCTGCGCCAGCACGGAACCGGGCACGGACAGAGACGTACCTGCTGTGCCTGGAGCCTGTGCTGCAGCTGGAGCCGCAGCTGGTTGGGCTGGTTCTGCACAATGCCGGCAGGCCGGAGGCCGGGCCGGGGCTGCATGCGCAGGGCTGCGTAGCCGGGGCGCTGCCCCATGGGGTGGAAGCTTGGGTCCTGCATGGGCGCGTAGCTGCCCTGCGCCATCTGAGCCTGCGCCGCGTACTGCTGGGAGAACGCTGGAGCCTTCTGCTCCATCAGGATGCTCGACTCCTGGCTGGGGAAGGTCTCTGGGTCGACAGCTTGGCTCTGCAGAAACACGTGAACAATAGAAACAGTTGGCGGGACGTGGCTTTTCACAGGATTAGACGAGACTAATACAGTCACCCTGCAAAACCAGCCTTCTAGGATGTGAATGTTTGTAAACAGCAAATCACATTATTTTTCTTTACCTAAATATAAAACTTAAAAATAAAGAGAACTGTATTTTTGAGTGTCAAAACATATTCAGGCAGACAAATTCCTCCTCTCCTCTTTTTTTTTTTTTTTTTTAAACAAAGACCCACAATCTTTGTCATGTTCTTAACACAGCCATTGTGTCATTCTGCTAAGGAAGAAAAACCTGAAAGGCCAAATGCTATATGAAAATCTGTAAATGAAGTGATGCCAGCATATTTTTGCCATTAAATCTGAGATAAATTTAAAGATGTTACAAATGAATAAGGATAAGAAAGTAGATTTTTATCAGTATCTTTAAACAAAATGATGACTTCAAATAAAGATGCCTGAAACTATTACAAAAGTTAATGTGAACAGAGTGCCTAATTCTTTCAGGGCACTTTCGCACAAACTGATTATCCATTAGCATAAAAAAGCTAACACAATTCTGAACTCCATTCTAGATACTCTCCTAATATTTGCTCTAGACGGAATAATTTTATAGCTTATTCCACACTGACCCTGGAAATCAAGTTAATATAAATTTCAGTGCCCTCATGAAAGAAAGACTTTAAGCTCCTATAAAGTGTTTGATGGATATTTTAAAAACATGTCCTAAAATGTAACAGTTTTCTTATCTGCAAAATTCTTTTAACTGTTTCCACTGAAATATTAATTACACAGAAAGCTGTTTACCACTCAGTGTGGAAAAAACCCCATTATTAATATTTTTTTGGTGGTAGTATTCCAAAAGCTATGCCTTATTGCATGAAAGTTTCACACTGCAAAACTGAAGTTCACCAATAAACTGTATCTCCAGCTTAACACTTCACTGAGTTCTGTGTTGTACCAAACAGGCTTGGAGATAGTTTTCTCGCATCCAAAGCAGGATTTCGTTGGTCCTATTTCATACATAAAATGCAGAGCTAGTTCAGAAGTTACGCTCAGGACGCTGATGAGTGTTGGGAAATGAAAAAGGTATTCTAGGCTTGTCTGTGAATATTAAATCATTATAGAGACACATACAGCTGTTTTTGGAAATACAATTTTGATGCCAGAAACATCAAGCACTAACTCCCCCCCCCCTTGTTTTTTTTACCACTTTTTTTGCATTCATATAAGACTGAAATGGACAAGAACCAACTTGAAGCTAGTAAAAAATAACTGTGGGGGAAAAAATGGATGAAAAAGAACAGGAAAAATTCATGCTGCAAAGTTTAGAAAGGATGTTGGTAATTTAAGAAAAAAAAAAATTAAAGTTTTAAGTGCTTGGAATGCAATCAGCTGCTTCAGGTGAAACTCATCCCTTAACACACATTAATCAACTAAGGGAAAAACTACAGGTGAAATTACACGTTACAGGTTTGCTCATGCAAAAGCTTGTTGCCTCTATCACACCAAGGTCTTGACCTTGCTCCTCTGCTCCTAGGTCTTCATATTCTTTTTTCTTCTTTCCTATACCCTGTTGCTGGCCGTGATCTTACTTTTCTCCCACACAGAGTTGTTCCTCCGACCACCAGATAAGCAGAAGCCTGTTAATTTTTTGGTTTTGGTCAGATTACTTACATAAAGCAAAGTGGCTCAGCACATGTCAGAAGCAGGAGAGTTAGACAAGTGTGGCAGGGGAGAAAAAGGAAGGCTAAACCTGGGGCTGAAGGAAGCTTTTCAGGTGACCCTGACCTGTCAGATGGACTCCCACCAAAATACATAACTCCATCCTAGCTTGCAAGAAGTGTTTTATAACCCCCTTTTTCAACACAGGTTTTACCTCCACCTTGACAACATATCCTTTAAATGCAATACCTAATACATGCAATGCAACTTCCAGTATACCTGGCTAACTAGTTCTGGTATTCCTAGAGCCCTGTCGATTTCTTCTAAACCATCAAAATTCCTTAATGCCATGTAAAGCTGATCCAGGAGAGCGCCCTCATCACTTGGTGACTCTGATGAAGGATGATTACACAAGAGATCATCTGGTGAGCTGCCAAACGGTTGCCTGTCAAAACATGAACACAGCGTTGGTAAACAGCTGCTGAAAACCAAGAAATAATATCAGAGGATTAGTACTCAAATTGAACTAACAAGTGGAGGCAGAAATTACTTTAATCACTGCCAATTTTGTTTAGAAAACTATTCTGGATGAAAGTTATGTTACACAAAGAAATAACTAAATAGCGTGATTAATGCCTGTCAAGACCCTACAAGCATGGTGTATCTGACAAGTAAGCAAGCACAACCAAAGGTATGCCTGAGTGCTGATTTTGTATTACGGGGTCAACAGAGGAGCACAGATATCAGTATAGGATAAAGTCACTGAACACAGAAGGCTAAACAATTTTTTTTAACGAACTGTAACTTTGAATTTAGACGTCAGATTAAATATACTGTCATAAGTAGAAAAAGTGCTGATTTCCACAGACACTCTACTTAATTGGTTTTCTATCAGACTAAGCAAGCCAAAGAGGTCATGGAGGGGTCCGAGGACTGTCCGAGCTTGCAAAACCCGAACATCTGAAAGAGCTGGCCAGAAGCATGACGGAGCAGGAAGAAAAGGACATTCCCCTTTTTGCTTGCAGCAAAACACAGCATCAGCTCAATCCATCTTATGGAACTCCACACTTGGGTACCAGTCTATGCACTTGGTTATATGCCACAGAAGGGTGTCAGCAATGATTTGGATACTGTCAGGCAGAGTATGCTGGCTCTATAAATCCTGCTTACCTCACCCCTAAATTTGTATGCAAAGCACACTCAACAGTTACAAAGGCAGAATAAAGGTTTATTCCAAACCCAAAGGAGGAAACTCACTGAGAAACATACTAAATCTGAAATAACACCTTATCTGCAGCCAAATGGCAGATTTTTGTTTTGCATTTCACACTAGCCCTACTTCACACACAATACTACAAGACTACAATAGAAAATATAAAGAGCAAAGCATTCTGCAAGCAAAGGCAGCTACTCTATGCACATCATGGCGGAATCTCATCCCAGATAATTACTCAGAGACAACAAAAGCTGCCACACATGGAGGGAGGACACAGCACTGTATGTGAACCCTTTTTACATGTCTGTTTGGAAAAACAAAGAAACATGTTTGTGTATTTAGTTTCCATAATGAGATATATGGTTGCCATGGAAGTCTAATCTCTGTGTCAAAGCTAAGCAGAAGGGAAGAGCTGCATCGTCAGGCTATACCCCTAAAAAACCGAAGAACGGCAGGCAGGAAAACTAACAAAAACATATTCTTTTTAAGTAGGTCCCAGACTGTAAAGAATAAAAATAAGGGTATCTATGACATACCTTTAAAACATCTGAAAGTATTAATCAATCTCGTATATAAAGAAGTTTCTATAACTCTCACAGATGGAATTATAAATCAGTAAAAGGGAAGAGCGAAAAAAAAAAAATCTGTTGAATCAAATTGCTTGCAAACTTTAAAGATGACTTGTAAGAAGGGATCTATGATCTGGAAAAATAATCAATGAGGCTAGCCAAAAAACCTCCCTCAAATTGTAAATGGGCATGAATACATACGATAAGAAAAAGTTTAAAACATCTGTCAAATTCTGTATGTTAAACAATGACCATTAATTTGTTTTTTTCCCCTATTTCTTTTATATACCACAATGATAATGTTTAATTTCTCTCTTAAAAGAATTATTTTTACTCACGATTTAACTTTTATCAAATGTAATACTCATGACGCTAATCAGATTATAAAAATAAAAATCCCAGGGATTACTAAAATAAGAAATGGCAGCACCAAGCAATTCAACATCTCTGTTTGGGTGTAAATGATCAAAATATGGTAACTTTCAGACCCAAAACAATGGGAATTTTTTTTACCATCTTCAGCTACAAGGAAATTTTGAGACATGCAAAGGTAACAAAATGGAAGAATTATCTGCTTGGCTTGCTGACCAAACATGGCCCTGTATTTTATTTTACGGTGTCATTTTTCAAGTGAATAATTAAGTTATGCAAACAGTGCTTTTGGCATATGGACACCCTAACTGCGGGAGAAATAGCACCAAGAAACATCTTGAAAAGCATCCAAAGTAACAGAAAATGCCACACAAATTTAGAGAAAATATTTTCAGACATCCTTTCATAATGAAAATTATGAGAATGTAGTCAGAAGATTAACCGTTTTTCAAACAAACTTTTTTCCAGCTGCTTCCTCTTAATTTTCTTTTCAGCACTCCCCCCATTTACTACTGAAAAATATTGCAACTTACGCAATTCAAAGTATTTCAACATTGCTCCTTTACTTGTTCATTCTGTATCACTTATACAGTCCATATATACATATATATGTACAGTTTCTCTAAAGTAAGCTACAAACTTTTTGGAGAAGGCATGGCTCTTTTTTAAGAAGTGTAAACTGCTTTTCATAGTTTTGGCATTACTTAAAAGTCTTAATAATGAACAAAGTTAATACATTACATATGAGTTAATGAGTTGTGATCAAACTGTAGTTCTGGTCACCGGAGAAGGAGCTAACTTCAGGGAAGAGGCAGTCTCCCTTTCATTTCATCTTTCCTTCCTTGCCTTTTACAGAACTTAGATCAATTGAAAAACCCCAAACAAACATGCATTAACCATGTCTTGCGCTACTTAAAACGCTACCCCGCTGCAGGACAAGACAGCTATGTATAACTGCAAAGGCTCTGGCATTTTTCCACATTTAGCGTTAAGTACAATTGTTAACAATAAGAACAGCAAAATCACACAGAATCATGCCCACGTCAAGGCTTGAGAGCCGAAAATGGTGCAACCACCCGAAGCGCTGGCAGCATGCACTGTGATACAGAACTTCCAATTCTTCCAACACATTAAATGGCAAAGAGAGCATTTATAATTATTACTGGAACATGTATACATTTCACTAGCATAAAATACTACAAACATTAACTTGATGTACATTTGGTAAATATTTTATGCAGAAGTTTGTTTCCATGAGGTGTATAAAACATAGGCCCGTAAAATCTCCCCATGTTTTGACATGACACGAAGACTTACCTGTTCTGATTACCAAAAGATGCCTGATCTATAGGCAAGATGCTGTCTGGCCATGGTGCAGTCTGATTTGGAGGTGCCTGTTGTTGGCTATACTGAGGTCCTCCTATGTTCATTTCCAATTCAGATGGCCCTAATCAAGGAAAAATAACCACGTAACTTTTGTGAAAAGAATCTACTTTCATGTTAATTCTTTCCATTGAATTACCTATGTTACAGTAAAAGCAAACAAAAACATTAAGACTTCAGTAACATTACACTTACAAGCATCATGATTTTGTCGTTAAAAATGGATTTTAAAAGTTGAGTAAATAACATGAGAACTCTGAAAGTGGTTCAAAACCGTAAAATAGCAGATATGACATCATAGATGCAAAAATTAGTAAGACAAGCATAAAAAAAGGACAGTATATAGAGTCAGTATCACGATGTACTTGTTTTAAAAGTGACCAAGAACACTGACAATGTTTGCAGCATTTCCTCTTAAACCCCCTCCCCAGTCTTTAATAAACAAGGGCAAATTCATATCCTCTTTCTTTGACCACACCACTGTGGAGCTAAAGGGTTGCAGGAATTGTTCATATGCATACATGCATTACAAGTTAGCATTTTAAACACCTTCCCACTTCCACAGGAAACCTTTGCTGTGGAATATAGTTCTCATCAAATCTACAATTGAAGCGAGTCTTTATCTTTTTTTTTTTTTTTTTCCTGCTTCATCTTTGACAATCCAGCGTACGCCAAAAGGCACGACTCCACACGCGCCCTGACTTACCCATATTCATGACCTGAGATGGCAGCATCTGCCTTGGGCCGGGCTGGTTGCTGGGTCTCAAGGGGATGCTGGCCGTGGGGTTGCGGATCATGCCTGCTTGCACCGGCCTGTTCATGGCACTAGCTGTGGGCGCACAGGTCACCCTCACAGCAGGAGCCTGGCTTCCCCAGTCTCCAGATGTCATGGCAGGCCGAGGGGCATTGCCACCGATCATTCCTGCACAAAAGCCAAACAGACTCAGGTGCCGGCACATGGTTCAGAACAGCTTTAGCATTACAACCGCCTGATGAGCTGCATTTTTAGCGATGAAAATGTTGTAGTTTCACTCAAAGCACACTGTACCATGACTGGCCGTCCAGATGTGCAAAGCTACAGAATGATGCCTCACACTGCTTAGTCAAGGGACTGGAGATTATTATACATTTTACAAGAGGAAGATCCTTTTATCATTTCCGAAACGCTGTTCGGAGTGAGTGTTCCCACATGTAGTCTGCAACAGGTGCTGAGGGTGTGTGGATAGCCCTAACTTCCTTCCTCAGGAAATGAATCACGTTTGCTGATGTGTGTGTCAGTGCTTTACTTTCCAAGTGCTAAATGAGAATGAAGACTTGAGTAACAACATGTTATTGCTGCACATGCTTACAAATTAGAAAGATTGGATTTAAATTCGCATTCTGCAAACATCTTTTGGCAAGTCCTTTCATTCGGAACCTAGAGCCTTCTTAGCTTCAAGGCTCACCCAGATAATCTTGAACCAATATACGGTGCAGGGAAATTACTCACAGGAACTTTCCGATAGATACTGAAGTTCATTACCGTTATTTTAGGGGAAGTCCTCCTACATCTACTGTAAACAACTGATACAGTTTATTTACACTTGGAATATATAGAGCACTACACTCCGACAGTAGCCAAAAAACCCCAACCAAACCCCAACACAAAAACCCCCCAAACCCGAAGACGTGCATTCACAGTATTTATACATTTCAACTTTATACAATCAAGACAGCAGGTAAAACACTGATTTCAGATTGGACTACTGGTTTCTTCAGTTGCATTTTGCATCATCCTTAAATTAATACTAAGAGCCACACAAATAATTATTAGTCGTCAGTTCAATTTTTGGTGATACATAACCAAGGAGAAAAACCCTCTGAAGAGGGTCATTATTTCAGATGCTGTAGAAAATTTGCTGCAGTGTTACATCCTCAGGTTTGTTCTATTTGTGTACATATTCCATCAGCTGAAATATGTGGTGTGCTAGAGAAAATGGCAGGAACACAGATAATACTCTCTAACTCGTATACATAAGATAAGTAACATCCTCTAATATGTATACAGAACATGAAAGTAATAGGACACTTGAAAGACTACAAGTTGACCTCTAAACTGCTTAAATAGGACATTTCAGTGTCTGGCAGCACGTCCTTTTTAATATTGATGCAAACTAAATATAAAATTTTGACTGTGAATAGTCTGAAAGGACTTATAATACCCACTTACTTACTCAGAGTTGTTAGCAGTTGTTGCACACCTGTACAGTCTCAGACTATGTACTAGTTGAAGTCCATCAGCCAGACCTTTCTTGTGAAACCCCCTACAGTATCTTTGTGCAATATCAGGGAAATATGAAGAAATCAATGCACCACAGACAGGCATACTCCACGACAAGAGGTAACACCACTGCAACGTCTGATGGTTCCCAAAACGTTTATGTTTCAGAAAATGATGAAAACATTAGCATTTCTTTAATTTAAAATGAGAACTAAGGCTAATAAATAAAGGATAACTGAGGGCAAAACCAAGACCTGTAGAGATACACATCATAAGGGCAACAGTATTGCCCACAGTTTTGTTCTGAAAGAACTACCTCTAGAGACAAGTGGTTCACTTATTTGCTTTTTCGAGGCAGAATGATTGGATTTTTACCTATCTAAGCCTCAGCTGAATGTGGAACATCGGTGTGAACAGACTCCAATTGCCAATACACTGTGTTCATCTAGAAGTTTTCAGCTAGGTGAAAAGCAGTTTATAAAGAGCAGGACTAAAAATATGCAGAAACAGAAATTCAAAATAAATATGCCAATACATAACAGCCCATGAAACACAATTTTTTCCAGACTTTTTGGGAAGTACTTATAATAACCTGCACTTGTAATAATGCCAACATCAAGTTACACATGCTATAGTCTGTTACTGAAGTATATTTAAAAAAATGGAAAGTCATCTTACCTGTGCTACTGTTGCCTAAAGTTCCTTGACTTCCTATCATCCCTTCATTCCTGCCCATCAGTCCTGGCTGAGGTATCACCGAATAGGGGCTACTCGTTCTTATGGGTGGGAAAGTTCCTGCACCTGTTGGGTTCTGCAGTGTGATGTCAAGTGGTAAATTCTGGTTTGGTAATAACCTGCCCAGTTGCCCTGCTCGTGGGTTATTAAAAGCTAGACAGGAGGAGCAAAGAAAAAAGCAAAGTTACAAGAATGGAAACTTTACTTGTTAAAAAAAAAAAAAAAAAAGAACCCAAACACACTTTAAGCTCTTGGGCTGAGCTATTTAATGCTGCATAATTTGCTCACTCCGTATCTGTCTGAGAAACATCCCTTCTCGACATTTTAATGTAAATTTCAAAACGGAACATTCTGACACTAAAATAGATATGACGTAATTTTTAAAAATTTAAATGAGGCAATTTAACTGACAGAAGAGCCACTATAGCAAAATATACCACTATGTAATGGGCATACTACTGCCAATTAATCTTATACCTAGTAGGGCTGTAATTGCATGCAGATGTCATCCTGAGGCAGACTGTTAGGAATTATCTCAGTTTTGGAAGTTTTCCAGCTTTAGCTCTGCCCCTGAAGAAGTTACCAAAATTAAGGACAGACTGAGTCTGTATCAGATCCTGTAGCCCCATTTCTACATCTCCCTCTTAAATTTTTATTTATATTTTTTATTATTAATAAAAACAAGTACTTCCATGATTCTGCAACAACAAATAAGTGGTCCAGAATTAGAGCTGTGCCACCGTAATATTCTGGTAAAGAGAACTATGTTTGATGGTTACTGTCACCTTTATATAACTATATTCTTCTATTGCGGTGTTTTGTGCTCTTAAAAAATCAGCCTCTGCAAAGAAAACTGCAGACTGCTTCAGAAAAGTGAGCTTCAGATCATGACTGGCAAGCCTCTGGCTCAGCTGGTCTTTAGGCAATGTTCCAATGCATGAGAGCATCCCCTATGTGCACAACTAGTTCTCAAACATGATCAAACACTGACCTTGTGCCTACAATTCCATTGCCAGTCATAACAACAAAATACATACAAATAAATTAACCATTTTTGTGAAACTGTTATTTGCAATACTTCCTGATAGCTTCCCCTAGGAGAGTCTTTATATAACAGCATCCTTAAAGCAACTTCTGCATTTTTACATTCACCACATTACAAAGAAGTTGAAGAACTTCTTTCTTATTTTAGATCAAAGTTGTGACACTTTTGAATTTGAGAACCTAGATGAGGTTTATTAAGCTCATTAAGAAGTACAGAAACATCTTATTACAAAGTTCTCTGACTTATCTTCTTCTTTTATAAAATCAGACTACAGGAACTCATTGTATTTATTTAATTTTTTAATATAAGTTCTCTGCCAGGTGAATTTGCTTATATGTGTGCATAGGAAATAAATACATCACTTCACGTACACCAAATTCCTAACCATGAGACCAAAATTTTGTCTTGACTGTCTGTTCAAAAAAGCAAACAAAACTTTCTTATGAGACAAAAATGACCTTCTCAAGCTTAGGGGCATCATAAAGTCTAAGGGCTGAACCAAAACCAAACTTCAGTGACAGTTTCAAAACAGTTTGCCCCAGAAGTTTGAAAAATCACATAGATGAGTAGCTTTGCCAGCACCCACTGATCCTACAAAAAGGAAAGCTGGAAATGCAGCACAAAGTAACACAACAGTTGATGAGATGTGATGGTGCTCAGATCACATATTCTGCTCTTGGTCAGGGTGGGACTGAAGGATGCTCCCTGTCCCCCACGCCAGAGACTCTAGCAATTTGGCAAATCTAGCAGCTTTCAAGTCTTGATTTTTTTTTTTTAGCAGATAAAAGTATTTTAAGTCTTTTCATTTAAAAACTGTAAAATGAAAGCTGGTTATTTCCTCAGAAAAAAAAATTCCCCAACCCCCAAACCTCTTTTGGAGTTGTTTATTATTTGACATTCGTTCTACATTGCTCTTCTGTGAGCATATGAGAAGCCACTCACTATTTCTGTGCATCTGTTTTCTGTATGCTCTTCTGCTGAAAATAAGGCAGAAGTTCCCTAGGGGAATCAGGCACAGACACAAGACTGAGCTGGGAAAAAAACTTCTGGGTTTTAATTTACATGGGAAACAGGATGCTGCTTTTACAGAACTGCTGCTAACCACCAAGACACTCTCATTTACACTTATACTGTTACTATACTGCCAGTAGCTTTGAAAGCAGATTTAAAACGAGGTTAATTCTGGAAAGCCAAAAGGCTACTGTGGCAGGAATCAGCAGACCTTGCTTCAGAAAGAATATGCTAAAGATTTCAGATGCACAGAGATTTCCTTCTGACTTATGTGCTGCTGTTGCTGCTCCTGTTAGTAGCCCCATACTTGCAAAAATGAGTACATTGAATCCAAGCATCTTTCTCTGAGCAACACTGATAACAAATGATGATTTAAGGATCTGTAGTGGTTTTAATATGAATTTAAACATTAATATTTATTATTAATATTTATTTAATAATTTCTAAATAATAATTTGAGTTCATTTGAAAGTGGCACAGTGTTATTTTAATATCAACAGAATGGCTAAAAATGCTATCTAAGCCCCATGTTTTATAAAAAACCCACCGGTATACATTTAAGAAAGTAAACAGATGCTGCCATCCTAGCCAACAGGAGAAAAAAAATGAAGCAGTGTCTTTTTATGCTATTTTCTTCAACATTCCTAGCTGATAAGACTCCTGTCTTGCTCGCCTTCCATTATCCTATGGTGGCAGACCAATGTTTCAATGCTGATTTGTCAGTTAATTAATAAAGTTAAGGAACACTGTCAGCTGGAAGTGACTCAATTAAAAGCCACAATTTCAAATTAAACTTGGGCATTCCTCTTAATCATACATCTTTCTATTAATCTTGTGGTTTTACAAGAAGCCTCTCCTTCTCGCTTAGAAAAGCCTCTCTCATCGCTTTTACTGAAAGGCCTGCGGGAAAGGGGCGATCTGCCTCACAGCAGAACGTGTGTGCTCACCTACAACCAGAGCAGGGGACGTTTTGTTTATTTTGAGGGTACCCCTGAAAACTCCTCAGAGGGCACGGGCTTCCAGGGTGCTGCGCGGATGAGACGTAACCTCCGCTCGCGTTTGGAAATGGGAGGACCGCAGATGGCGCTATGTCATCGCGCAAGACCAGACCAGGACCAGGAGGGGCCCGATTCCTCCCGGCCGACCCAGGGGCACGGGCACCTCCACCGCCGATTTGGGGGTTCGTAAGTTTGGCCTACACGCGCACGGAAGGCGGACTCACTGCTCTGTGAAATCCTCATTGCTGGTTTCTGGGTGGCCGCAGCCGCGCCGGGGCTGCTGTCACTGGTGAGCTGCATGAGGTCATTGATGATGGCTTGCTTGTCAACCGAGCCCGCTGGCACGCCTGGGCGGCTATCTGGGAAAAGCTGCGGTAACTGGCTGTTCTGCAGGTCATCCAGAATCTCCTCCAAGTTATCCAATTCACTGCCTGGCTGCAATAAAAAGAAAAAAACAAAACCCACAAACCCACAGTACACGTCGCTGCTCGCCTGCTGTTGGCGTCCTGCTCGCGCCCAGCCAGGCAGCCCGCAACTGTTACGCCCGCACCAGCCTCGGAGGCTTCCTGCCAGAAGCCCAATGTGGAGGAAGCTCAGAGGTGTCGAAAGGGGACTGCGCAGGCTTCCCAGGGCTTCTTTGCCTTGCATTTGGGGAGCCCGGTGTGGCACTGGCACCCCTTCAAAACCCCAGCGTGGGGGACGTATGAAACCACACGACCCGTACCTTGGGCAAAGGGGAGATTCTCCCTGTGCACTCTGCGATCGGTGCAGACAGCAGGGATAATTTGGCAGGGGAAGAGATCCAACAGAGATGAAGATGGGGGGTGATGTAGGTATAACCAATATTCCTTTCAGCACAGTCATATTTCTAGTCTCTTTATGACTTGATTAAAAGCATACGATGGAAAAGTTGCTTCATGGCTAAAACAATTCCCCATACGCATTTTCTTTGTTACATTCAAAACCTTAACACTGAATAACTCTATACAAGTTAACTGGCAAGAAATATACATTTCAATGAAGTCCCATAAATCAAAACCTGTCAACTAGTTACTAGATTTAGGAATTTATTTTGCTCAGAACTTCCCAAATCAGTGAAAATAACTTCTCTACAGTAAGGGGGGGGGGGGGGGGGAGAAATCTAGTTACATTCTATTCAGTAGAAACTTACCACGAAATAAAGATGGGAAAAAAAATTAAGTTCATCCTATACTAACATAAATACTGACCTGAATGTTTTTCTTAAAAATGTTGATTTGCATCTGTATTTTTCTTTTGGTTAGCTTCTCTGTCTATAAACCCTCAGAACGACATACTTTTTCTGACTGTAATTTGGAAATTATTACAAGTATATTCTCCAATCCTAAACCTTTAAATAGGGTAAAACTCTTTGGGGTAATAATTACCAACAGGCAGTCCAGTCTCAGTTACCACCAGGTTGCACAGGAAACATTTCATGGCAGTATTTATAAGAAAAACCTACTCAAAATTAGCGTCTTCATTAGGAAATGTGCAACGACGGAAGACAGGCAGAGAGTGAGCAGCCAGCCGTGAAGGATGGGGAACCGAGAAATAACACCACAAACATGCACACAACTGAAATACAATCCTTCCTGTTCTTTTTTGTCCTACCGCCACATCGTGAACTTGTTACTTATTGAGAGCAAGCTTACACTGCAGACCACAGGATAATGCAGAAATACCTGAGATGGCTTTAAGCTACCTACCGAGGCGCTCTCAGCCTAGCTAGGAAGCAGTGCACGTTAGTCTGTACTAAACTCCTGCTGCCACAGCTAACCTGCTCCTGGGAAGCCCAGCTATTTTATTCAAAAGTAGCTAAAATGCCTCAAGGTTACATCTCCACATACCTTTTTTGGATGACTGGCTGCAGATAAACACGGTATTACTCTTTACTCCTTCCACATCACCTCCTAGTCTTACAGATCGGAATATAGGGTGCAAAAGAGGAAGGAGTTTATTCCGTCAAAAGGCAGCGTGTGGGTGATCTCGAGGCTGGTGTTATTGGTAAAATGGTAGGAAATCACAGAATCAGAGGACTGGAAGAAATTTAAAGCCTCAAGGCAAAATCAGTGTATGCCATTCCATACAGAAGTTCATATAGCTTCTTGTTAAAGACATCCAGTGACAGAAAATCCACAGCTTCCCCGGGGAATTGGTTTCAGCACTCTGCCATACTTAATATTCAAGTTTTCTTCCTCAGTGTCAGTGCAAAACCTCCCTCACTGAAATTTAGGCTCTTCCTTCCTGTCATATTTTGAATCTGGAGAACAAACTGTGTTCCCCTTTGTCTTTCTAACCTTTTATGTATTTGAAAACATGTGCCTTCTGGGGTTTTAAGCTGAAGCTAATAACTAATCTCAACTTGTTGAATTTTCTGCAGCATATAACCTGTTTTCTAGACCTCTCGTTACTCTTGTTGCTCCTGTGGACTGTCTTCAGTTGAGCCATACTTTTGCTGAAGTGCTGTGTCCAGAACAGGACTTAAGATGAAGCCATACAACTAATGAGTAAAGCAGAAAATTTACTCTACACATAAGCACACTCCGATGGCATATTCCAAAAAAACCTGTGATTTTTTTTTAATTACATGACATTACTGACTCTCACTCATCTTGTGCTCATTATGATCCCTAGACACTGCTCTGAAAAAGTCCTATCTAGCCAGTTGTCCTTTTTTTTTAAAAATCTGTGACATTATTCCTGACTAATTATAATAAATAGCATTTGTTCATCCCGAATGTTCTCCTAAGATTTTTCCTCCGTATCACCTGTTTGCAGCCGAATTTGAATTCTGTCCTCCACTGTATTTGCAGACATACAAGTGTCACACACAGCTTTAACATGCACACGCTCTATTCTCCCACCGGGACATTTAGGTTAACTAAAACACTGAGCAGCTCTAGATGCTGCACGAGCTCCTGCAGCACCTCAATTTTGACAGCGAATCCTTAAATAACCGCTTTGTGTGTAAGGATTTCCAAACAGCTTCCTACCCACTCACAGCAGTTTCGTCTTGACCATGCATCTGTAATCTGCTTACGAGAATGCCATGCATAAGAGTGTCAAAGAGCGCCGAAGAGTCTTACTCAAAGCAAGACAGAGGGCATATGCTGCCTCCCTTATGCTACCCTCTTGCAGAAGGAAAACAAGTTGATCTGACATTACCTGCTCTCGACAAATCCCCCTGCTGACTCGCTGCCTTCCAGGCACTTACAAGCAGTTGGGTGGACACAGCATGGAAACAGAAAAGGTAGAGCCAGGAGGAATGAAACGTGATTGTAAGAAGCCTAAATCATTGTGCAGACAGGCCATAAGCAGATTCAAAAAGGCGCCCCAAGAGACAGTCGCAATCAATGTTTATAGGAGTCACATTTTGAGCACTGGGAGATCTGGTACAAGACGACTGCATGAGCCAGTAGAGGAGACTGATGCAGAGTATCATAAATTATAGATGGATGATTCAGTATTCTTTGGGGGAATTAAGACATATGGCCTTCATTAAACATATTTGAGACAACAGTGAAGGGAAGTTTTATATGTTGCAGGGGGTTTTTCGTTTGGTTTTGCGCAGGACTTGGTGTGGTTTTTTCTTTTTGAACATTCTGGCTACTGCAATTCTTTGTTTAAACATTAGATGTAAAAAAAACCCAAACAAAACCCAAACCCAAAACAAAGCCAGAGAAGAACATATTGATCCAAATGTGTCAGAAAACTTCACTCCCTAAGATGCTTTTAATTCCTCTCAGGAAGCGGCAAAGAAAAGCCAAATACAACAGATGTATTATAACAACACAAATACATAACGTTCCCTTTTTTTGCTTAACATAATCAATATCAAATATTTCATCTTTATTTTTTGATGAGGGTTCTCAACTGCTGCAAAAGCTCCAAGATAGGTTTAGAATTAACACCAAGCTATGATGTTAGCCTAAGTCTTTCCAGACTCACCCTCAAATGGCACCATATGGGCAGAAACCAGCATTGAAATACTTACTTGGTTAGTTTAATTGGATTTTTCTTTTATTTATATTCTGTATTTATTTTGTTAATGATCTAAATTGAACTTTATGTAAATAGAAGGCACACCCTAACCTCCTTGTAAAACAATTATTTGTCATGAATTAAAAAAGCACCTGGTAAAGTGCTAAGCATCACAAGGAAAGTTCTCTGCACATATTTTCACTATCTCTAAGCAACGCAATTACAACAATCTCCATAGAGCTTTGACACTTAAGTGCCAGAAAACAGAAGACAAATTAGGCTTAGAAATATTTTTGCATTTGAAAAAGTACCTACTTTCAAAGTACTTATCACTGTCATCTAGAGAAAGATAGATTAAAGTGTTAATTGCTTACAGAATTTTTTCAGCTCTGCTGAAAGGCAGTTATACCTCAACACGAAGTTTGCCTTACAGAAGTTGCTCTGTGAAAGTCTAGCTTCCATGGATTGTAAAGGACTGGGTAAGATCCTAAACTCTCTGGACATCTCTTTTCCACCACGGGCAATGCCCATGGCTTGCGCTGAGACCCTGTACTTCAAACTTCATACAGGTATACATTTCCTTTACGACCACGTATGACACAGGCATCTGGGACTTTTTCTTCACAACAGGATGTCTTTTGGTGGGGACACAACTTGAAACTATACCTGCCCTCTTTAAACCCCAAGTTAGCTCATTAGCTACCTCTGTAGCACGGGCAAAGGGCAAAGCATTTGACCATAAAAAGTAAAAAAATCCAAATCTCTGCTCCAAACTGGTGATAAGGTAGAGGATTATAAAAAGAAGGAAAAAGTAAATCAGAAGTGGAATCAATATAGTCTTTTTCTCCCTGGTAACTGCAATAAACATACAATTGGCTAGAAATCCCGTTACATTGTCAGGCTAATCTACTACTAACTTTTGGAAACAGAACTCTAATTGAAAGACATTCAGGAAATGGAATCCCCATTCTAAATTTCTGACACAATTTCAAGAAGAAACCAACATCCTTCATGAATTTAATGGATTCTGGACATCAAGAAATAGGTTTTTGGAAGATGAGTGGCACGTGTAAAGAAAATACCTTAGTATTGGAAAGATACTGGTTTCCATATAAAGCAAGAGGACAGCAGAGTTGATAAAGTGCGTGAGGAACATGAGAATAGTTTCTGAGTTTTAGGATAAAAAGGTACATGCTTAAGATGATTCCTGGAACAGCACTGGTGGAGACTGTGGCATTCCAAAGTCCCTGTCAAACAGACTGTCTATATTGTCTACTGGCTAAAAAAGAGGAGAGTACACCTACGGAGATAAGGATTTTATTCCACACTACGCCAAATGCTTTCTCAGAGAATACACTACTTGAAATCTGCATCTTGGTTTCTTCATCTGTAATATGAATATAATAATCCACACCCAATTTTACAGCAAAATTTTGCAGTGCAAAACAATATGGCTAAACAAAATGTTTCTTTAGCAAGGCAATACCTGACATTGTTCAGCGCATGACATTTCTCTGATGTCCCCCTACACCTTCACTCTCCTTCCCCCGAGCTGTTAGCCTGTCCTTGTCAGATTTGACCATCTGCTGACCGCTGCACGGGCAGCTCCTGACCAACAACAGCGTGCGCTGGCTGCAGCCAGAAGCACAACGAGGGTTTTTTTCAAGGGACAGCGCAAGGAGCGGTGCACAGGGAAGGAAGGTGCAGGATGAAGTCCCACCACGCGGCCCTGTGGTAGCTGGTGGGCCAGCAGGGAGAGCGGCAGAAGGCAGGCTTACTGCTGAGGGACACCCTATAAACCAGATCTGCAGCAAATCACAACTTGTGTTTCTACTGCCTTCCTTTTTTAATAGTGGAGAACGGTATGAGCACTCGTGGTGCTTGATATCAACAGTCCTACGACTGTTGGTGCTGTAGGAAAAGCTCCACTGAGCCTCCCCAGCAAGTCTCTTTCATCCTCTCCCCTACAGCTGCCTTAACTGGAACAGCAATCAGCCTAATAGAGCTTGATAACCATCATCCCACCAAGGAAGGGAAAAAGGTACGGTGGCACTGGAAATACTCTCTGCCATTTGAGAAAGGCTTCCTGTCAGTTGCTGCTCTATGCAGAAGTGTATGTTTAAACACACTACCTAGAAGACTGCTATTTTTAGTACAGCGGAGCACTTCAAAGCATTTCCTGCTCCGAAAGTCACAGCAAAAGTAAGGGGAGAAAACGTAATGGCCCTGCTGCCTCCCAACACCCCGATCCCCCTTGCAGAGGCCATCCCACTGCTGCTCCGCTGCAGTTTCCAGAGAAACTGCACACTCCAGTGACTAATTACTTAAAAATACAACATTCCTTGGGGAGGAGAAGTTTTAAATAAACCTGCAAAATAGGTAACACAAGCACACAGCTAATTTTTACATACGGGAGGAAGAAGAGGGGGGGAAAGGATGCAGGAGGATGGAAGAATTTACCACAAGGATCTGTGTTCTAGTCTTGTACTAAATAGTTCCAGCTTTGATCTAAATTTAGGCAATGAGCACTTCCTGTGGGAGACCGTCTTCCAAAGCTGAAGAGTTTTTGATGCTAAATATTTTCAGTGATTTTATAATTGGGGTAAAGTGGTTATTTGTTTAAAGGCCTGGCCTTCATCTAGATAAACGCTTACATTATTTTATATTCCCCACCATTTCCTCTCCTACTCCACGTTGGACTTCTGTTTATTCAGCTCCAGGTTTCACTGCATTTTAAGTAGGTTTTAAAACTCTATTTACAACCAATGGGAGCAACAAAAGCCCTTCTGTCATTATCCAGCAGCCTTCCATCACAGCTGTAGGACTGGCTTCTGCTTACCTCGGCGCTGAGGAAGCCCAAGCACTTCAGCCCTTACCACTTTATCATGACTCCGGGACTGCTTTGTGGTTTTCTGAACAGCCCCAACTCCTGTACCTTCCTGTACCTCCGGTTCCCTCTCTGCTGGGAGACAATCTTCGTCTTCAAATTTGAAGAAAAGGCAATACATCCATAGTCCATACTCCAACCCCCTCAAATCCCTCCCCGACCTCAGAAACATGAAGGCTAAAAATAAAAAATGAATAGACTATTCACTTTACAAAGTTCATAACACTGGGGACCTGATTTTCAAATGCTTGAGGCGGGCAATGCTTGTAGACACTGAAGCCTCTTTCTTTAAAGTTAGTCTTATAGTTACATGTTTACATTTAGGGTGAGATGCAACTTGCCTATCTTTAGTCATGAAAAAGTAAGGCAGCTGGTTTAAACTAGCCATTTAGGCCACCACTAGTTGATGGCAACATCACTAGAAAGCAGCTTACCTCCCCTATTTTAAACTCACCTTAGGATAAGATAAAAAAACATCCTGGAGTATTTTTCTGTTTTTCCACCAATGATAAAAGGAGCTCGCAGGACTACCTTGGACTAGGCAGCTAACTTCTAGAGGGGACAAAACCTGCTCTTTGCGAATGGGTTCACAAGCCAAGCTGTTTCTTGCCTACTCCACAGAGATCATGAGAGAGGAAACAATAATTCTTTTAGAAATTTAAATCTTGGGGAGTAAAACATCTGAAGGCCATAATTTTGATCTACTTAGACCTAATTTTTTTGGTGATTACAAAATTCTACATTCCTGTCCAGTATCATATACTGAGGACTGAAGGATCTCTGCCTTCAATGTAGTATTGCTTTCAATGTGTAGGATCTGAACTACGAACTGAAATCTATTAGATATTTTAAAAATAGTTTATTCTTGCCAGTTTAGCTGTGAATTTCTTGATATCTGTGTTTTTCTAACCTAACAAAGCATAAGTTCTCACAAAGAATCTAAGTCTTCCCTCTACAGGCACTACAAAATAGCAGCTGTATTCAGAACTAAACTAACTTCCAGGCTTAAGGATAAATCTCTGTAGAAATTAAGTGTAATTTGGCTCAGTTTTCCTCTAAAGCATGAGAAGGATTGAAAACCCACAATTGCTCCTACATAATGGCAATAGCTGTCAAATTCTGTTGGAAGAGAAGTGAAGTAACCTTAGGAGACGCCTGGATAACTGAGATTTTAACAGTGCTGCGTCCACAGTGTAGTGGCATGTTTGGCCTCTACGTTTTGTGGTTATAACCACTGCTGAAAGAACTGTCTACAATACAGAAAACATAAAAAATGATGTATTTATATACACACAATAATAAAAATACAATAGATTCACAAAAATAAACAAAAGTGAAGGATATTGCTGTGAATGAGACAGTCATGAATGTTTGCACAGTGTACTACAATCTGATCAGAATTTATAAACTAAGGTTTCATGCACAGGGCACTGCCCAGGGATTAATGACCAGCTGGGAGAGTTGACAGTGTAGGACAAACCAAAGGATCACTAACACCAGCTAGTTACAAACTCCCCAGAAAATGTGTTATACTAAAACTGATGTTGTAATTACCCATTTTATGAATAAAATCACTAGTAATATTGAAGTATTAAATTGCTTTTGCTGTGTCCCTTTTTCTTGCAAAGCTCTGAAAACTGGGTGATGTAAACCTGGTGCTTTTTGAAAGTGAATTCTGCATGAAAGCCAGTGCAGTAACACTTTTACCGCAGGTCCTATTCAATGCAGATAACCTTGCACAGGGAGACATGATCTCTGCACTGAACAATTAAGAACTTGGGGTTGAATATAAAAATTTTTTAAGTAAAAAAAAACCAAACAACAACAAAACCCCTCTAATTGGCACAAAACCAAGGGAAGACTATTTGCCTTGATTTTAATTTGCAGATCAAGTATAGCTCAAAGACCAATAATGCAAAGTTGGTATCAGTCCTTTCAAACAACTCTTGTCCTTGAGCGTGAACCTGCTTTACATAGGAGAAGTGTAGGTGCTATGCTGGGCTAGGTCAAGAGCCCATCTAGCTCACCGCAGTTCAACAACAGCCTATGGGAAAAGCTGTCAGTAGGTTAGCATTAACCAAGTTACAAGTATTTTTTCGTTGTCTGACTACCCTCTGGGAAAGGTTCCCCAGCATTCAGTCTCTGCATTATCCATCTCCTCCCAGGCAGAGTCTGTTCTTTTAGACAGAGTGATGATCACAACTTAGTAACACCAACTGGAAAACTGAGTGAAGACTGGATTTCAAAAGACAGGTAACAGCCTCTTCAAGTGTCAAGAAATTACTCTTAGAGGAAGTCAAGATGGCAGGAATGCAGGCCTAGAACATCTCATTCACACGTAATGCAAAGATTTGCTTACCTGTTCGTTAGGCTCAAAGCTTATCTCTTCTTTTTCCGTCCTCATAGCTATTAACTTTGTGCTACCGGAAGCGTCTGTCTTACTGTCCAACCGCTCCAGTTTTGGGGGTATGTCTGGTAAACCAATATCTTTAGTATCATCTTTATCTAGCAAGTAGCGAAGTAGTGCATTATTATTCTTCTTAGGACTCGCTGGCTCCTGTTTAACAGTCACCTCTGAACCAGGAGCTGTGCTACTGGACTCCTGGTTCAGTTCTTTGCCTGTGGCCTCTGCTGTGAGCTTGGCCAAATCTACAGGAGAACTACTGTCCTGCAATAGTCTGTGCAAAATTTTATGCTTCTCCTTGAGCGAGGTTCCGTGTGCTGAACCAGACCCAGGCAACCCTCCCGTGGAGTCCTTGCTAACGTCCCCCATGGTACTGGACAAAGGCGAAGGCTCCATCTGATCTGATTTGGTGGTCAGCAGTTGTAAGAGCTTTGTCTGGCTTTTTCCGTCGTGCAGTTTATTCTGTCCATCAGGTCTCTCGCCACTGACAATCGGTGGCATGTTGCTATCGCTATTATCCTTCTGTTCTCCTGAATGGCAGCTGCTCTCTGCTTGTCCAGTTGTACCTTCTGATTGCTCCCCGTATAGTCCAAAGCAGTCTTTAGAGTCCAGGCTTCCCATCTTGCTTAGTTGGGGAGGATTCATATTCACAGGGGAATTTTGTAAATTTCCCATTTTTAGGTCAGGTGAAGCCAACGACGATCCTAGAGAAACGCCGTGGCCCTCGCTGAGGGCCTGAAGTGCGTTCAGGGAACTGTTGGTGTAGTTATGGCTATTTCCTGTGCTGCTGCAGACTCCCACGGGCGAATGCAAGCTTCCTGCAGGGGAGAACTGACTGGGTGGGATGCGAGGGCTTCCTGCCACTCCAGGGCTCACACGATGCCTTGGGGAAAGCATGGAGTTTGGCTGCCCTGGGTTCATGCCGGGGCTGCTTTGTGAGGGGCTATTCATTTTTAGTGCATAGTTACTACCCTGAGGAGTGGATGCTTGTATGCTTGACACATGGTTCATTCCCCCTGAACCACCAAACCTGCCTGCTGGCATGCCCATTTGTTCCTTTGGGCCATTTATGGCAAAATTTATATTGCTACTGATGGTCATATCCTGACCTGGGTTCCCACTGCACATGGCCTGATGGGCAGGGCTGCTGGAGCTAATTGGGTTCAGTATCTTCCCCATTCCTTGTCCAGTCAAATCCTGATTCATTCCACAAACGTTCTGCTCTCTATGTGGCAAGGGGAAGAAAAACAACCCATTAGCTAAGATGACTGTGGCCAACTTGCAATTACATTACAGAAAAAGAAGCAAAACCCGAACCCTTGCTTTAAAGTAACACAACAAACCTACTATTAAAAACAAATTTGACTATTTGACAAAAGTCATATGCAACTCTCAACATGGCTGCACACTGACAGTATGGTTTTTCAGTACCTCATTAAGAAATCAGTGGAAGAGAGGAAAAACAAAATTGTTATCTCATTTAAATGAGTCATTAGAAATACAGATAGGTTACAATTTCAGACTCTCTCCTTTCAATGTATGTCTCTTCTCTACAATTCGGCAAGAGCTAACTTCTAGAACTGACAGAAATCTCATCTGAAACGTATGACCCCAACAAATACACGTTTTACAAGACAGCTGTGGACAGCTGTTTGCTGGAGTTTTGAATTTCCTGAATTTGAATTTGTGAGGTAGCCCCACCACAAGGCTGGAGTGAGCTATTTGCCCACCAAGTTCACAGTGAAAAGAAAGTTGAAAAAGTCACATTTCTACACTGCCAGAGTATTTCGATACTGCTCCAAAGCAGCCTGCGAGCCAAGAGGACTACTGGACAGTACTTCAGAATGGGAACAGTCTGTTAGCAATCCAGTACTGCACAGGCGTTTAGGAAAAGAGGAGAAGAAAGAAAAAAACCACACATACAGGAGCTGAAACTCATATTTTAGAGACGTAGGCTGTAAGACGGTGGAAACAGAAGAGACACACACACACAAAAAAAGCTCTTGTGAGAGCACCTGAAGGTCACTTCTCTTTTCCTCAGTAGATTTTAATTAGTTTATGGGAGTATGTAATATACCTTTTACTTCTGTGCTAAAACTAAAATCAGAAAAATCAGACATATTCCCAAATGCTAAAAGCTATAAAAGAGAGTCAAGTAGATTAGGAAGAAAAAAATGAGGTTCTGAGGAAAATCAACTCTGGACTTTGAAAAACAAATAGTAATGGAACATTTCTAATACGTATTTTCGATGAGATGGAAACCATTCCTACTTGCACAGGGTAAGTGCAGATAAACCTTCACGTTTTGCTAAAGCATGAGAAGTGAAAAACTGAAGCACACAGAGTAGTGTAGCTTGTTACTCTGTATTTGTTATCTTAGGTATAAAGGCAAAAGTGAACATTAACTATAAAGAGAGAGGTGGATTTTTAAAACGTTATCACAAATACAACAGTACCAGTGCTCTGCTAAAAAAAGCATTTTTAACTTAATGGTGCCTTTTTAAGTTTAAAATTTAGCACTTCATGAAACACTGAGTATATTCAGCAATCCAAACAACAGAAATTTCAGACAGCTTTTGGTCAGGTCAATTTCCATCTCTGTAAAATGGCTTTAGTTTTAACTATGCTGTTTTCTTCCTCTCAAAACGGTGATACAGGGAAACAGCACTGTAATTATAATCAGCAGATAAAACCTGAAACAAAATCTGACACAAATATACCAGGACATGCAATGACTTAATTCAAATTTTACGTTGAAGTTCTGAGGTCAGTGATTACTTATCCTTGACTTTAATATATTATTGCCTATGCCTTTTTAAAAAAAGAAAACTAACAGTGATGGATTTCTCAGGACTGGACATGTGAAAGCCACTACTCCAAGCACAAGGAAAGACAAGGAATGAAGAGAGACAAGGAGTTAAAAATATACCATTTGTCTAAAATGCAGTTCTAATAATCATAACATTCTTTAAAGAAGATCCAGGCCCAACATACCACTGATTGTGAACCTTCAAAGTTTTCTAGATCTAATTACGTTTGGAAAGTTTCTTGTGTCTACTATGCAAAATACAGGAAATTAAAATACTGAAATTAAGAACATGAGATTAAAGGAAATTTTGTATGTTTAATGGAATCCAGCACACCATTTGTAAGTCCTGAAATAATCTTAGTCTTTTCCTGCTGTAAGCACTGATTTCAAAAATTTATTTTGTTTTCATGCTATCAGTTCTATGTCAACTGAACATCTACCAGCCTCAAACAATCTATTTGCTTTGGCACCTTTGTACTTTCCCTGTCTCTCTGCAGAGTGTGGATGTAATAAACAGGTCAGGATTACCTGTGAAGCATATGCAAGGAGATTACAAGCTGAGGTTCACTAGTCGTCTGAGAACGGATGAGTTTGCTCTTCGTTTGGGCAGAAACGATAGTGCCGTCAGACAAGGAAAACCGATAAACAGGACTAAACGCTAGTCCCTGCCTCAGCACTGCAAGCAAGCAAAATAGCAGAATTATATTAATGATAAACTATAGTACCGGTAGCTTAACTGCTCAACGTTTGATGTTCCAAATCCGTCAGCACTGGTACCACAGACACTGTGTTAATTAAAAAAAAAAATTTTTTTTGAAAATAAATAGATGGGATGCATAGAAAATAAAGGATCCCACATACTGTAGGGTTATCAAAAGAAAACCTTACCAGGAGTGACAGCAGTAACAGGACAGATACTATGAAATACAGAGTATTTCAGGAGTGGACCAAGAAGTCCTCGACATCCATTTCACTTTTCATCAAATACGTGTCTAACTCCTTTTGTTCCTCATACTTTTTTTTCATTTGTATCATAGGTATCACAATGAATAATATAAATGCCTTTAGTTTCTAGATCACCTGTTTCCATTAGCCTGTATCTTTTCATCCTTATTGCCTACTTAAATTATCTTCTAACAGTTACTGTCCCTACCTCTTTAAAGTACATAAATCTCTTACATGGGAACAATTAGAAATAAGAAGAACTGGAACAAGAAATTATTACTTTTTAACGAACAAATACAAAAATATACAGCTCAAACAAATTACAAATACAATTACCTAAACCAAAACTGGGGCTGTGCTATCCTTCCCCCGTGTTAGATATGACTTCATTTCAGGTTTGGGGTTTACTTCAATGCACATATTCTGCAGCCCTTAAGTTTTCAGTGTAAATCTGAATTTCAACAAATTAAATTCTCTAACTTCTGTAGACCCCTGTGACATTTCTTTAATTAAAAATGAAAATCATGTTGTGGAAAAGCAAATCTCCAAACATTTATACTACTGTTCACTCTTTGCCATCAATGAAACAAGTCTGATCATTTTCAATTTCTCGTCCAAAAGCCATTACATTAGGATTGCAGACGTGGCAGGAGGGAAATACTTAACTTCAGAATTTTCATATAATTGTTTAGGGAAAAAATAGGAATGAAGCACTACAAATACTTTTAATTTCCTATTCTTTCAAACATACACATTTTCTGTGGTTTTTGTTTTCTTTCTTTTTTTTTAATTCATAGTATCATCTGATCTTCATTTCATTGCTTGTCCTTTAATATTTCCTGTTGCAATGAAATGACATGGTTTTCCAAGTGTGGCTTTATTAAACAGTCTCCTCTACAGAGCTACCAGATTTTCAGCCTTGCAGGACTGGTTATGATTGCTTTCTTTCCCTGTCGCCCCCCACTGTTCTATATTGTTCTACATGGTTTTAAAGTATTATTTAGGCAGTGAGAAAACAGGAAGCACAATTTAAACAACCAGAAGGGTTTTTTCAGAGTAAAAATGTAAAGAAAAACAAAACCCTACAACTGTGAAACAATACAAAGCAAAATTTCACTGTTAGGTATGTCATTGTTTCAGTTTAACCTTTGGGCACCAGAAGGTCCAAAGCTCTTAACTTTAGCATATACCACATCAGGAAATTCCAGCATTCAATGCCAACAGGATACAAGTGAAATCTCTACTTAAATCATTTTCCAAACTAATTCTTTAAGCAAACAAGAATGTTTCCGTATTCCTCTTGAGGAAATGCTGTTTTTCTGACTGTGGCCAATAAAAACTTACCATATATTTTGCACTTTATACTGAGAGTTAATTTGAAAGCTTTGTGATTTTTATTGTTTATCAAGCTAATGCTGAATTTTTTTTTTTTTTACACGGTAACACTGAATTAAATGTAGGAGACCTTTCTTTGCATCTATTCTCAAACCACAATGACTTAAAAAATGCAAGGGGTTCCCCAGTCAAGTGCAAAGATGCTACTGCCTAAGGTTTGCCTTGTTTTTCTCCTCCATGCTGCAGAGCAAGGGAAGGAAACATTTCAGCCATTATTTGTCTCTAGTACTGAATCCTTAACAGCAGAGTAATTCCAGAGGTTTTTTCCTCCTCCTCTTATCACTCACTCTCTTCCCTTCCACAAGCAGTAAAGAGCCCCCTCTTTTAGACTAATTCTACAGTTTGTATGATGATTCTAAGCCTCTCCTGGAAAATGATACAGTGTAAATTCCAAAACGTGTATTTTTATCACTTCACAGATAGCTTAGAGAGGACCCACTCGAACTTCACCACTGGATGTAGGAGCTGCTAATTTGATCAGGAACCATTTGAAGAGGACTGAAGTAACAAGTGGCTGGATGCCATAACAGAAAATCCTAAATCACCTTTGGCACAGACAGGTCCTTACCTGAAACTCCTCTCTAAACCCCTGCTGTAACTTTAATTGCTTACTACCTTCTTCAGTTTTGTCTGAAATCACAGCATGAGGCTGTGAACCTTTAGCACTCCTACTGTATATACCCCAAAAGACATTATCTAAAATATCACGTGCCCCCACATTCCCAAAATGAAACCCAAAGGTTTCACTAATGTGTGGGTGTGTGTGGGTGTGTGTGGGTGTGTGGAAATATTCCAGTTATTCCCCACTGGTTTTGAAAGGACTTCCCTGTGGACTAGAAAGGGTTATTTCTTTTAGTAATTTGGATCTGCGTTACAAGAATCAGCAGTATCAGGGTTGTATGAAAAGAAAAATCCCCACCCAGTCACTACCACAGAAACCTCATGGGGAATCTTTCACAGTGCAGTACTCCCCTGCATCTTACTTACCATAATCTGAGTATATGTGCTTGTAGTGTATCCTGTAACACTTATCAGCTAGATACAGTACAACAAAGTAGGTTTCCACATAGTACGAGTGCTGCATCTTTGATAATTCACACTGAGTGTTTCTCACAGGAAATGTGACAGTATAAGTCCATTTTTGTAGAGAAAAGGAATACCGGTCAATGAACTGCAATGTGTGAGATGAGGTTCTGAAGAATAATGGGTAGTGAATGTTTTGGTGGGCAACACACAAGGGTCTTTCTAAAGGAACTGTGACAATTTGAAGATTTAAAGCACCCTGCAATATGG
Organism: Sagittarius serpentarius; assembly: GCA_034782735.1. Classification (NCBI taxonomy): domain Eukaryota; kingdom Metazoa; phylum Chordata; class Aves; order Accipitriformes; family Sagittariidae; genus Sagittarius; species Sagittarius serpentarius. Next base: position 17,829,588 of record JAVKLA010000027.1, read on the forward strand.
CACAGTTATAACAAGCAGGCTAAAACAAACAGGGAGAAAGGTGCAAAACCCCTCTAGAGAGAGCCGTCATTATGTTAGGCAAATCAGCTTGAAAAAGGGACTCTCAGTAGCCCTTCATTGTTCCATGTAAACATAACAAAGAGAACACAACCAAGAGATACAAATGACAAACAGTTTAAATATAGAAAGTGCTAAAAATATGAAACCTAACCTTCCTGGTGATGCCTCTTGGCAAAAGATATTTCTCCCTCGTGCTGCGAATGGAACCTCTGAATGCATCTTCTCACCAAATCCTCCCAGCCAGGTTTCATAGCTGCTCGCATGGTACTTGTGTCCAGTGAAGTTATTTTGCCTGATATTAGGTAAAACATATGTTACAGCATTTTCCCCTTTGAGGGGGGAAAAACAAAAAAAACTTTAAAAAAACCTATTTCACAATACCTTGTAGATCCTGGCGAGTAGTAAAGCTCTCTGATGAAGGAAGAAGTGGTCTTTCCTTCATTGGAGCTCTTCTTGCAACACAAATCAAGCAAGACTGCAAATCTTAAAGAAAAATGTTACTTCAGTAATTTGTAGAGAAGAGGAAGATTCTGCTTCCATAAAGAATTCAGAAATATTTTTTTAAAAGTTCTTTAAATCTTTTTGGACCAAAAGAACAGACCTTGTACCAATAAAAGGATAGACAGAACTCAGTGGTTTTATACCTTCATTATTTCCTACAACATTAAACAACACAGGAGAGGTGGGTTTGTTTTCTTTTTTAGAAGAAAAATTATCAAGGACTCCACCACAGCCCATAATTATTGGCACATGTTTATGCATATACCTGTAGCAGCTCAACCACTCAGGAGAGTAAGCAATGAAAATGAATATACTGCATGCACAGAGAGCACATTTCTTCAACATTCACCATTTCGTACCTTCTAAGCCACATTTCTTAAACATGCCCCAAATGCTTGCTGTCCCTGAGAAAGCAGCTTCATAATAAGCCATTTTTACTTACTTGAATACTTAAAATACAATCTGAGGAAATTTACCTGCTGAGTAGTAAATGGTAAAGGAAATTGTGAACCATGACTGCCTTCAAATTCTAAAAACTCAAAAAATTGCCCATTGAAACTTTCTTCCCAGCTAGCTACATTCTTCTTGTACTTGCAGTGATATAAAACTAGGATATCTCTTTGTGCTGGTTTTGGCTAGGATAGAGTTAATTTTCTTCATAGTAGCTGGTATGGGGCTGTGTTTTGGATTTGTGCTGAAAACAGTGTGGATAATACCGGGATGTTTTTGTTACTGCTGAGCAGGGCTTATACAGCCTCAAGGCCTTTTCTGCTTCTCCCCCCACCCCACCAGTGAGGAGGCTGGGGGGGCACAAGGAGCTGGGAGGGGACACAGCCGGGACATCTGACCCCAACTGACCAAAGGGATATCCCACACCGTATGATGTCATCCTCAGCATATAAAGCTGGGGGAAGAAGGAGGAAGGTGGGGGACACACACGTTTGGGGTTATGGCATTTGTCTTCCCAAGTCACCGTTATGCATGATGGAGCCCTGCTGTCCTGGAGATGGCCTGCCCGTGGGAAGGAGTGAATGAATTCCTTGTTTTGCTTTGCTTGTGTGCATGGCTTTTGCTTTAGCTACTAAACTGTCTTTATCTCAACCCTTTTCTCACTTTTGCTCTTCCAGTTCTCTCCCCCATCCTGACGCAGGGGGAGTGAGCGAGCGGCTGGGTGGGGCTCAGTTGCCAGCTGGGGTTAAACCACGACACCCTAAGGTAAACAGAGTTTCTCTCAATATCAATTATATTGGTTTAACAAACAGGTGCGTGCAAGTGTATACACTCATAATCCAAGATGAAAGTACACTTCTACAGTTAAATGAAAAAGAAAAAAAACTTACAATTTTTCAAATTTTCAGGATCTAGAAGCTGCTTTATCAACTTTACTTCACTTCCATCAACTGCACCAAAACTGCTGACCCACAACATCATGAAAAAAGAAAATACTAACACAAATGGAAAGCAGTAATTACCTTCACCGTCCTCCTTGAAGGAATTTGGTTGAGAAACAGCAAAGCACTGCATAGTTTCATATTTCTGATGTGCTTCCTGGTTATCGTGGCCTTCTTCAGAATCAGCAAGAGGTTTTACCAGCATCCGACAATTAAACGTATGGCTATTACGCCTAGGAGTGTCACCAGACCAAGATCCTCCGTTCACTGAGCAAAGCAAAGATCACATAGTGAGATAAATCTGGTAGCAGTCATTTCTGCTTCTTATCCACAGGAAATTAATCAGGGTGCTTTGCAGACTGGTCGGGAAACAAGCTCATTTAACAACAACAAGCTATTTTTAATATTAGAGCCCAAACAAGCACATAACAAGGTAATTAAAAAAATTCTCAGATTTTAAGAGCACTGCTAATTTGTTCAGCTATCAAGTTTGTTTCAAGTGACTTATAACGACATACTAGAAAAGCAGGATAAAAGTCTAAATATTGAGGCGTGTAAAAGTAATACAGTACAGTGAAAGGCCTACTGGGCAGATCAAGTTAATTTATGTGCCTGGAAGACGTAAGGCAGTATGTAGAATCTGTCCAGTGAATTTAAAAGTGATTAATACAAAAGAGATGGCAGCATTGTATAAAAATCTGTGTCCAGATTAGAAATAGAAAGAAAAGAAACTAATATGCATTTAATAAAAACAAAAAGCAACACAATTGGGAATATATTGAAAAACACAGTCTCAGCTACAACAGGAAAGACTGAAGGGATGTGAATGACCTGGGTGCAGCAATGGGTAAAACTAAAGCCTGACACAGTGCTTAAGACAAGTAAAAAAGGAAACAAAATCCTGAGATGCATAAATATAGGTACTGGACATCAGTCAGAGCGAATTAATGTAACACCACATAAGGAAATAGCAGGGTCATACTTAAAACACTCTTCACTTGCCCTCTTCAGTCATAAAATGCAATAAAGGCAGTAATTTATGGGGCTTAGCCATTTACATTTTTACTTCTAAACCCCTGAAGAATCAAAGTCATAAAATGCTAAAGTGAATGGCATAATACTTTTAAAACTGCTGTAAGTAAATGAGGTGCCTAGTATTGACCTTCTCTTTCTTTTCACATCCTCAAAAAACCAACGACATTAAAACCAATATTAATACGAATCCAAAAATGGCTGCAACTAACAAAAACAGTTTTTGAAAGATAAGGGTAAATATTGGTGAGACTAAAAACACTGAAATAACAATTCTAGCATAAGGAGTTTTCTGATTTTTCTCTTATATTCGTCCTTTCTTGGGCCATTCTTAGAATAACCTGCCTAGACAGAGAACTAACAGAGAGTTCACATAGCTAATGCTGTCTTTTAGTGATTCACTCCGGAGATCCATTAAAAGTATCAGCTAACATGAGTTACTAACAGTAATTTTAACAAAGAAGAACCTGAAAAGAGTGGAGGATGCTTTTGTGAATAATATTAATCATTCATACAGCCTATATATACATCAAAAATAAATAGAGTGCATATGATGAAACTGTAAGTAGTGAAAGGACATTAACTTAAGTTATTGAAATGCTGATTTATGAAACCAAAGTTAAATAAGTAATGGTATGATATGAGGAAAAGATAGATACCTAAAGATTTTGGCAGCAGGATTTTGACAAATTCATTGTGGTCCCCTACATGCAGGATGCTATATATGCTTGTGTTCATCAGCTCTTCTTGGTTGTACCTTAGGTACTGTGTCACATTCTCAGAAACAAACACAACATTACCTTCTGGGTTCACTACAAAGAAGAACCCATCTAGGGCCTAAAGGGGAAAAAAAAAAAGGCAGAGAGAGAGAAAAAGAAAGAGGAGAGAGAGAAAGAAAGAAAGAAAGAAACACAACACCAAACAATCAGATTAACAACAAGATACCCAGAAAATAAATATTCCCTTCAGAAGACATAGCTGATTCTTTCTGCATCCATCCCAGTTCTTATATTTTTGTCTGTAATAGTAAAGGACACATTTCAGACTGAGCATCTAATCTTACTTATACCAAAACAGTGTAAAAGTACAGAAAGGTGTACACCTTGCAAAATAATGAAACCCACATGTGAAAAAAACCCAAATCCCCTGCCCCAAACAAACAAAAATAATGGAAGAGGTTGCTACCTATCTGCCTGCCTATGAAGTAAGAAACCCGGACCGGAAGCTGGTTCTGGTAAACCTAGAGCCTGTTCACTCCTTGATGCAGCACAGGGAGACTTAACCCAGGAAAACTTCACAAGACGTGCCAGCACAAGGCAAGGAGAATACTGGCAGAAAGAAAGAGAAAGGCTCTCTCCCCATCCCCAGCAGTGCAGGTGAGGCCCCATGCAGCCAGGAACACGAGGGATTAAAAGCAGAGAAGGGCAAAGGGAGCTGAGAGCAAGCAGTGAGCAGTGAGGATGGCGCAGCTTTAGTCCCTACTCCCAGGACTGCTTTAAATTTTTTTTTTTTTATTTGACACCAGTTTAATTCAGTCCACACATGATCCAGGGAACAAGAACCAGACTTTCACCTCTTCAACTTAGCTCCAAGGTATTCCAAAGGACTTAAAGTTTCTGCAAGGAAGTATCTAAATTAGTCATTTCTGCTGATTGGTTTCCCCCCCTTATCTCTTGTGACGATGAAAACCAAACTGCAGCATTCTTTCCAAGGTATCTGCTGTATGTTATCTGAAGCCTAAGCCAAATACTACATCACTTCTACCTGACGAGGATAAAGCAAAAATTTGAGTATCGGTAAGAACTTCTCAGGCAAACTTTCTTTTCCTTAAGATGCAAGCATGACTGTGGACGGTAGAAATATTTCAGAATACATCCCTCTAACTTTATGTCACATGAGCAGATAAAGGGGGATAGATTTAAATTTAAAGCACCAAAGCTTTTGGTCTAAGCATTCAGTTAACAATTAACCCATACAGACTTCTGCAGCTTTGCGCAATTTATTCACCTCTCTAAGGACTGGTGGGAAATCACTAGAACAGTTGTTAGTTGTTGCATCTCCAGGGACAGAAACAAGTCAGAAGAACAGGCAACTCATGATTCATGATGGGATAATTAAAAGCGAGTGGATCCGTACTAAACCTGAACTCAGCTCACTGCAAAACAGTCTAACAAGGAGCTGCCATAGCAAGCATACACAAGCATATGGCATTTTTTGATATGATGACACTTGTACACTGCACAACTTGCGTGTTGGTTTTAGCAGGCGGTTCTCAAGTCCTCAGGCTACAGATAGATATTAAAAATACTGTACACTACTGAGCAGTTAGCAAATCCAGACAGTACAAAAGAGAAGGCTAAGGAGGGATCTTACTTCTGTCTTGAGCCACCCAGCAGAAGGCTAAAGAGAAGACAGAGCCAGGCTCTATTCAGAGGTTCACAAGGAAAGGATGAGATGCAACAGACACAGGTTGCAAGACAGGAAACTTAATGGAGATACAAGAAAAAAAAATTCACCAGGAAGGTAGTCAGATATGGGCAGAGGCTGCCCAAGGAGGCTGTGAAGTCTTCCCCAGAGACATTCAAACCTTGGCTGGACTCGGACCTGAGCCACCTGCTCTAGCTGGACCTGCTCGCAGTGGGAGGTGGGACTACACCAGCTCCAGAGGTCCTTCCCAAGCTTAGTTAATGATTCTGCTGAAGGGGAGGGATAGTGAAAGCACAACGCACAAGCAGAGTGGCTGAGCCAGTGGTTGCAAATGCTTTGTTTGTGCTGTTTTTAAATTAAAAAATAATAAAACCTACAAATAAATGTACAAGTATATACTTTTCCTGACTGCCTCTAAATTAAGATAAACTACGTATTTTTTTCTTCTGTTAATTGTCACAAATTTTAATCTCTGACTTTGTTCTTTAACATTTCCTTCTTTTTGATTCTGATCATTCTTGGATCCTCTTGTTAATTCACATTTTTTGAGAGCTCCCTCCTTCCCATGTGCTTTTATAACATTCAAGACATTTTTCTGCTGACTAGCATTTAGCTTAACTAACAATGATTTACAAGATTTCATTAATTGAGGCTCTAATACAATTTTCTATCAGCATCTCTGCTATGGATTAGTGTCTTAGACTGTATTTCACCACTGCTTGAAGCCAGTGTAAGCATGACCTCTTTGGTTTAGTCCTTTCTACATCATGACAGCTGCCTCTACTGTCTGAAGATATGAAGAGCTGGACCAGAGAACCCAGTTGGCTGAAAACTAATGCAAGAAAAAAAACCCCAAAAGATGCTAGCCACATCAGTCCCCTGAACTGGCCCACCATGAAACCACACGGCATTCAGAGCTGGCAGAAGGGTGTGGGTTTAGCTGAACCACTCTGCTTGATAGCGGTCCATGCCTGCATCAATTCAAAGGGACTGCAAAACCAAAGCCATGGCAGCTGTTTATCAGAGAAAACTTTCAAAGGCAGAGATGACAAGCAAGAGATTACGAGAGTTACTGGCATCCCACTATAATCTGCAGTTTTCCCTACTATGGCAACTTCTTTGGCAAGTGCTCTGTGCTGTTTCCTCGCAGCTGCTTCTTGGGTTGACCACAGAAGTGGTCATCTGAGCCTAGAGTAACACAGGGCCTTATATGCCAGTCTCCCATTTCTTTCTATTCTGTTAATAAAATAATCTTGTACGTAAGCAGCAGCAGGCTTTTGAGCAAGTTGACGGACCAAGCCACTTGTATCTTTTAGAAGCTTCCACTTCTGCAATAATTTCTTAATTCTGTCCCCAGATGTATGCCACCACAATAAAAAACTTTTCTTCAGAGCTACTGGGACAATGGGGGAACAAATAATGGACAACATGCTGGAAGAGAAAACAAGAGAATAGATATTATTTTAGATGATACACTGGAACAGAAAATACATTTGTGTCATTTGAGATGTTGTCAGCTCTCTCTTGACTATTTTTTCACCCTCTCTTCCTATCTACTTTATGCTTTAACCAAGAAATACGTTAAAATATTCCTCAGAGGCAGCTGCATGATGAATTCTAGTCCCCTTCTTCAGCTGGAAACACTATTTTGAGGATTCTTCAGTTTTATTCTTTAATAAAAACAATTATCTTTCTAAACCAAACCAACTAATAAACTGTTCATCAGTATTGCCATTTTTATTATTATTTGGCAATGGAAAATGGTAGGTTTTTGAAGAGGTTGTTTAAAGGGGTTCTGTAAAGATTAAATAACTTAATTGCTTTTCCTTAAGGAGATAAAGACACAAAGAAAGTATCTGTAGTCTTTTCACAGCAAACGTATAACAACTTTCAGTCCTTTTAAGTTTCTTGGTGCAAAAGGACCACAGTTTATTAATTTAGTTCCACAATCTTTCATTGTTAATATGCAATGGTTTACTGCGAAGGAAAACTAAATTAAATGGAATAATGGAACAGACGGGTGATTTTACATGCCATGTTTGCTGCAATAGCCAATCATGGAAGATAAGCCAGGGAAAAAAAAAAGTCACCTTATCCTTATTTTCCCTGTAATTAAAGCAGGTACTTTTAATTAAATTAATAGGAAATTAAAGATAAATTTTAACATAGCAATGTAAGAGATGAATGTTTAACCTTGTTTGATAGCAAAACCAACAACATTCAATTCAGTGAGCACGTATAATAAATATTAAATAAAATCAATTAATTTGTTACCCCCACTTTTCAAAGAAGAATGTTTTTCACTCCAATCTGTCTAATCTTTCTTATGTTTAGCACTGTGATTTTGGAGCCTTTATTTTGTATGTAGTACAGAAAACTATGTTTTCATCTAACAAATCATGAAAAATAATGCAAATACTTAAAACTGTTATAACATGTACCTTGTTCCTGCAACATTCAGAAATGACAGAATAATTATGCTTCTGCCAAAGTTGGTTCCTTTAGCTTGATTCAGAATTTCTGTTTTGCTTCATCTAAATTAACATTCATTCTTCCTTACAGGTAAAGTCCACAGTCAGAAGAGGAATAAACAGTTTGCAAGTGAGCTCAGGCAGATAAAGCAGTAGTGCCAAAGGACAGCAGCATACGGCATCAGGATCCCGGATAACACACCTACCCAACGTTACTGTTAATACATTTAGAAGCTAGGTTTTAACCATGCAGCCTTTTGGGATATCAAAATAACAGCTGATATCAGACAGAAATCTTAACGGAACAAACTGAAATACATGTCTTGAAAAGCTCTCCTAGATTACTTTCATATTCTAGAGGGAAGAGTCACGCTGTAAGTGCTAAAATGATAAACCATTAAAACAGTATAGCAATGACATGCAATTTTAGAGGAAGTATTATTCACATGTATACTACTGTATATGTAAGTCAATGTTTAGGTACAACAGGTCTTCCAAATCTGTTGTGGTTTAGAACAAACAAAACACGCACATGGAGACAGCCAAGACTTGCTACCAACTGAAGCCCCTCAAGTTGTCTGCGTTACAAAGCAGCAGAATTATCTCTTTCTCTGCCTCTCCCCACCCCCAGTTAAAGAGAGTTTCATCACTGAATCCAACAGAAATATGCTGTCTGCTTTTAAATGACATAATCCTAAGTAGCTAGGATGGCTTGTCTCTCTTGACCGTTCTTTTACAGCAACCTCTGACTGCACTTCTTCATTTCATTACACTGCTCTTCATCCTAGGGGGAGCAGAACTGGCTTAAATAAAGGAATTTTGTGCTCTTCACCTCAAGCATCATTGGTCCAAGTGCATCCTTGTCGATGACACTCTGACCCGTAGATGATACATCTGCTTTTTGCACTTCATCTTCATTAGCAGCTGCTGCTTTTTCTGCAATAAAGAAAACTACGTGTTAAATGACAGAGCAGTGCTCTCTAAGTGATACAGTAAGAGCCCACAGAATATTGAGACTAGTTATGAAACGGTTACAGTGCAACAGTTCTGAAAATGAGATTAAATAGTCTCCCATAATGATGCAACAGAAGCATAATTAGTATATTTGCTTCTCAGTTTTGAAGTTTTATGACACAAATAATTTCTGTTGTTTCTCTGCTAGACATTTTACTAAACTACAAAACGTAACACTGGGCAAAGACAAGGGCTCCCTATGAAGGTGCAACGAGCAAAAGCCAGGAAGATCAAGGTGTATTAAAAGACTGATCTGAAAGAGCATGCAAAGCTCACAGCTGCACAACTTTTCCACGATCGCTATATTTAGAAGGAAAAACATAAGTCTGCAATCTACTGTTTCAGTACTGAGAAACAGCAGTCTCATTTCTGTTCCCATGCCTCCACCCACATTTTTACTATCACATAATTTTCATACTGCCTTATTTACCAGTATGTTATTAAAACTACATACAATTTCAAGTGCTGTATTTGAAAATTACAGGCAAGAAAATAATGATTTAAGGTTTCTGGAACATAGTGCCACATACTACAGTATGTTATATACAGTATCACAGATCATACCCAACTCCAAATGTAAGGGATATTCATACATACGGGTACTTTCAAATCAAGAGGGTTTATAACTCCTATCAAGTAATGGACTGTATTAATCTTTCTTTTCCAAGAATGATACTGGTGTTTAAGGGAGAAGTAATGAAAGTAATAAAAACACTACACAAAATACATATTCTACATTGTACGTTAATGAAATGAGTAATTTCTTGTTGCTAGTTCTATACTCAAAACATTACTTTATTATTTTTCAGGCAATTATGCAAAAGCTAGGGCTATACAGCAATCTAGAATATTAAAAATAATTAAAGATTTTTTATTTTTAATATTATGCAATAGATTATTTTAATAAACATGAAAGCACACTGAAATTATGGTAACAAGAATGCATGCCTTCTACAACAATAAACCAGAACAAGATTCATTGTAGGAATTACTGAAAGTACCGCGTGCGGATGGAGCAAAGGGCCTCTGGAAAATCACCCTTACGTGAAAATTAAAGCATCAGTCATAGAAATTGAAATGTATCTAAATGTACAGTATTTTCCACTATCTGTAGATCTGCAAGACTGCAGCCAAAGTTCCTCTGAACTATTCCGTTAGCAGAGGTTATAAGGTCAGTGTGAATATATGCTGCTTAGACATACAGTAAAGGAACTGCTTCTGAGAACCCCTGGGTGTTCTCCCGCCAGCAATCACCTGCTGGCAATAAGGCTTTGGTCACTCAGGCTGTCTCATCCTAGATGTCTACAGTTTCTTGCCTTCATGAAAAAAGAGTAACAAAAACCTTAGCTGCCTTCTTAGGGTATGTTCATATACAACGTAACACCATTGTGAATAATGATGAAACAAAATTGTTCTGAGGATGGACCGTTGCAACTAAGGGAATAATTTTAAAATCACTTTGATTAGCATAATCTGATAGAAATAAATACACTAGAAATAACTATTAACCCCTCCTCTGCCACTTAATCTCACCAGCATACAAATTAGTATTTCTGGTTTGGACTGAGGACTGCAGTGAGATTTTTTTTTTTTTTCTTTTTTCTTTCTTCTTCTTTTGGCAAAAAGCAGAGATAAGGTGTAAGGGAAAAAAATTGAACAATCCATCCCATACTGCAATATAGTAGAGCTGGCACCATATGATGATATAATACTGAAAACACATTCTGAAAATTGTGAAAGAATTCTAAAAGATTCTAAAAATAGGGTTGAGCTTTTAATAAAGTCGGTGATGATATTTGTCTCCCATCTGTTCCTGGCAGCATAAAGTGATCCCTGGTTTCACACTGCAAAATATTATAATGGGTATGGATACCAGCTTCCTGCTTTTATCCCCTCACCACTTCAGCCATTGATACCATCTTGAGTATCGGAGAACAAGCGATTATTCTCTATGCGCTAGAAATGGAGGGGCTGCAGACATGGTAGAGCAACAGTGTGCACACACATTCATTACACGGTGTTTGTTCATTTTACCGATTTTTACAAAGACTACTTTTACTGATTATTTTCACATAGTACAAAACATTCGCTGAAGATTTTTTTCACTCTTAGAACCACGGAGTTCATACGAACCACCAATAACGTATCCATAAGAAGAACTGTTCTCTTTTGTGCACACAGGTGAGGTTTTATACAAAGAAAAAGGAGAAAGCTTTTAATTACTATAAAGGTAATCAACACAGAAGCTGCAATACCAGGTCAGACCAAGGACCTCTCAAGCCTCCCATGCAGTCCCTGACACTGTCTGCTTTCTCCTCCGGTTCCTCATTTCTCCATTTCGACCCTTTGATCCCTGACTGCTTCCATTCCATCATCAGCTGTCTCTCACAACCACTCGACCTCTCCATTTTCTTTTCCCTTAGACACCTTTTTATGCAGAGGGCCCAACACCTTTGTGGGATCAATAAACACGGTGCTCGCTCAAGGAAAAAGCGTAATGAATGGAGAAAATATGGAAATGCTATTTAGACACAAACGTGGCCTACCTGCCTCTCCCAGTGACGGTGACAACATACACTATACTACTCACGACGTTTGGTTAGGCGTTCTGAAAAGCTTTATAAATCACAAGTGCTCCAGAATTATGGACTTCATAATTGGATCTGTAACTTAATTGTGTAAGAAGTTAAGTGGCCAGAGAACTTAGAAGAGGCTACACATGCAGGCCACAGGTCCCTCTGCATTTAAGTGGCATTGTATAGGAAACCATGGCCTCAGTCAGCCTCCGAGTAGGACCAGCAGTAACTTATGTTGATGTTACAAACTGCAGCTACTGACGATGTTCAACTATGCAATAAATTATCCATTTTTGACTGAACTACAAAGCTCTTCATGAAGACGCTATCAGCACATACAGGAAAAGTTAAGTGCAAACCCTGTCAGCAGTGTCATCCTGACAGCCAGGCATGGGGAATGTCTTGAAATGCAAATCTTTTCTTCAGTGATACAGCACGTGGGGCTAATTGAGAACAAAAATTTGTTGCAGGAAGGTTGGAAAAAAACCCAACAACTGCTACACGAACTTCTAGTGCTGACAATACTCATGCACTTATCACGAGTCAGTATTTTTTGTTTTTTCTTAACAGCTCTAGCTTCTGGCGTTAAGTAGTGGTGCAAAAACGTAAAGTTTACTTTTCCTTTTTTTACTTCTCCTGTATTTTTTAGGTTCGCTGGGGGCCCTACAAGCAAATCAAAAGCACAGAGAGTTTATTATTTCTACACTAGATTAATGATTTTTGAGTGTTAGGGGTTAGGAAAATAGCTGCAGAGGCCCAACCTTGCAGAGCCTCTCAGAAGCCTTTTTTTCTAGCCCCACGGGAATTGCTGGTATTACCCTGTGACTAACCACAGCCGCTAGATTCTTCCACTGCGGCCACTACCACGGAGAGCAGGAGCCGGTTCCCTGATCTCGCTCGCACCTTCCAGCCATGCTGCCTCCTAGAACAGCGATGCCCCTGTTCAAATGTAAAATGCCGGGAAAGAGTTACCAGGCATCCTACAGGCACAGCGGCTAAAGCAGAGCAGAGGTTTAGTATGGAAAGAGAAATACAGCCTTGTGCCGGCAGAGGAAGCGAGTGGGGTGGACAGGGGCTTCCCATGGATTCACCTCCACGCAGGGAATTCTCTGCTGGAGAGGGAGTGTTAAATTAGAAACTTGTCCCATCGTTATGAATATGGGTACCAGGGATCAAGCATATTTTATCTAAATTACAGCAGAATAAACTTCACGCACATGAAATAATTATTAGCTCTGCTCAATTAAGAGTTTAGCCTAGAGAGAGAAAAGAATTTAAATAAAATAGAAGTACTCCTGAGAGAGATACTACAAAGAGTATATACATCCAATTATGTAGCATTTTAGTGATGTGTGTAATTTAGACTTTAAACTGTGGGTATCTTTACAACTGCATAAGCAGTAATATACTAAAATACATATGAATATTTTCAAGTGGGCATCTTCCTAGTGATCATAAACTGTATTTACTTTTCTATGTCAATATACAGAAGAAAGAAAGAAAAAAAAAAAGCCCTCACAAATATTTTCTGATAAATTTATCAGTGGAAAAGCCTCAAGCTTTATTTGAAGTTCATTCCAGATTCTGAAAGCAAACCTTTGTGAAATCACATTAGTTTAACAGAAATTCGTAAGTCAGAGAAAGAGAAGCCAAAAGCAATAGTTTGAAATCTCCTGCTACATTTTAACTTAGAAAGCCTTTCTGGTTTTCCATTCTCCCAACTCAAGCTATGTCGGTGCTCTCCAGATTTCTGACAGCAGACTCAGAAGTGCTACTGACAGGCATCACCTTCTCTGGGTTGTGTTTCAAACCCCCCCTTCCTACAGGTGGGCAGGCAGAATCACCAGAAAAGCTCTCTTTGTCTGTATTCAAGCTCTACTCCAACTTCCTTAACGAAACTGGGTACAGAAATACTTCCCCCTTGATGCTCTCTACAAAACCAAAATGCGTGTTCAAAGTAAAGAACAAAACCATAACCTCAGTAGGGATTGCAAAAAGATGAAGCATAATCTGAAAGAGAAAATTTGCATCAACACTCATTTAGTTTATTTTTCATAGGAGAAACATTTAAGGTTCTTCACAGAACAGGAGGAGCAAAAAAGAGATGCTGGCGAAACCCTGGACAGGGCAGCACCCGTGCTCTACAAACTGCTGAGGAAAGAGCTCGAGACAAAAAGAAACCTGTAACAGGCAGAATCAAATTTGTTATCCAATACTGTTTAAAACAGGTTTTCTCAAGTGCCCCATGTAATTCCTGTTCTTCATAATTTTCTGGAATTGCTACTGAAGTGCCACAACCCATTTCAAATCATATCCTCATTTATGTAACAACAGGTAAAAAATATAAGCAAAGAGATTATAAGGGATACTAGAAAGCTCAACTCTGCACATTAGAAAAATCACACAAATCAAGAAAGATCCTTATAACAGTAACAGCAACATCACTTGAAAGTGATTATGAATGCTATATAATGTTTAAACATGCAATTAAATTTCACACTGCAACTGTCTTGAAAACAACTTATCTTCTACATTTTTTTTATATGCATTAGTCAACTACTTCTGTCTTGCCTCATTCATATTTGTAAGTTTACCCTGTGTGGTCCTTCTGATCTCTCTTGAATTGCTGTGCAAAAATAAAATCCAAACAAACAATCAAGGAAACAGTAAAAGTATTTACTGGCCACGGATAAAGGCAGATACAATATTAAAAACTAATGTTAATGTATAATGGAAAATATACTTAGCAAACTGCTAAATTTTGGTTGACATGACAGTTTTAAGTATTAGATGTAATAACATTTGAAATATTGGATTTAATAACATCTATGTATGACTATTGCTAAGTAATGATATTGACTGTGGTAACAGACAGGAGGTTTTTAACATAAATAGGGCTACACAAAAAGTACCTTCAAATATAACAACTTGAATAAAAACCAGAGAAAACAACAAAAAAAGAAAGCTTGCATTTGGTAACGTGAGTAGTTTTGGATCACTACACATGATGAAGCAAAGCAGTGAAGAATGTGTAAGTTATTTTGATGCTTGGTTAACCACAGGGAAAGCAGCTCTGCCTTGTAGCTGCATAATTCAAAGCACTATGATCCATGGCTCGCATGGAACTTGATACCCACATGCACATTTCTTACCCGGTTCCCACTGCCTCAACACAAGTTGTTTTTTCTCCCTGAAAGCACGTAATTTTTCAAAAGACCAGTGCCTAAGAAACAGCAACTATTTCAGCAATCAATTTTAAGACCAGCTTATCCCATCCCTGTGAATAAAGTTAGCTACTATTTTAGGGAAGTGATTATGTAGCGAGGTTGCTCTTTCATCAAACTGCATGCATCTGTCCAGAGCAAAGAAGCTATTAGACTCTTTAACACATTTTTTCCCCCAGAAACTATAGATCAAGTCTTACAGGAAAAACTATGCAACATCTCAGGAAGGTTTTAGGAGGTAAAACAAGGGAGAATTATGCATCTGCACCGAACTAAAATTAGAAAAGCTGCCATATGGCTCTGTGAAGCCAGCAGCACGTTCTTATTCATTAGGAAGCATTCTGCTAACATAAAAACACAAGGCCTTCCTGTGCTCTCCAAATGTGTTTATCTTTTCAACATTAATGCACGATATATCATCAGGCTGCTGAAATCTCCTGCAGTGCATATTAAAAAAGCACAGCTGCACTTTTTCTCAGCACGTTTATCCACTGCGAGCGATCTAAGAGCACAGCTTTGCCCACCTCCCCGACATACGGCCCTCTTGTTAGCACGGCTCGGCTCCCCTGAGGTTGGGGCAGGGCTGCGTGCCCACCCGCCCGCTCGCCAGCCCAGCCCAGCCCAGCCCGGCCCCATGCCCCGCACCCCGCTCCACTCGTCACACCCACGTGGTTTAGCTTCATATTTACTACTGCTGGTGGAAGCACACTTAAAGGGTAAATGTCGCCAGGGCTTAAGCTAAAAGCCCTCAGAAAGCTGTAAGCTCAATAACTCGCTCAGGAGTAACAGCACTAACACCACCGCGATTTCTTCTTTGCAGTGTTTTCAGCTCCTCATGGGCGCAGCCGCTCTCCCATCCCACACGTACCTGCCCCACCTTCCCACTGTAAAGAAGCGTCAGGAAGACACTAGGCTCTACGAAAAGCTTTGCATTCTCACAAAAACACCAAATACAGGTAAACTCTCACGGAGCTCTTCAAGCTTTGAATGAGGGATGTCTGCTCTTAGAAAATTCAGTAACAGCAGCCAGTTGCATAGAGTTTTCATGCACACTGAAAGTAAAACAAGCACTGAAAAACCATGAGGAATTTAGGAATAGCAGCAAATGGAAGTAATAATACATAAAGTTAATACTAGTTTCATTTCTCTTAATAATTTTGACGTTTCTCCATCATTCTTTTTTTGTACTGCGTTTTTGTCATGCAGTACAAGTTCTGTAAGAAGCACTGCCTGAGACATAATTGCCCCCAGCTCAGTTAAACTCTAACAAGGACAAAAATCAT
This sequence comes from Sagittarius serpentarius, assembly GCA_034782735.1. Taxonomy (NCBI): domain Eukaryota; kingdom Metazoa; phylum Chordata; class Aves; order Accipitriformes; family Sagittariidae; genus Sagittarius; species Sagittarius serpentarius. The sequence goes on from JAVKLA010000027.1 coordinate 17,845,567, forward strand.
TAAATTCAACTCACCAAGAATAATATTTAACTGCTGGACAGAGAGAAGTCTAGTGTTTTTTCCAAATACTTTAATACGCATTTTACTACCTTTTTCTTGGCTGCTTCTCTTCCCCATTCTCATTTTGCCTGTCTTTTCTGTCATCACATCTATGATCCCGTTTTTCTCTCATTATTACAAAACTCGATGGTCTAACTTCTTGGAAGTGAGGAAGAGGACAGGTGGCAGCAGTGGAAGTGCCCCCTCCTTCCGCCCCTCACCGCAGCAGCCGCTTGGCTCCAAGCCCCGTGAGCTGGGGTACTGCAGTGCCGCGCTCCCGGCGCACAGCTCTGGTCAGAGCACTGAGGCTGAGTCTCACCCTCTATAAATACACTTAAATAGCTTCTCTGAAGATTGGATTTAACAGCTGCAACTAAAAGTAACAATGTTATTTACAGAAATAGCATGATTTGCAGAAATATGTACGTATTGTTCCCAGATTTATCTACTTAAGGAAGTGGCAGAGATTATTCACACCTGAGAGAACCTCAGAAGGCCACCAGTTTCTGCTAAGTTAAGGACTGGGGACCGAAGTAAAACCCAGAATTACAACCCACTTGCTGCTGCTGCTGAACTGAAGGATAAAGTGTCCTATCCAGGACCCCAAATCCTCAACGGCTTGATCCATCCCCAGCATGCAATAAAAATACAAAACAACGCAGCAAGTAAAATAATTTCCCTGCTGAGATTATTTCTAGTACTTTTGTTTGTCAGTAAAGACACAGAAGGACAACTGTCATCCCACTATTTAAGTGAAATATAAACTAAGACTAAAAGCAACCCTGGATCCAGAAACTATTTCTCACCCCATGCCTCATTTTAAACTGTAAGGATACGCCAAACTACCACTTTGTGAGTGGAAAGTTGTTTTTTATCTCTTGAACATGGAATTGAGCTTCCATCACAACCACCACCTGTTGAACCCCTGGGCATGCTGCAACACTGACCTTTTCCACTAAATTTTCAAAAAAAGTGGAAAGGGATATAACTGGGTGTAGTTTTACTCCTGCAGAACTTTTAGACAGCTTTCAGCTTATTAAAATATTTGAGCACATTCAACATACGCTTCTGTAGAAAATGAAAGGGTGTGCTTAACTTGCAAACTGACAAATCGAATGTGTGTGTATATATTCCTACGTTTTTAAGCTATATTCTTTCTTCTGCAAAAAGACCACCAACACTCTCTTTCCCGTGTATACTGACTGACTAGAGGAAGAGCATAAATAAATCAATCATCAAAGGTGCTGCCTGCCCAGGAGACTTCCTCATCAAAAGGCCAAAATCCAGGATGGTGCTGAGAATTTATAATTTTCACTGGTCTAAAATACTTTTTTAAATACTGGGAGTTTGGAGGTTTTTTGCATTTATGCTTCCTAGGAATGTGTCGTAACTGGTATAATCTCAAATCTCTGACTGGTTGCGGTATAATTTAGAGCATCTTATAAATGCTGAAAATACAGTACTTAAGACAACAAAGGAGTACATATGGGAGATCAAGTACATTGGCTATCACTGTCTTACCCAAAAATACCCTCAGTTTAATCAATCACTTATTACTCTATTCTGGAATCAGATAAGCAGAGTCAGATGGATGTATCTGTAGCTGTATACACAAATGCCTACATATCCAGGAAACACTTTTGCCTCTGTTGGTATTTAGATGACTTCAAAACACTCACATAAACTTCTCAGCTGTAAGTGATAACAAACGCCACACATCCATCAGCGTTGACTTAAAATCTGTTACATTAATATGGCTGAATTTCAAAAGAAAGAGCCAAGCTAACTGACCTCTGCACTGAAATACTAGATACAAATATTTGGCATCCCTCAGTTTAACAAAGTGATTATTTTCTTTGGTATGTACTGAATTAGGACAGAAAATTTTACTGTATTTTTTGGCATTTACAATTTTGTAAGTGTTAGATATTTACTTAATGAGTAACCTCATCTTGTTTTGATAATTCATCTCTAAAAACAGTATTAATATGAATGTCTAAATGGTGAGAGCCTGATGTTCTTTAACATTTTGGCTGAGCTGACATTTTCAAAGACAAGAAATGTGGCAGGATCTGATAATTTCTTTCAAAACAGGGCTCCATCACTGTCTCAGAAATAATATATTGCTTTCACAAAAGTTAACAGCTCTCCAATTGGTTCTCTGACATGTAAAAACACAGGCAAGATTTTGAAAATAAGGATACAAGGGTTAACACTCTTTAGACTAGAATCTGCAGATGCAATTGCCAAGCTAATTAAACTTATAGGTTTCTAAAACTTAGGCCAAAATAACATACTGGAAAGGAATATTAATCTAGCCAGACTCCGTTTCTCGAAGCTTTACTCTTATGTACTCAACCAACTGTTAAAAGGAAACAGATTACTCCCTTTCTTCGAATGCCACATCGCCATGATTACAAAGTATCTTTATTTTAGGATGCTGATGATAAATCTTTGTGACACACCAGATCATTCACAACAACAGACAAAGATCTTTTTGCTTTTACAAACCGCCATCGATGACCGCAAAAGTCTTCAAGAGACCTAATATGGCGCACCAAAAAGAAATACGATGGATCATGGGCTCCCCATGAGCCCATGAAAGAAAAAAGTTTCCATAATAAAGCATACGCCAAAATGGAGCACAGATAATTGAAGACAGCTAAGGAAGAACAGAAACAATTTTAATTTAATGTGTCCATGCTAACATGGATAACAGGGCTCCTACTGCTTCTAATAGTCCAGATTATAGTAGATAAATCTTTTAGGAAAAAGCTCTAAATCATTAAGGACAAGTAAAGTTTTCTTCTTATAATAGCCCAGTGTTCAGAAATAGAAGCTGGGGCCCCTCTTCTTGCTTGTCTAACTCACCATCACAGGCCAAACATTTAAGTCAATTTAGAAACAGAAATGTTCGCATTACTGCAAGGAAAGCAGAAGGAAACACAAAAGCTTCCTAAAACAACCTGCTTCCTTCTGCATGTTGGTTGCTTAAAGGACTTTTTAAATCCAAATCTTTTATGAAACTGTGTTTAAGATTCATTTCATATATTTCAACAGTGGCTACATTAACTTCAAGTACATTATGAATACAGTATGGCTGTTGGAAGGATGGTAAAGACTATTAACATGTATCGTATAAGATGTTCTCTAAAATCAAAAGATCTTTTCTCATTACCCTAGAAAAGTTTGGCTTACCTTGTTGCTAAGGTTTACATCCAGACAAAGCCACTTTTAATCTCAATTACATTAATTTGTTCTGTCATATTTTAAAATGCCTGCTAATAGAACTGATAGGTACAAATAGGCTCCCTTCAAATAGACTGAACCGTACTTAGAACCTAATTAATTAGGCATTATCGTTTCTTGCTGTTTCAGAGTCATGAAGTAGGGATCAGCACCTAGTCTTAAATAAGTCAGTATAATCCATAAACAGAAAAATAATTCAACACAAACAGTATTGCTTTCTCTATTTTCTCAGCGAGCTTTATCAGTTCTCCTCTGAGAAGAAACTTCGACCTGCCTTAAAAACAGTTCCCTTAACCCCAGGCGACCAGCAGCTCTCTGGAAAGGACGCTCGCTCCAAGTCGCGGCGGTGGTCGCTGCCATAGCCGGCTCTGCAGCCTGGCTGCTCCTCCCCAGCCCCAAGCTCCTGACGGGGCGCAGGCTGGGAGTGAGGTGCCGCCGTCTGGCGACCATCGCACTGAGCGTGCTGAACAAACGCGGCTTTAACCAGGAAATGCTGAAGATTAAGGTCTGACTCCAGTCATGTCCCTCCTTGGCACGAAGGCTGGTAACACAGGTCCCCAGCCAAGCCTGTGCATCAGATCAGAAGTGGTAATCCAGAACTTTTTCCTCCAGTCTGCAATGTACTTATTTGCTTGCAAAGAGGAACATGGCTGCCTGCTCCTCACTTCAACCATTAGAGAAATAACAAGTGAGACCTTTTAAATAATAGCTGTTATTTCCACAGGATTATGGGTCCACCTCAGCCTAAACAATTAAGGATACTGGGTTTTGAGGTTAAGTACCTAAATTCTAAGCCTTTTGTAGATCTGGGCCAAAGTCCTTATTAAAAAAAACCAAAACACAAAACCAACAAAAAAGCCCAAAAAGACAACAAAAAAAACCACAGCAAAAGAAACCAAACCTCCACCTTTGGAAAGGGTTTAAGCTGTTGAGATAAAGGATATATGCCCCTTGTCTGAGCTTCAAAGAAAGAATCAATGACAATGCCCATGACCATCACAGAGCTCAGGGAAAGGAAGAGTATTCTTGCACCGTAACGCACGACAACCCTGAGAAAGCCAATATCCTCCCTCAGTTATATTTAATAAAGGTTTTATGGACTGGCTTCTCTGCCTGTATCACTGATACAAAAGAGCAAGGGGAAAAATGCAGCTTACTGGGCATCTTTACATTTTGGATTGCTAACTGCAAGCACATAATTATCTTTTCAACATTAAGTACAATGGCCTCACAAGCTGTATTATAATGTCCAGTTAAAATCAGCATCTCTAGCAGATGGTGACTCAACTTTCAAGCTTAATAGTAATCACAATAATCCTTGGTATCGATCAGTGTAACACTCAACAATTCATTAGTAAGTTTAGTCACATTCCCTAAAACTATTCCATGACTTCTTACTGCAGCACTAAGAGAAAAAACAGTATCGGAGAGACAACAGTGAATGGAATAAAACTGTCACAGGTACAGTGACGCTGGTCGCAAAATTATGGCTAAAGCCACAACAAAGGCAAGAGAGACCATAACTGGGGAAGAAGTGAAAAACAAAATGCAGGACAATTATTAAAAAGGAGAGAAAAGAAAAAGGCAAAGGCTGAAAAACAAAGCCCTTCAAGAGAAAAGGAAGAAATAGGGAAATACAAAGAAAATCCATTCCACGTAAAATATCACTTTTGACAGCTACTGACAGGGAGCATTGTGTTCAGAAAAGGCAAGAGGGTTACTAAGAAGTAACTAAAGACAGAAAAATAAACTCAAACATTCAAATATTTCCTCCAAGCTAAGGGTGAAAGGTTTTGTACAAAAGAAGACAGGAAGAATTTTATGTTATTGGCACAAAATACCTAGATATTTTTCCACTCAACACCAAAACAAACAAACCATGAAAAATCTAAATGAGGGTCCCTCTGAGTTTTCCGATCTATATTTAGAATTTACAGCCTTGATATCTCTTCCTCTTCTTTTTTTTTTTGTCATTTCCGAGTGAATTGATTGTTATATTTAAGCACACTTCCTCTTCAATGTTGAACATAGGCCCAGACCTAATTTGACATAGAATAACCTGTCTCTGGAAGACATCTTGCTCAGAAGGATCATGGGAAATGCAGGTTGTTCCAAGTCTTTCTAGGAAATTGTGCCTCGGAAGAAAAAGTACCAGTAAAAGGACAGTGCTCTTCGTGCTCACACATCTTAAGATGACAAGGGACCGCTCTAACTGTCTAGCCAGATCTCTGTAATACATCCCAAAATATTTCACCAAGTGACTCCTGCATCATGCCAAGAACCTCCACTGAATTACAATATATATTTTGAAAGACACTCAAATCTGTTCGGGAGGGCTGACAGAACCTACCAATTTCTTCATTAAGTTGCTTCAAATTTCAATTAACTTTCCACTAGGAATCTCCACCTTATGTATGAGTCGGCTTTGGCCACAGATTCCAGCTGTTAGGCCATATCCTGCCTTTGTGTGTTAAAGAGTCCTCTGTGGCAGGCACACTGCGTAGCTCCATTTTGCTTTGTGTCAGTAAGCAAAGCAAGGTTTGCAGGGACGTGCCTTTCTGCTTTAAGACGAATAGAGCCTCAGTGGATAGAGGTACCACACTGCTGCTTCTTCCAAAGGGGCATGTGGATACTATTTCAGATAATGTGGCAGTATCTGGAGCATCTCCAGTTATAGAGTATCTACTTTGAAAGTTTTCTACTTTAGCAGAACTTAAATTTATGTACTTTTCTCCCTCCATCTTCTGACATTTGCTCTGATCTTGTGTGAACTAAAGAAGAGTGGTTTGCCTTCAGAGGGAAGAGGGAGAGTATGTCTGTATTCAGGCATGCGGTGCACACACTACAGTAATTTTCTTCATAGTAGCTGGTACAGGGCTGTGTTTTGGATTTGTGCTGAAAACTGTGGATAATACAGGGATGTTTTCGTTACTGCTCAGCACTGCTTGCACAGCTGCTTCTCCCCCACCCCACCAGCAAGGAGGCGGGGGGGGGGAGGGGACACAGCCGGGACAGCTGACCCCCACTGACCAAAGGGATATCCCACACCGTATGATGTCATGCTCAGCATATAAAGCTGGGGGAAGAAGGAGGAGGAAGGGGGGGGGATGTTCAGAGTGATGGTGTTTGTCTTCCCAAGTCACCGTTACGCGTGATGGAGCCCTGCTGTCCTGGGGATGGCTGAGCACCTGCCTGCCCGTGGGAGGGGGTGAATGGATTCCTTGTTCTGCTTTGCTTGCGTGCGCAGCTCTTGCTTTACCTATTAAACGGTCTTTATCTCAACCCTTGAGTTTTCTCACTTTTACTCTTCCGATTCTCTCCCCCATCCCGACGTGAGGGGAGTGAGCGAGCGGCTGTGCAGGGCTTAGTTGCTGGCTGGGGTTAAACCACAACAATGACTTAGAACAGATGCAATTATCTTGGTTCTAGTTTGAACACAGAGGAGCCTTTGATCAATACCTCTTTAATGTGCTGTGAATCCACAGGTTTTCAGGATTGAAACATGGTATGAAAGGCACTGTACCTTATTCTGAGTAAATACTGTATTATCACTTTTCAAGCTGCAGTCTTTAAAAAGAAAAGATAAAAGCTGTGTAACAAAAGCTAGGTTCCTTATAATAGATGATCTTATTTTGACTGAAGTATCATCACTACTCTCAGTAAATTAATTTGCTATTCCATAAATTAAGCTCCACAGAGACAGCCAAGGTAACATGAAGTCTCCTTCTTCATTTACTTGCTTTACATGCTGCTGAGATCAGTACTTTGCATTCACCATCTAAAGCACACAGCAGGCCCTGGTGTTCTACAGTCAACACCTTTTACACTGCATACCTTCCAGCAATAAGAGACTACAAATACAAACATTAAGACTCGAATCAGCAGCCCCCAATTCTTCTTTAGCACTTAAACTCAGTATTTCTTCTTTAGCACTTAAACTCAGTATTTCTTATTGACCAGACACCTCTGAAGACAGAGCAGCTGGTGAGAAACACTAGACTTAAAAGCCTAGTTCATACTTAGTGAAGGGCTGTATGCCAGCCTGTATTTCTATATTTTTTTTTTCCAATTTAAAATGCTAAACGTATTTATAATGTTTACAGTTCATAAGAGATTACATGACAAACTGCAAAACAAAAACTGTAAAGTTTTGAAGTTTAAAGTGCTCAGTGACAGTTTAAATGCAGCCTGAGAACAATATACTATCTGCAAGGAGGTAGCCTCCAAAATCGTAAATTTGAGGAAGAGATGTCTCCATCTTTCTTATACAAGACATTTTTACTGCACTCCCAGAAGTACACAGTCCATTCTATGATCGTTAAAGTAACAAAACCAAAACTTTAATGAAAATATTCCTGCAAAGAGGGAACACTTGAGACATATGCCCCAAAGCATGTTAAATACAGGAGAAGCAGCTCAATCCTTTATAGCATTCCGCAACATTGGTATTATAGACCTCTTAGATCGCAACCATCTTCGCAGCTACAGAACATAAAATAAAAACAACCATGCTCCACTAGTTTGAATTATTTTCTCTTTTGGTCACTTAGAAGTTATGAAAGAAAACAAAATAAAGATCAAGGAAAAGCAAAACGCAAGTAAGATTCAAAACAAACAAGCAAGTTTTCCTATAACACCTGCCAGTAATTCCTATTTCTACCTGTAAAAGACTGCTATCTTAACAGTTAGGAGTGAACATTTAGTTTCTCTTCAACTTTGAGTCACAACTTGGAGTCAAAGCTTAGATTTTTAGTCTAAAACTTCATGCAAATTATCTCTAGATCCAAAGTCATCCATCATCAACAAAGTCGAAGCCCACGGACAAGAGACATGTCTTGTTAAGTGACAGTCATCGCCCGACACCCTGAAATACCCAACAGCGCCAGACAGCTGTGGGCATTAGTCCGCAGCTCAGTCATTGCTGGCACGGTTGGACCCATGTTCTAGGGGGCCCCACCAAGGACCCGTGGGGAGACAGATCCTCTCCTCCCAGTCAAATCAAAAATACTGCTCAGGCTCACCACACAACCACACAAATGCTACTGTCAGGGTGAGGGAGGGAATGGAAACTCATGGCCAGGAGGAGGGGAGGGATGGTGGAACCAGGGCTTTCAACAACTGCCTCATTTCCCACAGGTTAGTCTGCAGCCTGCACATCAACATCTTTAGGACCACTCTATTATTGCTCTTAGTCAAAATAAATAATAACAAAATTGACCTAAATCTACTCAGCAGATGATGAGTAAACATCTCATTAACTTTGGGGAACAAGGCTGTATTTATTCTAAAATAGCAGACAGGACTTTAACCATGATTAGGAAGCTAAAAAACAACAACAATCCACTAAATCCTATTAAGTGCATAGATTTTACACTGGTTTCACAATTTTGATTACCAGTTTGATGGTTATTTTTGTCTGTTTTCTTGAAACAAGAGAATCACAGACTGGTTTGGGTTGGAAGGGAGCTTTAACGATCACCTAGTCCATCCCCCCTGCCATGGGCAGAGACATTGTTCACTAGACCAGGTTGCTCAAAGCCCCATCCAGGGATGGGGCATCCACAGCATCTCTGGGCAACCTGTTCCAGTGTCTCACCACCCACATAGTAAAAAAATCTCTTCCTTATGTCAAATCTAAATCTACCCTCTTTCAGCTTAAAACCATTGCCCCTTCTGTAACTACAGGCCTCAGTAAAAGTCTCTCTCTGTCTTTCTTACAAGCCCCCTTTATATATTGAAAGGCTGCAATAAGGCCTCCCCAGAGCCGCCTTCTCTCCAGGCTGAACAATCCCAACTCTTTCAATAGTTTGAGCCCAGTGTGGACACAGATGTATGTCATAAAGGTGTCTTCAGCTATTCCTCTCGTAAGTCATATTAATTCAATTATAAAACTGCTTCCACGGAAAACTATTAGTACAGCTAAAATGCCGTAACTCACGTGTAGATAAGGCCTAAGCCAACTATTCTGCATGATATGCAACTCCAGTAAAATAAGCAAACCCCACGAAATTTCCCACTTGATGGGTCTGCTTGCTAATGACTACTTTTCATCAGAGTCGGAAAAGAAACTGATGGTCTGCATTACCTAAAACCAGTTTAAATTCTTCAGTGAATCAGTAGTTCTCTGCAGGCATGCAAGTAGTAAAGTCAACGTAACTGGATATTTAGCCAGAAAGCTTTACAATGTACAGAGGAAGATCAAAGCCATTTTCAGTGCATCACTCCTAGCTGTAGGTAGAGAAGACAGCAAAGCAAATTCAGTAATAGATTTTTTTGTAAATGTTCTCCATAAATTGCTTGACTTCACAGCACAAATTCCTCTGACACTTAATTCAGTGTTAAAATCATACCAGGCTGAAAGTACAGCACATATAAATAATAATAGCTATGCAGAACTCTTTCAAAAAAAAAAAAAAAAAGATTTTAAAATTGGCATCAATTTTAAATCTCCTGCCATCTCAAATATGATTAACATAAAAAAAAATAATTACAGTAAAACTGACCAACTAAAATATTTGCAAAAAACAACAAACAAAACCCAAGTCTGCATATGCTCTCTCGTCTTAATATCCTGATTTGGTAAGATATTTATGCACATAACTTGAAACCTTTAAGTAGTTCCACTGACTTAACAGGGATTACTCATCTGCTTAAAGTTAGGCAGTTGCTTAAATACCTTGTGAAATATGAAACTAAATTCAGATCTGATAAATTCAAAGTAGCAGCAGCCGAAGTAGCACCTCATTACAGCTTTAAGACCATGCTGTTTTCCTTTAGCAAGTGATTTTACTTGCATACTGGCACTGGAGGCAACAATAGACGATCTTGCTGGAGTGACCCTGTGATGACAAAGCAGTGCTGCTATGGGGAAGCAAAAACTGGTTTTGCTATCAAATGTGAAACCAGAAAAAGAAGATATATATGATTAACAAGCCTTCTTTTTAAATTCATACAGGTTCCATAGCTCTTGCATGTCTCTTCACCAAGTACTTCTTCTCCCAACACTGTTCAGCTTTCACACGGTGATTCATTCTATCCAAGGTCTGTCTTGTAAGGCTATTCTGAAAACAAGATCTGACAACTCAAAAGTGTACATTAAAAGCTAGACTGATAATCACCACCCTGATATCCCTTCCCTGTACTACTGAAAAGCTGATCTACAGAACACAAAACCTCTTCAGAAACTGCTGACACATGAAAGCTGGATTCTGCAGGAAAATAGAACTGAGACAGAAAATTGCATGTGGGGGTACTTTGGCACAGTAGGTTATATCCCACCGTATGTGAACCTAAATAAGACAGGTGGATGCCATCCTAAAAAAAAGCTACAGAAACCAGACAGGCATGGTGAGTAGAAGGAGAGAAATGCAGACCTGGAGTTTAATAAAAGGTACTCAGGGAACTTGAGAAAAAAACCCATGTCTTATACTTGATGTCAGGATATCCAGAAAAGAGGGTAAAAGCACAACTAAACAACGAAGAAAAGGAGGTTTCAAAGCCTGAACCAGGAGATGTTCAAGCAGTGAAATCTAACAAATAGTCTCTGCTTTAAAGTTAGAACTCTTTACCCGCTGAGACAGAGGTTAGCATGATAGATAAAAAGAGCTTTAAACTAAGGGCAAAGGTTTTATTTTTATATCCTGCTCAATACTTAGAAGGAAAAAGAATCAGCTAAAGGGTGACAGAGTAACCAAAAACAGTAATGAGAAAGAAAAAAGCTAACATAATGAGAAGAGTCAGGCAGATGGCAAGATTCGAGGAAAAGGACTACTGTATGTATGAAATCAAATGAGATTGATGTGAAACAGTTCAATTGATTGTAAACTAAGGAAGAAGAGAATCCAGACTCCTTTTATTTGCTGTCAGAATTTTGTTGTCTTCAGATATGAGAAAACATTTTCAGCAGTACTTATACAACTGAAATTAATCTGTCTTAAGTGCCAAAGTTGCTTCTTAAAATTAAGGTAGGATCCTAAAAATCAATCAGACACTATTTTACTAAATGTATTTCTTAAGTACAATCAAATGGCTTTATAGCTTCTTGGCCATCTGGCATATAAAGGAACATTTATCCCCAGTGGTCTTTACACTTGCCTAAACCGAGCTTTTTTCATTAAGCACGTGCAAATTGGAACTTACTATGCTGGTACACATCTGTGTATACTATGAACACACCTGCAACATATATGACTATTACTCTTTCAAAGTAACTTAACATAGACTGCAAGTAACATGAGAGCTTCCACTTTCATGACCATGTAACACAACCATAAAACAACCATTTCACATCACTTCTATGCTATAAATAAAAAGCTGAATGAATTTTTTCCCAAGTGCTTGAAACACAAGTCTCAAATCCCCAGCAGAAATATTCACTTAAGATTTACATGAATATAACTTCTGTTTCATCTTCATGCTAAAATCACAATTTTTCACCTCCTCTGGACATCCACAAATCTCTACCCAATCAGTGTCAGATAATATGGTAAAAGTCCTCAGTAGAAAATTAAGCTTTGGTAAAGAAACTTGTCTTCATTTTCCCATGCACTGAAAACGTTTCAAAACCCAGATTAAAACTACATGTAATGGTTACATCTTCCAAATATCTTTAATTCTTCTAATTCAGTTACACGCATATATTTATAACTTGCTTTCAAATTTTAACAAACTGAATCTCTAACATACCACAACTAAAGAATCTTTGAAGTATACACTGTGAGAAATGATATAAAGATAACAGATACAGTATTGCAAATATATATTTGCATATAAAATAGATCAGGATAACATTATACTAAATTATATAGTATTACCACAGCAAAAAATCTATTACTTTTTTCAGCTACCAGCCCAGCAAGCTTGACACGGGAAATGAATATCAATTTGTATTTCTTCCTTCCTCATTTTCATTCCTAGAACCTAGAATAAAGTCTCCTTGTCAAGTCTCAGTAGCAGCTATGAAACTTGTTGCTTTCAGTGGCTTTACAAGGTATTTATAACTGACTGCGCTTTTATAAGTAATTAGACCTTACTGTGCAATTCTATATATAGATGAAGAAAATTTGTGAAGAATTTTTAGTATTTATTTCAAAAATCCAACCCCTTTACTAAGCCTTCTGAATATAAAAACCTGTAAAACATATTTTCACTAATTTAATCTAATCTGTCTGTGAAGAAATGCAGAGCAGACCCAGTGCGCAAAAGCTGAGCCATCTTCATTTATCCGTGTTAGTGCAGAATCACTCAGGAATTTCAGGATGTTGATTTATTTTTTTCCTCCAGGTATTCAGTGTAACACTAAAAATCAATAAAATGTCTCAACTCTAAGAAAATATGATTTTTAACCTGAGTCTCATGGCACTTTATGCAAGTATAGTATTATTTTCATGACTTTGTTTTAGAAATATGTATTGTTCAGATAATGTAAATGTTTCACCATTGTAAAAGTCTTCTAACACGTCTTGGCACTGGAAAAGCAATGAGAAAGGTTTGGAACAACCTAAAAGTTAATGCATTTAAATGATGTATATATATTAAGTGCAGGACTTCCAATGCGAGGTGATAAACCACCTAAAAACATGGGACAGCAATAGTAATAGCCTCATTAGGTCTTCAATCTGTTTGCCTTGCTTACGTCAGGGTTTTTGTGGCACTCAACAGAAGTACAGGTGTACTGTACTGTTCGTGCAGTTCGAATGTTTCCTATATGAGACCTATTAATGAAATGCCTGTTCCAAAACAATGTTTCATTCCAGAGTATGTTGTCATTTGAATTTTTTCTTCAAAGGAAAAGCCTTTTAAATTTGCTGTTACAACAAACAGATGTAGCTTCTATGTAGAAATTGGTATCAAACTTTTAATTAGTTTAAAGAAGTAATTTCAAGTATTCTAATCTTTGTTTCTACATCCTGAGATGCTATTAATGACAACTTTGAAGGTCTCAGTGTTTTGCAATGCCCCTTAGAGACGCTTAAACTCTAGTCTGTACCAGCTATGAGTTTTATGCAAAGACCCAGTTATCAGACAATTTAATTGTTCTCAGCTGAAGAACCTTGTGCAACAAATCAACATCATAAAGAGTAATTTAGTATCTTTATTGCTCAAGGGTTGCAAACTACTTCTACTTGTTGAAATAAACAGTATGAATAGCATTTTACTGTCTTTAGAATTGTATTTTCAGTTGTTTTTGCAATAAAACTTTATGAGCTTAGAAAATTAAGTGCACATTCAGCTTTGGTACAATTCTGGCCCGTGATGACTTAAATAATTTACATGCAACCTGGTCTGATGAGTGTGAACATTTTATAAAAATATGAAAACTGTTTTTATGATATTGGTCCTGAACAACAAAACCCCGAGTCTGCCAAAGCTGCCATTAGTTAGAGCCAGATTTTCAGACTAGATTTTCTAGAGCTGCTGAGAGAATTACCAAGTGGACTAACAGATTTTTCTCTGTGCACCCACTTCCCAGGAAAACACAATTTTTTGTCCTTATCCCTTCTCAGGTAAGTATAAGGAGAATGTGTCTCTTGGTGCCAGCAAAACAAAAATCCAAAACTGAAAGTGAGAAAAGGAAGAAGAAAAGAAAATAAGGAAAAAACCCCAAAAGTCAAAAGCCAGCAAGGTGCAAAACGATGATGGACACTGTGTCTGGTTAAGAGTTATACTTCTAATATGGGGCATGGCAGCTTCACTAGAACATGCATTTTAAAAATTATGGCAACCTAACAGCAGTAAGGAGAGAACAACCTGAGAAACAGGAACAGTCCCAAAGGTTAATCAGTTAGAGGCACTTCGGAGGCAGCTGACACAATTTGACACTTCCCATTTTCCATTTAGCTTTAAATAGGCTGATGTCTTAAACTGCAGATCTACTTATTTACTTGTTTTAGAAATAAATCTGTACCTAAATTATACAACACTTAATTTCCACTTTTATAACTTCACCCATACAGTATGTAAAAGGAAGCATTATTTTCCCACAGAAATCACGGAACACTGGAAAAGTGAAAGAATTAAAGTGTTTGAAAACCAAAGGAATCACTCTAAACACAGTTTATAAAGAGATGGAAATCTTCCACATTAAAAGAAAAATGATACACACCTACTTTAAGAATTTGAATCTGCCCCAAACACCTGCAGTGCCATTCACGCCTGCCCAGATATACCTGTGCCACAAAAACCCACTTCCAAAAATTTAGTTTCTAAAAGATTTGGGTTTTTTTCTTTAAATAGGAAATATATCAAAAGAAAAGAAATACAAAACTAATCTTCTAGACAAAGAACAGGAAGAAAACTGTCACGTTCCCTGGTTTACATTTATAACAGGACCCTATCTAGAGATTAGAATAGTTTCAAATCTATTGTAGTTGAGGATATGATGTCATCATTTAAGGGACGCAGATAATTCAGTCCACAATATCTATTCATACCAACAAAAGAAAGCAGAAAGGGGGATGCAGAATACTTTCATAGACCACTCTCCTAGATCATTCCCATTTTGCATGAATTCAGCATCCATCTAAGAGTATGTAAGTATTCTTTTTTTTCCCCAAAGCCATCTGCTAATTTAACTTTTGTAAAAGCACAGCCGATTTCAGTTCCATTAGATGCACACATCAGACTGACTTTCCCCTCTCTCCCTCAGCAATTTCTTAATTTTCTGTCAAGCTTATTTTTAAAATACTGAATATGATACTTAACACACTCCGTTCACATGACATTACAGCATTTTTCATTATTGATTAATGAAAAACCTGGGAATTTGCTAAAGAAAAGCTGAAGAAACTATCGGGTTTGCCAAAAATAAAATAATAATCAACATAGAAAATATTCAAAGTCAGTTAATTAGTCTTCTTACCTTGTTCTTTTATCTGACGAATTTGCTTCACAGTTTCTTTCAAGATTGCACATTTGTCAGGTTTAAAGTTAAAGTTGTCAATATCATTAAAATTTGCAAAAATCAGCTCTGCAAGTTCTTCTATATATTTATTCTCTTGCTCACGATTGCGTTTCTCAGTGCTTCTTTTAGGGCTGAAAGAGGAGTTTATAAAAATGTCGTATTTAGTATCAGTTTGCTTGCCTTCTGGCCAGCTCAAAGATGATTTCAAATGGTTTGAGAGTAGTTTAACAAAAACAGAGAGAACTGCCCTCTCTCACTACAAAAAGATAACTTACAAGTTTCTCAAGCACAAAGGTTTCCTCTGGAACAAGGAAAGGAGCATTAAAAAGGATGTTACTTATTTTTTCCCAACAGTCATGTTTTTGTTTCAAAAGAGGTTTGGGATTTGAAATTCAAAACAGAAGATTAATTGGGGGTGGGTGGAATTTTAACTTTTACAAGTACCCCTCCACACAGCATTGAGAGTCCAAGGAAGTATCATATAGCGACAGTGTATGAGAAAATAAAACAGCTTAAAAAGTTAAACCAAACAATCCATACTCCCTGCCTACTTGTGAAATTGCAACAGACAGTCGTAAGAAAAAACGGTGAATGAGTGGTTATGCTTTAAAATTTATTTTTGTTGGTAATGCAACTGCTATAAAACTGAAAAATATTTTTCAAGTCCCTGATTACAACATACGAAAGAGGTGGTAATAAAATCTTAGATTGCCAGAATGAGTGACTGAAGACTCCTTGCAATCGTTAGTCAAGATTAAGTAAGATTTTTACCTAGCTCCTATATTGTCACCAAAATTCTGTATTTTGGCACTCCACTGGATTCAAAACAAACAAACAAATAATAATTAAAAACAATAGTCCCCACTCCCCATCCCACACCCACAACAATACAGAATTACTGCATCAGAGTAGTTTTGTAGTGACTTCTCTTTGTGAGAATGGCAAGTTTGTCATTTTCAAACTGAAAAATATGTGTACATTTAACATTTTTTTCAAGTCTTTCTCTTTCAATGTCTTCAGACATAAACGGTCTAACCTGGGTCCAAGCTGGTCAGGATCCTTGCGCTTTCTTGACTCTGCTCTGGATGGGTCAGAGGTGTTCTCTGCCATCCCACTCATCTTGAACACATATCAGCAACTAAAAGGAAGAAAGTGCAAGAAAAGGTTATGGTGGAAAAGTCATGAGTTCTCTGCTCATATTTCCAAGTTTCTCGTTCCATGCTCAACTCAGTTTTTACTTGGCAAATCTATCATTTGAAATAGAGTTTGTTTGAAAGGTACCAATAAAACCACCGTGTTTATGAACCCACAAAATGCTACACAAATCTCCTTCAGAAGAAAATCTATGCTGGGCAAGCAAAGCGTTATCATCTCTTTGATTGTTACTAGTTATGTAAGAACAGATAAGTACGTTTTGTGCCTGGGTTGCTGAATTTTCATGGCAATTTTGCAAGGTTGAATGAGGAAAGACAAAGGAAAAGCCACAGTGCCACACAACAAGAAAAACACAACAGAACTGAAATACATGAAATGAAACATGTATCCCAGCTACATGAAAAGGTAGCACATGCAGCTTTAGTTAAAAACCAGAAAATATGCTTACACAAGTACACCTACAATATCGTAGAAACAAAACATCTGTCAACACTAGAGATCACTGGGGGACTGATAAAACATTTTGTACATATAATCTACCTCATAAGAAAAATAACTTGTCAAGCTATCGTGTTAAAACAACATAAGCTTATTATAATTTGTGCAATAAACAGCCTGTGGAAATCCTGCCCCACTCCTTGCTGTCAGTTGTCCTATGCACCATAGGAGCACATGAAACTTGCCTGTCCCAGATTACATACTCCTCAGTAAGTACCAATATTCTGGAGGCAGAAATCACTATTACAGATGGCATAGGGAGATGATTTAAATGATCAAAAAGCTCATGCAAGACCAGGCAGTCCTAGCTCACCATCTGCCTAGTTGCTGCCAGTTTTGTAAGGCTGATGGCAGAGAGACATTGCCAGACATTTCAGAGAGCTCCTGTATTGTTTGGGATTAGCAGAAAGATAAACACAAGGGCCATGAAGGAGGCGAGTGTCTCCAGGAGGTGATTCATACCATGTTAAAGTAAGAGCTGGAGCCCGTAATTCTATGATTGCTTCACACCGGCATAAAAATGGAAATCAGGTACCAAAACAAGGGGTTCACCATCTCCTTCAAGCCCTTCATTTCTGCCCCACCAGTTCCCTTCCCTCTACTGGCCCGGTCAGCCATGCACTCAACTTAATGAGGGAACTGCTGTGGGTTAAAACTGCAGTCCCCTTCTCTTTTTCTGACACTTCACAAAATCTAGCAGACAGAGTATGTGTTGGTAATAGGATGTTCACACTGGAAATCTGAGTTTTCCCAACGAAGTGGATGAATGAGGACACTGACAGAAACAGCCTGGAGACTGAGATCCAAGCAGTTCTGCAGGGATATTGAGAAATGCTACTTACTGAAACTTGAGCAAGCAAGCAAAGACTCGGAGCCGTCTCAGATTCAGAACTGAACACCATCTAACATTTTTCTAAATTAAAAAAAAAAAGGGGGGGGGGGATACAAATTCCTTTCTTTGTACTGAAAATATATTTTTTTAACCAGTTTGAAGAGAAAGTGGAGTAATTTTCCTTTTTCTAGATACTGGTCAAGTTTCAAGAAGAAGAGTGGATCATGCCTGAAACATATAGTTCCCAGCTGGTCTTTAACATGGATGGTTATCAGATTCGATGTGAAAAATACCTGCGTTATCTTTTTCTCTATTGAGTCTATACAGGCATATGTATATCTACATACGCCAGCATTTTGAGAACAACCCACTACAAGAAGAGCAAGAAGGCCCTGGTTCTGCGGCGGAGCAGAGTTGAGCTCTCAAAGGGAAGATGTACCATCACAAACTCCATCATTCTGGACTTGCTGGAGAACTCTCAGTGACCCCAGCCGGGGCATTCACAGCACCACTCCAACGCCCACCTTACTGCAGAGCATGACACATTTACCACAGTCTCCCGTGTGGCCTGTGACACTGGTTATTCCTTAATAACTACACAGCTTCACTGATTTCTAGCCCCAGCGGTCATTCACATCCTAATTTATCTAAGTAAAAAGTAGAAATACACATTCGTCTAATTTGTTAGGAGCTAAGCACTTCCTTGAAAATACGCAATTTCACAAGTCTTACGAGTAGAGCTCCAAGGAAGGAGCAAGATACTACTAAGAAAACTGCGACAATAATTAAAGAGAAGTGGTGAGGAAACTGCAGTTCCACGCCTCTGCCAGTGGAGAGCTGGAACTGTCCTTGGGCTCTGTTCCAATGACTAGATTTTTCACTGACCAGGGTGAGAAAAAAAATCATCACCATGATGAACGCTGTACATTCCCGAGATCATCTGATCTCCAAGCCAGACTCAGCTAGTGACCTAAAGTTCAGAAGAAAAATTAGGCTGGGGAATCCCTTCGTTTCTTATGCTTCCCGAGTAATACCTGAGAAATGTAAACTGGTTAACTATTTTTCTTGAGAAAAGCAAGCACAACAATTCATGAAAACCTGTCAAACATTCAACTGTCATCTTCTCCCCACGGAGTAGCAAGAATTAAAGTGAGAAGTAAGTATTCAGGAGGACACCACCCCACCCCACCCCACCCCCTTCCTCCCCAAGAAAGCAAATAGGAACAGTTATTGACAGTTTTCCTACCTACTCTGTCAGGCTTACTTCAAAGGGAAGTTTATTTTTGCAGGAACCAAAGTTTCACCAGTAGCTCCACCAATGCATAGCTCAATTCTTCTGGCATTCACACTGATGCTATTCTGTAGGAACTCCACTAGGTCTACAGTATCAGCCTTCGGAGGGCACATTAAAACTAACCTCCCACCATAAACATCTAAATTTCATCCTTCTGTATTTAAGGGAACAAAAGTGGTATCATTCTTATGAAACTGGCACCTTGCTTTCTCCTTATTAAACATAACAAATGGTTCTAAACAAATTATTTATTTATTTGTTTTGTTTTGTTTGCACTTACAGGCCATTACATCTTTTTCTCAGCAGCATTATCAGTCTTTTCTTAGAATGAGTTACCCGTTTCTTTTTACTCACCATAAAGTTTTTCTGGAAATCTACCCCCTACTACCGTGTTTGCTTTCTGCTCTCCCCTATATCTTCGTTAAAAATCACGTTCTGTACCTCAAAGATCTGTATAGGCTCTGCAGCTCCTGTGTTGTCAATGCCTGTGCTCCAGAGCAGAATGCAAAATTCAGAGTTAGGTGCCTTGGAAAGTGGAGAGCTAGACAGATGATACTAAGGCAATCCAAAAAATCTCACAGGCCAAAATGAAAGTCACTCAGCAATATCTAGTACACAGTACTAAAATCAAAAGGATGTGTCCCCAAACCCTATCCCCCTAGGGATTTAGGGGCTGGCTGGGATAGGTGAAGTTCTGCTATTCTCTTGGGATTCAGAAACTAAAATCCTCTCCTGAGTTAGGAGAAATGAGGAGGAACCACCTTCTAGAAGCTGTGGATAAATAATCTGCTGCCCTGCTCTTCCATAATACTACGTACCAACTAAACCAGCCAGCAACAGGGTGATGGAGATTCAGTTCCCTCTTCACAGAGGGGTTTCAAGCCTGTATTTTTCATCACACAAGACAGCCTCCTAGGTGGCAGGCTATCTGCTTGACAAAACTGGATGTTTATCAAGCCAAGATGGCAAGGTTAATTAACTCTTCCACTGCAGTAGGAATCTTTAGGTGTGTAGCCCATACCACTAAACTCAGAGGTAACTAGTTCAAATACTGCCTTAAGACACAAGGGATTAGGTTTGAATCCCTTAGGCTGAGGAGGGTAGCAAACCTGTATCTCCCATTTCTCAGCAATGACTCTAACAAGTCAAGTACAAAGAGGTGAGCACCCTCCCAGTTTCCTCATGTCTTTTAAAAAGAAAGCAGCTATTTCAAATTTTTTCCATGAGCCAATTCACATTCAAGATCTACGCATACTACTAGATAAAGATCTCTGGAGGGTCTAGGTACCTCTACAAGTTTAATGCCGCATAAGCAAGGAACTAAACCCACATTTTTCCGAAGAAAGTACTTCTGGGCACATGTAGTACCAGGGAGAAGGCACCTAGGAAACTTTCAAGCGAGAAGGGCAAAACCTCATGAATTTAGATTGAATTGATAGATGAATTTTAGACATACAGACAAACATTTGTGGGTCAGGAGCAGCTAAACTGCATATAGTGCATTTTAGGTTCTGGCCTAACTCCCTCCATACACATTAATTCATCCATCTCAAAGTTTCTTGGTTATTCATTATTACTAATAACTTTATAATACACAAAAATTCATAACATTAAATAAATTAGTATTTTTTAAACAAGATAATTTAGGAATTTTTAAAGTTGTTCTAAATATTCTTAGGCTCCTGAACCACATGGATAGCTTCTGAGACCAGAAAATGAAACTCCCAAATTTGAAGTCTGAATTTTTCCAGGAAACATGACAATTCAAAACTGAAGCCACTACAACTAGAATGACAAGTCAGAGGCTCAAAGTTTTACTCCCATAAACCTCTCCAATAGGGAACTACCTTAGATTAGAAAGCCACATTCATCCTGCTCCTCTGATATTTTAATACAACTCTGTAGGAATTTCCAGAAAGAAGAAAGATAAAGAAATTGAACAGTTCTGTTATTTCAGTGCTTCAGAAGAAATGGAAATGTAGTATCAGCTTTACCATATGTCTCCTGAAACAAAAATCAAGAAAAAGTGGGTAAGGCTTATTTAGTGTGGTATAGAATAGGCAAAGGATTAACCAAATTGGGAAACAAACCCAGCAGTAATCATTGCATTGAGGAGAAAGAGATGGCAACATATGTTTGTTAACGAAAAAAATTATGATACGTCAGATGCTGAACTAAACCAATTTTTATTTGAAAGAAAATGTCTTACAAAGCTGAATTTGAATGCGTGTGTTGCAGACTGAACTGTCATGCAAGACCAGGCACTCCCTTTTTTATTGTGTAAGTTGTCTGGGAGCTGTACTGCACTCCAAAATAATACTACCCACTGTGGGATTAGTATTTTGCCTTCAGTGGTGGTAGCAAATTTTTCTTCTCAATATATATTAAGGTTTTTTTCCACTTGTCCTACCAAAAAACCTACAACAGTAACTAAGAGCTGAACTTCTAATGCTGACTCAGATGCCCATCAAGCTTCAATTCCACTGGGCATCAATGAGGAACAATGGAGCAATGGAAAGACAAATACACTCACCGCAGCATTTTCATACAAGGAAGGAGATAATTAGAGAAGCAGAGTTATTATTATTATTAACAACACCTAAAGAACTAATTTTAGGCTCCAACAGATGATCTGTACCAACAGAACATCTCAGGTAAGTAAATAGTTTATTTGTATTTACATTTAACACCGTAAGCGTATTTTCATTCTCTCTCTGTTTTGCTACCACAGGCCTAAGCATCCAAAATACTTGCAGGCAAAATCACTAAGTTTTCCAATTGTAAATGTAAATCACAAACACTGAAAAATTAAATTAATAAACTATTGGGCAGTATATGTTAGTAATTACAGTCACTGAGACCTAACCAGTTTCTACCAGATGTTGGGAGACTGAAGTGACAGAGCCTGAAAGAGGCTTAAATTCATTTTTTATCTTTATCAGTAATAAAACAATAGTTTCTGCTCGTCGTGACAGCACATCCTCTTTCACATCCTCCACCAGCAACCGCTCTAAGTTAGAGTACACAGAGAGACTCAAGCTAATTATAAAGCAAGAGCAAACATTTTTACAAGACATTCATCTTTCAAAGTGAAAAAAATAAAACAGTGTAAACCCAAAAATAAAACACATAGGAGAGAAAAAGAAAAACAGAGGCCTTGTGAAGGAGGAGGCAGAAAAAAATCTAGCACAAATCAGTTGCATGAATTTGTAACATCTCCACTCCTCAAATGCCATGAAGGAACATGGCACGCAGAGTAAACCCTCCAGCACTGATCCTCAGCATCAGTGAATCCAGTTAATCATCCAGACTCAATATAGAAGAAGATAATGTGCATTTTATCTCTTATCAGGGCAGGCCATCTTCCAAACAAGGCCTGTTAAACTGTCAGATTTATTATAAGCCTAACAAATGCAGTTAAAGAATAAATGAGGATTACACCTTCAAAGCTGCTGTTTCAATCTGAAAAGTAGCAAACAAAAGGTAAAGTACCATATAGCGGACAATCAGGTAGCAGTACTATACTACCACCCTTCCAGCACACCAATACATGCATTTAGTGTAGATACAACTGATAAATACAGAAGTGATTTATTAAAGTCCCTGTTTTATTGAGGAACAAAACAGTAAAAATACTGTTTACTGACCAAAAATATTACAAGTCAGTGAAAAGTTTGGCAAAAATTTTCTCTAACAGTCCAATTAAAAAAATATAACCAGCCCATATTCCTGTGGTTAATTATAAACTCAAACATACATCCATTATAATTCATACTTTTTTCCTGTGAAGTTCTCATGACTAGAAGCTTTCAGTCTTGGTTTCAGAATTACTGATGTACTCCGTGTATCATTATTTCTGTTAGAAGCCAGAGGAAAGTTGGAAGTCACATGCAACTTCTGATTCTTCACAGTTTTTCCTGCTTATGCACTCTTTCTTCACTGGCTCCATTTCTGAATCGGAAAATACTTAATATTGATACATACTGCAATCCTCAACCCTTTTGAAGAAGGCAATACTTGCTAGCCAGTTTCCCAGGCCTCAAAAAGGAAACGGCTGTCAGAGGCAGGAGAAGATCATAGAATCATAGAATGGCTTGGGCTGGAAGAGCCTGGAGCCACGGGAGCTTAAGGCCAACCCTTTACTGGTGAGCCACAGCAGTTCCGGAGGAAGGGCTGCTTTGAGTCCCAGCACTTTTCATTGTAGCACCCGTCAGAATCCCAATTAGCTAACTGCGCCCGCCCGCCCCACGCACCACACTGTGCTCCGAAAAGCTCAGCCTCCTCATGTGCAAGCTTTCTCTTGCACGGGTATTTGACAAATCCAGAGAAACACAGATAAGGGTTTGGAAATGAGTAAAAAAATACAGGTGAAAAATCAAGGGAAATAAAAGCAGCAGGGAAAAAAAGACTCTCTTGTCTTGTAAAATTAAATTAAAGCCAGAGGTCCACCACTAAAAAGTATGACAGAAAAGAAAGTTAAAGATACATAAAACCATCCTCCTGCATCCCCGGTATACAAAAGCCACATGTTTTACAACCAACTTCTTATACCCATCCTTCATCACTGAACACCTGGAATTGGGATATACCCCACATGAAACAATGCCAGTCTGCCAAAATAAGCAAGATGTCCGATACCTTGTGGTTGGTGATAGTAACCTCACATTAAAAGTACAAATTCATTTATTCAAGGGTATGCTTTTTTCCTGAAACAGCACTACCACTTTCACTATAGATGAAACTGCCTAAAATTTCTGCCACCCTACAACAGTCATGCAGTATAAAGCGAAAACAGAAAACAGGGTTTCTATGGGGAAGGTGGTAGCAGCAAGCTGAAAAAATCTAGTCGCCTTTAAAGGACTTGGACTAAAACCTGTAGCCTTTTCTATCTGAAAAAACACTTGGTACTTAGAAGATACAATTTCATTTGAAAGACAGCCTATTAAAGGCAACATTAAAACAAGATTTATGGTAATATTTACTAAATTCTACTTTATTCTTGAACTCCACAAACTACAACTAAGAAAAGGAACATAATTTACTAGCAAATGCCATTGAGCCTGAAAGAACAAAAAACTGGCTCCAACACCTACTACCCATATTTTTGCTCAGTCTACAAAAAGTCATAACAGACTATAAACAAATGTTTAAGCTGAAGGCTCCTTCCTCAACAGTATCTTTTCCCTTACTCCTGTGTAATGGCTTCAGAGTGGTGTACTAGACAGTAAGAAGACATATTCCATTTGCAGCCTGAAAGCCAATAATGCTCATGAATTTTTTACCTGAAAGACACTTCAAGATGCCACTGGGAAGACTGTCTAATAAACACATTAGGCTGCAAATAGGCGGCAGCAGCTCTTTAACACATGCTGTAACAATCAAATAAATGGCTAACATTAATGTTGAGTGTTACAGACTGGTATTTAACAGGACTTTCTTTAAAATCCACCCAAATCTTGAAGGAGAAAGAGTTTTTTCTCAGCTACTCAAAACCACAGGTTTGAGAAACCCCTGGTTCTCCTTAAGACTTTGCAAGAACCGCTCCAAGCTGACTCCAGCACTGGAAGATGGCTCCTACCTTCTGTATTCCCATAGGCTAAGGATCTTAACAGAGCCACTCACTCAGCTGCTTACGGATTAGCATACGTCAGCTACCTCTAATATGCCCAGGAATAGCAAGACTATGCTTTAATAAGACAACAGAGGAAAAATATCAGAGGAAGAAAGTAGCAATTTTATGTAACATACAAGAGGTTTGCTCTATTCCCGTTTTAAAGAGGAAAAGGTCTGTTTTCACCAAAACACTGTCAAAGAGGAGAAGGCAGGTGGTACTACTGAAAAAAATTGTTCAAGAGCCTGTATCATAATTTCAGGTTTGGGATTCTACCTCTCTCTTGTTACAAAGAATTGTTTCTGATTCTTAATGCTCAAGGACAAAAGAAATGCAGCTTAATACCACTAAAGCTCCCCTTAAACCACCAGATTAAAAAACAAAATACAATGCCAGAACATCATTTGTATCTATGCCAGTCACTCTTGCATCCTTTTGTTTGTGGTGGGTAGCTAAGTTAAGGGGGGAAAAAAAAAAAAAAAAAGAAAAAAGAAAAGAAAAGTCATTCTAAAACCATTTAACCTTCTAGGTTGCATTTGACATGTATCACACTATGGCTGTAGAAAACATTAAGCCTGCAAGCATCTTCACTGGAAAAGGAGTAGTACAAATTCCCACATAAGTTGTTCATTTAATCTAGAATTTTCCTTATAGTTCACAATTATTAGCAACTTTACTTATGAGACTGATTTAGAAGCCTAATATTTCAAATCTACTGTGATTTAAAGTAAAACTTTGCAAATAGCATAGCTGACAAATGAAGCAAATCTAAAAACATAGAAAAAGATAATCTTATAGGACACTCTGTATTTAAATAGCTTTCATTTCCAGTTGATGGTACTCCTGGAACAGTTAGTTAAGCATATTTTAACTCCTACTGAATCCTCTCTGCCAATCTCAGTTTCAAAACTGCTGCTTGTCCACTTAAATTCCCATGCCAACTTCCCCGCCCCGAGAAACCACCAAAGAGCAAGGGGAAAACCAGAGCAGGGAGAGGGGAACAGTGAAACAACTGCTCTCACAAGTGTAAGGCACCATGGAAAAACTCAAATCCGGAAACATTTTCTAATCTCATAAATATAACTGATACAAATGTATACATTACTTACAATACCAGTAAGCTTATACAGTTCAGTGTGATTTTCAAGATGCCTGTCTTAGCAGTGAGAAAAATATGACAGATCACAATAGAAGAGGGCATTTAAGCATCTCTGTGGCATGGGCATGCCTATATTAGGACTTAACTCCAGTGAACTGCCTATCAAATACCAGTCTGTTTACTTTAGATAAAACATATTCCATTAATGAAAAGCTCAGGAAACTGGGTTCCGTAAGGGTAAGAAGTAAAAAGCCAAGGGCAAGCTAGAGAGAACAGCATCAGTTGTATACAGTAAGTAATACATAGAGTTATCGAACCTATACACAGGTATCATTTGAATTTGAGTTCCACCACTTATCAATCTCAGTTTCAATGACTTCACGCAGCTAGAGAGGTGTCAGTCCTCCTGGTCACCAGTATCAACTTAGCATCTCTATGTGCTCAGGTACAATGTGATGTGCAACCCAAGCTTGCACCGGAGCCTCAGCAAGAGATGCTTACATTGCAAGCCACCTTTCATAGCCCTAACCTGGTCATCAAAATAATGTTCTTTCAGTCCCAGAGTAGATACTGTTACTGAAAACTCACGACCTTAATGAAATTTTTGCGGCAGTTCAGAAAGCCCAGCTCTACGTTCTTCTCTGGTGCCTAATCAAAAATTGAACTCATGTTTCTGATTTTCACATAGCTGCAGCACTAAGAGGGTTTAATTTTCTCTTGTACCCAACTACCTATTACTAGGAAGCATGTTGAAACTTCAGGCCATTCTTTCAAATGCCAAGCACTGAATTAAAACTCTTGATTTGCAGGAAGTGTACCTAAACATTATCTAAAGCATTTCTACACATTTTGACATTGTTATCATGGCAAATGAATGATCTACTCCACATACACCTAAAACATACACTTAATATACTCCACACTTCCTAAAATACTGAGATGCTCTCATAAACATGCATTTAGTTTAACAGTGTAGAACAATAAAGCTTCAATTCAAGAATCAAGAATTTAAGCTTCTTTGTTTCAGAAGGTTGCAAGTTAACAACATACCAAAGTCAAACATACCTATGTCCAAGTTAAATAAATGCTAGTACTCAACTCCACAAATGGCCACAGTCATAATAATACTAACAGCTGGCTATCAGGTGAATTCAACTTCATGTTGACATCCTCTGTCAGTCAGGGACGTGGCTGGTGCCCACACGAGATTCAGAACCCTGCACCACTTCTTGAAATTGTATACCCAAGTCACCCTCTTCAGTATGGTGCCTGGCTTACCCATCCTTTCTGCTGCCTCTGAAATGCATTTAGAGCATCTCCCCTGGAAAACTCAGGATCCTCCTCAGCCTAAGGGGGCTTGCCTCAGCCCTGGTCCCAGACGGTGCCCTGGTGACAAGGACATGGTCCCAGATGTTATGGGAGAGACCAGACGGGGTTTGGTCCCTATTCCTATCCCATATTTGGATGAACAGGTAGTTCCCCTCAGCAGGTGCTTCCTGCTGATACTGGTACCCATGCCAGTATCATCCCTTTATATTGGAGCAGCAGTGTAAGAGTTGGGAAGTTAAAGAAAAAAAAAAGTATTACTCTTTTCTTATTAAAGTCTGAAGAACAACCAATTTAATACATGCTTTTTGAGAGTACAGCTATATGCATAAAAGTTTATACTTGTATCATCTCCCAACATGCAGAATTACAGTTTTATGCTTCATACAGACATATGTTAGATATATGTTAAACTCTTGCAAAGGCATTGAGAGTACTATGCACATTGTTACTAAGCACAAAATCAAAACTAATAGAATTACATTAGAGCCACACACAAGTGTCTTGCCCTTATACAAAGTACGATTAACTTGATAAAAATTAAATGTCCATAGTAGCCTGTACACCCTAATCAAATGCATTCTTAATACACCGATGAGCTTAAAAACTGATCTGTGAACACAAATAACAATTACTAAGGACTTCATATTTCATGTTGGTCTTCATTCTATTTGCTTTAGTAAAATACTGCAACCAGCAATAACAAAGGATGATGAAAGTTTAATTGTCATTTTAAAGCATTTAAAAGGAAAATACAACTCATAAAAATCTTGTTGCTTTAGTTAGTTAACTGCCAAGGAATAAAACCTTGCGGACACAAGCTTTCTACCCAGAAGTGTGCGCGCACACACACCCACCCACCCACACCAAATAAAACATACATAGGAATGGCTGTATGTATGAGTCAAATGAAAGAGACAGTTAGTGACTAGTCTGTCATGGAAGCTAATAGCAGATGCCTCAGGAAAAAGTACAAGGCAGCTGCAGAATGATCCTTTCCCCTGGTATATCCTCTCTCCGCCTCTGACAATCAGTAGTTCAAGCTTAGCTGCGGTGTCGCTGTCGCTCCTCCTCCCTCTGAACCCATCTTCAGTTGTGCCTAATTCCTTAACTCCATATATACCTTTGGCCTCCACAATGCTTACAGGTAACACCCTGTAAGCTTTACCACAGCTCCCTTAACAGCAGAAATGACAAACTGGAAAAAATTGAAGAGTTCTAAGGGGATGTTATGACTCAACTGAAATAAATCAGAATTTTATCACTGACAGCACTGAAGCTTGGATTTTCCCCCTAGTCTACTAGACGAAGATGTCAAACTGTTATTTCTCTCTTTTGCAGGTCATAAATCACTCCATGGGCCTGACACAACGCTTGTATCCTGCAGCCCAAGGAAAACAAGGTTACTCTACTATTAAAGCTGAATGTTCATTACCAGCCTTTTTATTGTCTTCGTAAAAATAACCTGAAATTAATTTGTGTTAATAATGAAACCATTTATGGTAAAGAAGAACCACAAGTGCTAAGAAAGTACTAGCGTATATTCCAAGTATTTTTAATTTTGGAATATAATGAAATATAATTACTGAAGAGGGGAAGAAACACCCACTACATTCAGAGGAGGAGTTGACCGGAAGCCTGCAATACACTGCCTCAAAGTAAAAAATAACACACATTTAAAACTAGTTGGACTGAACACCTGGAAAAACTTCAGGAAAAGCAACAAAAATAATTTTATTACCATGCAGTTCTAACAGAAGTTTCTTCACGAGAATCTTATGTTAGATGGTTGTTCAATCACAACAGCCTATGCCATCAGGAATGGAAAACCGGAGCACTACAGTATCTTGATGAAGTTTGTTTGGGGACAGCATGCATAGGAGAAAATGAAATCGGAACAGCAAAGAGGAGATTCACTGCAAATTAAGTGCATTTATCATAAACTTTTGGTTTGATTCTTCGTTTAGGATTTTCATCAAATTCTTGCGATCTTCCTTACGCTCTGTATCCTCACATCCCAGGTAGCCCTTCCCAATTCCTCACTGTACAACTCCAGCTACCAGGGAAACTACCCCAGGGTCAGCCACAGACTGCTGGGCATTGAGAGTAGCCCACTTTTGAAAGACAGGCTTTCAAATCTTACCCCTCACCTTCAGAGACTAAAGCATTACTTGCTAATAATAATTTTCAGTCCAATTCAGGCAACCTTCTAGGCCTGCCACAGCTGAATGTAAGAGAGTAAGAAAAGCTACGGAGGAATGCAAGCAGTAAGACGACTCCATTGGGATTTCCTTACAGGTACAGTGATTATCAACTTACAAACAGTCTTCTCGTTTACTCAGCTCAGACAGTTTGGCTTGCAGACCCCATCCTCAAGTCCTTAACTCAGCTTTCTTATTACAATTATGAGGCTATTCTGTAGTAGCGTGCTAACAAATTTATTCATTTATTAATGAAGTAGATTCTGAGAATCAAGGTTGTTTTCACACCTTTCCTCATTCTTTCCCTTGTTACTAGTCTAAGTAAATAAAATGGCACTGAAAAACCTAACCAGCCAGTTGACTTCCTAATGACATTTGTTATTAAATATCATGCTAAGAACTCTGGAGTGAAATGAAATATACCAAAATACTCCTCTAGCACAGACTTTCCAAGAAGGGCTTTTTTCTTACAACATGGTATATTTGTAATGCAGTCATGTCTTCCCTCCTTCCTTGCACAAGAAATTTACCTCACAGAGATGACAAAAACAAAGAAAAAAAAAAAAAAAAAAAGAAAAGAGAGCAAACCATGTTGAACATTACCAGTGTAACCTTGTTGACTACAGTAGCATGCAGAATTTTGAGGAGTAGGCAAACAAAATGACTCTGGTCAAAGATAATGCTTGAAGTTTTATATATGCTATTTCTGTAAGAAATTGCTTATGAAAGAAAACACCCCAACTTGAGTCTTGTGAGAACAAGGAGCCACCTGAAGAAGAGTCTACACAAAAGGTTGATTTTGTTCCAATTTTCCCCCCTAATACGTCCTAAAAGGCATCACGCAAATCAAAATGACTGTACAAGCAGCAAAAATCTGTTTTTCTATGAAACAGATGCCAACGTTTTCAGTAAGCACTACTCAGCCCCCACTATCTTGTTAGATCTTCCGTAATGAAATAAAGGAAGAAAACACAAGAAGCAGAGAGGAAGTTTCATTGTTCTTGTGGCTTTGGCACTTAGTGCCACAAACGTGACGGGCTCTCAAGCCCCTACTCAATGGCACCGCCTGCCCCAGGCCTGTGTATCAAAATGTAGGTATATTGCAATTAAAATAATCAAACCGAGACAAAAAAGAACAAGCAAATAAATAGCACTAACTTGTTTACATTTCTGACTCTGCCCTCGCAGTATGAAATAAAGTCTCTTCAAACACATACTACGCTAATTTGAAAAACAGTATTTTCCTTCCCCCTCCTATCTCAAAGTAGCATGAGTTTTTCAAAGTCCTAAATAAAATAAACTAAGGCATTTCCTGTATGTATTTAGTTAATTATTAAATGGATTCTAAGCATGATAGTCACCACCACTATTTCAATATGAATCCGGGAAAACACACTTTTAGCAAACTGCCAGTGCACTGCAGTAATGACCAGTTATATGTATCTTCGCAACCCTGCCCTTTACTTTGGAGGCAAAATTCTAGAGAAGTGACGATCAGCACTGCTACGCAAATGCAAACACTTCATTTTACCTTCTTTTTTGTCTGGAATTAGTATTATTGCTGTGAGGTAAAGAGCAATGCTGTGCTTAATGCTGTGTATGACAGGAAAATAAAGCCAACAAGCCTGCAATAACTTCCTGAGCAGGGGAGACAGCGTACTATCTTCACTTACTACAAGGAACTATCCATAACCTTTTTTCAGGGGATATTATTATTTAATTAATCTGCAATATTAAATGTTGCCCTCCCAAGGTTAAAAGAAAGGTAAATACTGCCAAGATATTTAATGACATCAGCATGCATAACCATGAGATAAATACGAGGTCTGAAGATTAACTGAATGTCATTCTGTTTACGGGATCGCATACTTGTAAAGAAAAAAGATTAGAGAGCAGAGAAAGTTATATAACAACTATGTATGTTTCAGTGTGTTTTGTCTAAAGCTCTTGGTCAGAAACAGAAAGCTTTATTGCAAAAATGTCTCGGTCTGACTTACTCTGTATTTTTTCATGTGCATAGAAATTACTGAATATTGAATAGTAATTTACTGCAATGAAAAGATACTCTTGGGCTCCACATCCTCTTGACAGTGGGAAAACATAGATGGGTTTGTGTATTATTCTGGATGCCAGAAAACTTGCTTACAAAAATACTTCCTGTGCACCAAGATATATTTAGCCTCATAAACCCATAAAACTGTCACAAGCAACCACAAGTACACCTGTAGCCGTTAAAAAGGGGGGGAACTACAGAAACTGGAGAATCAAATTTACATTATTTCTTCGTATTTGTTATTTAGAAACATTACCTTTAAACTCTCTTGCTCAAAAAGAAATTAGCTCTTCTTCCCACTCCCCCAAACTAACACCTCCCTCGCTGCCACCCCCTCACACCCCCCCCCCCCAACATCCAGATAGCTATGATGCACACATCGGTGCAAAAAGAGAGCGCTAACAATGAAGTCACAGC